>CM038677.1:98617394-99225800 GCA_021605205.1 Aegilops longissima | reverse complement strand
CATAATATTGAAACCAAAAGATGCAAAGTTAATAATGATAGTGCAACTTATTTGTGGTACCGCCGCTTAGGTCATATTGGTGTAAAGCGCATGAAGAAAACTCCATGCCGATGGACTTTTGGAATCACTTGATTATGAATCATTTGATGCTTGCTAACCGTGCCTTTTGGGCAAGATGACTAAAACTCCGCTTCTCCGAACAATGGAACAAGCTACCTGACTTATTGGAAATAATACATACCGATGTATGCGATCCAATGAATGTTGATGCTCGTGGCAAGTATCGTTATTTTCTGACCTTCACAAGATGATTTGAGTAGATATGGGTATATCTACTTGATGAAACATAAGTCTGAAATAGTTGAAAGGTTCAAAGAATTTCAGAGTGAAGTGGAAAATCATCGCAACAAGAAAATAAAGTTTCGCGATCTGATCGTGGAGATGAATATTTGAGTTACGAAGTTTGGTCTTCAATGAAAACAATGTGGAATAGTTTCACAGCTCACGCCACATGGAACACCACAACATTATGGTGTGTTCGAACGTCAGAATCAGCATTTTATTTTGATATGGTGCGATCTATGATGTATCTTACCGATTTACCACTATCGCTTTTGGGGTTATGCATTAAAGACAGCTGCATTCACGCTTAATAGGGCACCATCTAAACTGCTGAGATGACACCGTATGAACTATGGTTTAGCAAGAAACCTAAGCTGTCGCTTCTTAAAGTTTGAGTTGTGATACTTATGTGAAAAATTTTTCACCGATAAGCTCGAACCCAAATCGAGAAATGCGCCTTCATAGAATACCCAAAGGTAACTATTGGGTACACCTTCTATCACAGATCCGAAAGCAAGATATTTGTTGTTAAGATGGATCCTTTCTAGAGAAGAAGTTTTCTCGAAAGAAGTGAGGAGGAAAGTAGAAACTTGATGAGGTAATTGTACCTTCTCCTTATTGGAAAGTAGTTCATCACGGAATCAGTTCCAGTGATTCCTACACCAATTAGTGAGGAAGTTAATGATCATGAAACTTCAGATCAAGTTGTTATTAAACCTCAGAGGTCTTCCAGAGTAAGATCTGCACCAGAGTGGTACGGTAATCTTATTCTAGAAGTCATGTTACTAGACCATGATGAACCTACGAACTATGAGGAAGCGATGATGAGCCCAGATTCCGCGAAATGGCTTGAGACCATGAAATCTGAGATAGGATCCATGTATGAGAACAAAGTATGGATTTTGATTGACTTGCTCGATGATCGGCAAGCCATTGAGAATAAATGGATCTTCAAGAGGAAGACGGACATTGATAGTAGTGTTACTATCTACAAAGCTCGACTTGTCGCAAAAAGGTTTTTGACAAGTTCAAGGTGTTGACTACAATGAGATTTTCTCAATTGTAGCGATGCTTAAGTCTGTCTGAATCATGTTAGCAATTGCCACATTTTATGAAATCTGGCAAATGGATGTCAAAACTACATTCTTTAATGGATTTATTAAAGAAGAGTTGTATATGATGCAACCGAAGGTTTTGTCAATCCTAAAGGAGCTAACAAAATGCAAGCTCCAATGATCCATCTATGGACTGGTGCAAGCATCTCGAGTTAGAATAAACGCTTGATAGTGTGATCAAAGATATGGTTTTATATGCACTTTTGGAGAAGCCTCGATTTACAAGAAAGTGAGTGGAGCACTACAAAGATTTCGATAAGTATATGTGAATGACATATTGTTGATCGAAATAATGTAAAATTATTCTGCAAAGCATAAAGGAGTGTTTGAAAGGAGTTTTTCAAAGAAAGACCTCGTGAAGTTGTTATATATTGAGCATCAAGATCTATAGAGATAGATCAAGACGCTTGATAAAGTTTTTCAATGAATACATATCTTGACAAGATTTTGAAGTAGTTCAAATGGAACAGTCAAAGAAAGAGTTCTTGCCTGTGTTACAAGGTGTGAGATTGAGTAAGACTCAAAACCCGACCACGGCAGAAGATAGAAAGAGAATGAAAGTCATTCCCTATGCATCAGCCATAGGTTCTATAAAGTATGTCATGCTGTGTACTAGATCTGTTGCATACCCTACCACTAAGATTGGCAAGGAGTGCAATAGAGATCTAGGAGTAGATCAATGGACAGCGGTCAAAATTATCCTTAGTAGAATAAGGATATGTTTCTCGATTATGGAAAGTGAAAAGGTTCACGTAAAAGGTTACGCCGATGCAAGTTTTAACACTAATCTAGATGACTCGAGTCTCAATCTAGATACATATTGAAAGTGGAGCAATTAGCTAGAGTAGCTCCGCAAGAGCATTGTAGACATAGAAATTTGTAAATACTTACGGCTCAATGTGATGTAATCTGCTGACTAAAATTATCTCACAAGCAAAACATGATCACACCTTAGTACTCTTTGGGTGTTAATCACATAGCGATGTGAACTAGATTATCGACTCTAGTAAACCCTTTGGGTGTTGGTCACATGTTGATGTGAACTATGGGTGTTAATCACATACAGATGTGAATATTTGTGTTGAATCACATAATGATGTGAACTAGATTATTGACTCTAGTGCAAGTGGGAGATCAAGGAAATATGCCCTAGAGGCAATAATAAAGTTATTATTTATTTCTTATATCATGATAAATGTTTATTATTCATGCTAGAATTGTATTAACCGAAACATAATACATGTGTGAATACATAAACCTACAGAGTGTCACTAGTATGCCTCTATTTGACTAGCTCGTTAATCAAAAGATGGTTATGTTTCCTAACCATGAACAAGGAGTTGTTATTTGATTAACGGATCACATCATTGGTTGAATGATCTGATTGACATGACCCATTCCATTAGCATAGCACCTGATCGTATAGTTTGTTGCTAGTGCTTTTCTTCATGACTTATACATGTTCCTATGACTATGAGATTATGCAACTCCTGCTTGCCCGAGGAACACTTTGGTGCTACCAAACGCCACAACGAATCGGGTGATTATAAAGGTACATTACAGGTGTCTCCAAGGTACATGTTGGGTTGGCATATTTCGAGATTAGGATTTGTCACTCCGATTGTCGGAGAGGTATCTCTCGGCCCTCTCGTAATGCTCATCACCTAAGCCTTGCAAGCATTGTAACTAATGAGTTAGTTATGAGATGATGTATTACGAACGAGAAAAGAGATTCTGCCAAGAACGAGATTGAACTAGGTATTGATACCGACGATCGAATCTCGCAAGTAACGCATCGATGACAAAGGGAACAACGATGTGGTTATGCGGTCTCGACCGATAAAGATCTTCAGAGAATATGTAGGAACCAATATGGGCATCCAGGTCCCGCTTATTGGTTATTGACCGAGAGGTGTCTCGTCATGTTCACATAGTTCTAACCTGAGGGTCCGCACGCTTAACGCTTCGGCGACAGCTTATTATGAGTTTTTATGATGTTGATGTACCAAGGTTGTTCGAGTCCCGGATGAGATCACGGACATGACGAGGAGTCTCAAATGGTCGAGACATAAAGATTGATATATTGAAGCCTATGTTTGATTCCGAATCACTCCGGTGAAATTGGGAATTTTACCGAGTACCGGGGTTACCTGAACCTCCCTGGGGTCAATGGGCCTTGATGGGCCTTAGTGGGAAAGAGAAAAGGGGCCCTATAGCTGGTCGCAGCCTTCCCCTTCCCTAGTCCTATTAGGATTAGGAGAAGGTGGCCTCTCTCCCTCTCCCTTGGTCAAACCCTAGTTGGACTAGGATTTGGGGGAATCCTACCCTAGTAGGAGTAGGACACCCCGTGCGCCCCTCCTGGCCGGCCAGCCCTCCCTTCCCTCCTTATATATACAGGCAGGGGGCACCCCATGATGCATGTTGATCGATTAGATCGCTCTTAGCTGCAGCGGTGCCCCTTCCACCAGATTACACCTCGATCATACCAGAAGTGAGCTTAGGCGAAGCCCTCGCGCGGTGGAACATCATCATCGCCACCACGCCGTCAGGTCGATTTAAACTCTCCTCAACACTCGGCTGGATCGAGTTCGAGGGACGCCATCGAGCTGAACGTGCAGAACTCGGAGGTGCCGACGCTCGTACTTGATCGGTTGGATCGGGAAGAAGTACGACTACATCAACCGCTTGTTATAACGCCCGCTTTCGGGTTCACGAGGGTACGTGGACGGATACTCTGTACTCTCTGCTATGCCATCACCATAGTCTTGCGGATCGAGAGAAAATTTTGAAATTACTACGCTCCCCAACACAGTGCTCTTCGAGTGTTGGTCCAAACTAGAGCACCGTAAGGGACCATTCCTTGGCAACTTGGATTACGCTTGTATTCTGACGCTTAGCTTATCCGGTGTGCCCCGAGAACGAGATATGTGCAGCTCCTATCGGGATTTGTCGGCACAGCGGGTGGTCTTGCTGGTCTTGTTTTACCATTGTCGAGATGTCTTGTAGTCCGGATTTCGAAGTCCGATCGGTCTTCCCGTAGAAGGAATATCCTTCGCTGACCATGAGAGCTTATAATGGGCTAAGTTGGGACACCCCTGCAGGGTATTATCTTTCAAAGCCGTGCCCGCGGTTATGAGGCAGATGGGAATTTGTTAATGTCCGTTGTAGAAAACCCGGTTGACCTTATTTAAAATACACATCAATCACAGGTGTAACTGTGATGGTCTCTTCGGCGGAGTCCGGAAGTGAACACGGTGTTGGAGTTATGTTTGACGAAGTAGTTCAAGATCACTTCTTGATCGCTACTAGCTTCACGACCGCGCTTTGCTTCTCTTCTCGCTCTTTATGAAAGTGTAGCCACCATATATGCTAGTCGCTTGCTGCAGCTCCACCTCACAACTCTGTCCTTCCTTTAAGCTTAAATAGTCTTGATCTCGCTGGTGTGAGATTGCTGAGTCCCGTGACTCATGATTCTTCCAAAACCAGTTTGCAGTGCCGATGAAACTGCAGGTGTGAGATCCGAGCTCAAGGAGGAGCTCGATGAAGATCTTGTTCTTGTGTTGTTTCGCTTCAGTTGATCAAGAGTGGAGCTCAGTTGGGACGATCGGGATCCGTGTAGCATTTGGGGTAGTCTTCTTTTATTTTTGGTTCCGTAGTCGGACCTTGATTGTATTTGTATGATGTAATGCTTTACTCATGTATTGTGTGAAGTGGCGATTGTAAGCCAACTATGTATCTCTTTCCTTATGTATTACATGGGTTGTGTGAAGATTACCTCACTTATGACATTGCTTTCAATGCGTTATGCCTCTAAGTCGTGCTTCACACATGGGAGATATAGCCGATCGAGGGCGTTATAAGTTGGTAATCGAGCCATCCCCACTTAGGAGCCCTCGCTTGATTGTTTGTCAAGCGTTGTTGAGTCTAGAACAAAATGTTTTGAGTCTTAGGATTATATATCTGAGAGTAGGATTCTTTTACTCCCAGTCCCTTCGTCAGCCGGGTGAGGTCTCATGACGAGAAGTTTTGACTCTCCTCTCCTCAAATTTCACTAAAAAAATTTAGGATCACGCTGGTATCTTGGAATCTTTCCGATGGTTTTGTGACGAGAACATTGTTCTTGGTGCCTCCCGACATTTAGGGTTGTGGCAGTGTCCCGGGAGTTGAGCTCCGAGGTGTTGTCGCCACAATTTTATCGCAGTTCTCGAATACCTAAGCTTTGCCGACATCGAAAATCTCTTTATGCAGCTTGTTGGTGAGATAACCTCGATAACCCAAAGATCGGGCGTAGCTCGAGAGTATTGCCATGACTCAGATAACGGATGCTTTTCAAGGTCGAGGTACATGATTTCGAAGGTTTCTTGGTTATGTGTTGACGGATGGATGCACCGGATCTAGGTATTGTTAGTTTGGGTGATATATTTTGTGTCCCCCGTATCCCCAACACCAGATTGCATAACCAGAAAGTTTCGGGAGTTTATAGGTGGGAATTCAAGTAGCTCCTAGAATATCTTTCCGACAGATGCATGATATGGGATTGGGTAAATCTCTATCATATGTACTTGTTCCGGCTTATTCCGCAAGCCAAATCCTTTGTTTTTGTTCCGTTTTGTGGTATTCGAGTTGCTTCGAAGTCAAATGTTGAATCCATACCTTTCATAAACGGTGTTCTCATATTGCTATGTGAATACTAGTCCTTCTTGATCATCGAGATTGTCATGTGAATTCTTTTCCAACCGGTGCGCTTCTCTTCGAGATGATCCCATCATTCTCCCCATCCGCAAGATCAGTTCTAAGTTTTCTCAACGGTGTTTGCTTCGTTCATCCCAAGTTGCCTTTGTTTTCCTGCCCTCCCACCCTTAACTTCAAGGACTCAGATTTCTTAATCGGGTATCCATTTTATTGATGGAAGTCTCTCCATTCTTTTCCGTCAATGTTCTTATCCGTGATCCTCGTGAAGTTGCTCACAAGCTTCAAGTTTATCATTCTTCATTCTCTTTCTTCTCTCGGTGGATTCAATTCAGCTTTGTCGATCATATCTCTTTCCTCCTTTCAAATGTTTTCTCATGCCGATGCATCTCTTAATCATTCACCTCTCGCTTTCCATTTGTTCCGTGCATCATCTATATGTTCAACATCCTTTCCGACAGTTGTTATCTCTTCAAGGGCCCTAACCCACGTGTCTTTTCCTGTGATCTTACCCGACTCTTCTAATTTTCCTGAGCTATTCCTAAATTCATTGCAAAGTTTGACGAAGAATGATTTATCATCACCAAATGCTTTTCTCCAAGATCTTTCAAATTCTTTTCATCGTTGGTTCAACCTTTCTAATTTTTCATTCCGGAGTGTCTCATCAATTCATGGTGGTGTTTCGTCATCATTCTCGAATTTTGAAGATCAAGAAGAGTTTCTCTTTAATCTTGCTCCATTCTCTTCAAGATTCATAGTTCTATCTTATGCCATCCTCATAATTGTTTTTATTGTGATAATTCTTTTCACCCATCCGGAGCAATTCAGGAGTCTTTTCAGTTTGATTCTTCTGAGCCCATCATCTCAGAATTATTCATTCCAGCTTTCAGCTCTTGTTCCCAAATCTTACTAGTGCATCGCTCAAGTATTCACTAATCAGTTCATGATCTCTCCGCTCATGTATCTAAATTCTCTCAAGTATCTTCGCTCATTTCTAATTCCTTACGGCGATTCGCTCTTTTCTTCATTCATTTTCAATTTTACGGTGGTTCGCTCAAGAGTTCTCTTCCTTCGTTATTATATAGATTCATTCGCTCTTCCCAAATCCTACCGCGGATCGCTGAAGACCTTCCCAAGTTGAGCAATATCTCTTCAATCCTTTTTCAACGAGAATAAGTAGTATGCCTAATCTGTTGCTTGTCATCAATCTAAATTGGTGAAGGATACGCATAACATAATTCTTGTTCTTGTTTCATCCAAGTGATTAATTCCTTCTTCGAGTTTGTTCATGATGAATAAATTCTTGGTTTCATTTGTTCAGCTTTTCTTTTCCGGAGTTCCAAGCTCTCATAATCATTAAGATCCATCTAAATCATTGCAAGGCTTCACCTCGTGTTTCAACTTCTTTCTTTTATCATCCTTTCTTACGGAGTTCTTCATGGAGGCTCTACATGGTGCTTCGTCAAGGATTCTTTTCATTCTTCAATTGTTCATCAAGATTTCTCATGGAGTTAAGATCCGCTGCCATATTTTAAAATAAACATGGTGTTCCAACACATGTTTTGTTTTGAGGAGTTCAAGTATTCTTCATCTTGCATTCAAGTGCAATTCTTTCTACCTTATCTCTTGAGATGGTGTTATGTCATTCTTGACAATTTTCCTTCATGCTTCATGATTCACATGTTGTCAAGAATGAGATATTTTAATCCACCAATCTCTTCGTTGGAGTCATCTTGTGTCATGTTTCACCTAAAGCCTTCCCTAAGGAATGTTGCTATTGTGGTGCTTATCAATGATCCGAGTTTTCTCCTATCCTCTCGGCGAAAGAAGTTTTTCATCTCTTCTTTGATCTCAAACAAGCAATTGTTTTCCGTTAGTGGCGGGTTGTCACCTCATAATTTTGAGATGTGTTCCATAAGCCCACAACAAGCTTGTTCCTTTTGTTGTTGATAATCCAACAACTCCGCTTCTAGCATTTCTTGTAAGCGCGTTTTCAAGATCTTGTTTCCCTTCGTCCATTCCATTCGATTCTTTCATTTCTTCCGGAGGCATTGTGATGTTGCTCTATTCGACCCATCATCTTGTTTTGTCAAGATCATGTCCTTTTCCTTGCTTATCGATTTAACCAGAGTGTTGTGTCTATCGTTCCTCTTTTAACCGGAGTCTCATCCAGGTGCTTTCATTTTGCCAAGTTCATGATTCTAATTCCTTCCATTTACAGTCGGAGTGCTGTCCAAATTATATCAATCTTATTCCTTCTCTATCTAGTTTTAACCGGAGTGGTTTCAATATCTATCTTATCACTAAACCTCTTGGTTCTCGTCGTATCCCATGTTCCTCTTTTCTAACAGAGTGTTTTCAAATTTGTTCATCTTCGTTGTTTTCTTTCTTTCATTTTGTTCAACATCTCAAGGTTCATGGTTTCACCTGCTTGTCAAGAAGCAACTTAGTTTTACCTCTTATCTTCCTCTTCGCTTCTCTCCGTGCCATCCTAGATCTCGACGAGATCCTCTCAGAGTGGTGGAGTGTTGTAACGCCCCGGATACAACTTTCCATATTCATAACTCCAACTCTTGCCTTTTCCGGAGATGCGATGTTTTATTTTCTCCGTGGTTGGGTTTTTGTCTTTTGTTTTGCATTTTGTTCATGTCATGCATCTCATCTCATAGCATCATTCGCATTGCATCTGCATGTTTTCATAAAACTCAAGTATGCTCATAGTTGTCGCTTTCTCTTTGTCTCTATTGACCTTTGTCGCCCTTGTCCTCGTTGACCTCTCTCGCACTTCGTGGTGCCGTCCAAACTTACCGAACCCAACCGTCTGTTGTTACCGGCGAATCCGGATCATCCTCAACGCCTATAAAACATCTTCGCTTTCTTATTTGGACTCCTCTAACCTTTTATTCTCGATCGTCTGCTTACGATCGGAGGGATCTGTTAGCCCCTAACCTAATCCACCTGTGATATAATGGGGCAACCCTAAAATTAGGTGAGATGTTCCATCCTTCCTCCTTGCCGCCACACTCAATCACACATCGATCCTCCCCGATCCCCTTCTCCTCGGCTTCTCCTCCACCCAATCCCAAGGCGCCGCTGCCTCCTCCCAAGATCCTCCGCTTGCTCGCCCCCGAGCAAACTCACTGACCGCCGCCACCGAGCACCACCACCAGTGACCAGCAGCCTGTCGGAGCCAGCAGGTGTCCTCCCGAGTGCCATGGACAGGAGCCCCGCCATCGATCTTCAAGTCCGCTGGCTGCGCTTGTCCCGCAGCCCCTTGTCGCCATCAAGCTTCACTGCCACCCAAACAGGAGCAGCAGGCCGATCCCGCAGCCACCTCCTTGCTTCTCCTTCTGCCTCGACCGAGCAAGGCTCCTCGCTCATGGCGCCCGAGCACCCCAGCCCGCAGCAGTCCACCCCACGTCCGCCTCCTGGGCCGGCCTCCACCATCTTCCTCGCCGCCTCGACGCCGCTGGGCGACCACCTTCAGCAGGGACCCTGTGCCCCTGCCTCTCCCTTCCTCTTCCTTCTCTCCTCCCTCTCACCTGCTCCCTCTGCTCAGGCAACAGGGAGCCCCAAGGAGTTTGCGCCGCCATCTCGCCTCCCGCCGGACAACGCCGCCCTCGAGCTCCTCAGACGCCGGTCCTCGCCAAGAAGACTCCCGCATCGCATGCGCCCATGCCTTCCTCCCCACGCCTGGATCTGCTGCCGCCCAGATTCACCTTTCCGGAGTTTGCCGCTGCCTTGTCCAAGCCGCATCCTAGTCGGATCTCGCCGTCGTCGCTGCACCTCGACGCCGGCGCGCCTCCGCGGTCAGACCTCGCCGGATCTGTTGGGGAACGTAGCAGAAATTCAAAATTTTCCTACGTGTCACCAAGATCTATCTATGGAGAAACTAGCAACAAGGGGAAGGAGAGTGCATCTACATACCCTTGTAGATCGCTAAGCGGAAGCGTTCATGTGAACGGGGTTGATGGAGTCGATTGCCGTGATTCAAATCACCGGAGATCCTAGTGCCGAACGGACGGCACCTCCCTGCTCAACACACATACAGCCCGTGACGCCTCCCATGCCTTGATCCAGCAAGGAGAGAGGGAGAGGTTGAGGAAGACTCCATCCAGCAGCAACACAACGGCGTGGTGGTGGAGGAGCGTGGCAATCCAGCAGGCTTCGCCAAGCACCAAGGGAGAGGAGGAGGAGGAGAGGCAGGGCTGCACCAAGAGGGAGAGGTTCTCATGTGTATGGCAGCCCCAAAACCTCAAGTATATATAGGGGGAAAGGGGGCTGCGCCCCCTTTAGGGTTTTCCCACCCCAAGGGGTGCGGCCAGCCCTAGATCCCATCTAGGGGCGGTTAAGGGGGAGGAGTGCCTCCCAAGTCAAGTGGAGGCCCTCCCCTTAGGGTTTTCCTTTTCATGCAAGATGGGCCTTGGGGGCTGGTGCCCTGGCCCATTAAGGCTAGGGCGCCTCACAACCCATGCTACTGTATTGGACGTGGTGGAACTATTTCCGACCTCCGACCCTCCGAATCCTCCGAACCTTCCGAAGCTTCGCACAATACCAAAAACCCAACTTTTTCCTAACCCAACAACAACTTTCCATATATAAATCTTTACCTCCGACCATTCCGAACTCCTCGTGACGTCCGGGATCTCATCCGACTCCAAACAACATTCGCAACCACATACAAACTTCCTTTATAACCCTAGCGCCATTGAACCTTATGTGTAGACCCTACGGGTTCGGGAGACATGTAGACATGACCGAGACGCTCTCCCGTCAATAACCAATAGCGGATCTCGATACCCATGTTGGCTCCTACATGTTCCACGATGATCTCATCGGATTAACCACGATGTCAAGGACTCAATCGATCCCGTGATACAATTCCCTTTGTCTACCGGTATTATACTTGCCCGAGATTCGATCGCCGGTATACCGATACCTTGTTCAATCTCGCTACGCAAGTCTCTTTACTCGCTCCGTGAACACATCATCCCGTGATCAACCCCTTGGTCACATTGTGAACATTATGATGATGTCCTACCGAGTGGGCCCCGAGATACCTCTCCGCTTACACGGAGTGACAAATCCCAGCCTCGATTCGTGCCAACCCAATGACACTTTCGGAGATACCTGTAGTGCACCTTTATAGCCACCCAGTTACATTGTGACGCTTGGTACACCCAAAGCATTCCTACGGCATCCGGAGTTGCACAATCTCATGGTCTAAGGAAAAGATACTTGACATTAGAAAAGCTTTAGCATACTTAACTATGATCTTTGTGCTAGGCTTAGGATTGTCTTGTCCATCACATCATTCTCCTAATGATGTGATCCCGTTATCAATGACATCCAATGTCCATGGTCAGGAAACCGTGACCATCTATTGATCAACGAGCTAGTCAACTAGAGGCTTACTAGGGACACGGTGTTGTCTATGTATCCACACATGTATATGAGTTTCCTATCAATACAATTATAGCATGGATAATAAACTATTATCATGAACAAGGAAATATAATAATAACTAATTTATTATTGCCTCTAGGCATATTTCCAACAGTCTCCCACTTGCACTAGAGTCAATAATCTAGTTCACATCGCCATGTGATTAACACTCACAGGTCACATCGCCATGTGACCAACATCCAAAGAGTTTAGTAGTGTCATTAAACTAGTTCACATCATCATGTGATTAAGACTCAATGAGTTCGGGTTTGATCATGTTTTGCTTGTGAGAGAGGTTTTAGTTAACGGTCAGAATATTCAGATCCGTATGTACTTCACAATTCTCTATGTCATATTGTAAATGTTGCTTCCACGCCCACATGAAGCTATTCCAAATGGTTGCTCCACTATACGATCCGGTTTGCTACTCAGAGTCACTCGGATAGGTGTTTAAAGCTTGCATCGACGTAACCCTTTACGCCGAACTCTTTATCACCTCCATAATCGAGAAACATGTCCTTATTTACTCCAAGGACAGTTTTGACCGCTGTCCAATGATCCCCATTCCTCGGATCATTCTTGTACCCTTGATCGACTCATGGCAAGGCACACTTCCAAAGCGGTACACAAAGATAGCATACTATAGAGCCTACGCCTAAAGCATAGGGACGACCTTCGCCCTTTCTCTTTTCTCGCCGTGGTCGAGCTTTAAGTCTTAACTTCATACCTTACATCTCGTGCAAGAACTCCTTCTTTGATCGATCCATCTTGAACACCTTCAAGATCATGTCAAGGTATATGCTCATTTGAAAGTACCATTGCTGGTTTTGATCTATCCTCATAGATCTTGATGCTCAATGTTTAAGTAGCTTAATCCAGGTTTTCACTTGAAAACACTTTTCAAATAACCCTATATGCTTTACGAAATTCTACATCATTTCGATCAACAATATGTCAACAACATATACTCATCAGAAATTCTATAGTGCTCCCACTCACTTCTTTGGAAATACAAGTTTCTCACAAACTTTGTATAAACCCAAAATCTTTGATCAAAGCGTATATTTCAACTCCGAGATGCTTACTCCAGTCCTTAGAAGGATCGCTGGAGCCAGCATACCTTTTAGCATCCTTAGGATCGACAAAAACTTTCCGATTGTATCAGATACAACCTTTCCTTACAAACTGGTAAGGAAACTGCTTTTGACATCCATCTCCAGATTTCATAAATGCAGCTAAATGCTAACATGATTCCGACGGACGAAGCATCGCTACGGATGAGAAAATCTCATCGTAGTCAACTCCTTGAACTTGTGAAAACTCTTGCCACAAGTCGAGCTTCATTGACGGTGACATTACCGCCCACGTCCGCCTTCTTCTTAAAGATCCATTTATCTCAATGGCTTGCCGATCAACGGCAAGTCCACCAAAGACCATGCTTTGTTCTCGATACATGGATCCTATCTCGGATTTCATGGCTTCGAGCCATTCGTCGTAATCCGGCCCACCATCGCTTCTCCATAGCTCGAGGTTCATTGTTGTCAGCAACATGACCTTCAAGACGGATTATGCATCACGTGAAGTAGTACGATCCTTGTCACCCCACGAGGTACGTTAGTGACTTGATCCAAACTTCATGATCACTATCATAAGCTTCTACTTCGATTGGTGTAGGTGCCACGGAACAACTTCCCGTGCCCTGCTACACACTTGTTGAAGTGACGGTTTAATAACCTCATCAAGTCTCCACCATCCTCCCACTCAACTTTTCGAGACTAACTTTTCCTCGAGAAAGGACCCGATTCAAGAAACAATCCCTATTGCTTTCGGATCTGAATTAGGAGGTATACCCAACTGTTTTGGGTGTCCTATGAAGATGCATTTTATCCGCTGGGTTCGAGCTTATCAACCTGAAACTTTTTCACATAAGCGCCATAGCCCCAAACCTTTAAGAAATGACAGCTTAGGTTTCTCTAAACCATAGTTCATACGGTGTCATCTCAACGGAATTACGTGGTGCCTTATTTAAAGTGAATGTGGTTGTCTCTAATGCCTAACCCATGAACGATAGTGGTAATTCTATAAGAGACATCATGGTATGCACCATATCTAATAGGGTGCAACTATGATGTTCGGACACACCATCACACTATGGTGTTCCAGCGGTATTAGTTGTGAAACAATTTCCACAATATCTCAATTGTGTACCAAACTCAGAACTCAGATGTTCATCTCTATGATCACATCACGACATTTTATCCTCTTGTCACGAAGATCTTCAACTTCACTCTGAAATTACTTGAACCTTTCAATAATTCAGACTTGTGTTTCATCAAGTAAATATACTCAACATCTACTCAAATCATCCG
This sequence comes from Aegilops longissima, assembly GCA_021605205.1. Lineage (NCBI taxonomy): Eukaryota > Viridiplantae > Streptophyta > Magnoliopsida > Poales > Poaceae > Aegilops > Aegilops longissima. Next base: position 99,211,840 of record CM038677.1, on the reverse strand, counting down.
TGAAGTAAGAACATAACGATATTCATCTGCATGCCTCAAAGACTCATTGGACTGCACATATCAAAATGTGTTACTTCCAACAAATTGCTATCTTGTTCCATCTTATCAAACCGAGGCTTTTCAGTCATCTTGCCCATGTGGTATGTTTTGCATATCTCAAGTGATTCAAAATCAAGTGAGTCCAAACGATCCATCCGCATGGAGTTTCTTCATGCGTATACACCAATAGACATGGTTCGCATGTCTCAAACTTTTGAAAAATGAGTGAGTCCAAAGATCCATCAACATGGAGCTTCTTCATGCGTTTTATACCAATATGACTTGTATGGCAAAGTGCCACAAGTAAGCGGTACTATCATTACTATCTTATATTTTTGGCATGAAAATGTGTATCACTACGATCGAGATTCAATAAACCATTTATTTAGGTGCAAGACCATCAAGGTATTATTCAAATAAATAGAGTAACCATTATTCTCTTTAAATGAATAATCAGACATGTATAGACATAATCCAATCATGTCTATGATCAACGCAAACACCAAATGATAATTATTCTGGTTTAATACTGATCTTGATGGTAGAGGGAGCGTATATGTTTGATCACATCAAAATTGGAAACACTTCCAACACATATCGTCAGCTCTCCTTTAGCTAGTCTCCGCTTATTCTGTAGCCTTTATTTCGAAAGTTACTAACACTTAGCAACCGAACCGTATCTAATACCCTGGTGCTACTAGGAGTACTAGTAAAATACACAATAACTTAATGTATATCCAATATACTTATATCGACCTTGCCAGCCTTCTTATCTACCAAGTATCTAGGGTAATTCTGCCCAGTTGGCTGTTCCCTTATTGCGTAAGCACTTAGTCTCGGTTTGGGTTCAACCTTGGGTTTCTTCACCGAGCAGCAACTGATTTGCCGCTTCATGAAGTGTCCCTTCTTGCCCTTGCCCTTCTTGAAACTAGTGGTTTCACCAACCATCAACAATTGATGCTCCTTCTGATTTTTACTTTCGCGATGTCAAACAACGCGAATACCTCAAGGATCATCATCTCTATCCTTGATATGTTATAGTTCATCACAAGCTCTAGCAGCTTGGTGGCAATGACTTTGGAGAAAGATTACTATCTCCGGAAGATCAACTCCCACTCGATTCAAGTGATTGTTGCACTCAGATAATCTGAGCACAAGCTCAACGATTGAGCTTTTCTCCTTAGTTTGTAGGCTAAGAAAATCGCCGGAGGTCTTATACCTCTTGACGGGCACGAGCCTGAAATCCCAATTTCAGCCCTCAAACATCTCATATGTTCCGCGCTTCAAAAACGCCTTTGGTGCCTCAACTCTAAACCGCTTAACCGAACTATCACGTAGTTATCAAAACTTGTATGTTCGATGTTCGCAACATCCACAAACGACGCTTGGGGTTCAGACATCGAGCGGTGCATTAAGGACATAAGCTTTTATTGTCCGCATAATCGCCATCGTCAACTTTCAACTATATTTTCTAGGAATATATCTAAATAGTAGAACTAAAGCGTGAGCTATGACATAATTTGCAAAGGGTTTTGACTATGTTCAGATAATTAAGTTCATCTTATGAACTCCCACCAGATAGACATCCTCTAGTCATCTAAGTGATTACACGATCCGAGTCAACTCAGGCCGTGTCCGATCATCACGTGAGACGGACTAGTCATCATCGGTGAACATCTTCATGTTGATCGATCTACTATATGACTCATGCTCGACCTTTCGGTCTCTCGTGTTCCGAGGCCATGTCTGTACATGCTAGGCTCGCAAGTTAACCCCAAGTGTTTCGCGGTGTAAATCTGTCTTACACCCGCTGTATGTGAACGTAAGAATCCATCACACCCGATCATCACGTGGTGCTTAGAAGTTTACTAACTTTAGCAACGGTGCACGTTAGGGAGAACACTTGAAATTGTTTAAGGGATCATCTTATTTACTACCATCGCTCTAAGTAAATAAGATGCATAAACATGATAAACATCACATGCAATCAAATAGTGACATGATATGGCCAACATCATTTTGCTCCTTTTGATCTCCATCTTCGGGCTCCATGATCATCATCGTCACCGCATGACACCATGATCTCCATCATCATGATCTCCATCATCGTGTTCCATGAAGTTGTCTCGCCAACTTATTACTTCTACTACTATGGCTACCGTTAGCAATAAAGTAAAGTAATTACATGGCGCTTGTTCAATGACACGCAGGTCATACAACAAATAAAGACAACTCATATGGCTCCTGCCGTTGTCATACTCATCGACATGCAAGTCGTGATTCCTATTACAAGAACATGATCAATCTCATACATCACATATCATTCATCACATTCTTCTTGGCCATATCACATCACATAGCATACCCCGCAAAAACAAGTTAGACATCCTCAATTGTTGTTTGCATGTTTTACGTGGCTGCTATGGGTTTCTAGCAAGAACGCTTACCTACGCAAAACCACAACGTGATATGCCAATTGCTATTTACCCTTCATAAGGACCTTTTCATCGAATCTGTCCACTAAAGGGAGAGACTGGCACCGCTAGCCACCTTATGCACCTAGTGCATGTCACCGGTGGAACCTGCCTCACGAAGAGTACGTAAGGTCGGTCCGGCCGCTTCATCCCACAATACCGTCAAACAAGATTGGACTAGTAACGTAAGCATATTGAACATCATCAACGCCCACAACTACTTTGTGTTCTACTCTGCAAAGAATCTACGCAATAGACCTAGCTCATGATTCCACTGTTGGGGAACGTAGCAGAAATTCAAAATTTTCCTACGTGTCACCAAGATCTATCTATGGAGAAACTAGCAACAAGGGGAAGGAGAGTGCATCTACATACCCTTGTAGATCACTAAGCGGAAGCGCTCATGTGAACGGGGTTGATGGAGTCGACTGCCGTGATTCAAATCACCGGAGATCCTAGTGCCGAACGGACGGCACCCACGCTGCTCAACACACGATAGCCCGTGACGCCTCCCATGCCTTGATCCAGCAAGGAGAGAGGAGAGGTTGAGGAAGACTCCATCCAGCAGCAACACAACGGCGTGGTGGTGGTGGAGGAGCATGGCATCCCAGCAGGCTTCGCCAAGCACCAAGGGAGAGGAGGAGGAGGAGAGGCAGGCTGCACCAAGAGGGAGAGGTTCTCATGTGTATGGCAGCCCCAAAACCTCAAGTATATATAGGGGAAAGGGGCTGCGCCTTTAGGGTTTTCCCACCCCAAGGGTGCGGCCAGCCCTAGATCCCATCTAGGGGCGGGCCAGGGGGAGGAGTGCTCCCAAGTCAAGTGGAGGCCCTCCTTAGGGTTTTCCTTTCCCATGCGCATGGGCCTTTGGGCTGGTGCCCCAGCCCATTAAGGCTAGGGCGCCCCTTACAGCCCATGCTACTGTATTGACGTGGTGGAACTATTTTCGACCTCCGACCCTCCGAATCCTCCGAACCTTCTCGAAGCTTCGGTACAATACCGAAAAACTCCGAACTTTTTCCTAACCCAACAACAACTTTCCATATATAAATCTTTACCTCCGACCATTCCGAACTCCTCGTGACGTCCGGGATCTCATCCGGACCAACAACATTCGTAACCACATACAAACTTCCTTTATAACCCTAGCGCCATCGAACCTTATGTGTAGACCCTACGGTTCGGGAGACATGTAGACATGACCGAGACGCTTCTCCGTCAATAACCAATAGCGGATCTGATACCCATGTTGGCTCCCACATGTTCCACGATGATCTCATCGGATGAACCACGATGTCAAGGACTCAATCGATCCCGTATACAATTCCCTTTGTCTAGCGGTATTATACTTGCCCGAGATTCAATCGCCGGTATATCGATACCTTGTTCAATCTCGCTACGCAAGTCTCTTTACTCGCTCCGAACACATCATCCCGTGATCAACCCCTTGGTCACATTGTGCACATTATGATGATGTCCTACCGAGTGGGCCCCGAGATACCTCTTCGCTTACACGGAGTGACAAATCCCAGCCTCGATTCGTACAACCCAATGACACTTTCGAGATACCAGAGTGCACCTTTATAGCCACCCAGTTACGCCAGACGCTTGGTACACCCAAAGCATTCCTACGGCATCCGGAGTTGCACAATCTCATGGTCTAAGGAAAAGATACTTGACATTAGAAAAGCTTTAGCATACTAACTACGGTCTTTGTGCTAGGCTTAGGATTGTCTTGTCCATCACATCATTCTCCTAATGATGTGATCCCGCTATCAATGACATCCAATGTCCATGGTCGTGAAACCGTAACCATCTATTGATCAACGAGCTAGTCAATTAGAGGCTTACTAGGACACGGTGTTGTCTATGTATCCACACATGTATATGAGTTTCCTATCAATACAATTATAGCATGGATAATAAACTATTATCATGAACAAGGAAATATAATAATAACCAATTTATTATTGCCTCTAGGGCATATTTCCAACAGATCCACCTCGGTGCCCGCTGTCGGCCTCCTTGCGCCGAGTCCCTCGCCGCGCCGCCTCCTCTGCTTGCTGGAGCAGAGACGAGACGACGACGGCCGCCTCCCATGCTGCTGATCGCGCTCGCCGAGTGCTCGTAAGGCTCTGCCAAGCTGCCCACGCCTACCCCAAGGCCCAGCGCTCTGCTGCCTGCCTCCACCTCTCACCGACGGGTTGAAGCCCATGGTGAGCGCCCAATACCAGCAGATTTCGCCTGCTCATGTTTTTTTTTTTTGGTTCTGCGAATTTCCTAATTATCCAGAGATTGTCAGTTTTTCAGAAAACCCCTTAATGTTCATGCATCAATAATTAATTAACCATGCATCGGATTAAAACAAATTATATATGTAAAGTGCTTAGAATTTCATCTAGTTTCACAATATGCCATTTTCATCCATGTTTTAAATGTTTAAAATGTTGTTTGTTTAAATTTGTTTAAATGCCATGTTAAAATTTTTATTTCATAACTAAATAATCAGAGCTCCAATTTTGATAAACTTTATATGTAAATGGGGTGGAAAAATGCCTAGTTTAACATGGTGCACTTTATTTTCCTGTTTAACAACTCTAAAATTATGTAATAGGCAGAACAGTACCAAATTCGAATATTGCTCATGAGGATTTTCCGGAATTGTTGTTTGTTGTTTCCGCCTCATTTAAACCTCGCCTAAATAGTTAGTTTACTTATGCTTCACCTATGCCATGTTTAACAACATTTAATATTGTTTGGTAGCTTAAACGAGATTAAACTAAATAATTGATGTGGTGTTCCGTCAATATGCAACTCGTTGCATATTGAGCTCCACTTAACTTGTAGTATTGGTTGTTGCACTTTGTCATGCCAGGCCTCATTAAACCGGACATGCATCATACTTGATTGTGCATCATGCCATGTTTATGCTTGTGCATTTATCATGTTGTTTGTTTCTTCCCGTTGTTTCTTAGTTCCGTAATGTTGCGATTGTGAGGATCACGCCGACTACTTCCGCTCGCCTTCTTCATGGACTCGTTTTTCTTCCTAGCGGATTTCGTGCAAGATGACCATACCCTCAAATCACTTCTATCTTTGCTTGCTAGATGCTCGCTTTTTCTATGCCTATGCTACGATGCCTATCACTTTCTTATCATGCCACCCATATTGCCATGTCAAACCTCTAACCATCCTTTCCTAGCAAACCCGCTGATTGGCTATGTTACCGCTTGCTCAGCTCCCTCTTATAGCGCTATAGTTGCGGTGAAGATGAAGTTTGTTCCTTGTTGAACATGGAGATGTTGTTCCTTGTTGGAACATGTTTACTTGTTGGGATATCACAATATATCTGCTATAATTAATGCATCTATATACTTGGTAAAGGGTGGAAGGCTCGGCCTTATGCCCGGTGTTTTGTTCCACTCTTGCCACCCTAGTTTCCGCCATACCGTGTTATGTTCCTTGATTTCGTGTTCCTTACACGGTTGGGTGATTTATGGACCCCTTGACAGTTCGCTTTGAATAAGACTCTCCAAAGAAGGCCCAACTTTGGTTTTACCATTTGCCACCTAAGCCTTTTTTCCCCGGTTTTCGCGAGCCCGAGGGTCATCTTTATTTAACCCCCCCGGCCAGTGCCTTCGAGTGTTGGTCCAAACTAGAGCACCGGCGGGACCATTCCTTGGCAACTTGGATTACGCCGGTACTGTGACGCTTAGCTTATCCGTGTGCCCCGAGAACGAGATATGTGCAGCTCCTATCGGGATTTGTCAAGACATGGGTGGTCTTGCTGGTCTTGTTTTACCATTGTCGAGATGTCTTGTAGTCCGGGATTCCGAGTCCGATCGGTCTTCCGGAGAAGGAATATCCTTCGCTGACCATGAGAGCTTATAATGGGCTTGTTGGGACACCCGCAGGGTATTATCTTTCAAAGCCGTGTCCATGTTATGAGGCAGATGGGAATTTGTTAATGTCCGTTGTAGAAAACCCGGTTGATTTTATTTAAAATACACATCAATCAAGGTGGTAAACTGATGGTCTCTTCTCGCGGAGTCCGGAAGTGAACACGTGTTGGAGTTATGTTTGACGAAGTAGTTCAAGATCACTTGATCGCTACTAGCTTCACGACCGCGTTTTGCTTCTCTTCTCGCCTCTTTATGCAGTGTAGCCACCATATATGCTAGTCGCTTGCTGCAGCTCCACCTCACAACTCTGTCCTTCCTTTGCTTAAATAGTCTTGATCTCGCTGGTGTGAGATTGTCGAGTCCCGTGACTCACAGATTCTTCCAAAACCAGTTTGCAGTGTGCCGATGAAACCGCAGTAGGTGATGATCCGAGCTCAAGGAGGAGCTCATGAAGATCTTGTTCTTGTGTTGTTTCGCTTCAGTTGATCAAGAGTGGAGCTCAGCTTGGGACGATCGGGATCCTGTAGCATTTGGGGTAGTCTTTTTATTTTTGGTTCCGTAGTCGGACCTTGATTGTATTTGTATGATGTAATGCTTTACTCATGTATTGTGTGAAGTGGCTATTGTAAGCCAACTATGTATCTCTTTCCCTTATGTATTACATGGGTTGTGTGAAGATTACCTCACTTGCGACATTGCTTTCAATGCGGTTATGCCTCTAAGTCGTGCTTCGACACATGGGAGATATAGCCGCATCGAGGGCGTTACAGTAGGATGAAGATGGTCTCTCTCAAACAACCCTGCAACCAAATAACAAAGAGTCTCTTGTGTCCCCAACACACCCAATACAATGGTAAATTGTATAGGTGCACTAGTTCGGCGAAGAGATGGTGATACAAGTGCAATATTGATGGTAGATATGGGTTTTTGTAATCTGAAAATATAAGAACAGCAAGGTAACTAATGATAAAAGTGAGCACAAATGGTATTGCAATGCTAGTAAACAAGGCCTAGGGTTCAGACTTTCACTAGTGCAAGTTCTCTCAACAATAATAACATAGATAGATCATATAACAGTCCCTCAACATGCAACAAAGAGTCACCCAAAGCCACTAATAGCGGAGAACAAACGAGAGATTATGGTAGGGTACTAAACCACCTCAAAGTTATTCTTCAGATCGATCTATTAAAGAGTTCGCACTAGAATAACACCTTAAGACACAAATCAACCAAAACCCTAATGTCACCTAGATACTCCATTGTCACCTCAAGTATCCGTGGGCATGATTATATGATATGCATCACACAATCTCAGATTCATCCAACCAACACAAAGTACTTCAAAGAATGCCCCAAAGTTTCTACCGAGAGTCAAGAACGTGCCAACCCCTATGCATAGGTTCATGGAACCCAAGTTGGTCACCAAAACATACATCAAGAGGCACATGATATCCCATTGTCACCACAGATAAACACGCAAGACATACATCAAGTGTTCTCATAAAAGACTCAATCCGATAAGATAACTTCAAAGGGGAAACTCAATTCATCACAAGGAGTAGAGGGGAGAAACATCATAAGATCCAACTACAATAGCAAAGTCATGATACATCAAGATCGTGCCATAGAGGGAACACGAGTGTCGGTGTCAAACCGCGGATCTCGGTAGGGGGTCCCAAACTGTATGCCTAGGCGGATGGTAACAGAGACAAGGGACACGATGTTTTACCCAGGTTTGGGCCCTCTTGATGGAGGTAAACCCCACGCCCTACTAGATTAATATTGATGATGTGTTACAAGAGTGGATCTACCACGAGATCAAAGAGGCTAAACCCTAGAAGCTAGCCTATGGTATGATTGTTGTTCGCCCCACGGACTAAAACCTCCGTTTATATAGACACCGGATAGGGTTAGGGTTACACGAGTCGGTTACAATGGTAGGAGATCTACATATCCAGATCACCAAGCTTGCCTTCCACGCCAAGGAAAGTCCCATCCGGACACGGACGAAGTCTTCAATCTTATATCTTCATAGTCTTGGAGTCCGCCGATGATGATAGTTCGCTATCCGGACACCCCTAGTCCGAACTCCTCAAGAGCTCCTCTAACCAGGCTTCAATGACGATGAGTCCGCGCAGATATTGTCTTCGCTGCAAGGCGGGTTCTTCCTCCAATAATTTATAGAAGATTGTGAACACCAGGATAGTGTCCGCTCGCAAAAATAAATTCCACATACCACCGTAGAGAGAATAATATTACACAAGATCAATCACGACATATTTTGTGGCGGACGCCGCACCACTACCAAGCCTTTATTCAAATTGTTTTTACTGCTCCACCTCAGCTGCTTAGCTAAGCGGTTTCTTGGCACGCCTTGTCGAGGCAGAGATCGTGTTCCCTTATTCCGGATTCCCATCAATACGGAAGTGGTAACCCAACCGCGCCATTGATTGCGGCGCTTGGGAGATAAGCTTAGTTTTACCAGACGGTGGGGACACATGTTTTTGTCCGCCCATATAAGGGATAAGGATCCAGCCCTTTACCCGCGCTTTCTTCCTCCTTTGCTCATCCATTCCCTGCTGCACTCGAGCTCTAGCGCCTAAGTCCGCACTTTCCTCCTCAACCATCTCCAACCATGTCAGAGCGGAGGCAGATGGATGGCCTCCTCCGCCACGGAGGGGCACATCACAAGACTGCTGGAGGCCGGATACTTGTCCGCGACATCACAAGACAAAGCTGCCTGACACGGGCAGCTCATTCCAACCCCCATCCCCATGAGAGGGTGGTATTTTCCCCACTTCCTCCGCTGGACTAGGTTTTCCACTTCACCCATTTGTCCGGGGCTCATGTTCTACTACGGCCTGGACTTCCACGACCTAGCCCTGAATTTCGCCCTCAACGCCTTGGCGCTTATCGTCAGGTGCAGGCCTTCCTTCAGATCCAGCCCCACTTCGCTTAGGCTCAAGACCTTCAAAGGTCAAGTCAAGGTTGTGAAGGGCAGCAAGCAGAGTGCGGAGGCGCCATGGTCGGCAAGATGGCCAAAGTCCTATGGCTCGAGGGCCTTTGTGGAGACAATAAAGGTGGCAATCGGGTGGTTCTACATCACCGAGCCACGGACCTGAATGGGTGGCCGCCTCAATTCAGATTCGATTCCCACACGGCTCTCGCCATGGAAAGAGACGGGCCTTAAGTGGGGGATTCGATGAGCTATCCGACTCCAAACACGCGTCTCAAACCTGGTGGACAAGAATCGCAGGCTTGTCGACGTAATCCGTGTGATGCTCATCCGCCGGATTCTCCCATGCCAACAACGGGACTTCAATTTGTGGAGTTCGATCCAACACAGCACCGAATCTTGAGCCGCTCTTCGATACCACGCACGAAGATGCCCGGAAGGTGCTGTTCAAGGGCGCTGGCCCCCGCATCCGCTAACAAAGATCGCGATACAGCTCGCGCGCCAAGCCGGCGAGGTAAGTTATTTTACCCTTTACGGGACTCTTTTTTCATAGATTGACTCTACGGGATCTAAAACTCCCTATTCTTCGACAGTGTGTCTGGTTGAAGACGCCCGACAGATTAACTGTCCGCCTTTGCCGAAGATCCAGCGGACGCTCGATTGACGGAAGAAGGGCCCGCACCCCATGTGGTGCCGAGAAGAAGGCTAAGAAGGAGGCCACGGAACTCAAGGAGCTCCCGACGCCAGTGCCGTCAGATTCTCAAGCGAATCTTCTCCCAAGACGCAGGAGGAAGAAGAAGAAGCTTCTCCCCAGCGGGGAGGAGAGGAAAAGGAAGGCCGCCTAACCGGGAGGCCGGAGGGTCCAAGAAGGAAGAACCTTCCTCCGGACTTCTCCACCAACGCCGACGACGACGAGGGGATTGGCCTACAAGGGCCAAGCCCTCGGCGAGATCGTAAGTGTCCGGATACCCATGGCGCTTTTATTATTGCAGAGTGTTCTCGAATGTCGAACAATCGTGCAGCCCGCCTAAAGGCGAAGTTCGCCGATTCATCGACGGGTCCCCGGGCTCATCGGAAATGGAGAGTACTTCGCCCGACCGCCTCGCCTCATGCTGCGGACAACGCCACAAGGGCCCCAAAGGGGCTTGGTCCCGAGGAGGTGGCGCAGAGGTGCCACAAGGCAACCCCCGACTCAGCGGTGGGGGCAAGACCTCAGGGCTCTAAGGTCGACCCTTGTCCGACTCAATGCTGGAACCTTCAAGGTTCCGAGTCCGCAAACGATCCTTCGCAAGAAGGTAAGACGCCGTGTCCTTCGCCCAACCGGAGGCACCGGATAGCTTATCGAAGCGCCAACGGCGCCCATCGAGGAGGAGCACCGCATCGTTATGAGTGCGGTGATCCGACAGTTCAGTCCGCCAAGAGCTGGCTGACCAAGCCTGTATCAGCCTTCTAACAGGCTTTGAGGTAAGAAATTTCAATATATGTAAGATGGTACCGATAGACAGAGCCTCGATGCTCGGTTCGTGTTTGGAAAGAAAAGCCGGACTGAGGATCTTTAGAAAGATAAATGCAGGAGTCATAAAAATATGTCAATATGGGATTGCAGGTTCAGGCTGCTGACCTCCGCAAGACCGATCGTGGAGGTCAATAATTTGAAGAAAACCTCGAGCGGTCCGAGAACGAAGCTCGGTCATGCCAACAAGCAGCTCGAGGAAAAGAAGGTGAGTAATACCTTATGAAAATTATACCTTACAGTAAAAGGATTTGGTTGCAAGAAAATGACAAGGATAACGTGGGTATTGTAGGGGACACTAACGAGGTGGCGACCCTGAAGGAGGCGGTGGCCACGGCCGAACGTAATGCGGCCGCGGAACGCACCGAGCGAGAGAAGCAGGAGGCACGGGTGGCGGAGGTACAGCAAGAGCTCCAGGATCTCGTGAAAAAACATGAGAACTTGGAGCGTGACTCAAAGACTCGAGAGTCTGAGCTTGCAACGGCTCTTGAGAGTGCCAAAGCCGCTAAGGCCGGGTTTCACAAGGCCCTCCAGAGATTGAGGCGGTGAAGAAAATAGCAGCAGGTAAGGCATTTTTCATGCAAAGTAAGCATGTGAGTGTTAATTACCTGTTGCTTACCCGAATTGAGCTCTCTGTATGCTTCGCAGATCTTCCTCGCAGAGCGGTCCGATGCTGCCGATTCTACCGGGCCGAGGAAGGAGCTCGACGGAGAAGGTCTTCGGTCTCAAGATGTCGAGGCCGACATCCGGTGTTTTTTAGCTTACCAGTCAAGCAGCTGGTCGAGCTCCACAAGGCGGCTTTAACAGGCCATGAAGGGCCTCATAATTCGGCTGTGGGCCTAAGTGTTGGAAATATGCCCTAGAGGCAATAATAAATTGGTTATTATTATATTTCCTTGTTCATGATAATCGCTTATTATCCATGCTATAATTGTATTGATAGGAAACTCATATACATGTGTGGATACATAGACAACACCATGTCCCTAGTAAGCCTCTAGTTGACTAGCTCGTTGATCAATAGATGGTTACGGTTTCCACCATGGACATTGGATGTCATTGATAACGGATCACATCATTAGTAGAATGATGTGATGGACAAGATCCAATCCTAAGCCTAGCACAAAGATCGAGTTCGATGCTAAAGCTTTTCTAATGTCAAGTATCTTTCCTTAGACCATGAGATTGTGCAACTCCCGGATACCGAGGAATGCTTTGGTGTACCAAACGTCACAACGAATCGGGTGGCTATAAAGGTGCATTAAGTGTATCTCCGAAAGTGTCTCGTTGGGTTGGCACGAATCGAGACTGGATTTGTCACTCCGTGACGGAGAGGTATCTCTCGGCCCACTCGTAGGACATCATCATAATGTGCACAATGTGACCAAGGGGTTGATCACGGATGATGTGTTACGGAACGAGTAAAGAGACTTGCCGGTAACGAGATTGAACAAGGTATCGTATACCGACGATCGAATCTCGCAAGTACAATACCGCTAGACAAAGGGAATTGTATACGGATCAATTGAGTCCTTGACATCGTGGTTCATCCGATGAGATCATCGTGGAACATGTGGGAGCCAACATGGGTATACAGATCCCGCTGTTGGTTATTGACCGAGAACGCCTCGGTCATGTCTACATGTCTCCGAACCCGTAGGGTCTACACACTTAAGGTCTGGCGACGCTTAGGGTTATAAAGGAAGTTTGTATGTGGTTACCGAATGTTGTTCAAAGTCCTAGATGAGATCCCGGACGTCACGAGGAGTTCCGGAATGGTCCGGAGGTAAAGATTTATATATGGAAAGTTGTTGTTCGGGTTCCGAAAAGTTCGGGTTTTTTCGGTATTGTACCGGAAGCTTCAAGGTTCCGGAGGATTCTGAGGGGTCCGGAGGTCCGGAAATTGTTCCACCACGTCCAATACAGTAGCATGGGCTGTAGGGGGCGCCCTAGCCATAATGGGCCAAGGGCACCAGCCCCCAAGGCCCATGCGCATGGGAAGGGGAAACCCCAAGGGGAGGGCCTCCACTTGACTTGGGAGGCACTCCTCCCTCTTGGCCGCCCCCAAGTCCCATCTAGGGCTGGCCGCACCCTTTGGGTGGAACCCCAAAGGGGAGCAGCCCCTTTCCCTATATATACTTGAGGTTTTGGGCTGCCCAACACACATGAGAACTTCTCTTGGTGCAGCCCCGCCTCCTCCTCCTCCTCTCCCTTGGTGCTTGGCAAGCCCTCGGGATTGCCACGCCTCCATCACCACCATGTCGTTGTGCTGCTGCTGGATGGAGTCTTCTCAACCTCTCCTCTCTCCTTGCTGGATCAAGGCGTGAGACGCCACCGGCTGTACGTGTGTTGAACGCGGAGGTGTCAGTCTGCTCGCACTAGGATCTCCGTGATTTGGATCACGACAGTACGACTCCTTCAACCCCTGCTTCTCATGAACGCCCGCTTAGCGATCTACAAGGGTATGTAGATGCACTCTCCTTCCTCGCTGCTAGTTTCTCCATAGATAGATCTTGGTGACACGAGGAAAATTTTGAATTTCGCCACGCTCCCCAACACTAAGGAGGCCATGCCCGGAGCTACTTCTTCGCCCCAGCGGCGGCTGGTGGATGCGTCTCTGGTTGAAGTTATCAAGCATTCCGCTTGTATCGAGGGTGCCTGCCGGGCCCTTGCCCGCACAGAAGGTGCACCGGGGCAAGATGGATGCCTAAGCTCGTGGACGGAGCCGCCACCAGAGGGCAAGGAGCATCGCACGCCCGAGATGTATTATAAGAGTGTTGAAGGGCGCCAAGACTATTGCGGTGAGTGCTCCAAAGATGTAATATTTGAGTAGACTCGCATTTTGTTATCCCGTGCGCTGAAAACTTCATGAAGACATATTGTAAGAGATCATGATGATGGAGATCATGGTGTCATGCCGGTGACGATGATGATCATGGAGCCCCGAAGATGGAGATCAATGGAGCTATATGATATTGGCCATATCATGTCACTACTATATAATTGCATCTGATGTTTATTATGTTTATGCATCTTGTTTACTTAGAACGACGGTAGTAAATAAGATGATCCTTACAAAATTTCAAGAAGTGTTCTCCCTAACTGTGCACCGCTGCTAAAGTTCGTCGCTTCTAAGCACCACGTGATGATCGGGTGTGATGGATTCTTACGCTCACATACAACGGGTGTAAGACAGATTTACACACGCCAAACACTTAGGGTTAACTTGACGAGCCTAGCATGTACAGACATGGCCTCGAACACAGAGACCGAAGGTCGAGCATGAGTCGATAGTAGATACGATCAACATGAAGATGTTCACCGATGATGACTAGTCCGTCTCACGGATGATCGGACACGCCTAGTTGACTCGGATCATGTAATCACTTAGATGACCAGAGGGATGTCTATTCGAGTGGGAGTTCATAAGATGAACTTAATTATCTTGAACATAGTCAAAAGACCTTTACAAATTAGGTCGAAGCTCGCGCTTTAGTTCCACTGCTTAGATATGTTCCTAGAGAAAATATAGTTGAAAGTTGAAAGTAGCGATTATGCGACAGAGAAAGCTTATGTCCTTAATGCACCGCCACAGTGCTGAACCCCAAACGCCGCTTGTGGATGTTGCAAACATCGGACATACACGCTTTTGATAACTACGTGATAGTTCGCTTAAACGGTTTAGAGTTGAGGCACCAAAGACGTTTTCAAACGTCATGAACATATGAGATGCTTCAGGGCTGAAATTGGGATTTCAAGTCGTGCCCACGCCAAGAGGTATAAGACCTCCGACGATTCTCTTAGCCTGCAAACTAAGGGAGAAAAAGCTCAATCGTTGAGCCTGTGCTCAGATTGTCTGAGTGCAACAATCACTTGAATCGAGTGGGAGTTGATCTTCCTGATAAGATAGTGATGTTTCTCCAAAGTCATTGCCACCAAGCTGCTAGAAGCTTCGTGATGAACTATAACATATCAGGGATAGATATGATGATCCTTGAGCTATTCGCAATGTTCGACACCGCGAATGTAGAAATCAAGAAGGAGCATCAATTGTTGATGGTTAGTAAAACCACTAGTTTCAAGAAGGGCAAGGGCAACAAGGGATACTTCATGAAACGGCAAAACAGTTGCTGCTCTAGTAAAGAAACCCAGGGTTGAACCCAAACCCGAGACTAAGTGCTTCTGTAATAAGGGGAACAGCCACTGGAGCAGAATTACCCTAGATACTTGGTAGATGAGAAGGCTGGCAAGGTCGATAGAAGTATATTGGATATACATTATGTTAATGTGTACTTTACTAGTACTCCTAGTAGCACCAGGGTATTAAGATACCGTTCGTTGCTAAGTATTAGTAACTCAAATAAAAGAGCTACGGAATAAACGGAGACTAGCTAAAGGTGAGTCGACGATATGTGTTGAAGTGTTTCCAATTTTGATGTGATCAAACATCGCACGCCCTCTACCATCAAGATTAGTATTAAACCTGAATAATTGTCATTTGGTGTTTATGCTGAGCATAGACATGATTGGATTATGTCTATCGTAATACGGTTATTCATTTAAGGAGAATAATGGTTACTCTATTTATTTGAATAATACCTTCAATGGTATTGCACCTAATAGGAATGGTTTATTGAATCTCGATCGTAGTGATACACATTTTCATGCCAAAAGATATAAGATAGTAATGATAGTACCACTTACTTGTGGCAATCGCCATGTAAGTCATATTGGTGTAAACGCATGAAGAAGCTCCATGTTGATGGATCTTTGACTCACTGCTTTTGAAAAGTTTGAGACATGCTAACCATGTCTTGGTGTATACGCATGAAGAAACTCCATGCAGATGGATCGCTTGGACTCACTTGATTTTGAATCACTTGAGATATGCAAATCATACCACATGGGCAAAATGACTGAAAAGCCTCGGTTTCAAAGAAGATGGAACAAGATAGCAACTTGTTGGAAGTAACACATTTTGATGTGTGCAGTCCAATGAGTGCCGAGGCATGCAAAGGAATATCGCTATGTTCTTACTTCACGATGATTCGAGTAGATGTTGAGTATATTTACTTGATGAACACAAGTCTGAATTATTGAATGGTTCAACTAATTTCAGAGTGAAGTTGAAGATCTTCGTGACAAGAGGATAAAATGTCTATGATATGATCATAGAGATGAATATCTGAGTTACGAAGTTTGGTACACAATTGAGACATTGTGGAAATTGTTTCACAACTAATACCACTCGAACACCATAGTGTGATGGTGTGTCCGAACATCATAGTTGCACCCTATTGGATATGGTGCGCACTATGATGTCTCTTATCGAATTACCACTATCGCTCATGGGTTAGGCATTAGAGACAACCGCACTCACTTTAATAGGGCACCACGAATTCCATTGAGACGACACTGCTTGAACTATGGTTTGGAGAAACCTGTTGTCGCTTTCTTAAAAGTTTGGGGCTGCGACGCTTATGTGGAAAAGTTTCATCGTGATAAGCTCGAACCCAAAACGGATAAATACATCTTCATAGGATACCCAAAATGGTTGGGTATACCTCCTATCTCAGATCCGAAGCAAAAGTAATTGTTTCTAGAACGGGTCCTTTCTCGAGGAAAAGTTTCTCTCAATGAATTGAGGGAGGATGGTGGAGACTTGATGAGGTTATTGAACCGTCACTTCAACTAGTGTAGCAGGGCACGTGAAGTTGTTCCCGTGGCGCCTACACCAATTGAAGTAGAAGCTATGATAGTGATCATGAAGTTTCGGATCAAGTCACTACTGCATCTCGAGGGTGACAAGGATGCGATTACTTCAGAGTGGTACTAATCCTGTCTTAGAGGTCATGTTGCTAGACAACAATGAACCCACGAGCTATGGAGAAGCGATGGTGGGCCCGGATTCATTTAATGGCTCGAGGCCATAAAATCCAAGAAAGGATCCATGATTTTGGTAGACTTGCCCGATGATCGGCAAGCCATTGAGATAAATGGATCTTTAAGAAGAAGACGGACGTGGACGGTAATGTCACCGCCTATGAAGCTCGACTTGTGGCGTAAGAGTTTTCACAAGTTCAAGGAGTTGACTACGATGAGATTTTCTCATCCGTAGCGATGCTTAAGTCCGTCGGAATCATGTTAGCTTTAGCTGCATTTATGAAATCTGGCGATGGATGTCAAAACGAGTTTCCTTACCAGCCAGAAGGAAAAGTTGTATGTGATACAATCAGAAAGTTTTGTCGATCCTAAGGATGCTAAAGGTATGCTGGCTCCATCGATCCTTCTAAGGAATGGAGTAAGCATCTCGGAGTTGGAATGTGCACTTTGATGAGATGATCAAAGATTTTAGGTTTATACAAAGTTTATGAGAAACTTGTATTTCCAAAGAAGTGAGTGGGAGCACTATAGAATTTTTGATGAGTATATGTTGTTGACATATTGTTGATCGTAAATGATGTAGAATTTCTGAAAGCATATAGGG
The DNA here is from genome assembly GCA_021605205.1 of Aegilops longissima. NCBI lineage: Eukaryota > Viridiplantae > Streptophyta > Magnoliopsida > Poales > Poaceae > Aegilops > Aegilops longissima. The sequence continues at coordinate 99,194,472 of CM038677.1, read as the reverse complement.
TTATTTGAAAAGTGTTTTCAATGAAAACCTGATTAAGCTACTTGAACATTGAGCATCAAGATCTATAGGATAGATCAAACCTCTTAATGGTACTTTCAAATGAGCATATATTTTGACATGATCTTGAAGGTGTTCAAGATGGATCACCAAAGAAGGAGTTCTTGCCCGAGATGTAAGGTATGAAGTTAAGACTTAAAGCTCGACCACGGCAGTAATCGAGAGAAAGGATTTAAGGTCGCCCCTATGCCTTAGACATAGGCTCTATAATATGCTATGTCGTGTACCGCACCGAACTATGCCTTGCCATGAGTCACTATAGGTACAAGAATGATCCAGAATGGATCATTGGACAACGGTCAAAATTGTCCTTAGAGTAAATAAGGACATGTTTCTCGATTATGGAGGTGATAAAGAGTTCGCGTAAAGGGTTACGCCGATGCAACCTTTAACACCTATCCGAGTGACTCGAGTAGCAAACCAGATACGATAGTGGAGCAACCATTTGGAATAGCTCCAAGTGGAGCGTGGAAGCAGCGCTATAATATGACCTAGAAATTTGCAAAGCACACACGGATCTGAAAGGTTCGCACTGCTGACTAGAACTCTCTCACAAGCAAAACATGATCAAACCCCGTAACTCATTGAGTCTTAATCACATGATGATGTGAACTAGTTTACGACACTAGTAAACTTTGGATGTTGGTCACATGGCGATGTGACCTATCGCTGTTAATCACATGACGATGTGAACTAGATTATTGACTCTATGCAAGTGGGAGACTGTTGGAAATATGCCCTAGAGGCAATAATAAATTGGTTATTATTATATTTCCTTGTTCATGATAATCGCTTATTATCCATGCTATAATTGTATTGATAGGAAACTCATATACATGTGTGGATACATAGACAACACCATGTCCCTAGTAAGCCTCTAGTTGACTAGCTCGTTGATCAATAGATGGTTACGGTTTCCTGACCATGGACATTGGATGTCATTGATAACGGATCACATCATTAGTAGAATGATGTGATGGACAAGACCCAATCCTAAGCCTAGCACAAAGATCGTAGTTCAGATGCTAAAGCTTTTCTAATGTCAAGTATCTTTCCTTAGACCATGAGATTGTGCAACTCCTGATACCGAGGAATGCTTTGGTGTACCAAACGCCACAACGAATCGGGTGGCTATAAAGGTGCATTACGTGTATCTCCGAAAGTGTCTGCTGGGTTGGCACGAATCGAGACTGGATTTGTCACCCGCAGACGGAGAGGTATCTCTGGGCCCACTCGGTAGGACATCATCATAATGTGCACAATGTGACCAAGGGGTTGATCACGGGTGATGTGTTACGGAACGAGTAAAGAGACTTGCCGGTAACGAGATTGAACAAGGTATCGGTATACCGACGATCGAATCTCGCAAGTACAATACCGCTAGACAAAGGGAATTGTATACGGATCAATTGAGTCCTTGACATCGTGGTTCATCCGATGAGATCATCGTGGAACATGTGGGAGCCAACATGGGTATACAGATCCCGCTGTTGGTTATTGACCGGAGAACGCCTCGGTCATGTCTACATGTCTCCCGAACCCGTAGGGTCTACACACTTAAGGTTCTGGCGACGCTTAGGGTTATAAAGGAAGTTTGTATGTGGTTACCGAATGTTGTTCGAGTCCCTGATGAGATCCCGGACGTCACGAGGAGTTCCGGAATGGTCCGGAGGTAAAGATTTATATATGGAAAGTTGTTGTTCGGGTTCCGGAAAAGTTCGGGTTTTTTCAGATTGTACCGAAGCTTCTGAAGGTTCCGGAGGATTATGGAGGGGTCCGGAGGTCCGGAAATTGTTCCACCACGTCCAATACAGTAGCATGGGCTGTAGGGGGGCGCCTAGCCATAATGGGCCAAGGGCACCAGCCCCCAAGGCCCATGCGCATGGGAAGGGAAACCCAAGGTGGAGGGCCTCCACTTGACTTGGGAGGCACCTCCCCTCTTGGCCGCCCCCAAGTCCCATCTAGGGCTGGCCGCACCCCTTGGGGTGGAACCCCAAAGGGGAGCAGCCCCCTTCCCTATATATACTTGAGGTTTTGGGCTGCCCAACACACATGAGAACTTCTCCTCTTGGTGCAGCCCCGCCTCCTCCTCCTCCTCTCCCTTGGTGCTTGGCAAGCCCTCGCGGATTGCCACGCCTCCATCACCACCATGCCGCTGTGCTGCTGCTGGATGGAGTCTTCTCAACCTCTCCTCTCTCCTTGCTGGATCAAGGCGTGAGACGCCACCGGCTGTACGCGGTGTTGAACGCGAGGTGCCGTCTGCTCGCACTAGGATCTCCGTGATTTGGATCACGACGAGTATGACTCCTTCAACCCCTGCTTCATGAACGCTCGCTTAGCGATCTACAAGGGTATGTAGATGCACCTCCTTCCTCGCTAGTTTCTCCATAGATAGATCTTGGTGACACGAGGAAAATTTTTAATTTCTGCCACGCTCCCCAACACTAAGGAGGCCATGCCCGGAGCTACTTCGGCCCTGCGCGCGGCCGGTGGATGCGTGTCTGGTTGAAGTTATCAAGCATTCCGCTTGTATCGAGGGTGCCTGTCGGGCCCTTGCCCGCCAAGAAAGGTGCACTGGGCAAGATGGATGCCTGTAAGCTCGGACGGAGCCGCCACCAGAGGGCAAGGAGCATCGCACGCCCGAGATGTATTATAAGAGTGTGTTGAAGGGCGCCAAGACTATTATGCGGTGAGTGCTCCAAAGATGTAATATTTGAGTAGACTCGCATTTTGTTATCCTGCGCGCTGAAAACTTAGTTCATATGCGCTTAAGCAACGCTTGTTAATTTAAAATATTACCTTCAGGCGGTTGTTTATCAAATCTGAGAGATGGCAAGTCGTCGGCTTCAGCCCCCATGCCACGAAAGTGCTGGGGTGTTCGGATAAACTTGAGCGCCTTGTTCCCATTTGTGGGTCCATCTAGGAGGCGCCAACACAAGAACAAGGCAACCGGACTTATAATGCTTGAACACTCTCACTTAGCCATAGAATTTATAATTTTAAATTTCGCGAAGCCCCTAGTCTTCGAAGGTCAATTTGGGGCGCTATTCACGCCTTTGGCCGGACAAGATCCGCGCCTCGCCTAAGCGGCATAAGTCTTTAGGACTCGCAGAAACCTCTCGAACAGCGATCGTCTCTCGCCTCATCATGAAGGTCAGTTTTAGCTTTCCATCGAGGCGTTAACTCCAGCCGAATCTGGGGAATTGCAGTGAGTTCTCCGGTGCTACCTTAGCCGATATAACGGAACGAAGGTACCAAAACACGGAGCCGGGCAAACCCAACTATTGACCCAAGACATGATTCGAGCCGATGCATATAGTGCTATAAGTTCGGGTGCCGTGACTTGTGAAAGTGTTCGACTCATCACACCAAACGGGGAAACATAAGCCCCTAGTGTATATTAGCCGCACTAAAGTGTATGGATGCAACATGTCGTGAATGAACATATGTATGAAAAAGAAATGCAATTATAAGTAAAAGGTGCTGCATTGTTTTATTCAATAAGTGCTGCTACTTAATGCAGTAACGATACAAATAGTGCGATAAGCAAGGTAGGAGACTGTTAAACATGTCCTTCCTGTGGGTAGGCTGCAGATTGGTGTATGAAAATGCTCGAATGGAGACCACCAGATATTCGCTGTAGCCTTTATCCTTCCTTGGCTGTTGCATCGTGAGTTCGGCAGGTCTGCTGCCGGATGTGGCTTCACAAATGGAGTCCCGTGGTTAGAAAGTAAAAGGTAAAAAGAAAAAAAGGAACGACACACTTGAGAGCCCTTGTGTGGTTGAGCCGCAGTCTGGGTGTATTGTGGTCGTGCCCCTCCCCATGCCCATGGTATCTTCAGAGCGTAATGGTGTACGCCAAGGACCTGCTTTGACGCTTCGCAGATCTGGTTAGCCGCATCGCTACGCTGCTTGGAACGCGCTGTGGTCTTGTTGTAAGTTACTCCGGCGCCGCTTATTGTGTCCGCCGCTTAACGGCCGGATTCGATAATTAACTTGAGAGGCTGCATTGCACTTTCGCCGCGAGAGTCGCTGTATGTTCCTCGCGCGGAGGGAACATTCAGTGTTTCCGCTGACCGTAATGACTCCTTGAGGGCCTCGCATCTTGAGCTTGAGGTATGCGAGGCGGCACCGCTGAACTTTGTAAACGCTGCACGTCCGAAAGCAAGGCATGATAGCCGCCATGAACGGGACTATGTCAAAGATTAACCTCGCTTCGAAGTTATCCGGGATCCAAGACCACTTCCAGTAATTGAGCCTGCATAATTGGCTTTACACCTGGTATGACGCCTTTAAAGGTCGCTTTTGGTAGGTTTAACTTGAGGGTCTATTCCCATTTTGCGACCGTATCCTCGTAAAGCAGGTTCAGTTGCCGCCGCCGCCCATCGTGACTCGTTAGGTGAAATCCATCGACGATTGGGTCTAGGGACCAGGCGGGCGAATCCGCCGTGGCGGTGTGGTGGGGTGGTCCTTCGACAAAAGTGATCGGGCAGAGGACCATGGATTGAACTTCGGGCAACTGCTCCATCACGAGACAACCTCGAGTGCACGCTCGCCTCCCTTTGGGTATGTGGGTTATGATATCATGTTCACCGTCCGCACTGTGGGGGAAACCTTATGTCCTCTATTGTTCGGGCGGTTGGGTCTCGCCCTCGCTATCGCTATGTAGCCCCTTGTCATTGTTTTCAGCAATTAACTTGCTCGCCTGTTGAATACCCAACAGTCCCCTGCTGGTGTGGTTAATCGGCTTTTCGGGTGCCGTATCCGCACAAGCGGTCGAGTATTCGTCCAAATTGACGGACCCGAGTAGTTCGCTTGAATGGCTTTTTCCGCTGACCGGTTTAGAGCCTTTGAATCCGCATTGACCGTCAGATCTCAATATTGTCGCCGTTAGTGCAGCGCTTGTTTTTGTTACGACGCGGCCTCCCGCTTTGGTCCTTGAAGTCCGGACTGCCAGAATTTTTGCCGAGGTTGTTGCTGTGTGCTAGCCAGCTGTCCTCACCCGCCAGGTTTAGTCATGAGTGATGTGAGGGCTGCCATGGATTTCGGCTTTTCCTGTCCTAGGTGCCGGGCAAGCCACTCGTCATGATGTTATGCTTGAAGGCCGGAGGGCCTCCAGATCCGGACAGCTTGACGATTTGGTTTTTCTTGGTTAAGAACCGTGTCCGTAATTGTCCGCCGATTCGTCTGCTGCTGAATTATGTGGCTTAGGTCATCGGCGCCTGGTGGTCGCATATAAGTGCCCCGAAGTTATCGAGAATGCGGCTTTGTGTCCTCCCAGCTCCCAATTGACTCGCCGCAAGCTGTTGAGCCAATGCCGGGCTGGTCCTTTAAGCTTGAGGGGAGGTATTTGATGGCGGAAGATCGCCACCGCGGGCCATGTGGATGTGAAGGAGATAGTCTTCGATCCAAACCGCTGGGTCTGTTGTGCCATCATAGGATTCAATATTAACAGGTTTAAACCCTTCGGGATTTGATGATCCATTACTTCGCCTGCGGAAGCATAGTGGTGTGCGGCGCCCAGATCGGGCGATATCACGACGGAGCTCAAAACAGCTTGATCTGCTTTTGTTCGCCCGCCGACATATCGCGGTCCGCGCGACGGTTGTCGCCACGCATCGTATGCCCACGCGATCCGTAGATCGATCTTGATTGTCTTGCCTTGTCCTCCAATATATCTCGCAGGTCCGAGCGCTCTCCTTGGCCGCGGTGCTTTTGAGCGATGCCGGGTACGGTTCTAGTGAAGGGCCTAGAGGACTTTCTATCGCGCCACGGGTGGTCGGTCAGCCGTATTGTCTCCTGGTGATGCGGGTTCGTAAGCCCTCCTCTAATCGGAGGAGCAGCTTGCGCTTAGGGTAACTTTTGAGGGCGCTCGAGCTCATGCTCTTCGCCGCGAGGACTTTGGTCCATCCGCCGGCCAGCGATCCCGATCAGCTCTAAGTTGCTGCTTTTTCTTTAGGCTGTTCGCCGTGGCTATAAGCCCGCGCCTAAAACGCCTTGTTCGACGGGATTCTCGTGCACGATTTAATTCATTGTCGCCGAGGCTTGCTTCGCCTTTCGAGGGAGGCATATAATCCTTCACCTCTTCTTCCGCCGCCTCTCTTGAGGGCTGGCGCTTCATCCTCCCGCGATGGATCTTGCTGGAGTGGATTGTCTTCGGCGTTGTCCGTGTATTGTTAACTCCGTGCCGGAATCTTCATTCTTGCTGTGGCGGATTTAGAGCGGCGCCACCGACGACGGCGCTTTGGGCTGCTTCTTGAGGGGTCATCCTCCGTTGTTCCATCGCTGCTCCCATCTTTTGGGATGTCCACCATGTATATGTCGATGACGAGGTGGCCTTCCAAAGGCTCTCGTAGGCGCTGGTCTTGGTCGCCTCCGCATCGCTGTCCATACCATCGATGTCTTCGGAGTCGTAGTCTAGCATGTCGGTTAGGTCGCCGACAGCCGCTACCAAGTGGGTGGTGGGTGGGCGCCGAATTTCTTCACGACCGATCCCAACCTTCCCGACCGTAATCCAGCCAGGCTCTCCGGATAAAGAGAGAGACTTTAGTGATTCAGGATGTCGCCAAAAGGCGAAAGTGCTGAAAGATGTCCGCGTCCGTGAACTCCATAACGGGCGCCCAATCGGATTCGATCGGCAAGGGCGCGGAGGGTTCGGAGTCCGGATAGGAGTCCGCCCCCGAGTCGGAGTCTTTGCAAAGGACAGGATGGAGTTCGCCCGATCGCCAGAGAGATTGTAGCCCCGAGGCGGTGTCCAACCACTCGCCCTCGGTCGGGAATCCGCCCGGATTAAGGGCCGAGCGGATATCGTGCGCCTCTGTGGCAATCGCTCGCTGCAGAGCCAGATCATGCCCATCGAGACAAGGCGGCATCGTTACGCGGCTCAATCCGTCAAGATCAAGTATCCGCGATATCGGCCGATATTTTAAACTTCCAAATCTGACCGATGGCCAGGGCGTAGCTTTGATCTGCTCCAGATGGCTGCTTAATTGGCCCGCAGCAAAGCCGCCGAACACAAAGATCTGTCCGGGAGAAATGTCTCACCCTGGACCGCCGTTGTTGATGATCGGAGGAGCCATCGGCCTATCGCCACGCACACGTAGGAACTCTCAATGAAAGCACCAATGTCGGTGTCAAACCGCGGATCTCGGTAGGGGGTCCCGAATCGTGCGCCTAGGCGGATGGTAACAGGAGACAACGGACACGATGTTTTACCCAGGTTCGCCCTCTTGATGGAGGTAAAACCCCACGCCCCGCTAGATTAATATTGATGATGTGTGTTACAAGAGTGGATCTACCACGAGATCAAAGAGGCTAAACCCTAGAAGCTAGCCTATGGTATGATTGTTGTTCGCCCCACGGACTAAAACCCTCCGGTTTATATAGACACCGGATAGGGTTAGGGTTACACAGAGTCGGTTACAATGGTAGGAGATCTACATATCCAGACGCCAAGCTTGCCTTCCACGCCAAGGAAAGTCCCATCCGACACGGATGAAGTCTTCAATCTTCTATCTTCATAGTCTTGGAGTCCGCCGATGATGATAGTTCGCTATCCGGACACCCCTAGTCTAGAACTCCCTCAACGAGAGAGAACACGAGAGAGAGAGAGAGAGAGAGAGAGAGAGAGAGAGAGAGGATCAAACACATAGCTATCGGTACATACCTCAGCCCCGAGGGTGAACTACTCCCTCCTCGCCATGGAGAGCGCCGGATGATGAAGATGGCCACCGTGATGGATTCCTCCGCAGGTGCAGTGAACGGCTCCCGAGAGGTTTTGGTGGCTACAGAGGCTTGCGCGGTGGAACTCCCGATCTATCTTCTGTTCGGAAGTTTTAGGGCACGAGGTATATATGGGTGAAAGGAGTACGCCGGTGGAGCTGGGGCCCCACGAGGCAGGGGGCGCCACCCACCCTCGTGAGCACCTCCCAGATCTTCCGATGTGGAGTCCAAGTCCATCGTGGGTTTCCTTCCAAAAATAACTCTCCAGCTTGATTTCGCTCTGCTTTGACTCATTCGATATTCGCTTTCCTCAAACACCAAATAGGCATAAAACAAAGAATCTGGCTGGGCCTCCGCTAATAGGTTAGTCCCAAAATAATATAAAAGTGGAAAATAAAGCCCAATATTGCCTAAGACAGTAGGTAATATAGCATGGAGCAATCAAAATTATAGATACGCTGGAGACATATCATCGGTCGTGCCACCGCTTCCCGCCTCCCCGTGGTCGGGCCAGGCTACCGCCGCTTCCTCGCAGCAGGGTCTGCCCGTCGTCCCCTTCCTAGGCCTCGCCGCCATCCACCACTGTGGTGCTCTCGGCCAAGGCGTGGTCAATGTGGTCAACGATCGACTTCCATCGCAAGAGTATCAGACGTGGAGAGGCCGACAACTGGTCCACGGCAGCCGCAAGGAAGTGCCTCCTTATTACGCTGAAAATAATTATTCCTCCACCGACAATGGGACCCACCGATGGGCCACCAGTATTTTGCGAATAAATCATTTCCCGACCGCTGGGACCCACCGAACGGGCCACCGATTTCGCTAAAAAAACGCTCCTCTGCTGTCACTCGACCCACCGGAAGTGCCTCCTTATTACGCACAAAAATGAATACTCCCCCGTTAGCTGGGACCCACCTTGGTGGAGGCTGTCTTAGGGCCTACTGTTGACGGGCCAAGGGCTTTGTCAACTTAGTCAATATGAATGATTCTAGCTCCAAAGGACTGTGACGATGTCCATCCAACGGCAGAGTGCTTCTTCAACCTCTCGGTCTTCTTGCTCCAATTACCAAAGCAGCGCCGGTCGTGTCAAGATGCTCCCGCCTCCCTGTGGGCCGATCAGGCCGCTGCCGCTGAGGCCTCACCGCCCCTACTATTCCCATCGCTGGCCAGCCGCTGGCGACGGCAGCCACACACCGCAGCCGAACCAGTGAACCTCAGATTCTCTCCGCTGGCTTCCACCGCTGCCTTCCCCGGCTCAAGGCCGCCCCTTCCTAGGCCTCGCTGCCGCCCACCGCTGTGGTGCTCTCCGCTGCATGGTCAACGTGGTCAAGGAATGACTTCCATCGGAAGAGTACTGTATGTGGAGAGGCCGATACTGGGTCCACGGCCACATCCCAGTTTTTTGTGATTTGCCAATTAAGTCGCTTTGTCAGCCTGTTGGGCTGCAAATCTTTCAAGACGAGGAGAGCTTTTCATTCGGTCTGGCAAGAAAATGGCCCATCAAGAATGAGAAATGGGCTGTACATTTTAAAACACATCAAACCGCAATTAGTTTCAAATATATTTTTTTCATTTCAAGATTTTAAATTACATTAATTTTATGCGTGGAGAATTTGTTGATTTTATATTGATATACATTTATTTTAAAATCAGTTTGAATGTGAGTCAAATTTCGGATTAAAAACAGTTCGGACCGCACCAAATATGCAAAATTTCAGATAATTTTTAATCATGGCCACAATATGGGCTGTAATGCTAACAAAAGAATATGGGCTCCAAAAAGCTTTAAGAATTAGCAAATGGGCTGTAAATTATTAGAAATAATGGCAGATGGGTTGTATGCTGTTTTCCACAGATTTGAGGCTTTCCTAAAAAAAGGTTGACGACAAGCAAGGATTTGTTGGATGTCCATCCAACGGCCATCGTGCTTCTTCAATCTCTTCTTCTTCCCGCTCCACCGCCAAACAAGCGCCAAGGGACTGCTCGCTTCCCTCCTCCTCATGCCGGTTGTGCTGCTGCAGGCCTCACCGCCCCACCGCATTCCCATCGCTGGCCTAGCCATCCTTCTACTCACCCACACCTGCTGTTATTCTTCGGCGACGGCAGATTTAACCAAGAAACCTCGCTCAACAGATTCTCCGCGGGAAACAATCGCTAAGTCTTCCTCGCCTCCGTCGTTTTTCCTAGGCCTCGCTTCGCCCACCGCCTCTGTGTTTCGGCGCTGCCTGGTCAACGTGGTCAACGATCGACATGCATCCGAAGCGGATCAGACGCGGAGAGGCCGATAGCTGGGTCCACGGCCGCACACAAGGAAATGCCTCCTTATTACGCACAAAATAATGATTCGCCCACCGACATCGAGACCCAGCGTAAAGGGCCTCAGATTTCGCGAAAAAGTTACCGCCACGACAGCTCGGACCCACCAGCTTATATCTTCACACGCAAGGAAGTGCCTCCTTATTACGCACAAAAATGAATACTCCCCGTTAGCTGGGACCCAAAGATAGTGGCAAGCTGACTTGTGGGCCTACTAAGTTGACGGGACGGAGGGCTTTGCCAACTTAGTCAATATGCACGATTCTAGCTCCAAAGGACTGCACGATGTCCATCCAATGGCCGAGTGCTTCTTCAACCTCTCGGTCTTCTTTGCTCCAGCCGCCCAAACCAGCGCCGGTCGTGCCTCGTGCTCCTGCTCTCCCATGTGCGGCGGAGGCCTCACCGCCTTTACTACTCCCACCGCTGGCCGTGCCATCCTCTACTCACCCACACCCCTATTATTCTCAAGGGCGATGGCAGCCTCACACCGCAGCGAACCAATGAACCTCAGATTTTCACGCTGCGGCATCCACTACCGCTGTTTTCCCCGCCCCGCCCTCCCTTCCTAGGCCTCGCCGCCGCCCACCGCCTCGGTGCTCTCGGCGCGGCGTGGTCAACGTGGTCAAGGAACGGCTTCCATCGGACGTGGATCGTACATGGAGAGGCCGATAGCTGGGTCCACGGCCGCAGCAAGGAAGTGCCTCCTTATTACGCCAAGAAAATAATTATTCCTCCACCTAACAATGGGGACCCACCGGACGGGCCACCATATTTCATGAAAAAACGCTTCTCGACCGCTGGGACCCACTACTACACCTTCGCATGCAAGGAAGTGCATCCGAGCAAAAACGATTCGCTTCTCGACCGCCGGGACCCACCAGCTACATCTTCGCATGCAAGGAAGTGCGTCCGCAAAAAACAAAACGATTCGCCCGATCGCTGGGACCCACCAGCTACATCTTCGCACGCAAGGAAGTGCATGACACCGACTCACCTGGTCAAGCGCACGTAGCATTGTCATTCTGGTCGCGGACGGTACGCATATATATATCGGTGGATGTAGAGGCACGCACGTGTCGTAGTAGAGGCGCGCGACGTAGCATGTACACGCATGTACAGCGCAAGGGTGCAAGAAAGAAAATACGCCACGCACGCACGCACGGGAAGGGTCTCTAACGCCTATCGCGCATACGCATATGACTGGGTCGAAACGGAGAAACAGCGCCGCTGCCGTGTTCATGGGGAGCCAACCGCCGGGTCGAACGAAATGCGGGTCGTGTTCATCGGGAGGTCTTGGACGGAACAGCAATGGAAACGAGGCTCGCGCATCGCGACAACGGAGGAAACGGCCTTGTGTTCGACCGCCATGTTCAAACGGGTCCCGTTGATCGAGGGGCTCGTGTACCGCGAAAACGGAGGAAATGGACCTCCACGGTCGTAAACGGGGTCCTGTTGATCGGGGGGTGTGGCGCATCAAAACGGATTTAAACGGACCTCCCACGATCAAACGGGGTCCTGTTGACCGGGGGTGTGGCGATCGCAAAACGGATTTAAACGGACCTCCCACGGTCAAACGGGGTCTTGTTCATCGGGAGGTGTGGCGACCGCAAAACGGACTCCACGAGATACCGCTCATCTCCACCGCCGACCTCCTCCACCTCCACGGCTACCATCGACCTCCTCCAGCCTCCACGGGCCCTCGCTCATCCAGCCTCCACCCGCTTACTCCACCGGCCATCGCTCAACCACCCTCCATGGGCACCCTCCACCGCTTCACTGCTCATCCAGCCCTCCACACCACGGGTCCTGCTCAACCACCCTCCACGCCACCCTCCACCGCTCATCGCTCATCCAACCTCCACACCACGGGTTCCTGTTCATCCGAGGCAACACCACCGCCATTGTTCATCCAACCCCCCGCAACACTCACTGCTCATCCCAGAGGCAGCATTGATCGGCTTCGCTTAGCAGCAGAGCGGCGAATCGCCCATCGGGTTCGCCATCAGCCATCGATCGATCCTCGTGCAAGAACGCCAGAGTCGCAGGCAATCGCCGGGTTCAGTTAGAGCCCAATGCCTCGCCGGCTTCGCTAGAGCCAATGCTCGCACACACGCCACAGACGACGAGAGAAACGCGATCGCTCCGCCCGACCTCCCACCGAACTGCAACTCCTCAAATTTTCCTCCTCGCCTACCACGGTTTTTTCCACATGGACGGCCCAAAGAATGTCATGCAGCTGCGCCTCCGCCCGCCCAAGACGAAAAGCCCATTTTCTGTCATGATTTTTGTCATAGAAGTAGGAGCCCACCACATCTATGATGATACCGGTTTTGTCACAATTATCGCCATATAAGTGTCATATGTATGATAGAAAAAATTTCTGCTCAGCCCAAAATTTCACGGATATGTCTTTTTTTGTAGTGCTCTAGCAGCTCGGGATGAAGGAAGGTAGCACTCCCAGCAATTTGCCCAAAGCTACCACCAGACAAGGAAGAAGAGAACCTCGTAATCTGAGTATGAGGATTATGTGGCAAGAGAAGATGAGGCTATTTCAAAGAAGAAACTTCTCAAGAAGGAGTACAACTCAGCTGCAGCTAAGCTGTGGATGAAGATCAAAAGGCCAAGCAGAAGACAACCCATGTCTAAAGCCGAGCTCCACTCAAGCATCTTCGAATCCCAACCCAAAGAGCCCACTGCAGAAGGAAAGAAAAGGAAGGAAAGGGTCAAAAAGACCATGGCCAGAGTGATTGGAAAGCCTTTCATGATGGAAGAAGAAGAAGAGGTTGTTGCACCAGCACCCAAGGCACAAAAGCTGATGGGTGATGCTATAAGGTCAGGGGCTGCAACATTAAAGCCCAAAGATGCACCCAAAGCTGCCTCCAAGCCCAAGAGTGCACCTAAGAGGAATACCAGGAGTATACCAGCTGCTGAGAAGAACAAGGCCCCAGTGCCTGATGTTGCTGCTGAGGAAGATGATGAAGGACAAGTCCTAAGGAAGCTCGAACCCAAGATTACAGACCACAATGATGCTCATCCTGTGGCTGAGAACATGAAAATCAGGAGAGATTCAGGGTTGAGGCTATGGAGAGAGTCGGATCCATATGCCACCAGGAGAAGGACTGTTGTTGATTACAGGTTCCACACAAAGGAACAACATGATTTCTATGAGACAATATTGTTGGACAAGAAGCCTATAGTGTGTGATATGAGGTGGGTCGACCGACTCTACATGAAGGAGAATGAAGAACATTATCCAGAGTATATGACAGCTTCAAAGCATGTGTGGAGTTGCAGACTTTGTTGGGCGTAAGCTCACAAACCGGAATGATGAGCTCATTATGCAATTCTACTCCACAAAGACATTTCTATCCAGATGGCAGAATTGTTTGGATGTCCAAGGAATGAGATACCAATCAACTATTGAGGAATGGGCCAATCTGATCAATGCCCCAAAGGAGAGTGAAGATGACTTGGACGTCTATGCCAAGAAAAAGATGGATCACAATTCTATGTCACAAATGTACAAGGAGATCCTGTGCAAGGCCCTTGAGACTTTCAAGTTTGGGTCACCCATTTTCTTTCTGCTGCTGCCAACGATCAACTGGATCTTAAGGCACACTCTTTTGCCCAAGTCAGGTGACCACAACATGATCAGAGGGCATGCAATTAATTTGCTACACATATTTGATGTGCCACAGAAATTCAAGGTCATGAGCCTCATGGTTGAGACTATCAAGAGGACAGCAGCAGACCAAAAGAGAAGTTGTGGATATGCCCCACAAATTCAGGAGTTGATTAACTCAAAGATGGGCACAGGAAAATATCTGTTGGATAAGGAACACTTTGTTCTCTATCCAGACTTTGAGGACAATCAAGTTGTGATGAATGAGAATGAACCATCATCAGTACAAGCTCAAGAGAAGAAGGAGAAAGCAAAGAAAGAGAAGGATGCCAAGATGCCAACTCAAGAGGAGGCATCTGAGTACTTTTTGAAGAGCAAGCAGGACCAACTTGGTTACTTGATAGCATCAACTCCGAGGATTGAGAAGGGGTTGGCCACCCTAACTCAAAACCAGGAGAGCCTGGAAAGAATCATGGAACAAAAATTCTATGATTTAGATGTCAAACTAATCGAGATTCAGCCGGGCCAGGAGCAGCTACAGGATGACATGTAGGAGAGGAAGGGCAGGACAACCATCGATGCATTTGCCAGAGTGCCTCGAGCTCAGAGATCAGCCGCAGAGCCAAGAATGCACACTAGAGTCACTTCATCCGCACCAGCTACAGCCCAAAGGCAACCAGCTCCAAGACTAACCCCTTCAGCTCCATCCACATCAACTCAAGTCTTCGCCAAAGGAGCCATCTCTACACCACCAACTGAAGACCAAGCCTGAGAGACGATATAGTACTATGCATTTTCTAGGAACTTTTTGGTAACTAGTTGCCAAAGGGGGAGAAAAATGTATAGATCATAGGCTGAGAGAGAGAGAGAGAGAGAGAGAGAGAGTTTGCTTTTGTTCTCTCTTGTCTTCTTGGTTGAACTCTGTTTGCTTTTGATTGCTTGAGATACTATGCTATTGTCTGTGAGACTTTGATGATCATGTGCTTGATCATAAGCTACACTTATGCTTGTTAAATGATATTATCTTACTTATCCTTATATGATCATTCACTTTGCTTGGTGACGAGTGCATGTATTCAATCTTTATTATTTTGAGCGCTCCTCCAAGATGTATGTGACATGGAAGAGTAACCCATGAGCCTAATTCCTTGTGCATTTGCAGTCCAAAGCAAATCTTAAATTATGCACAAATTTAGGGGGAGCTCTTGCTTATCACATACTTCTCAAAGCGATTTATGTTTTTCAATCAGATTATCATTTGTCGGTTTTGATCTATATGTTGTGATCAATTACCAAAAAGGGGGAGATTGAAAGTGCAACTATTCCTAGGTGGTTTTGGTAATTCATAACAACATATAGCTCATTGAGCTAATGCTATTCCAAGACAAATATTTCAGGAAAGCTCAATGAATGGCATGGCATGGATGATGAAAGTGGATCCCTCAAAATATCAAGGACAAAGGATTGGCTCAAGCTCAAAAGCTCAAGACTCTATGTCGGTGTCAAAACCGGCGGATCTCGGGTAGGGGGTCCCGAACTGTGCGTCTAGGCGGATGGTAACAGGAGACAAGGGACACGATGTTTTACCTGTGTTCAGCCCTCTTGATGGAGGTAAAACCCACGTCCCGCTTGATTGATATTGATATTGTGGATGTTTACAAGAGTGGATCTACCACGAGATCAAGGAGGCTAAACCCTAGAAGCTAGCCTATGGTATGATTGTAAGGGTTGTTGTTGTTCTACGGACTAGAGCCATCCGTTTATATAGACACCGGAGAGGGCTAGGGTTACATGGAGTCTGTTACAATGGTAGGAGATCTACATATCCAGACGCCAAGCTTGCCTTCCACGCCAAGGAAAGTCCCATCCGACACGGGCTAAGTCTTCAATCTTGTATCTTCATAGTCTTGGAGTCCGGTCGATGATGACAGTCCGCCGATGATGGTAGTCCGCTATCCGGACACCCCTAATCCGGACTCCTCGTAGCCCCGAACCAGGCTTCAATGACGATAAGTCCAGCATGTGTGTAGTCTTCGCATTGCAAGGCGGGTTCTCCTTCAAGTCTTACGCACCGCCGAGCAAAGTGTCCAGCTTCCTCATCAAGGTTGCTGCCTCGCTTCCACGCCTAATAATGGCCTTCTTCCACGCTGTCGCATGAACGTGAAAATCCGTGGTGTCTTTTATGTTTTACCCCTAGTTGTGCGTAATAATCTGCCTATAAGGGAGGCAAGAATCCAGATTCAAATCACCATCTTCCTCTCGCAAATACTCATCGGAGCGCCGACCAAGAATCCATTCCATCATGGACCGTCAACGCTGCTCCTCTCTCTCGCCCCAGCCCTTTGCCGTGAGATTGGAGGAGATGCTCTGCTCCGCACAACGAGCTGGTGAAGCTCCAAGTGGGGGATATCTCCTCCGCCTTCATGGTTCCGGTTCGAGCCGGGCTGGCCACCTACAAAGGTGGGAAGCAAGCGGAGGTTACCCCAAATCCCAACAAAGGGAGCGGTATGCTTCGCCCCTATCCGATAAGGGGCTCGGATTTCTGACATCCATTCCTCCGCTGGGCCTCGGAGTTCTACGGACTCAGCTTCATCACCTCACGCCCGCCTCAATCCTGCATATTGCGGGTTACGAGCTTTTGCTAGCTTTTCCCGGGCGCCGAGCCCCACTTCGCTGTGGAAGAGGTTGTTCGCCTTGTACCCCGCTCTCACGAGGGGTCCATATATCAAGTGGGCGGCGCCAAATATGGCGATTGCCGGACCGGATATCCATCCGAACCCCTAAGAAGGCGCTCAAGACTGGCCTTCGAATGGTTTTATATAGAAGACGCCCGCCATCAACCCTGTTCGGATCGGCCTCCCGGAGTTCAGCAATGCTCCTCTCAAGAAACGCCTTAGTTGGCGTCCGCGAGCCCCCATCCGGAGGAAGACAAGAGCGCCCATTATTTGATGGGCCAATAAGGTTATCGCCCATGCTGGGTTGACCATGATTGAGTCATGGCAACATGCATTACGCTGGGGTGCAGCCACTACAATACAGGGCCACCCCATGTGGGATTTCAACGGGAGGACGATGCCACCCGCCATGGCCAAAGGGCGGATTCGGCCAAGATCCGTGACGATCCCGTCCGCCTGTATAAGGGGAGAAGGAGGATTTCTTCTGACGAACCCGCTAAACGGGTTCTCCATGAATCATCCCCGCCTTGGGTGTTTAACACTCTGCGTGTCCGACCTGCGCCTTTTGAAACTTAAGTTTTTATATTGTGTTCTTCTTTTCGACGCAGAACCGCGCCGGACCGTGGAGGACATGCTAAGTCCGCTCCGCAGCCCGAGGATCCGAGAGATCCCGGATCCGCCTCCAAGAGGATCCGACATAAAGGTGGAGCTAATCGACGGGTGTTCCACCAGCTCAGCATGGACAATGCTTTAGTCGCCATAACGGCCGACTATCCCGGACTATATCCGCTTCCTGTGTGCTTGCATCAAGCCCCGACACCGCTATTCCTTCCTTGCTCATTTTTGACCACCGTGATATGATGGCGATGTGCAGGAGGCGCCTTTAGGGCGAGAAGCCGAGCTCATGTGGCTGACCAACAAAGGCCAGTCCGACCAAGAGGCGGAAGAGGAGCGCGCGCGGACTCAAACGCCGCCGCAAAGGTGTAGTTCATAATTCATTACTTAGAGCAACATTCCAAGGAAGCGCTTGAGTGCTCATGACTTTTATAGGGAAAAAGCGCCCGCCGGATGCAAGGCGTGGAGGTTGCTAATCCAACCTCTACCAGCGTGCTCCCGCACCTGGTCTCGAGGGGGAGGCGAGCGCAAAGCGCGAGCCGGACGTTCTCCGACGGAGGATGCCGATGACTGTCCGCCACCAAGTCCGAGGTGGAGAGTGCCTCAATCATAGGCGCCGCCATGCAGTATTTCGTGACGCGTGCTTCTCCCCCGAGGCGTTGAATGCCTTTAACACGGGGGACGCGCACCTTCGTGTTGCTCAAGATGGTTTTACCAGAGCCACGGAGCAGTATGTAAAAGACATACGGGTAAGAGAATTTAATAGTTATATATGCCAAGAGTCCCGAGACTTAAAGTAGTTATATTAACTGATTTAAGGATCATATGAAACGAGGATCTTACCGAGAAGAATACCCAACTGTCTCAGAGCTGCAAGAGTGCAAGGCCCAACGTGAGGCCGCACTCTCGGGCGCAGGAGGAAACGCAGGACCTCTCCCGTAACGCATTATTTTAGAAAGATAAGTAGCGTTTGGCCTTTGCGCAAGTCTAAAAATGACGTTAGTAGGTGCTGCCGGACAAGATCCGGACAGGCGAGAACTTCCGCGCCAACTAAAGGTCGGCGAGAGGGTGCTGCATAAGGTGCAGCATGAAAGGAACAAGCTCCGGGATGCCCATGCCCAGCTTGGAGAAGAGCTAAAGGCGTCGGGCCGAGCTGTCGGGCTCCGTTAAGGAGAATCAGTGGCTTGCCGCGCATATATAGTAAGTGCTTGAGCGAACTCCTTTGAAAAGAAGAGTTCAGCGAGGAAGTCAATTTGATGTAATATGTCCGCAGTATGCTCACAGTCGCCTCATGGAGGAGATGCCCGATCAACGGGTGATCAACTTCCGAATTGTTGCAACCGATCGAACGAAGTTCGGCAGCAATGAGCGGCGCTATCCGTGCTTTATGGCCAGCCTTCTCCTTACCCGATGGTCTTGGGGAGCTTGCAGAGAAGCTGCAGGAGTGCGGCAGTGCTTCCATTTATGGAAGATTTCGCCTGCCGCCAAGGTGCTGTGGAGGCTCGGGCCATGGTAAAGACGCTGTACAAGAAGGCGGATCCCAACCACATGGTCAAGTCGGACTGTGGGGCCCGGCGGGAAGGAGATCCCTGTGAGTTTAGTATACGCCAAGTAGAGTTGGTCGCTAAATTTTCCCAACAGACCGTAAATTAGACAACCCGTTAGACGGATTGAGGAAGAATACAATCACCGATTTGACAATGTATTATAAAATGCCTTCTAGCCGGATTGTAGATCGCTTGTCTTTGCCGCCTTTTCGCTTCACCTCGGGACCCAAGAGTCCGGAGTGTGTCCAATACCTTCTGTTATGAAACAACCGGGTATGCATGGAGACCAAAGCGAGGGGTCATCGCTGCTTTATCGCATAAGTGCCCAACTAGTTATGTTATATTACATGGGTAGTAAGAAACATCTTCCAGGAGAATAGTTCCGTTAAGGGTTCCTTTCTTCGGGGGCATGCCCTAAAGTGCATGTCCGGATCAAGTAAAAAGCAGAAAAACATCTGGTGGCGGATAAATAAGTGGATAAAAAATCGTCTTTTAAGTCACCAATCAATATTCCCTTAAGAACGCTTAGCTTTGCTTCACCCACCGAGGTACACATCCGCTGACCCGCAGAATAATCGCAGAGGTGCTCCTTTACCTCCTAGCCGAACAATCGGGAACGAGGGTAAGCACAGAGCCGTGCAACCCAGCTTGGCCAAAACTTAAGTCATATCGATGCATATAATGGTGAATAAAAGGTACATGTGGAGGCTTGACATGTGCTGGGCATGAAGCCCTTATAATTAAGCTTCGTAAGGAAGCCCCTGTGTATAATGAGTGCGGATAGCACATCAATTGCGCGCGAACGTTGCGCAAGTAGGCCCTTTAAGGCTTGGATGAATAGGGTTGAGAAGAAAAAGATAAACAAAAAGGCAGCTGAAAAAAAAATTTGGACGGGGGGAAAGGGACGAACTCTCAGTCCGGCGCTAGGCATAGAATCTTCAGAGGCGGGTTGCGTTCCATGGGTTCGGCTCGAGTCGGTTATCCGATGCATTTCGTAGACGGTACGCTCCGCCGGTCAGACTTGATCGATGATGAAGGGGCCTTCCCATTTGGGCTTGAGCTTGTCCTTTTTCTTGTCCGCAGCGAGAACCAGTTTGCCAACGCTGTAAGTCTTGGCCCGCATTTCTCTGCTGTGATATCTTCGAGCCTGCTGCTGATAGAATGCGGAACGAGCCTTGGCGACGCGCGTTTTTCCTCCAATGCGCCCAAGCTGTCCCGCCGATCCAACTCGCCTCTCTTTCTTCGTATATGCGCACTCGAGGTGAGTCATGAATTATGTCGCAGGCAAAACTGCTTCGCGCCAGATACCATAAAAATGGTGTGAATCCGTAGTACGGTTAGGCGTTGTCCGCAGCCCCCAGAGTACGGAGTCGAGCTCCTCTACCCAAAGCAGCGCCGATTTCGTAAGGGACCGCACTAGTCCGGGTTTGATGCTGCTCATTATTAGACCATTTGCTCGCTCCACTTGACCGCTGGTTTGAGGATGATAGACGAAGCGTAATCGAGCTTGATGCCCATATTTTTGCACCATGATTTAACCTCATCGGCGGTGAAGTTCGTGCCGTTATCGGTGATGATGTTGTGGGGACACCATAACGTGTACTACCCCGGATATAAAGTCTATCACTGGTCGGACTCGCCGCTTTAACTGGTTTGGCCTCTATCCATTTGGTGAATTTATCCACCATGACCAATAGGTACCTTTTGCTTGTGGGTCCCCCTTTATGGTCCAACCATGTCAAGCCCCTGCACCACGAACGCCGGTGATGGGTATAGTTTTGAGGCGGTGGGTGGCATATGGCTCGATTAGCAAAGAGTCGACAACCGACGATCTTTGGACTAAGTCCCGAGATCCGCTCGGGCCGTCGGCCAATAAAATCCTGCACGGAATGCCTTTCCTACAAGGGCCCGAGCTGCGGCGTGGTGTCCGCCTAGTCCGCATGAATTTCAGCCAGAGGTTTCGCCCTTCCTCTTCGGAGATACACCTTTGAAGGACTCCGTTGTGCTTTTCTTATAGAGTTCTCCTCATAGACCTTGTAGGCTTTAGATCGCGGACAATGCAGAGGGCCTCATTTTGGTCTTCGGAAGCTCCTGCCAAGTAAGTAGGCGAGGAATGGTTCTGTCCATGGGGCAATTACTGCCATTATGTCGGGCGGAAGGTGTTATGTCATCGGCTGAATCGCCGTTGGTGCGGCTTGTTCCGGTTTGTTAGTTCCGACTCCTCTTCCCATAGTACGGATGGCTTGAAGAGCCGCTCTGTGAAGATGTTACGAGGAACAGCGTCGCGCTTTGCGCCGATGCGCGCAAGACGTCGGCTGCTTGGTTATTATCCTGCCACGTGATGGAATTCAAGTCCTTCGAACCGGGCTGACATTTTTAGTACAGCGCTGCGGTATGCTGCCATTTTCGGATCTTTGGCGCCAAAGTCTCGCTTATTTGGGATATTGCGAGGTTTGAATCCTCGCGCACCTCTAGGCGTTGAATGCCCATGGAGATTGCCATCCGGAGACCATGTAAAAGGGCCTCAGATTCGATGCGTTGTTGGAGTCCGTACATTATCTCAAGTACATATTGACTGTGTCCCGGTCGGGACGCCAATACAACGCCAGCCCCCAATCCGCTAACATTTTAGAGCCGTCAAGTGCATAATCCAATTGAGTATGCGCCGCATTTTAGGGAGTTCGCTTCAGTCCATTCAGCGACAAAGTCAGCCAAAACTTGTGACTTTATAGCTCACGACGTTTGTAAGTTATATCAAATGGTAAGAGCTCAATGGCCCATTTTGCAATCCTGCCCGTCGCGTCATGTTGTTTATAATGTCGTTAATGGTACTTCAGAGGCCACCGTTATCGAACACTCTTGAAAGTAGTGTCGAGCTTCCGGATGCCATGAACACCGTGTATGCTATCTTCGATAGTGTGGGTAACGGACTTGCGTGGGGTTAACACGGTGGATACGTAGTATACTGGTTTTTGAAGAGGGAATTTATGCCCTTCTTTCTCTCGCTCGACGACGAGTAGCGCTTACAACTTGATGCGTTGCTGCGATGTATAACAACATTGGTTCGCCTGGTTGGGCGCAGCCAGACCGGATTTGTTGCTAGTATGGCCTTTATTTCTTCGAGTCCGCAGTGGCAGATCCGCCCACTGGTGTTCGTGCGCCTAACGAGGCGATAGAGGGTAATGCCTTTTCTCCTAGACGGAGACAAAACGGCTTAGAGCCGCCACGCATCCAAATCAATTTTGTATTTGCTTGAGGTCTTTTGGGATATCTAGCTGTGACAGAGCTCGGATCTTGGCTGGGTTTGCTTCAACCTCTACCGGATACGATGAAGCCTAGCAGCTTTCCGCTGGTACCAAAACGCATTTTTCCGGATTCAGCTTGATGTCATATGCTCGAGGTTGTCGAATGTGAGCCTCAAGTCGCCTACTAGAGTTTCGACGTGTTTAGTTTTGACGACTACGCCGCCCACGTATGCCTCTACTGTTTTGCCGATCCGTAGCCGACATGTCCGAATCATGCGCCTGATATGTTGCGCCGGCGTTTTAAGTCCGAAGGGCATCGTGTTGAAGCGAATGGTCCATATGGAGTAATGAATGCCGCTATGCTTGATCCGCTTCGCCATCTTGATTTGATGATAGCCGAGTATGCGCCCAGAAGCACAATGAATCGTGTCTCCGCAGTGGCATCAATGATTTGGTGATGCGGGGGAGGGAAGGATCCTTTGGGCAGGCTTTATTTAGGTCTTTGAAATCGATGCATAGGCGCCAGGATTTGTCCTTCTTGGTACCATTACCAGGTTTGCTAGCCAATCCGGATGCTTGATGTCTCCGGCGAATCCGCCTAATAGTTTGGCTAGCTCTTCTCCCATTGCCTGCCTTTTGGGTTCGAAAATCGTCAAGAGCCTGTTTAACTGGCTTGAACTTTTAGGATGTTTAGGCTGTGTTCGCCAATCTGCGTGGGATTCCGGCATATCCGAGGGGTGCCGTGCAAAATGTCCCAATTTTCCCGGCGAATTTCGCAGCGGCGCGCCTACATCAGGGTTCACCAGCCCCGATGGAGGCCGCCTTTGTAGGGTCCGCTGGTGGACCTGAAATTTTACTATTTCATCTGCTGGTTTAAAGGAGGTGGACTTGGATCTCTTATCGAGTATCACATCGTCCCTATTCACCGTAGAGCGCAGCGCGGTGAGTTCCTCTGCCGCTAGGGCTTCGGATAGTGCCTCTAAGGCTAATGCGGCTGTCTTGTTTTCGGCGCGGAGTGCTATGTCCGGATCACTAACGAGAGTGATTATTCCGCCGGGCCCAGGCATTTTGAGCTTCATGTACCCGTAATGGGGTACGGCTTGAAAAATTGTGAATGCCTCTTGTCCTAATATAGCGTGATATCCGTTGTTGAACGGGGCCACTTGGAACGTGACTTCTTCGGATCTGAATTGTCCGTGAGCCAATACCACATCGAGTGTGATTTTTCCTGGCAGCGCCCCCGCTAGGGATTATTCCTCTAAAGGTTGTGCTGCTTCACCAATGCGGCTCCAGCCTATTTCCATTTTTGAAGGGTTTCTCAGAGATGAGGTTTAATCTGCTGCCGCCATCCATGAGGACTTTTGTAAGTCGAAAGCCGCCTACTATTGGACTAAGTACCAGCGGCTGGAGCTCGGGCTGTCCGAATGTAGGTTCTTCGCTGGCGTTGAAGGTGATGGCTGTGTCGCCCATGGATTGGTTGTTGCTACTTGGTAGACTTCGCGAGGCTGCGAATTGTTCGCTTTCGCATATTATTTGATGCGAAAGTCTCAAGACTGTTGATACTGCATCGATGTTGTTGGAGTGGTTTTCGGGGCTAGAAGCTCCTTCCACTTTTGGCCACCTGCCGTAATATCCAACATGCTCAAGGCTATGTGTTGGGACGGTGCCTTCAGATCGTGAATTTTACAGGTCCGCCGAGCCATCCTCTAGTACGGTTCCGCGTCTTTATGGGTTTTTTGCTTTTGGTTTTTGTATCCGGTGCCCGAGTGTAATGCACCCTTTTGTTGCGGACTAGGGTTGTATTCGGGCCGGATTGTCCCAAAACTTATTTTTGGTTGTCCGAAACTTCCATCGCACAAGATTTTCAGATTATGGACGCCAGTCGGTGAAGCGTGTAATTTCACGACGGCCGACGGCGCTCAAGATTCCTCGTCTGCGTGCAATTATTGCAAAAACTGAGATTGCGTTTTCCTCTCGGCAGTCCTTTATCCTGTCCATAACCAGGAGGAATCGCCCAAGAGTGATGTATTGTCTCAGCGGGCTCTTGCCGGATTAGAGATAGATCGCATATGTCCGGGCGGGCGGGTGGAATTAAGTCCGAACCCTACCCATCTCAAGGCTCAAGGCCGAGAAGTTTCGAATTTGATGCTTGGATTGCTGGACGTTGTCCAACAAGTCTGGTCCGATGCCCGACTTTAAGTTCAGTGCTTGATCGAAGTCCGTCCTCCGGGAATCCGCATGGGGGTTCGGGAGCCCGACATGACTAGTTTTCAATACAGAGAAGGCCACCGCATTGTTCCTCTACCATCGCAACGTGGTGGGTGATCCGGGAGAGTTAATCTCTCGATCAGTTTTAAGCCCAATCTGATTGTAGTCAGAAGCGACTCCTGTGGCGGCGATGCGATCCAAGAGCTCGCTTACTTGACGAGAGCTCTATTGATCCAGCCGCCGAATTCCGAGCTGACGTGAAAATTGCTTTTGACGACTTGAGAGGTCATTGTCGAGCGGTGGCGGACAGCGGTCATAAGAAAACCACCTAGCCGGATAGTTTGGCCGGCGGCCAAGGCTCCTTTGGCGAAAATACGGTCCTTGAAGACGGGAGGAGGCATCCTTCCTATCGGTGACGGCACAGAGGAACTCTCAATGAAAGCACCAATGTCGGTGTCAAAACCG
The DNA here is from genome assembly GCA_021605205.1 of Aegilops longissima. Classification (NCBI taxonomy): domain Eukaryota; kingdom Viridiplantae; phylum Streptophyta; class Magnoliopsida; order Poales; family Poaceae; genus Aegilops; species Aegilops longissima. Next base: position 99,170,003 of record CM038677.1, on the reverse strand, counting down.
GCGGATCTCGGGTAGGGGGCGGATGGTAACAGGAGACAAGGGACACGATGTTTTACCCAGGTTCGGGCCCTCTTGATGGAGGTAAAACCCTACGTCCTGCTTGATTGATATTGATATTGTGGATGTTTACAAGAGTGGATCTACCACGAGATCAAGGAGGCTAAACCCTAGAAGCTAGCGTATGGTATGATTGTAAGGGTTGTTGTTGTTCTACGGACTAGAGCCATCCGGTTTATATAGACACCGGAGAGGGCTAGGGTTACATGGAGTCGGTTACAATGGTAGGAGATCTACATATCCGTATCGCCAAGCTTGCCTTCCACGCCAAGGAAAGTCCCATCCGGACACGGGGCGAAGTCTTCAATCTTGTATCTTCATAGTCTTGGAGTCCGGTCGATGATGATAGTCCGCCGATGATAGTCCGCCGATGATGGTAGTCCGCTATCCGGACACCCCTAATCCGGACTCCTCACTCTACATTTTACATTTTAGTGATCCAAGATCACATTGAGTCTATAGGAAAAGACAATACTATCAAGGAGGGATGAGGTGTTGCTTAATGAGCCTCTTGCTTCAAGTGCTTAGTGATATGCTCCAAAACCCTCAACTACTTTCTCACTTCCACATATGACCTAAACCCAAAGTCAAAATCGGTCCTACCGATTCTTTCCGTCGGCGCCACCGAAGTTCAAATGTCATAGCCACCGCCACAAACCCTAGGCAAATCGGTCTCACTGTAGGGATCTCGGTCTCACCGAGATGGGATTGTAGTCTCTATTTCCCTTCATAACGCTTTTGGTCTAACCAAGTGAGCGATCGGTCCCACCGAGATTGCAATGTAAACTCTCGCTTCCTTTTGTAACATTTCGTCTCACGAAAAGAGCTAATCGGTCCCACCGAAGTTTACCTAACCAACTCTCTGGTTAGCTAATTACCAAAATCGGTCTCACCGAGTTTGTGTAATTGGTCTCACCAAGATTACGTTATGCCCTAACCCTAACCATATCGGTCCTATCGAGTTGCATGTCGGTCCCACCGAAATCACTAACGGTCACTAGGTTTACTAAATCGGTCCGACCGAGTTTGTTGACTCGGTCCCACCGAGTTTGGTAAATTGTGTGTAACGGTTAGATTTTGTGTGGAGGCTACATATACCCCTCCACCTCCTCTTCATTCGTGGAGAGAGCCATCAGAACAAACCTACACTTCAAACTTACCAGTTCTGAGAGAGAACCACCTACTCATGTGTTGAGGCCAAGATATTCCATTCCTACTGAGGGAGTCCCGGATTAGGGGGTGTCCGGATAGCCGGACTACCATCATCGGCCGGACTATCATCGGCCGGACTATCATCATCAACCGGACTCCAAGACTATCAAGATACAAGATTGAAGACTTCGCCCCGTGTCCGGATGAGACTTTCCTTGGCGTGGAAGGCAAGCTTGGCGATACGGATATGTAGATCTCCTACCATTGTAACCGACTCTATGTAACCCTAGCCCTCTCCGGTGTCTATATAAACCGGATGGCTCTAGTCCGTAGGACAGAACAACAACCCTTACAATCATACCATAGGCTAGCTTCTAGGGTTTAGCCTCCTTGATCTCATGGTAGATCCACTCTTGTAAACATCCACAATATCAATATCAATCAAGCAGGACGTAGGGTTTTACCTCCATCAAGAGGGCCCGAACCTGGGTAAAACATCGTGTCCCTTGTCTCCTGTTACCATCCGCCTAGACGCACGCTCGGGACCCCTACCCGAGATCCGCCGGTTTTGACACCGACATTGGTGCTTTCATTGAGAGTTCCTCCGTCGCCACCGATAGGCTTGATGGCCTCTTCAATCGACAACGACGCCGCCCCGGTGAGACTTTTCTCCCGGACAGATCTTCAGATTCGCGGCGGCAAGCCGCGGGCCAACTCACTTGGCCATCCGGAGCAGATCGAAGTTACCCTGGCCGCCAGTCAAGTTTGAAGCCTAAACTTCACGGCCGACATCCGCGGGAATTGATCTTCGATGGATCTGAGCCACAGCCGAAGCGTGCCGCGCTGTCACGATGGGCATGACCTAACTCGCCGCGGACAGACCTTGAGGTCAGACACTAATCCGCCCGACCCATAGTCCGGAGCCGATCGCTCGGATCGAGGACGGATGGCTGGACACCGCCGAGCTGCAACTTCTACGGCAATGGAGCCAACACTTACCTTGTCCGCATAAAGCTCATGACTCGAGGTGCCGGACTCTCTGCGGACTCCAAACCTCCTGCGCGTGCGGCCGAATCCGACACGCCGATCATGGAATTCACCGCTGCGGACATCTTTTCAGCACTCGCCCTTGGCGATATCAGAATTCATCAAGCATCTCTCGCTATCCGAGAGCCCCTGCCGAACCACGCCAGGATGGTTGGGACGCGGACGACGAAGAAATTCAGAGCCCACCCACCACCCACTTCAGAGCCACCGCCGACGATTTAACCGACGTTTCGACTACGACTCCAAGACATCGACGGTATGGACGACGATGCGGAGACTACCAAGAACCAGCACCTACAGGACATCGGAAGACCACCTCGCCCCACGACATATACATGGTGGACACCCCAAAGGGAAGCGATAACGAGGAACAATGGGACACGGCAGAGGACAATCCCGCCGATAAACAACCAAAACGGCGACGTAGACGTCGCCCTAAGTCCCGCCTCGATCAAAGCAGATTCCTAACGACCCAGCGGTAGAGCAGGGTAAACCAGCGGACGACTTAACAGGACGAGCCGGATAATCAAACCCTTCACGGAGCAATCAACAGTCCGACACAACACCGAGCATAAGAACATACACAAAAGACTCGCCGCCACCGCAAGAAGTTTGAAGAAGGAAAACGGAAGCTCAAAATAGCGTAAGACACGCCGTAATGAAGTGGAGCAAAGTATTCAAGACTGCGGCACAAATATGGCAATGGCCATCAAACAAAGAGCTACCCAAGCGCAAGTTGTTGCCAGAATTTGACGAGGAAGCCATAGAGCCTTCACAACAAAAATAAAGAGGCCGCTGGTCGGATAGACGGCCGATGACAGCCAAAAGCGACAAGCGGGCCGCACACACGCTTCTAATTATAATCCTGGGAAAACGGACGGCCCAACTAGGTCCATCTACGGGCCAAAAAAGAGGGCCCCAGGAAGTAACACAACACGACAAGTGTTCGAAGACAGCGGCACACCCAAATACAGGGGCGCCGCACACCTGCTATGTTTTACCGATGAGGTGCTGGGTCATGAATTTCCAGCAGGTTCAAACCCATAAACATAGAGGCATACGACGCACAATGAGACTCAAGTCTGGATAGAAGATTACATACTACACATACACATGGCTAGAGGAGATGATCTCCACGCCATAAAATACCTACCCTCAAGCTCAAAGGGCCAGCTCGGCATTGGCTCAAAAGCCTCCCGAAAACCTTGTTGGAAGTTGGGAAGAGCTTGAGGACGCGTTTAGAGCAAATTTTCAAGGGACTTATGTCCGCCCTCCGGATGCATTTATCTGAGTCATATAACCCAACAGCCCGGAGAGTCACAAGCAAATTCGGAACATGTTCCTTACCAAAAGAACCAAATAGTCAACTGTCCGGACGCGAAGCCTTAGCAGCTTTTAAACACAACGTCCGAGACGAATGGCTCGCCAGACACCTCGCCAAGAGAAGCTAAGAACAATGGCCGCGCTAACAAGCCTCATGACGCGCTTTGCGTTAGAGAAGACAGTGGCTAGCAAGATGCAGCACCAGCGACCGAGTACATCCGAGATCGAGATGGAACGAAAAGTCACGGCGCAGAAAGATCAGCGCCGAATAAAGAAAAAGCCCAAAGGGCACGGCGGTCAACGCCGGATTCAAAAGCTCGCGCCAAACAATAAAACACGGCCTCTAAGGACAACAGAGACGAGCTATCAAATTTAAACAAAATTTAGATCGGATATGTCAAATCCACAAGATACCTCGGAAGGCTCGCAAACCATACCAACCGAAATTGTTGGGTTTTTAAACAGTCCGGCAAACTCAACGCCGGACACAAGGGGCTCGATGCGCTAAGCGAGGACGATGACGAACCCCACCAGCAGAGCACCGGAAGTCAAAAGACCTTCCCACAAGAAGTCAAAATAGTAAACTCGCTTCACGTGAAAGTACGGAAAACCAACACGGCACTCGCTAAGACAAGTGTCACACGGTCCACCCCAGTGGAACACCGAGATTGGATGTCAAAACCAATCACTTTCGGCCATCTGGATTAGTCCGTATATCCGGAACGCAGGATAGACTACCCCGATATTGATCCCATAATAGACGGACTGCATTTCACGCAGGTTTTGATGGACGGCAAAGGACTTAAACATGCTATATCCGGACACAATCCGCAAGTTGGGATAGACCCTACTACACCCGCATAGCCGCACTTCCTTCAAAGGAGTGGCGCCAAGCCCTTACGCCAGTGCACAGTTTCATTATTACTAGAAGTTGTTAGGGTCACCCGACAACTTCCGACAAGAAAAGCTAACCTTTCATGTCGCCCCATTTAAAAGTAGCTATCAAGCATCACTGGACGGAAGCTTTAAATCCGCTTCAATGCAATACCACATTACGCTGCCTCTTACGCTCAAAATGCCCGGTCCACGTGGCATCATTTCATTAAAAGGTCGTTTGAGACCCCGGACACGGCCGGACGAGTCCGAATAAATAAGCTAGGGCTACCTAGCCGCACACCCCTTCACAAGGGTTTGTACATATAAGCCATAATGAGCTAGCATAGGCTCAGCTTTATTAATCTATATTTCAATTTTTATGCACTTTCTCGCACGCGATTTCTTTCCCAACTAAGTTCCTCTCTTTTTACATATGAACAGCGTGCACACCCGCCCGTGATACGCACAACGGAGACACAAAGCGAGACGCGTGCAGAGGGACCCGCTGTAAGGACTCTTTTCGCACTAAGACCCTACGTAAACCTTTCTCATCGTCTCTTGTTGCTATAATCACCTGGTTTATCATTATAACCAGAGTGGAGATCGGCGTTTTGGCATCACCGCGCGTAAGAACCTGCCCGCACACGGACACAAGGGGCTTAGGGCTTTGTTTTGCCCGCTATTGTAAAGACCGAACACCTTCGGGAGTGTTCGACGCCTCGAGTTAGGCCTTATATGCATCAGCTCCGAATCATGTCTTTGGTCAAATGTTGGGTTTGCCCGGCCCCGTGTTTTGCTGCCTTACGCTTCAGATCATCGGCTAACATGGCACCGGAGAACTATCGCGATTGTGCCCCGCCTGGGCCGGGCGAGCACCTCAAGAGAGAAAGCCAAAACTGATCGTCATGATACAGCGAGAGACTGGTCAACCACTCGATCGACCATGGGAATGTTTAGGATTCCTCCGCTTAGACGAAGGGCCGTTTCCGCCAGCACATACGCCCCAAATTTGGAGAGCGCGGTGCCCTGTGGGCTATGTCGTAGCCCCACCTTCAACTCCATGGCTAAGTGAAAGTGATAAAGCATTATAGTCCGGTTGCCTCATTTTCTACGCTACCACCTCCTTTACAGACCGAGACGCCGGATTAAGTGTGAAAACGCCGCTATTTTTTGCGAACACCCCGCACCTTGTGCGTGGGGGCTAAAGCCGACGATCGCCATCTTTCAAAGTTATACACACGATACATGAACGGCCGATAGGAGATATTCTATTACTTGAACGCACAAGTATAAAAGGCGCTACATCATAAATATTGTTTTACATCATACAAACGCTCATTCAAACGTAACATTCTTTGAGCATCGCGACTCTATTACACGAGCACCACGCAACACTTCACCAAAATAGTGCTCGACGGGTAACCGTTATCATCCAACCCGGGTCGCAACAGCGGTGGCATCCATTTCTGTCCAATGTGTCTTCACACGGCGAGTGCCATCCGCGCACCCTCTATGCAGGCCGCCGCTTCATCGCTTTGATATGCGGCACCCCCAAGAAATTGCTGCAATAAGCCAAAGTAACTCTTGGCTCGGGCCTATCCGCCGGATATGGGTCACTATATCCGTCATAGCAAGCCCGACAACCTATTTAGCTCAGCCCACTCGCCAAACGGTCGGTCAGCGGAAGTGAACGCCCGGACTATGGAATTGAGACCAAAACAGCTCTTCCGTCTTGTGATCCTTCCGCTTCGAAATGCACAACGGCATCCGCCGACTCGCCGCTAAGTCCATATAAGGGTCCTCGACCCCACAGTTGGCTCAGTGAGCATACTTTGATCCAGAACCTTGGCGCGCAGAAAAGGCTTGCCAGCTACAATATCTCCGCCTGGCGCAGCTCCTCCTTTATAGCTCCGCATTGCAGAGCGGGCATCCTTGGCTTCGCGATGGCCTTCCCAGGTCTTCTTGCCCGCTTAGGCGCTCCTTCCCTAGAGCCTCATTGCGGTCGGTAGCATCTTTTAACTTCAAGGCCATTTCGCCATCTCTTCCCCGCTCCGGCAAGTGGCGACCTTTCGCCGCTTAACTCCTCGGCCGCCCTCGAGGCCGCCAGATTACTCCTTCTAGCCTGCTCCTTGGCTTGAGCAAGTTCGCCCGAAGGCTCTCCACAGCAGCAGCCGCACTATCTCGCATTTCACTAACATGTTGTAAGGAGCTGGCTTCGCTCCCTTACCAAGTGACCGACAAGAATAATTACCTTGCGAATCATCAAGTCGCCTGTTGACCAGCGTGATGTTCAGATCCGCAACAGCGAGTTGCCGCTTTAGTTCAGCAACTCCGTCCATCCGCTGGCCCCGGACAACCCGCCACCTGCATCGGCACGGCGGAAATTTAAACCTGCAATTTTGATCCTCGGCACGCTGTCGATTTTGACAACCTACCGAGTCTCAGGGGCTACTATCCATACAGGGCGCATTCTATATGCAAAACTGTTAAACGGTGTGTCATTTTACGCACCTCAAACCCCGCCAAAGAAACTCGATGGCATTGTGCACGCCCGCCTTGGCGGCGGCGAAATCCTTTCAATCACCATGCTCATCAACGCGTGGTGATCTTCTCGAGATAGACGCCTTCTCAAGCAGATCCTTCACCGCACACCGCTTGGCGCCGAACTATCCGGTTTTACCAAACCCGGGGCTCCTCCGTGATTTACACTTCAGCTCGTCCGCCCTATCCGACGGCGCCCCGGACGGAGGCGTCTCGCTCTCCATCATCTCCGGACGAAGGTCCCCCGAAGACGAGCTCATTTGCGAAGGACGGAGATCCGAACTACAAGGTAAAAACTTTAGTTATCCTCAGAAGCACAAATAGGGATGTCCATTATTATAAAACTCCTTTCTTTCTACTTACGGCTCATTGGAGGGCTGACTCTTTAAGGGAGATTGTGCGGCCGGGCCTCCCGGACGCAGACCTCCTGGCGAAGATTTCTTCCCCGCTTAGGGCTTTTGCCCCGGGTCCTCTGAGGCAGTCCTCTTCTCCCCTTGGAGGAGGGATTCTCGATCCCCCTCTTTCAAGAGCCTCCTTAGGCGAGGCAGTAGCTTTCCTGCTTTCCCCTTCGCCTTCCTCTCAAGGCGCAACCTCAAGCATCCGGACCAGCACGGATCCGCGCGGTCTCGGGGGGGGGCGGACACCATATCAATTTTGCTTCCGCTATCCACTCCTGTGTAGAAGGAAGTTGGTCATAAGGAGAATCATCGAAAGGCAAACAAACGGTGTGTCCGGACTCGGAACTACTTACTTGAGTATCCGGGCGATTGCAGCTTAGGCTAGCATCCTCGGTCAATTCTGGACGCACCTCTTGCGATCCGAAGAATAATTTGTACATCTCCAGAGGTGTCATACCCATGAAGTGTTGAAGAATCCGTGGGCCCTCCGGATTGAACTCCCATAGCCGGAGAGGGCGGCGTTTGCAGGGCGGGAGACGCCTAATCAGCATAACCTTCATCACCACCACCATATCAACCTCCCTCGTTTGGAGATCTCGAATCCGGCCCTGCAGTAGGGGCATGTCCTTTGACGGCCCCCAGTTGAGCCCTTGGTTGACCCACGACATCAACCGTCGTGGAGGTCCCGGCGGAATAAGGGCGGCGGCTTTTGTCTGCGCCCCTCGAACGGTAATATAGAACCACTCTTGCTGCCACGGGCCGAGCTCCTCTTGAAGGAGCCAGCGGCCACGGGCATCGGCCTCCTACTTATGGCCGCCCGCCACACTCCGCTGACGCCCCGATCATCTTGGCGCCACATTGAAGGTCTTCACCACGCATCAAGTGAGGGGTGACGCGGAGGAAGGCTTCGCAGATGACAATAAATGCGGAAATATGGAGGATGGACTCGAGCCAAATCGTGGAATTCCAACCCATAGTAAAACATGAGCCCTCTCACAAAAGGATCCATCGGAAGCCTAAACCCCGACGGAGGTGGGATACAAAACGACATACTCGCGGGCTCGGGGTGGGGATGGCCTGCCCTTGGCAGCAACCTGCGAAATCTCATAAGCTGTGTACTTGGCCTCCCGCAGCTTTAGCACGTCCTCCTCCGTGACGGAGGAGGGCATCCACCGCCCCGAGGTCGGAACCGACATCGTTGAAGTCCAAGCGCTCGAATCTGGATCTCTAGGTGCTGGAACTTGGAGCGGGAGAGGATTCGATGAAGGATTGAAGAAAAGAAACGAGCCTTGGTCCCGTTATAAAGAGGAGAATACCAAGAGTCGTCTCCGTGACCGTTTGGGACTCGCCTTCGATAGAGGCGTGGCGACGGGCGCGGTTGGGTTACCCACGTCCGTATTGATGAGAATCCCGGATTAAGGGGAACACGATCTCGCTTCGACAAGACGTGCCAAGGAAACCGCCGCCAAATGCGCTGAGGTGGTAGAGTAAAAACGATTTAAATAATGGCTTGGTAGTGGCGTGACGTCATGCCGCAGAAAACGCCGCCAGATTGAACTTGTGTATATATTATTCTCTACGGTGGAATGTGGAATTTATTTTGCGAGCGGACACTATCCTGGTGTTCACAATCTTCTATCATTCGGAGGAGGAACCCGCCTTGCAATGCCAAGCAATATCTGGCCGGACTTATCGTCATTGAAGCCTGGTTCAGGGCTACCGAGGAGTCCCGGATTAGGGGTGTCCGGATAGCGGACTACCATCATCGGCCGGACTATCGTCGGCCGGACTATCATCATCAACCGGACTCCAAGACTATGAAGATACAAGATTGAAGACTTCGCCCGTGTCCGGATGGGACTTTCCTTGGCGTAGAAGGCAAGCTTGGCGATACGGATATGTAGATCTCCTACCATTGTAACCGACTCTATGTAACCCTAGCCCTCTCCGATGTCTATATAAACCGGATGGCTCTAGTCCGTAGGACGTAACAACAACCCTTACAATCATACCATAGGCTAGCTTCTAGGTTTAGCCTCCTTGATCTCGTGGTAGATCCACTCGTAAACATCCACAATATCAATATCAATCAAGCAGGACGTAGGGTTTTACCTCCATCAAGAGGGCCGAACCTGGGTAAAACATCGTGTCCCTTGTCTCCTGTTACCATCCGCCTAGACTTTGATTGGGACCCCCTACCGAGATCCGCCGGTTTTGACACCGACACCTACCATATGAATCTTGATCTCTAGCCTTCCCCAAGTTGCTTTCCACTCAAATCTTCTTTCCACCAGATCCAAATCCTATGAGAGAGAGTTGAGTGTTGGGGAGACTATCATTTGAAGCACAAGAGCAAGGAGTTCATCATCAACACACCATTTGTTACTTCTTGGAGAGTGGTGTCTCCTAGATTGGCTAGGTGTCACTTGGGAGCCTCCAACAAGATTGCGGAGTTGAACCAAGGAGTTTGTAAGGGCAAGGAGATAGCCTACTTCATGAAGATCTAACGCTAGTGAGGCAAGTCCTTCGTGGGCGACGGCCATGGTGGGATAGACAAGGTTGATTCTTCGTGGACCCTTCATGGGTGGAGCCCTCCGTGGAATCGCGCAACCGTTACCCTTCGTAGGTTGAAGTCTCCATCAACGTGGATGTACGATAGCACCACCTATCGGAACCACGACAAAAACATCCGTGTCTCCAATTGCGTATGAATCCTCCAAACCCTTCCCTTTACATTCTTGCAAGTTGCATGCTTTAATTTCCGCTGCTCATATACTCTTTGCATGCTTGCTTGAATTGTGTGAAGATTGCTTGACTTGTGCAAAGATAGCTAAAATCTGCCAAAGTCTAAAATTGGGAAAAGGTTAAGTTTTTAATTGGTCAAGTAGTCTAATCAACCCCCCCCCCCCTCTAGACATACTTCAAGGTCCTACAGACATTGAGTCAAAATATTCAAGGGTGGCGGGTAGGTGACCCCGTTTGACGATTCAGCCTTACGGTGTGTGTCGTCCTCAATCCACTAAAAGTAGTCGCACACCTCCTCGCAGAACTCTCTTGGCGCGGGCCTCTTAGGTCTTGCTGAGGAGGATACGGCCGCACCGACATGGATCCTAGAGACGTGCTATTCATCATATTTCATTTTGAAGGCTAGTTTTTGAATGACGGGAAAACACTAGAATATAGTGGGGGAAAAGAGGCCATGTCATTTGTTTATCGCAAGAACTTCTGTTTTTTGATCTGGTTCGGAGTTTTGGTATGCACGGACAAACAAAGGATGATAAGATGTTTCATTGGTTATATCCTCGAAAAGAGATGGTTTGTGGTCTGAAAATGGTTGCTTTAGACACCGATTGCAAGCAGATTAGAGATTGTGTTGCTGTTGGAAGTATAGCTGAAATATATGTGGAGCTATATCCAAATTTTGAAAACGACGAACACGATAGAGATCCAGGCAGAGATGTTGAGCTTCTGATGGGTCCGAATGCTAGTAGTAAATCAGAGGGAGCTGCAGAGAATGCACGAGAGAGAGAGAGAGAGAGAGAGAGAGAGAGAGAGAGAGAGAGAGAGAGAGAGAGAGAGAGAGAGAGAGAGAGATCCGGCGTCACTTATGTGACATGGCAGTCAAAACCAACCACGTGTACAGTTTTAGTCAAAATCGGGTCCACGTCATAGCAAAACCACTTAAAGTGCAGCAAGGGACGAAAAGTATCCGAGTTAAATAGTTGAGGGACTAGGTTTTACTGGTTTCGGAGTTGATGGACGATTCCTACGCTGCTGCCAGAGTTCGAGGACGAAAAATATACTTATCCCTTTTTATCTTCGTAAGTTTAGTAGTATTTTGAAATACGTTTCATCTGCAGTAAAAAGGAAATACACCCCATATACAACAGGTAGAGTATTCAAGTAAACTTCATGCTCTGCAATCATGTGTGCCTACAACTATGAGCAGCGAGGTATTTTGTCTCTAAATAACAAATACTAACACACCTGAAAAAATACACCACATTTTGTTGTTGAAAAAGGACACAGTAAATAAGAGAGTGAATTTCACTTTTTACCAATTGTTTTGTGTATTTGTGATAGTATTTACCCCATTTAAATTTGCCTTCAGATTGTACCTCAAAATTGATATGTTGTATCTTGTTTAACCCAATCTAACAATTTGCCTTGAATTTAACCGGTTGGGTTCACTTGTCAAGATGATGTGTCTGATGGCCAATATTCCAACTCAAAGTGTAAACCAGATGGGAGTATTCTCCCTGCCCACCTAATCGGACTTGCGTCCCCGTCCGCCCAATTGGCAAAACCTTGTTAATGGTAAATCTAGTTCTGGTTTTCGCTTGCCCCCCTCTTGTTCATCTTTGCCCCACCGCTTGTGGTCGCATAAAGTGGGTCTAGCTTAACCAAACCACCAAACATGGTGCAGTCAAGTGAGTTGAGGCGGTTTTATGGCCAGTACGGTGTCCATTTCTGCCTAGGTGGTTGTTGACATTGAGTCAAAATATTCAAGGGTGGCGGGTAGGTGACCCCGTTTGACGATTCAGCCTTACGGTGTGTGTCGTCCTCAATCCACTAAAAGTAGTCGCACACCTCCTCGCAGAACTCTCTTGGCGCGGGCCTCTTAGGTCTTGCTGAGGAGGATGTGGCCGCACCGACATGGTTGATGAGGTTGAGTGTGGCGGCGGGAACTAAGGAGGGTTGAGAGGGGGCGGGGTGTCGGCCGGTGAAGGGGGGAGAATAAGATGACTATGTCGGCGATGGAGATAGGGGAGAGAGGTTGAATGTGGTGTTGATCCGTAACGCTAATTCCGCATAAAGATGTCAGTAGGTCTAGCTTCTCTCGGTATACACTGCCACAAATTTACAAAACGGGATACAAGTGGAGTTCACTCTCACAATAAGAAAAAACTAAATTATTTTTCCCCGCAAAATAAATAAATAAATGAATAAGAAAAGACTTGAGTTACGGCATCCCACTCCATAATTCACTCCAAGCAGCCGCCACCGGAAGCCGAGAAAGCGGCAACAAACTCCGGCCATTTCGCCGAGTCTCTCTCCGTATGTTCCTTCCTCCCCCCGATCCGGTCGTCTCCGTATCCCTTCCTCGGCCCGAGAGTTCAAAATCCTGGCTGACAAGGCTGCGCCGGGGTGACCCTAAACCCTACGTGCAGGTCTTCTGCTCGACGAAATGCGCCGGAGCACCACCCAGCGCCCGGGGCCGCGCCGCGGCGCCGGCCTCAAGCCCGGATACCGCGTCCAGGTCGCCGTGAAGCCCGACCGCCTCAGCGCCCTCCCGGACGCGCTCCTGCACCACATCATGTCGTCCCTCAAGGCGTGGGAGGCGGTGCGCACCTGCGTGCTCGCGCGCCGGTGGCGCCACCTCTGGGCGTGCGCGCCCTGCCTCGACCTCCGCGTGCGCCACTCCTCCGGCCGCGACGCCGACCCGCCGGAGGAGTTCCGCCACTTCGTGCACCGCCTCTTCCTCCTCCGCGACGCGTCGGCGCCCGTGGGCACGCTCCGCCTGCGGTCCGGCGACGAGGACGCCGGCTACGACGAGGACGACGCCAATGCGTGGATCAGGGCCGCCATCAACCGCAACGCGCGGGTCATCCATCTCGCCGGGCATCGCTCGGAGATCGCGTCGTTGGACCGCGTGCAGTTCGTCTCCTGCCACCTCAAGGTGCTGAAGCTGTCGTATGCCAGGCTCGACGACAGGATCCTCAAGCAGCTCTCTTCCAGCTGCACGTCTTTGGAAGAACTAGATCTGAAGGATTGCCTGGTGACCGGTGCCGGGATTGTGTCTGCCTCTTTGAAGACTTTGATCATGCTCAAGTGCAAGATCAACTGCGCCTTCTCCATTGCTGCTCCGAACCTCCTACTTCTGCGCCTCACCACACCTTACGTCCGAGTGCCATCGTTCAAGAACTTGGGGTCACTTGTCACAGGCACTATCATACTTGATGACTCTTTCTTGGGTGATGATTTTGAACACATCAGTGATGAAGATGACTGTGATGGAACTACTGATGATGATGGGGATGATAGCGATGATAATGATTGGACCGAGACCTCTAAGATTCATGATGACTCTTCCTTGGGTGATGATTTTGGATATGATCATTTTATAAGGTTTGGATATGGACATACTTTTGCTGAAGAAAGTTACACACATGGTCGTTACAAGGACAATTTTGATTATGGTAGTGATATCGATAGCGATGACAATACCTATGAATACAGTGAGATTGCAAATGATGCAAAGTATGGCTTCAAAGGTAAAGGCCAGCTTTCCAGTAAAGATGGTAACTATGGTGGAAACAGAGCATGCAATGATAGGAAGATTTTAGGTGGACGTCATATTCTTGAGTCTCTTTCAAGTGCTAGAACTTTGGAGTTGTTGACTGATGCTGGAGAGGTATAGCTGTCATCATCTTTTACTGGTTTCTCTATCTTTGTGTACGAATTTTTTTCCTTGATATAGCCATAATTGTTTTTTTAACAGCCTTTTTTTATTTTGCCAAAGAAATTTATGTTACTCCCAACAGAACACACATATGTCCAATGAGCACATTTCTTCTTACATAAGTAGCAACACCTTCTTAGAAAGGCGCAGTTGACTTGGAAAAGAGTTCAGATCAAGAAATTTGTACTCCCTCCGTTCCTAAATATAAGTCTTTCTAGAGATTTCACTATAGACCACATACGGATGTATGTAGATGCATTTTAGATTATAGATTCACTCATTTTGCTCCGTATGTAGTCCATAGTAGAATCTCTACAAAGACTTATATTTAGGAACGGAGGGAGTACTAGCTCATTTCACCATCAAATAGTACTCCGTAGGTGAAATCAATAAGATATGGAAGTATGCAGCTTCAAGAGAGCATTATTTATTATTTCAGATTATTTTTTATATTCTTGTAGTATTGTATCTTTTTAAATGATTACAGTTTAAATCGTTGTGTAATTAACTATTTTGAGTCTGCATACCAGTATAATGGCAATGTCCTTCACATTATAGAAAAACAAGATGAATCATATTTTACCAATAGGCGCTAATCATGGTAACACATTACTATATGTCTTAATTTTTTTCATGGTGAGTATGCTTATTTTCTTCTCTGCATATTAAATAAACCTCTTGTATTCAGTATATAAAATATAAAATTGATTCAAATTACTATGTTTATTTGCTGAACACTCATTATATGTGTGTAGGTGGTTCTGAGTAGGGAACTGGAAATGTGTCCAACTTTTGGCAACCTGAAGACCCTGTCCCTTGGCGAATGGTGTATGGCTGCAGACTTTGATGCATTAATTTTCTTGCTGCAGCACTCACCTAATATACAGAAGCTCTTTCTCCAACTTAAAATTGTATGTGTAATTACATATTTGCTGTATGCTTGTTTCTTTTTTAGTTTTGACTTTTGAGTACCTGAACACATGTTTAACAACAACTTTCTTGATCTGCAAAAGAACTTCAATACCAGAAAGGCATCAGAAACAGGTATCAAACTACAGGGAAGATCATTTACTTGCAAAGACCTTCGAATGGTGAAGGTTACATGCTCAAAGGATGATGGGAGAGTCCATAAATTGGCAAATTTGTTTATGGCAAATGGAATACCCCTCGAGAAAATTTATGTCCGCCGCAGTGGGAGTGCTTGTGAGTCATACCTTCTCTTCAGATAACATTTCGTATTTATTTGTGTTATCAATATTATTACTTGCTTGTGTGTTTCTGTGCTATTTGCTGACGGATGTAAGCTGCATATTGTCTTGTTCCACCTTCCCTGAAAAGCTACATGTGTTATGTGCATATAATCTGCTTGATGTCTTGTCACCATTCTGTTAAATTGAAAGTATATTTGTTAACTTAAATATGTTTCTTCTGTGCATGATCCTAAACTACACACTTATCATCTCCCTGATAATTCTACCAGATCTCCGTAGCCAGCAGCAGATGAAAGAATTCGCCAGGCGAGAACTGGAGTTTTGGGGGATGTAACATCCAGCAGCCTCATTTGCTTTCAGATAAGAAATTCTGTACCATGGTCTCCACGAAGCACTGATCGTGCTCTCAAAGCTGCGCCTATTTCTTGATGCCCTCTTTTTTTAGTAACATGCATGGCTGATGTTTATGGCCATCAATCATTGGAATGTTCTTCCCCGTATGATGAGTTGAGACTTTAAAGTTTAAACCAGTAGTAGGTCTAGGCTCAACCGCTCAAGGACAATTTTGCTTTGTTCCTGTAATGGATATGAATGCTCCTCGTTTGAGTGTTTTAGACTGGTGCAACCATGTCGTTTCTACGATGACAAATGTTGATCCTTATATAGGCGGCTTTAGTGCCGTGCAAATCCAGATGTTATATGCTAGTAGTAGAAGGAGATGACCATCATTTAGATTTTGGCGACGAGCCGGCCGTTGTTTGACATAAGGACCATCAACCATGGTTGAACTAGGTGCATATTGCCAACTCGTTCTTAGACGTACAGTAACAGGAAAGATGCGGCAGCATCAACTGAATGCAGTGCTGATAATACCGGCAAGTAAAATCCACAAAAACTTAGGGCTCACATTTGGTTGTTGAGTAGGAAAAAAAACCCGGGAAATAAACCCTTAGGGGAGATTCTCCTGTGCACATGAGATCCCTTCCACCACGTGGGAGAAGTTCCCGCTGCCCCGGGTGCCCAAACGGCAACAAGGGGGAGGAAAGAAATTCACTCAAATAACAGAGACTTGACCCCTCAGCACACAGATAACAATAGACTTGTACATACAAAATTTCACACCTCGGCACACAGATAACAATAGACTTGTACATCCAAAATTTCTCAGCCTTCATACAAAACTCTATAGATAACAATAGAACATAGATAAGAATTCCACAAATAATTCTCAAAAAAACATATACACAATTTCAGAATTCTTGTAAACTAGAATTTTAAGAAACATTACAATTGATAAACGCCAGTTCACAAAGATTCAAATATCGGTTGGTCCAAATTTCATTGCGACCAAGTGTTGGGCTAAACTGTTTTCATGTGCCATCATAGTTCAAGTTTGTTCACAACAACAACAACAAAAACTTGAATTATCAATTGCCATGTTCATGGCACAGATACTTTCCAATAAGATGAACTGCAAGACGACGATCACTACCCCTACTTATGTTTTTTCTCCACTCCGCATCGCCGTCAGATACCACAACTTGATGCTCACTGAACTACACAAAATATTAAGTTAGCACTAGTTTACATTTTCAATAGACTAATTTTGAGTATTTAAACGGATTAAGATGAAATTAATATCAACCAACATATTGTATGTGCAGTGTGCATAATAAAATCGAGACCACGTTGCTTGCGAAAAAAATATAATTTTTTCAAGCTTCTTTGGACATTTACAAAGCACTCAGATTCAGAATGTCCTATGAACCAGAATGCCACTTGTAGTCAATACTAAGTACTCAGATTTAATATCCATTTGTCAGGGGATAAAGCAAAAAGAATCAAATTTTATGATCAAGCAGATGTTTGTATGTGTCATCCTATGCCATGTAAAAAATGTTAGACAGGATTGTGACCGAAGCAAGCAAGAAAAATAATCACAAGCTAGAAAAGCACGACTAGAGTACCAAATTACTAATAAATACGCAGTATGTGGCCACATTACACTGCTACTACAAGTTACTTCCTAATGAGTAAATCATTTGTCAAACAGATTGCTACACAAGTTCACTTAAATGACAACATATCCTAATCGGAGCAATAGGGAAAAGAAAGTAAAGAAATACTAACATCTTTAACTAGCTCATAGTACTATCAGATTCCTTATAATGAGGGGAGCTCCTTTCCTCACTTATGCCTTTTGTATTCCAAGAAATTAAAATAAGGCATATGTCTACGGGAAGATCTTGGCTAGTTCATTGTGACTTATTATCATAATTATTTTGCTACTCTATCTATTATGTTGTCATCAATGCCAAAAGGGAGAGGTTAAAAGGGCATTTATGCCCTTAATTATTTTTTGTGCCAATGACAACATAACTTGCTGTTCTAACCACATGCTTGAGTCTATAAATAGTGCTGCCACATCATGGAAGAATGCATCGATGGTTAGATGCTCCTCAATTCGAAAAAGGTAAAAGAAGAATTTTGCCAGTGTCTTTACTTCTTAATATTTTAGTCCATAAGAGGGCAACCACACTATCAAGAGGGGGTCACCATGAAGGTATTGTGGGAATCGACTACACGTACACCAAATATATGTACCCAAGTCATACAAAAATGTTGCAGAGAGGTCCTCTAAATCTACTAAGGTACACATGTTCTGGAAACCCTAGAACCTCTAGGGTAGCCAGGAACTTCTAAGGCAAGGTTTAGGCAGCTTTCGGGGCGTTGAGAGAGATTGCACAAACTGTGCAATGTCTCTAGAAACCTCAGAACCTGCCCGAAACTTCTAGTGGTCGGAACTTCCAGGATTGCCTGGAACTTCCGGGGCTAAAAGAATCTGTGAACATCAGTTGGATTTGCGGTAACCTTATAAATAGTCTTTTTCTTCTCCAAGGACAAGGTGATGACTCCATTTCTTTCACTTCCATTTTTAGAACTTGATTCCTTGGAGATCACCCCCCTAGCCACCCAAAGATCTTGATCTTTTGAGGAGTGAAGGAGTAGTGCCCCATCTACACATTCACCAAAGCAAAGGTGATTCCTCCTTTTTTTTCGTGGTGAATCTTGTTACTCTGGGAGGTTGAAGACTCCTAGGTGATAGGAATGCTCCGGTGAGAGGAACCAAATTGTGATTTACCCCGAAAAGTTTGTGAAGGTTTGGAGCCGCCTCAAGGTCTACGGTCTACCACTAGTGGTTGGGAATCACATTTGTTGTGATATCTCAAGGAGAATAGGGGCGAGCCTTCGTGGTAACACCCAACCCTGCAACGGTGACTAGTTTCCCTCCAAGGAAGTGAACATCAAGATACACCCTCATCTCGAGTTCGGTTATTCCTAACCCTAGCTCCTTACTTGTGGTTACTTTTTTCGTGTCCTTGCAGTCAATATATCGTATTATGTTGTTTAGTTTGTACTATTATTGCTATCATCTTTGCTAGAAACTTGACTCACCTTTGCAATTGTTAGGTGTACATTGACATTCCCCATTTGCCTAAACTTGCTAATTAACAAGTAAATTTTAATATATTTTTTCTGTTCACCCCCTCTCTAGGTCCACGTCGATCCTTTCAGATGACATTCCTCAGACTTGATCTTCAAGGTGAAAATCCATGATCTGGCGACAATGACACTTAAGCGTCGTTCCCTTCCTGAATGCATTGCTATTGGACAACATTTCTCGTTTACTTGTGATGTCAAGGCATGGTTGTTGCGGATATGGTCATTGTTAGAGCTTGTTAATCATTGTTTTCATCATTGTGGAGTTTTTTTACTCCACCAATGCATAGCTTCGGTCTTGTATGACTTTGCTATTTGCTAGTGTGATTCTTCGTGTGTGCGTTGCTATTGGGGGAAAAACTTCTAATCTATTCATCGTCTGTCATGGCACACTAGTAGAAAACAGGGCTTTCGTCCAGGGCAGTTTAGCCATTAGTCCCGGTTCAATCCAGAACCGGGACCAATGGAGCTATTTGCCCCGGTTCGTGAGCCCAGGGGGCCGGCCGGGCCACGTGGGCCATTGGTCCCGGTTCGTCCGGACCTTTTGGTCCCGGTTGGTGGGACGAACCGGGACCAATGGTCCTGGCTCCTGGCCCACCACTATTGGTCCCGGTTCGTGGCATGAACGGGACCAAAACTTCCTTTAGTCCCGGCTCATGCCACGAACCGGGACCAATAGTGCTGTTTATATATACCCCTCGTCATGAAAGCAGAGCACTCCATTGCTCTGTTTTTCTCTTCTTGCCGGGCGAGGGGGCATTGTGGTGCTCTAGCTCACCTCCTATGCACATGAGGTGTTCGATGAAATGCCCGAGCCACACTACTTAAGCTTTCTCCTCTCCAAGCTCGACCTCCAACCTCCATTTTCCTCAATATTTGTCTAGGTTTAGCGGTCCGTCACGCCCGTCCCGTCTTCACCGCCGTCGATCACCAGCGCCGATCTCATCGCCAAGACCACCGTGGTGAGCCTCTTGTTCTTATCTTCTTTACGAAAGGAAAAATATTCTTACTTGTATTATTTTCTTACTTTTATTATTGCATCTTATATAGTGCGATGGTTTTGGTATCCGCCCGTCGGCCCTCGCCCCACATCTATGATTCGGATGTGGTATATATTATCTTTTCATAACTATTGGTTCATTTATTGTTTATGAAAATTATGCCGACCAACGTGACATAGATTTTATTTATCTAGGAGGTTGTTGAACCGGAAATTCCAACCGACCCTATTGTCGAGAGGTTAAATTTAGTTGAAGAAGAAAACAATTTCTTGAAGAAAAAAATAAAAAAACTTGAGGAGGAGAAGATGATATTGGAGTTGCATGTTGCGGATGTAGTCGATGATCACAAGATCAAGATGGATGCAATGCGCTTGAAGATGAGAAAGATTAGAAAATATGCCATTCATACCGAGGCTTGGTATCATTATGCCGTTGGATCAGTTGTTACCTTGGTTGCGATTATGACCGTATTTGTTTTCACATTGAAATGTTTTACATAGTTTCAATGTATGGTTTAATTAATTTAGATGCTCTGCAGAGCTTTATGTTGTTAGATGAGAACTATGTATG
This sequence comes from Aegilops longissima, assembly GCA_021605205.1. Lineage (NCBI taxonomy): Eukaryota > Viridiplantae > Streptophyta > Magnoliopsida > Poales > Poaceae > Aegilops > Aegilops longissima. The sequence goes on along the minus strand of CM038677.1, from coordinate 99,149,863 downwards.
TACTTTGGTTTTATGTGATGATGAACTTCTATTAATTTGGTCACTTAATTATCTATTCATGATGTTACGTAATGATTTTTGACACACTTAATTATATATAATGCACGCAGATGAACCGCAATGGATGTACGGTGACGGACACACCTCCGAGTACATTAAGGGCGTGCATGCTTTTCTCAAGTGGCTGAGGCAAACAAGCAGAATGGTTTTATGTGTTGTCCATGCCCTATATGTGGGAATCTGAAGTCTTACTCGACCGGAAAATCCTTCACACCCACCTGCTTTACAAGGGCTTCATGCCACACTATAATGTTTGGACGAGGCACGGAGAAATAGGGGTTATGATGGAAGACGGCGAGGAAGAAGAGTACGATGACAACTATGTGCCCCTGAATACGGTGATGCTATGAACATCAAGATGCACAGACGATGTGCGATGGTGCTGCAACGGCGAAGCTGCTGAAGATCAAGAGGAACCAGACGATGTGCCCCATGATGATGATCTCCGCCAGGTCATTGTCGATGCAAGGACACAATGCGAAAGTCAAAAGGAGAAGCTGAAGTTCGATCGCATGTTAGAGGATCACAAAAAAGGGTTGTACCCCAATTGCGAAGATGGCAACACAAAGCTCGGTACCGTACTCGAATTGCTGCAGTGGAAGGCAGAGAATGTTGTGCTTGATAAAGGATTTGAGAAGCTACTGAAAATAATGAAGAAGAAGCTTCCAAAGGATAACGAATTGCCCGACAGTACATACGCAGCAAAGAAGGTCGTATGCCCTCTAGGATTGGAGGTGGAGAAGATACATGCATGCCCTAATGATCGCATCCTCTACCGTGGTGCCTACAAGGATCTGAACGCATGCCCGGTATGCGGTGCATTGCGTATAAGATCGACGAGATGACCACGGTGATGTTGTGGCGAGCCTCCCGGAAGAGGGTTCTGCGAAGGTGATGTGGTATGCTCCTATAATACCACGGTTGAAGCGTTTGTTGAAACGGAGAGCATGCCAAGTTGATGCGATGGCACAGTGAGGACCGTAAGAAAGGCGGAAGTTGAGAGCACCACGACGGGTCGTGATGGAGAAAAATCGAGAGAAAAGTTGGGATGAGTTTGCAAAGGACCCAAGGAACGTATGGTTTGCTTTAAGCGCGGATGGCATTAATCCTTTCGGGAGCAGAGCAGCAATCACAGCACTGGCCCGTGACTCTATGTATGTATAACCTTCCTCCTTGGATGTGCATGAAGTGGAAGTTCATTATGATGCAGTTCTCATCCAAGGCCCTAAGCAACCCGGCAACGACATTGATGTGTACCTAAGGCCATTAGTTGAAGAACTTTTACAGCTGTGGAATGGAAGCGGTGTACGTCGTGGGATGAGCACAAAAGGAGGAATTTGACCTAAAGGCGTTGCTGTTCGTGACCATCAACGATGGCCCGCTCTCAATAACCTTCGGAGACAGACAAACAAGGGATACCACGCATGCACACACTGTTTACTTGACACCGATAGTATATACAGGAAGCTGCGGGAAGAATGTGTACACGGGCCATCGTCGATTTCTTCCGACCAACCATCAATGTCGAAAGAAAGGCAAGCATTTCAAAAGCGAGGCAGATCACGGAAGAAGCCCGCCATGCGCATCGGTGATCACGTACTTGCTATGGTCAATGATTTACACGTAATCTTTGGAAAGGGTCGGCGGACTAGCTGTTCGAATGACGCTGAGAATCACGCACCCATGTGGAAGAAGAAATCTATATTTTGGGACCTACCCTCTGGAAAGACCTAGAGGTCCGCTCTTCGATCGACGTGATGCACGTGACGAAGAACCTTTGCGTGAACCTGCTAGGCTTCTTGGGCGTGTATGGGAAGACAAAAGATACACCGAGGCACGAGAGGACCTGCAACGCTTGCACGAAAAAGAGGGCATGCCTCCGCAAGTATGAAGGTCCTGCCAGCTACGCTCTTACGCAAGAAGAGAAAGAAATATTCTTTCAATGCCTGCTCGATATGAAGGTCGGCGGCTTCTCGTCGAATATAAAGGGAATAATAAATATGCCGAGAAAAAGTTCCATAACCTAAAGTCTCATGACTGCCACGTGATTATGACGCAAGCTGCTTCCGGTTGCATTGAGGGGATTCTACGGAAAACGTCCGATTAGCCATTGTGAAGCTATGTGCATTCCTCAATGCAATATCTCGAAGGTGATCGATCCGAAATCGTACCAACGCTAAGGAGTGATGTGGCGCAATGTCTTGTCGGTTTCGAGCTGGTGTTCCCACCATCCTTCTTCAATATCATGACGCACGTCCTAGTTCATCTAGTCGGCGAGATTGTCATTACGGGGCCCGTATTTCTACACAATATGTACCCCTTTGAGAGGTTCATGGAGTCCTAAAGAAATATGTTAAGTAACCGTGCTAGGCCGAAGGAAGCATCTCCATGGGCCATCAAACAGAGGATGTCATCGGGTTTTGTGTTGACTTCATTCCTGGCCTTAATAAGATAGGTCTCCCTAAATCGCGGTATGAGGGGAGACTGATTTGGAAAAGGCACGCTTGGAAGAGACTCAATAATATGCAGGGACGGATATTCTTGGTCTCAAGCACACTACAGTTCTCTGAACTCTACCTTGGTGACCCGTATGTCGATGAACACAAGAACATCTGCGCCCAAACACCCGGAGCAAGGCGACGGCTGGATTACATGTGAACACATCGGGACTTTCAGCAGTTGGTTGGAAACACGTCTCGGAGGTGACAACACTGTTTGTGATGAGCTGTACTTGTTGTCCAGGGACCATCTTCGATTGTAATGATTTGGAAAGGATCTGAGATAAATGGGAATACATTTTACGATTGACCAAGATGAAAAGAGCACCAACCAAAACAGCGGTGTCCGCTTTGATGCAACAACCGACAAGGGAAATGACACATATTATGGTTACATAGTAGACATATGGGAACTTGACTACGGAGTAGATTTTAAGGTCCCTTTGTTTAAGTGCAAGTGGGTCAATCTGTCAGGAGGCGGGGTACAGGTAGACCCACAGTACGGAATGACAACAGTGGATCTGAAAAATCTTGGGTACACTGACGAACCGTTCGTCCTAGCCAATGATGTGGCACAGGTTATCTATGTGAAGGACATGTCTACCGACCGAGGAAAAGAAAAGATAAGGAAGCGAATACATCATACAATGAGCCAAAGCGCCACATAGTTCTTTCGGGAAAAGGGACATCCCGGGAGTGGAGGGCAAGACGGACATGTCTCGAAGAGTATGAAAAGTTTCATGAAATTCCCCCTTCAAAGTCAAGGCTGACCCAAGCATCCCGATAAGCGATGAAGATTATCCATGGTTCTGGCGCAATAAGCAAGCGACACAAGCGAAGAAAAAGTGAAGACTTTCTCCGCAACTATTATGATGATACCATGCCAACTTTGTAACACACGAGTATGATACCATTGTCCGTTTTGTTCATGAACATGCTATGCCAACTTTTCAGAGTTCATTTGAAAACTATGAATTTGAAAACCTCGCCAACGAAGGGCGCCACACCGGTTTATAAGCCCGTCCCTCACGCCTTGTTGAGCTCACAAACTTGTGATTCACACAAATTTCAAAGAATTCAAATTTTATAAAACTAATGGCACAAACAGAAAGTTTATAATTGTTCTAAAACAAATGGCATTAACAGAAAGTTTATAATTTTGCTGACCTAAAAGCAAAAAAGAATTAAAAATAAAGCAAAAACCAAAAGAAAATAAATAATGCAGAAAACAAAACAAAAAACTTGAAAAAAAAATAAAATAGCAACAATAAGCATTTTGTTGTAAGTAGAAACAAAATAAAATAAATAAAGCAACAAATAAAACAAAAAAGTGTTTTCAATTTTAAAACTAATGGCACTAACAGAAAGTTTATATTTTTCTAAAACTAAAAGCACTAACAGAAAGTTTATAATTTTGCTGACCTAAAAGCAAAAAGAATTAAAAATAAAGCAAAAAGCAAAAGAAAATAAATAATGCAGAAAACAAAACAAAAAACTTGAAAAAATAAAAATAGCAACAATAAGTATTTTGTTGTAAGTAGAAACAAAATAAAATAAATAAAGCAACAAAGAAAACAAAAAAGTGTTTTCAAATTTTAAAACTAATGGCACTAATAGAAAGTTTATATTTTTCTAAAACTAAAAGCAAAAAGAAATAAAATATAAAGCAAAAAAAGTGCCACCCATCGCCCCCACGGCTGAATACGACTAGAAACCCTATGGGCGAGATTCAGGCCATGGAGGCCCAAGAGGCCCACATGCACAGATGGCGAGTTAGGCCGAAAGCCTGCTTTAGAGAGGAGCTCGAGAGGGAGCCGCACCGCACCTTATAAATGGTGCGGCTCCTCTCAACTAGCGAGTGGGACTAAATATTTGGCGCGGGGCAGCACATAGCCTTTGGTCCCGGTTGGTGGCACCAGCCGGGACTAAAAAACATTAGCCCGGTTCGTGGCTCCAACTGGGACCAATGCCCCTTTAGTCGGTTGGTGCCACCAACCGACCAAAGGCCGCCGCTCCGCCCTTTGGTCGGTTGGTGGCACCAACCGGGACTAAAAACATTAGCCTGTTGGTGCCACCAAGGGACTAATGCCCTGCTATATATCTGACACTTAGCAGTTTTCGCCAAAATTCATCTTTTTCTTCTCGCCCGACGCTCCTCTCCTCGTCGCCGTCGCCGCTGAGCCTGCCCGACGCCGTCGAACTGGTCCACCTCGCCGTCGCCGCCGCCCTGCCCGGCCCGACCCGTCACCGTCGCCCGCGCCCGCCCCGCCGCGCTCGCCCCTACCCCCCGACCACACACTCGCCGCCCTGCCTTGCCCGACACCGTCTCGCGCCCGCCCCCTGCCTGACCCGACCCGTCGCCGTCGCCTGTGTTGCCGCCCCACCGACCCGTCGCCGTCGCCGTCGCCGCGCCCGCCGCCCTACCTGGCCCGACCCGTCGCCGCCGCCCTGCTGGCCCGGCCCCGACCCGTCGCCGCCGCCCTGCCCGGCACCGGCCCGACCCACGCCGCCGCCGCCGTCCGGCCGCGGCATCCCTTTCCTCTTATTTTTGTGCATTTTATGTATATGTTCTCTGTGTATATATGTTCATATATGCAAAAGTTAGATTTTAGAAAAACTTTATATATGCAAAAGTTTCTATATGCAAAAATTTATACATATATGTAAGTATATATGTATGTATAGATGTATGTATGTGGATACATGAGGGGGTCGATATACCCCTCTCCGATAGCATTTTGTGTATTTTAGGTTAGTGTATATATATGTTGATGTATATATGCAAAAGATAGATTTTTAGAAAATATACTATTTTTTCTGTTGATGATATGATGATGTTTTTTAATATATGTATTTTTTCATATATGTATTATTTTTTAAGTTGTTAGTAGATATCGATTTTAGGTTAGTGCATTTTATCACTGATTTTAGGTTAGTTGATCGATTTAGTGCATTTTATGTTTGTTGCATTTTAGGTTAGTGCATTTTATGTTAGTGGAGAGGAAAAAGTAAAATAAGGAAAAGGAAAATAAGTAGAGAAAGAAGGAGAAGAAGAAGGAGAAGGCGAGGAGAGGAAGAAGAAGAAGAAGAAGAAAAAAGAGGAGAAGAAGAAGGAATAGAGGAGCTTCTTCTCCTTTTTTCTCCTCTTTTTTTCTTCTTCTTCTTAATTTTATCGGGAGCGAGGGTGTCGAGGATCGCCGAGGGTCGAGGGTTGGGAACTAGGGTAGAGGGTCGAGGGTCGTTAAGGGGTCAAGAGTCGAAGGTTTGTGGTCGACGGTTCCTATAGTGTCAAAGTATTGAAGAAATCCATGGCTTCATCATTAGCGGAAGTAACCATGGCATGATGGTGAAGTCCTCCAAAGTTGTTACGGAATGGAGTCCGGATAGGATAATTTGCCTTTTGCTGAACTTTGTACCAAAAGCTAATTATCCTATCGGGACTCCGCTTCAAAACAACTTTGAGAGCTTGCACCATCATGCACTGTTATTTTAGCCTAATGATGAAGACATGGTTTTGTTGAATCCTTTGACACTAGGCAACCTCCCGACCCTCGGCGATCTTGACCCTTGACCCTCGACCGCTCGGCGATCCACGACCCTCTACCCTACCGCGGGCGTCGATGCCCACGTCACTTGTGGGACATAGATGTATTGTTCAACGCCGACCCCCTCCCGATAGCTTCAACACGTGGGGGGGGGGGGTCGATATTACCCCCTCCTAGCTTGAAGCGTTCTCGAGGCCACCCCCTAACCCTTGAAGCGTTGTCGAGGCCACCCCAAACCCTAGAGAAGCAGCGTCAAGGCCACTAATATGATTCCTTATTGTGATTAGCTAGCTAGTTCTACGTTTGCCACTAATATATCCATATCTGTCATGTTTGAATAATAATTGCCATGTTGTAAATATTTGTAGAAACTATGGACACCCCGAGGCGAAGCACAAGAAGCGTTGTTGAGGGACATAATCGCACAAGGAAGTGATGCCGTGCGCTTGTTGATGTTTCTCAACGACAACGATGGTGCGGAAGGAGAGGGTGAAGAAGCGGCTGGCTATGATTTACATGGCTCCGATGACCCAATGCGGTGCAAGAAGGAGAGGGTGAAGAAGTAGACCGTGAGGGCGGCTCGGTGATCACCAAACCGAGTCCGGCTAGGTATATATATTAGTTAAGCTGTCTTGACTAGCTCTCGTCTTTGTTTTGGTATATATGTACACATATTAATTAACTCTCGTCTTTGTTCTTTTTCTAGCCCTCCGGATCGAGCACAACCGGTAAAGAGGCGAGGCCCAAAGAAAAAGTTGAGCTCGGATGAAAAGTTTGAGATCATACAAATCGCATGTATGACGGCCAACCGATTGAACCCTACCGGACAAAGAAGGCATTTGTTGCTCGGTCTCGGGGTTACGGTTAGGGACAAGATCGATCAGCATCCACCAATGGTATAAGCCTAAGAGCGAAGACCACGAGGTGTCTTGTGTCAATGATATGCGAAAAATGATCTTTGCCGAGCTGAAGTCAAATTTTACCCTACCGCTAGAGGATGATCCGGAGAAGCCGATAATAGAGCCATTAATCAAGCCTTTTGCTCTTAAGAAGATGGCAGAACTATTCAGGAATTGGAAGAAAGAACTCAATACGTATGTCGAAAAAATGAGACACCAGAATTCAAGGGCAAATATGAGAAGATCGAGAGATGGTGCCCGCATTTGTGGCCTACAAGACATCGGAAAAGAGTAAAAAGATGTCAACGACAAACAAGAGAAATGCTGCGAAGAAGAAGCTTCACCATCGCATGCGGGTCGGTGGCTACCTCGTAGCCCGGCCTAAGTGGGCCAAGGCTGAGAATGATCTGCTTGATAAAGGGATCGAACCGAGACAATGAACTGGCGGACCGTTGCGGACTTGGTTCTTGGGGCGGCGGATCCTTGGACCTATAACAGGAAGTGCATTTGGGACGGACGAACAATTGGACATACCGGTCAAGAGGCTTCACATTATATCGAAGCGGCAGCAAGAGAAGTTCGTTCGAGATAGGGAGAAGGGCGAGCTCACAATGGCCCTCGGGAATCTCGAGCACCGGACGGACACGAGGCACGCCGAGCTCCGTTTCGTGGAAGGCTGGATTTCGGACGCAGGGGTTACAAAACCCATGAGAGGAGGAAAAGCTGGAGCGAGAGCCTAATGCTGGCGCTGCACGAAAGGGTAATGGGGCTAGAGGAGCGAGAAGCGCAGATCACAACAAACGACTGCGAAGCTTCCCGAAGCTACCCCGCCATCTCGGCGGAGAAGCAGCATGGCTTCCACCGAGCTGCTTCAGCCAGAGCAGCATGCCTTGGCGGCTCTGCCGGCTATCCTGTGGATGCTATCGCGGATGCTGAAAATTGCCACCTTATGGCGCAATGGAGCAATTTGAAGGTCAAGGCGGCTGTTGGCTCTGTTTATCCTACTAAACCCGACTCAACTTTTCACTGCGGCCGATTCCAAAAGGATATGCTAAGGTGATGGTCGATGAAATAACAGAGGATTTGAGGACCTCGCTTGACCACCCTACGGTGAAGGGAGTATCGGCTGGGTTACTGCTGAAGACTCCATGCCTATGGCGGAAGGATCTCATCAACCTTCCGGCTGGGCGCCTCCGCCTCCTCCTCCTCCTCCCGTGAGTCGGGGCACTCCGCCTCCTCCACCGCCTCCTCCTCCGTGAGTAGCGATCGGGGCACTCGGCGGCTCCTTCTCCGGCGCTTGGCGGCACTCCGTCTCCTTCTCCCTTTGCACCGGCGTCCGGCAGCCAGCCTCCTCCTTCTCCGCCTCATCGGCAAGGCGGAAGAGACCCGCCGCCGCTCGGCTGCTCCAGCGTGTCGTAGTCCTTCTCCTCCGCCTCGTAAGAAAGGAAAGAAGAGATCCGCTCCGTCTGCTTTCTGCGGCGTCTAGCAAGACAGCCAAAGGCGGGAGGAGATCTGATTCGGTCCTTCTCTGAAGACTCGGAGAAGTTACCGTCTGAGAGGAGCGAGGAGGAAAGCGAAGATCGCGCAGACCGAAGTGGATGACTGGTTTCAAGGGTTGAAAGCAAAGAGACATCCACCTCCGGAGGAGAAGGTAGATCCGGTCAAAGCGAAGCGCACTCTGGCTGCCTCGACAAAACCACCCATGTCTCCGCCGAAAGGCAACTATGAGCGCATTATTGGAAGGCATTTGCGAAGCGGAGAGATCGGGAAATCTTGTCGATGATCAAAGGATGAAAGAACGACGAGCTGGGAAACAAATTGCCCAGCTCGGCGAACAAGCTGGCAATCGTGCCCCCGCTCAAGGTGCACGCTAGCGACATCGTTGATCCGAGGATGGTGCCGGTTATGGCAATCCTGCAGATTACCTGCCTTGACGATGTACATTATGATTTCTTGGAGGTGCAGATACAAAGATCTGAGTAGGAAGCCTCTCGTCAAAGATGAAAGCTCTCTAACAACGATGATCACGAAGATTGCATGATTGGTACATGAAAACCCTGCAAAGAGTCTAAGGGAGGAATACTTTGTATGTGAGAGTTAAAAGGAGCATGACCTCCTTGGAATTGAGCTGTTGCCTATTCCATTTGAGGAGTTCTATCAGTTTTTCAATTAATTGGCCCTCGATAAAGCAACGGTCACTGCTCACATGCGTAAGTAGTACTACTTACATCATTAAGTATCTCTATATAACTCAGCTCTTTCATTGCATGTATTTATAAATATCCTCACTATATTATGCAGATTGAAGATCGCAGAAATGAAGAAAAAACAAGTGGGTGATATTGGGTTCATTAACACATATCTCATAGATGCAAATGAGGTTAAATATCGTGCCTTGAAACCGAGGCCAACTTACTACGATCGTTGGAAATAAATGAACACAAAAATATAATACTCTTTCCTTACAACTACACGTGAGTATTCTTGTCTTATGGCATATTCGGTTTCCCTTATTTAGTCCAGGTTATAGTAATGTAATATTGATGAGTTATGCATGCGCGCTTGAGTTCCACTATATTCTCCTAGAGATTAAGCTTGAGCAGGGAGTAGTAACTGTCTTAGACTCAAGGCGAAAAGATCCCAAGGAGTATGCGGACATGACTGAAATGCTCGAGAAGTAAGTTAAATCGATCATTATCCACCATATCAACAACTTTGTTCATTTCGATATCAAGTAATTGTTTTCTTTGTATGGCAGGGCTTGGGAAAATTCACCAAAAAGCTCGGGACTACGAAGAAGCTGTAATTTAGACACCAGTAAGTACTATATAGTAGCATATTCCACGCGCATCTCCTAGTGATTCAAGCGCTAGTTTCATCAATACCATTTAGCATGCTTGCTAATTATCAGTTTGATTGACCTCTATTTCTTGTAAAGTGGTTGTGGCAGGAACAAGGGAATGATTTCTGTGGATACTACGTTTGCGAGTCCATCCGCCACACGACCTGTGAGAGGGGCTACTCCGACAAACAATATGAAGTGCGTAAATAAAAATATTCACAATTTTATTTTATTACCATCATTTGTGTTGAGTTTCATTCATTCATATATATATATATATATATATATATATATATATATATATATATATATGTATGTATGTATGTATTGACCCCTTTCTTAAAATTAGATGTTTCGGAAGCGGGATAAACTCCTAGCACCAGATCGCATGCGAGCAATTCAAGAGGAATTGGCGGCATTCTTTCTTGACCATGTGATCGCTGAAGACGGAGAATACTATGTGGACCACGCGTCTGTATTGTAAAAGATAATTATTGTATATATGTAGCCGGTAGTGTCGGATAGATATACGAGAATTTGTTGTTCGACCAATCTCTTGGAGAAGGAGAGGTGGTCGATATCACTTCTCTCTGTATGCATATATGTTCATGACGATCTTCTGTTTGCTTAATTACTAGCTAGCTAGCATGTCTAGTTAGTCCTCTCTATACGTATGTATAGTACGTAGCGTCGACCAAGCACGGACAAAAGAGAGGACACTTTTCTCTATTAATTAGCTAGCTATAGCACAATATATGAAATACCTAAATTAACCCCCAAACCCCCCCCATTTAAAAAAAAACAAAACCAGAGCCAAAGAAATCTTGACGCGTGGATGCCTATTGGTCCCGGTTGGTGCCACCAACGGGACCAAAGGCCCTCCGCTGAGCTCGTGGACAGCCACGTGGAGGCCCATTAGTCCCGTTACGATTGAGCCGGACTAAAGGGCGAGGTAGTATTATCGACCCTTTAGTCGGTTCATGAACCGGGACTAAAGGCCCTCACCAACCGGGTCAACAGGCCCTTTTTCTACTAGTGGCAGTACAAAGAACACCATAAATAATAAAAATTACATCTGGATCCATAGACCATCTAGCAATGACTACAAGCGCTAGAGTAAGCCGAAGGCAGGCCACAGTCAACACCTTTCCCTTACCGGAGCAGGGATTTTTTTGTTGTGGTAGATATTCAAGAAGTCATCGTGCTAAGGCGCCACAAGACCAACGCACTAGAACAACAACCGTCGCCGATGAGTAGAAGCATAGATCGGAAGGATCCAAACCATAGTCACAGAAACGAAGATTGGATCCACAAATATTCATCGATGACGAACATCGACCGAATCCTACAAGATTTTCCGGGGACACACCGCCACATGCCCTTCGATGACATTAAACACACTGCCGAAAACAAGGGCTAGGCGTGCGGACCTTATTCCATCCGCAAGGAGCCGCCGCCGCCACACCTTACCAAGAACGATCTAAAACCACCTAAAACTGAGTAGGAACCCTCCCGCCGGCAAGGGCCGATGCCCACCATGCCTCCATGGACCTAAGGTCACATAAGACGAGGTGGACCGACAACGGCGCTAACGGGAGGCAGAGATATGCTAATCACCTGGGTAGTTGTGAGAGGAGGCGAAGTGGTACATGTGGTCCAGAGTTAGTCTCTCAATTATTGGCATTGATGGTTGTGTTTGTTGGTGTTAGTTATGTGTGCATCCTAACTACACATAGGTTAGGTCTAAAAAAACTGCATAGAGTTTAGGTGTATGCTTATTGTGTTTGTATTCTTTGATTGATACATTCGCTTTGCATTCAATTGCTTTGAAAAATATGAATATCGAAATTAGGAAGGCACTATCCTAATTTGCATATTTTTATTTCCTTTTTGAGAATATATCCAATCTGCATTTTTTAGCTGATATCTTTTTTTTCCTGAGAATCTTTAGAGCGTATATCTTTTTTTTTGAGAAACTTTTGAGCGTATATCCAATCTGCATCTAGTCCGTTTACGCCCTAACTAACTGGGCCAAAGGCCCATTGACACCTAATCCGTTTACGCCCCAAAGGCCCATTGGAACAAAAACGTGATTTAAGCGGCCACCTCTCCATTTGCGGAGAAGGCGAGTAACTATCGCCGCTATCCCCAAAAATTCGAGTTTTCGTTTCAAAAGCGGCAAGAACTCAACACCATTTCGGCGGATCTCTCCGTAAGTTTGATCCCTTCCTCCCTCCCTCCGATCCCCTTCCCCATAAGCGCATCCCTCCATGGATTTCCCTGCATAATCTTCACGCTGGGCGTCCCTGAACCTGCGCGCAGGCCATCTGCTCGACGAAATGCGCTTGACGACCACCCAGCGCTGGGGGCCGCGCCGCCGCACCGACCAGGCGCCAGGCTCCGGCGCCGTCGCGGTCGACCGCCTCAGCGCCCTCCCGGACGCGCTCCTGCACCACATCATGTCGTTCCTCAAGGCGTGGGAGGCGGTGCCCACCTGCGTGCTCGCGCGCCGGTGGCGCCACCTCTGGGAGTCCGCGCCCTGCGTCGACCTCCGCCTGCGCTACCTGGGCCGCAACGGCGACCCGCCGCAGGAGTTCCGCGACTTCGTGCACCGCCTTTTCCTCCTCCACGACGTGTCGGTGCCGGTGGACACGCTCCGCCTGCAGCCCGGCGACGAGGACGCTGGCTTCAACGAGGAGGACGTCAGCATCTGGATCAGGACTGCTCTCAAGCGCAAGGCGCGGGTTATTCATCTTGCTGGGCATCAGAAGAGAGCCGCGTCGTTGGACGGTGTGCCCTTCGTTTCGTGCCACCTCAAGATCTTGAAGCTGTCGTACGCCAGGCTCGATGACAGTATCCTCCAGCAGCTTTCTGCTAGTTGCAAATCCTTGGAAGAGCTGGATCTCAAGGATTGCCTGGTGATAGGCCCTGGGATTGTGTCCGCCTCCTTGAAGACCTTAATCATGCTCAAGTGCAAGTTCAATTCGGGTTTCTCAATTGCAGCTCCCAACCTCCTACTTCTGCGCCTCATCACACCTTATGTCCAAGTTCCGTCATTTACGAACTTTGGGTCACTGGTCACAGCCACTATCTTACTTGATGACCATTTCTCGAGCAATGAATTTGAACACATCAGCGATAAAGATGACTGTGATGAAACTACTGATGACGACGGCAATGATGATAAGAGGAGCTATAGGATTCATGATGCCTCTTCCTCGAGTGATGATGATGATGATTTTGACAAGTTTGGATATGGATATGGTTTTCCTGAAGAAAGATATGGGCACAGTCGTTACAAGGATAATTATAATTATGGTAGCGATATTGATAGTGATGACAATACCTATGGATACAGTGAGATCGCAAATGATGCAAAGTATGGCTACAAAGGTAAAGGCAAACTTTCCAGTGAAGATGGTAACTATGGAAAAATCAGTGGTGGAAATTATACAAGTAGTAATATTCTAGGTGGCCATCATATGCTTGAGAGCCTTTCCACAGCTAGGAGTTTGGAGTTGTTAACTGATGCTGGGGAGGTATAACTATCACCATCTTTTACTGATTTCTCTTTTTCCTCTCTTATTTTCTATTTAAAATTGACATAGCCATAGTTATAATGGGACATTTTTTTCCTGTATGTTTCACAATGAAATACCGGGTTCCCTCCAACAGAACACATGTGTCGAATGAGCACATTTCTGACCTTCTGCTCTAGTCTAGTACTAGTTTGCTTAATCATCAATTTTAGCTTCAAGGGAGTAATATTCATCATTTATGTTCTCATAGGAATTTTGCTGTTTTTCTCTTTGTTGCAACAGTGTGTCTTTTCAACAGATTAGCTATAAGAGTGTCTAAGGCCGATGTTCCTTCAGTTACTAGAAAAGAAAGATGAATCATATAAAACCAATACGTGCTACTCTTCTAGCAATACATCAGTATATGCATGATAGATGTTGTTTTCCCTTCTTTTTTGAGATGGATATGTTTTTTCTGTTGAATAAACCATCCTGATGCAGTTTTTTACTGTGAGTAGTTGATTTGAGTTACTACCGCTCTTTCCTGAATACTCTTTTGTCTGCAATATGAAGGTGGTTCTGAGTAGGGAATTGAGAAGGTGTCCAACTTTTAGCAACCTGAAGACCTTGTCCCTTGGTGAATGGTGTATGGCCGCTGATTTCGATGCATTAATTTTCTTGCTACAGCATTCACCTAATATAAAGAGGCTTTTTCTCCAACTTAAATTGGTATGTGTGATTACATATTTGGTGTATGCTACTTGATCCTTGACTTCATTACTCTTAGTTTTTTAGTATCTGATCGCACACTTAATGACAATTTGGTTAATGTGCTAAAGAACTTCAGCACTAGGAAGGCACTGGAAACAGGTATCAAACTACAGGGAAGATCATTTACTTGCAAAGAACTTAGAATGGTCAAGATCAAATGTTCAAAGGACGATGGGAGAGTCCACACCTTGGCACATATGTTCAGGGCAAATGGTATACCGCTAGAGAATATTTATGTGCGTCGGAGTGGGAATGCTTGTGAGTCATACCTTTTTCTTCATAACCATTTCGTATTTAGTTGCAATATCAGTATTTCCTTACTGCTTTATATGTGCATATGCTATTTACTGAGATGTAAAGAGCACATTGCCTTGTTCATGAAAAGCTAAATACGTGTATAAATGGGCATATAATCTGCTTAGTGTATCATCGATATTCTGTTACATGAGAAGTGTATTCTGTTAAATTAAAAGATGTTCTTTCATACATGGTCCTAATCTACAGTCATCTACTTTTTGATATTTCTACCAGATCTCCGTGGCCAGAAGTTTATGAGAGACCTCGCCAAGCAAGAACTGGATGAATGTGGGGACGACTGGATGTAACATCCAGAAGTTTACAAGGGGTCTTCTAGATATTAAATCCTGCCGGCGATCGACCATCCATTATGTAGTTAGCAAGGTGCAGTAAGAACCCTTGATCTCCATGCAGTACTGATGATGCTTTCAAAGCTTCATCGGATCTTTTGACGTCCTTTTTAGTAGCATGGGCTACAAATCGTTGGGATGTTCTTCCTATACTATAAACTAATTCATCTATGTGGTCTGTAGTAAACTTTGCTTTCTTACAAGAACAGAAAAATAAATTATGGATGCCCCGTGCCTGAATTGTGATGCAGCTGAGATACGCTTTGTTATTTCACTCCGACAGTATGACTGTAGGTTTTTTTTATCTTCGAAAGTTTAATACAGTTGTATATTGAAATCAATGAAAAATTGAAATTTTGAAATGTGTTTCAAATGCAGTGAAAAGGAAATACACTTCATATGCAACAGGTTGAATATTGAAGTAAACTTGATGCTCTGCAATCATGTGTGTCTACAACTATGAGCGGCTAGGTATTTTCTCTCAGAATAACAAATACTAACACCTGAAAAAATACACTGCATTTTTGTTGTTGAAAAAGGACACTGTTAATAAGATGGTGAATTTCACATTTACCCACTGTGTATTTATGATAGTATTTGCTCCATTTGAATTTTCGGCCACATTGTACCCCAAAATTGTTGTGCTGTGTCGTGTTTAACCCAATTTACACTTTGCCCTCAAGATGATGTGTGTGATGCCCAGTATTCGAACTAGGAGTCTAGGAAGCGTAAACCAGATGGGACTATCCTCTACCCGCCTAATTGGACTTGTGTCCCCGTCCACCTAATTGGCAAAACCTTGCCCCATGGCAAATCTTGTTTTGGTTGTCGCCTGACGGCTCCTCTTTGCCGCCCTTTATTCTCTCTGCCCCACCGCTTGTGGTCTCATAGAGTGGGTCTGGCTTGATCAAACCAGAAAATATGGTGTAGAGCCAGGGTGGTTTTATGGGTTGTGCTGGCGAGATATAAGAGCAACTCTAGCAGAGTGGTCATAACCGTGCATTTGAAAAGCGGCGTGAGCGTGGCGCCCATTTCTGCCTAGGCTGCCATTGACATTCAGTCAAAATACTCAAGGGCGGTGGGTAGGCAGGCACGGACGACGACTGATTTAGCCTTACGGTGCGCGTCATCCTCGATCCTCTTGAAGTAGTCCCACATCATCCCCCAGAACCTTCTCTCGGTGTGGATCTCTTTGGTCTTGGTAGGGAGGACGTGACTACATCGACATGGTCAATGAGATTGAGTGTGGCGGCAGGGGCGGAGAGGGCAGGGTGGCGGCAGGTGAAGGGGGGCTGAGAAGGCAGGGTTGCGGCAGGTGAAGGGGGGCGGTGAGGTGAGTGTGTTGGCGAGGGGATGGGGGAGAGAGGTTAAATGTGGTGCTGATGGCGAAGGTAATGGGTCCATATACCTGCGAATGGGTGTGATCCGGCTGGAACTTGGAGCTGATTTGCCACATGCCGGAGGGGAACGTGATGAAGAGCATTAGTTGGCACTCTTCCATGTGGATACGTGGTTGCAACATTGTCAGGGCGGAAGCGACAACTGCACGGGCGACAACGACATTGATCGGGATGCATGCGGGAGGAAGAGACCGAGCCAAAACTTTCCTCCCGCTTGAGCAGTTGGTGGATGACGCATGCTCCAAACCAATGCCCCACATTATTTGAAGGGTTGAATATGGAGCACCCTTCACAAATTATGCAGGCGAAGATCGGATGACTAGTATGCTAAAATGACATATTTTCAATCAAAAGTCGCCATATTGGTCGGGCGACTGCTATAGAATCTGTCTCTTTGTTGCAAAATAGAAAACTGAAAGCTGGACCACTGGATTGGGGATGGATGGCACAGATTTAATGGGACGGATGTGTACGCAGAAATGCATGCTTCTGTGCAAAAAGGACCCTCGTTTCTAACGAAATTGCTCCTGTAATAGCCCTAGCACTGATTGGGAAGGAGGCAACGAAACGGAAAAGGACAAGTGTTGACCTAAGACGTGAAATGACGAAAATGCCCTCGGCGGGGCATAGAAATAACAGGCGGTGGCATGCTGGAGGGCACACTACTCATTGCGGCAGTGTTTTCGGTTTGATCTGACGGCCGAGGTCTTCCGGGAGCGAGATCGAATGGTCGAAAACGTATCAAGAAATCGATCCGACGGCCGAGAGTGCCTAAGCTCTAAGAGAGCGCAGGGGCGCCCACGGTTCTTATTTCAGGATTTGCTCCCATGATAGTCCCATCTGACCGTCTCCCCTGTTGCTTCGCGGCGGCGCTCCAGATCCGGTGCCAAGCGCATCCCTTCCCTTCCCCAGCTACTCCGACTCAAGGCCGCCATCGGACATCGCGCCCCACATCTCCGAGCGGTAACTAGCCGTCGTCGCGACGGTGAGTTCCACGGCGGGGCCGAGCCCCGCCGGTGTAGGTGCCTTCGAGGCACCGCGTGACGTTCACCGTGCCCGCCTCCGGCACATCTACGACGTGGATGAGCTCACCCCGTCCGCGCCCAAGCTGCAAGGTGGCCACTTCTCCCCTGCTTTCCTTTCCAGCAACGCCGCCCCTATGTACAATCATTTTATTACTATTTTGGGTAGTGGATTTGGAGAATTTGTGACATTCCACTCCGCAGTTTGTTTGTGTCAGTTTCCTTAACAAACGCAATGCACTCCATATCCTTTGATGAAGGTTTAAAAACCTTCAACTTTGTACTACAAGTCAGGCTCATGTACTAGTGCATGCTTGTACAGGAACCGATCAAGTGTTTCTGCTAGCTCTTGTGTACGTGAGTGTCCCTTGGCGGAATTCTGTTTTGGCCATCTCAAGCAGACTCTCTTGGTATGTTATGTTCCGTTCCATCATTCAAAATCCTGACTGACAAGGCTGAGCCCCGTGGTGTCGCTAAACGTGCATGCAGATCTTCGGCTCGACGAAATGCACCGGAGCACCACCCAGCGCCCGAGCCACCGCCTTGGCGCCGGCGGCTGCCGCCAAGCGCGACCGCCTCAGCGCCCTCCCGGACGAGCTCCTGCACCACATCATGTCATTCTTGAAGGCGTGGGAGGTGGTCCGCACCTGCGTGCTTTCGCGGGCGGTGGCGCCACCTCTGGCGTCCGTGCCCTGCGTCGATCTCGCGTCGCGCCTCCACTGGCCGCTACGGCGACCCGCCTGAGAAGTTCCGCGACTTCGTGCACCGGCTCTTCCTCCTACGTGAAGCGTCAGCCCCCGTGGTCATGCTCCGCCTGCGGTCGAGCGACGAAGAAGCAGGCTTCATCGATGACGACGCCAGCGCGTGGATGAGGGCCGCCATCAAGCGCAACGCGCGGGTTATCCATCTCACCGGGCGTTGCTCGGAGATCGCGTCATTGGACCGCGTGTCGTTCATCTCTTGCCACCTCAAGGTCTTGAAGTTGTCGTATGCCATGCTCGACTACAGGATCCTCAGGCAGCTTTCTTCTAGTTGCACGTCTTTGGAAGTACTAGGTCTGAAGGATTGCTTGGTGGCGGGCCCTAGGATTGTGTCCGCCTCTTTGAAGACTTTAATCATGCTCGAATGCGAGATCAGTTGCGCCTTCTCCATTGCTGCTCCGAACCTCCTACTTCTGCACCTCATCACACCTTACGTCCGAGTCCCATCATTCAAGAATTTGGGGTCACTTGTCACAGCTACTATCATACTTGATGACTCTTTCTTGGGTGATGACAATGAATACATCAGTGATGAAGATTACTGTGATGGAACTACTGATGACGACGGGGATGATAGCGACTACAATGATTGGACAGAGAGCTCGAAGATTCATGATGAGTCTTCCTTGAGTGATAATGTTGGATATGATGATTTTATAAGGTTTGGATATGGATATGGTTTTGCTGAAGGAATTTACAGGCATGATCGTTACAAGGATAATTATAATTATGGTGGTGATATCGACAACGATGACAATACCTATGCATACAGTGAGATTGCAAATGATGCAAAGTATGGCCACAAAGGTAAAGGCCTGATTTCCAGTAAAGACAGTATCTATGGTGGATATAGAGAATGCAATGATGCGAAGATTTTAGGTGGCCGTCATATTCTTCAGAGTCTTTCAAGTGCTAGAACTTTGGAGTTGTTGACTGATGCTGGAGAGGTATAGCTGTCACCACCTTTTACTATTTTCTCCATCTTCGAGTATATATGAAAATTTCCTTGATATAGCCATAATTGTTTTTTTTTTCTTAACAACTTTTTTCTGATGTTTGCAAAAGAAATTTATGTTGCTCCCAACAGAATACATATGTACAATGAGCACATTTCTTACATAAGTAGCAACACCTGGTTAGAAAGGCACAGTTGACTTGGAGAAGAGTTCAGATCAAGAAATTAGTAGTAGCTCATTTCATCATCAAATGTAGTAGGTGAAATCAATGAGATATGGAAGTATGAAGCTTCAACAGAGCATTATATATTATTTCAGATTATTGTTTGTTATTTTTTACATTCTTGAAGTAGTGTATCTTTTTAAATGATTACTGTTCAAAGCGTTGTGTAATTAACTATTTTGAGTCTGCGTACCAGTATAACGGCAATGTCCCTTCACATTATAGAAAAGAATGAGGAATCATATTTTACCAATAGGTACTAATCATGGTAACACATCACTATATGTCTTAATTTCTTTCTCGTGGTTGGTATGTTTGTTTTCTTCTCTGCATATTAAACAAACCTCTTGTATTCAATATATAAAATATAAAATTGATTCAAATTACTATGTTTAATTGCTGGATACTCATGTTATGTGCAATGTGTAGGTTGTTCTGAGTAGGGAACTGAATACATGTCCAAATTTTGGCAACCTGAAGACCCTGTCTCTTGGCGAATGGTGTATGACTGCAGACTTTGATGCATTAATTTTCTTGCTGCAGCACTCACCTAATATACAGAAGCTCTTTCTCCAACTTAAAATTGTATGTGTAATTACATATTTGGGGCTTATGCTTACTTGATTATCTTTTATTTTCGAGTATTTTAGCGCATGCTTAACAACAACTTTTTTATCTGCAAAAGAACTTCAATGCCAGAGAGGCATCAGAAACAGGTATCAAACTACGGGGAAGATCATTTACTTGCAAAGATCTTCGAATGGTGAAGATCACATGCTCAAAGGATGATGGGAGAGTCCATAAGCTGGCAAATTTGTTTATGGCAAATGGTATACCAGTCGAGAAAATTTATGTCCGCCACAGCGGGAGTGCTTGTGAGTCATACCTTCTCTTCAGATAGCATTTTGTATTTATTTTCATTATCAGTACTTTTACTTGCTTGTATGTTCCTGTGCTATTTGCTGACGGATGTCGACTGCATACTGTCTTGTTCCGCTTTCCCTGAAAAGCCACATGCTTTTATGTGCATATATAATCTGCTTAATGTCTTGTCACCATTCTGTTAAATTGGAAGTATGTTTTGCTAACTTAACTATGTTCCTTCTGTACATGATCCTAGACTACACACTTATACACTCCCTGATATTTCTACCAGATCTCCGCAACCAGAAGCAGATGAAGGAGTTCTGGGGGATGTAATATCCAACATCATCATGAGCAACTGATCGTGCTCTCAAAGCTGCGCTGGTTTCTTGATTGCCTCTTTTTTGGTAACATTGATGCCGTTGGTGATAATTGGATCGTTGGAATGTTGTTGCCGGTGGGATAAGCTGAGAACTTCATATAGTAGTAGGTCTAGCCTCTAGTACAACTTTGCTTTGTTCCTGGAACGGATATGAATGCTCGTCGTTTGAATGCTTCAGACTTGAGAATGGTGCATCTGAGTCTGTCATGTGTTGTGCTATGCTCCAGTAAGCATTGATCCTGTGGTGAGTTATAGGCGGCTTTAGTACCGTGCAAATTCTGATGTTGTGTAAAAGGAAATGAACCGTCATTCCGATTCCGGCGATGAAGGTTTACATTGTTGTCTAACTATTCAGATTTCGGTGCTGGGAATGTCATGATACGAATGAAACATACTAATCAGTTTGATTTTAGGATTGCTTGCCACCATATATATCATAATTGGCTCAAATAAATGCAAATATGCTTAGTCTTCACTGCAACCGGCCACGGGAGGGTGGAAGCGAACGACTTTCTGAGCAACAGCAATGGATCATGGCGCACCACACGGGGCAAAACCGAGCAACCATAGACGGGTGGCAACAACATATTTGATGCCCTGTGGAATTGTAGATAAGTTTACAAATTATTAATTTCCCAGATGCAGAGCCGGTCCATCTCTGTATACATATCCACGCATGACTATTTGTGTCCTCCCCATGAAAAAAATATGGACAGTGATATTTGGCAACAGTGTGCCCCATAGAAAATGTACCATACCAACCTGTCGATCACCCGCTAGCTTACCAGGCCGATCACCCGCCAGCTTAGCAGGCCGATCACCGTACAAGGCCCAACAGAAAATGCCATCCCCCACGACGCACTTTCCAGATCGCAACTTTCCCCCACCCCCTTACCTCCCACGCAAGTATACCCTCTCCCACCCTCCCCACCACCCACACGCCCCTCCCCCCTACATAGTTGCTCAAAATCAACACCAAAAACCTAGCCCTCCTCCAGATCTGGATCAAACCAGAGCAAATCATCAGGGAAAGCGGCGAAAATCACCAGGGATACAACGAAGAAATCACCAGGCAACATCACCTAACCCTGGTAAGAATCAAGACTCATCCAAAATCTCCAAAAAATTCTGCTTAATACAAAGACTTACCCCACCCCCTCCCAATCTGTGCAAAAATTACCATCCTTCCGCCTCATGGAAACAGAATAAGCAAACTTCTCTCGTAATTCTGCCTATTGCAGTGACTTACCAATCAACTAAGTGCAAATTACCAACCCCTCATAGTTTTTGTTACCAACTTTATGCAACATAACAGAGTACCCAAAAAATACCCCATTTCCTTGCTACAAAAAACATAGATTTTGTGTCTACCATGGAAAAATAAAGACAGATAAAGGAAAGAGGAACCTTTATTGATCACAAAAATCATTCTCTCATACAATGGAAAATGCTTTGCAAAAAAGGTTCATTTTTTAGTCTATAGTAATGTTATACTGCATGAAGTAAACAAGTTATCAATCTGTACACAGAAAAAGTTATCATCCACTTTAGCTAAGTACAAACATTGGATAAAGAAAAGTGGTGCCTTTTAATGCAGATGCTCATGTTGTACTGTAATTGTCCTGTTTAGTGTTCTTCCCAATCACCCTTGCGATTCTTGCCTTCAAACAACTGTGTAAAGAGTAAACAAAACAACGAGTTTCAAAAAAAGAGTCAATATGCGTAAATGTATACTAACGTGCAAACGTAAAAACAGTCAAGCAGGAGTAGATAATAGATGCTAGCAGAGGAGATAATGCAGAAGATGGTGGAGGAGGGAGAATGCATGAAGAGGACGATGCAGCGCGCACACCAAGCAACAATTATGCATACCCAAACATCATGGAAACAGGTAAAATTACCAACATTATTGTTTACATATCATCATGGAATGAAAAACTCAGTTTTATACTTTATTATTGAAGTGGGTTTGAAAATTACCAGCATTGCTTCAGACATATTACTAGGTTCAAAAAATGCAAATTACCAGGTTTTTTAGGCAGAAAGAAACTTTACTATTGAAGTGGGTTTGAAAATTACCAGCATTGGTGCACTCATATTACCAGGTTCAAAGTATGCAAATTACCAGGGTTGTTTAGGCAGAAAAGAAAGATTCATTCACTGAATCTTCAAAAAACTACCATGATGGAAAACTGTTATTTATCATGCAATATTCCATTAATCTACCAGGTCAAATTGCATGTGCTCGGGCAATCAGTGCAAACAATAGCTTGCCCAGTGGTGGAACAAATGCACATAGTGCTGGAACAAATGCAAGCACAGGAGCTGGGAGCCTTGCAGAGCAGACAATAAGCGAACTAACAACTCCAGAATCTGCTGGGATCGACGCTGATATGGAAGGCAACAACATGGAGGCATATTCCACACCTAAGCCACCTTTACAGGGACAAAATTTGACAACCTGGAGAGCGCACATGACCACTACAACATCTACGCGCGCAGGACTGGCTTTGCAATTAGGAAGCAATTCAATAAAGAGAGGGTTGATGGAACTATAAGCAGGGTGCTCCTAGTTTGTACCAAATACGGCAGACGACGTAGGGACAGGGATGAGCTGCAAGATGTGGAGAACCCAGCCAACGTTGTCAAGAAGAGGAAAGAAAAGAAAGTTGTTAGGACTGAATGTGAAGCGCACATGTACCTATCCCACGATGATGCATGGTGGACTGTTGGCCGTTTCGAGGACAACCACAATCACCCCCTGATCAAAAAGCCGTCCCTAACAAAATTCTTATCATCACATCGGTACATTCTGAAGGAGGAGCAGGACTTCTTGAGGGTTCTGCACGGATGCAACGTCGAGATTGCGAGGCAGATGCAGCTGATGTCATGGTTCTATGGAAGCGCTCAAGACGTACCCTACACGACACAAGATATTGCTAATCAACGAGCTAAGTTCCACTTAGAGCACCGCCACGCGGACGTTGGGAGCACAGTTTCATACTTCCAAGATATGAGGGCCAAAGATTCATATTTCTACTGGAGAATCAAACTTGATGATGAGGACAGGGTTGAGAACTTGTTTTGGATAGATGGTGCATCACGCAGGGCATATGCAAAATATAATGACTATTTGTCGTTCGACACAACATACATGACAAACATGTACAAGATGCCGTGTGCACCATTCATTGGAATTAACAACCATGGTCAATCCATCCAGTTTGGGTGTGGCTTCATTCGAAACGAACTAAAGGAGAACTTTGTGTGTCTGTTTAACACATTCCTCTATGTAATGGGTGGTGTTTCCCTAAAAAACATCATCACAGACCAGGACTTTGCAAAGAGGAGTGCGATCGACAAGGTCTTCTTGAACATAATACACAGAAATTGCCGCTGACATATAATGAAGAAGGCACAACAGAAACTTGGAAAGCTTATGGCTGATGATAAACCACTAAACAAAGCGTTCAAAGACTGTGTCGACAACAGCTTGACTGGTACGTACCAACTGTTGACCCATTTTAATTACCATCCAGCAAACTTGAGAAACCATATGAAATTGTGTGATGCACAAGTTACCATGCTTAGCGTACCATGTGTAGGTCTGCACAAGTTACCATGATCTTGTTGGTTATATTACCAGGAGGCAGTTTCATTGGAACAACATCAAAATACAAAGGAAAAAAATGTGTGGACATGTAATCACCATTGGGTACAAACACTACACATGTTGACACCAACTATTGGTTTAGAAAAGTTACCAGACTAGGTGTAAGACAAACAAAGAAAAGAAAACTTTCACATATCAAAAAGAACAAAAAAAGATCTGGAAAATTGGTTCCATGAAGTTACCATCTAATAACTATGAAAAGTTACCAGCATACTTGTACCTTAATTACCATTGATTGTGTATGATGTTGTAATTGTCTCATGTTTTGTGTATCACAGAGGAAGAGTTTAAAAACAAATGGTGGGAAATGATGGATAAATATGGACAGACCGACAACGAACATTTTCACTGGCTGTGGGAAAATAGGAAATGTTGGGCCCCGGTGTACTACATGAAGCATTTCTTTCCATTCTTGCAGACAACTGCAAGGAGCGAGGGATTCAATGCTGTGCTCAAGAAGTATGTGAACCCCAACAACTCATTGATTAAATTCGCAACTCAATACACTGCAATCCAGGAGAAAGTAATGGTGGTTGTGGCAAAAGAGCAAGTGGACACAATTTACAAAGAGGCAGACATGTATTCATTGAACCCAATCGAGTTGCAGATGCGAGGGATATACACACAAAATCTGTTCTCCAAGTTCCAGGTAGAGATGAAGCTAAAGACTGCTTACGGATGCGACACTTTGCAAGATGGAACCTTCAGGATGTGGTCGCTCCGAGGCATACTACCAAAGTATGGGGATAGCGACTACCATGTGCAGGCGAACAAGGATGAAGGGGTATACTCATGCACTTGCTGCAAGTTTGATCACGATGGGCTATTGTGCGCACACATACTACGAGTAATGGAACAAATTGGAGTCTACGAGATACCGAGGAGGTATATCCTAGATAGGTGGACATGGGATCCAGAGGAGGATCTTGTTGAGCCTGATTACCAACAGCCAACAGTTAAGAAGGGTATGACAGAGGAAGGAAAAAATATCATGAGATATACATCTATTCTGAATGATTTCAAGGAACAAGCAAAAGATGCTTGCACTACTGATGAAGGGATGTCATTGGCAAGGAAACACGTTAATGCTTTCAGAGACGGCATGGATGCGCTAAAAAAGAGGCAGATAAAGAAAGCAAGAAAGGAAAAAGATGAGGGAAAAGAAGCAGAAATGTTTTCTTCACCACCAGGGACTAGTGCCACTGAAGGTGTCCCAGTAGCGCATCAAGGAAGCATTCCTGTCACGCATGTTTCTGGCAATATTTTTCAGTTCCAGGGCTCACATACCGAGGGATCCCAATCATCAAACACAAGAGTGATACTAGACCCACCAAAGTCTACTACGAAAGGGCGTCCAAGAGAGAAAAGATTTCAGCACCCATTTGACATTGCAAAACCAAAAAAAGATAGGAAATGTAGAGTGTGCAGGTCGACAGAACATGATAAACGCAAATGTACCTCATCCATACCGCACTGAGAAACTAGAAGTGCAAAAAAAGTTAGATGGGCAATGAAGTGCAAGTTATCGATTTACTTATCAATTTTACCCATTTTATTGTGTAAACGATGTTGTGACGCCATGTAATGAAAAGTTATCAGCACTGAAACAGGCAAGTTATCGGCCAAAATGTAATGGGGATTTTCAGAAATGAGAATGAGATTAGTTATCATTCTTTATTTGTGAGAAAAATGTTATGACGCCATGAAATAGATAGTTATCAGCAACTGATAAAGTATGTTATCAACACTGACTAACACAAGTTATCACCAAAAAATGTATAAAAAAGATAGTAATCAGCCAAGAAAAAAATGAATAAAACTATCATCGTTACATAAATTCAAACTTATGTTGGTGCAAATTTCTCACCTCAATTACTCCTTGTTGAATAAGTGATAGCGCCATTGCATGCATTTATTAAGAGGATGGTCCAGCCACATGCTTGTCAATATCTTCCTCAGCGTCGGGATCTGCTCTTGAGTTATTGCCGGGATATTTTTACCATCCCAGAACTCCAAGATCTTGAACGCGAAGAAACATCAATCAGTGTTGTAAGGAGAAAAACAAAAAATGTGTTAAAAGAAAAAAGGTGAACAAACTTTTAAAATGCTACACTACTAAGTTACCGGGTATTTAGATGGAAAAAAATGATGGGGTACTAGCCAAAAAACTAACCAATTGTCCTGTTTGAACACATCGATGTACACAAGATCATAGTCTTGGATCTGCTTACTCGAGTCCTTGTACGCAATCAACCAGGCTTTTTTAATACCATTCATAAGCTTCGTCGCATGTGTGATGAGCGAAGGGCTATCTTGTGGACGAAGAGAATCAAGAAGTTCAAATTGTTTTGCCTTGAGATTAAGGCACAAGACATACCGATGCTCGTCCTTTGGTAGAGGTCCCAACTTTTGCAGTGTTGGAAACTGAAGCTGTTAAAAAATGTGAACACATGAACACAAGAAGTTACCAATGCTAAAGTTAAAAAGGCAAAGTTATCAGAACACTGACAACGTATGTTACCAGTATGCATACATGAAAGTTACCACAGAGAAGTAACATAACTAGGTACCAGCTAAAATTCTTTAGTGGTACGATGTGTGACAAAACCAAATTAACAGCCTAATAAAATTGCCTGTTATACCAATTTAAAAACAGCTTGTAGGATTTAAAAGTAGAAAAGTATGTAGTTTACATCAAAAAATGTACCTGATTTTGGTGACTAAGTATGTAGTTTACATCACGATGGAAATGTTTGATTAGGAACTTGCTCGTGAAATCACATATGAGAAGATATACTGACAGCAACCATGGAAAGATTATCTTCCCTGGGGTACAGAATCAGAAAGAGTTCGGATGTGGAGCTCTGCAATATTATTCGAAACATGACCACCTTCTATTACACTATTAGTAAGCTCCTCCAATGTGACCCACTGCCCATCGATGTCAATAACCCTAATACTGGAAAGCAAACAAAGAAAAAAAAATATAAGCCAATGTTTTGCCAGTGAGGGGTCAAAATACTAGAGAAAAGGAAAACAGTAAATGTAATTACTGTTTTATCCTGATGTCAACTGAATCAGTGGTGTGCTTGATAACTTCTGCGTAAATAACCTCTTCGAGTGCAGATGCTGTGAGGCCACAATATGGAGGCAAAAGGAACTGCGATGGGCGATTTACCCTAACTTTTCGAATGTATGATTTAGGAGTCACACTGGCTGAATGATTACCATTGGGAGGGTGAATAACTGGTGTAACAAATTCAGGGATGATGGGGTGGTCTATAAGAAAAGAACTTATCAGAGATTAGAACAGTAAATTATCAGCATGAACATAATAATGTTATCAAGGTTGGCAGTAGGAAAAAGTTTGATACAAAAATTCTTCCTATCAGTACCTTTTACGGGAGCGTAATTTGCTTTTTCTCTAGCAGTGGCACGTTTGACTTCTTCAACCCACATAATTACATCTTTGTCTTCAACATCCGCATCATAAACTTGAACTCGACGCTCTTTAAAAAGTTGCGATCAAGTCATTTTGCGAACTAAAAAAAAGGAATGTCAATTCTGTGGAAAAACAGCTAAAGGAAAAAGTGATAGATGTACAGAATGATGATATAATTACTGTAGAGAGAAAATGGGAAGAAAGTGAGGGGGGTCAGGATAGTTAAAGGGGCAACATGAATGTATTAGAATGGTGTGTGTGTGTGTGCAGGGAAAGCAGGGGGGTGTATTTCCAGCAACAATAAAGAAAAAAAGGGTTGAAGTTATCAGCATGGTGGTAGCAGAAGTTATCAGGGTGTCATCAGAAATATCACCATTTTAAGTAGCTAGTTAGCAAAAAAATGAAACCATGTAGGTATCTAGTTAGAACAAAAAAATACCAGCGCAACATTCGCAAAGTTTATCATGGTGAAAGTTACCATACGATAAAGGATGGTAAGCTAGAAAACAAGGTACAATATCTTTCATGTAGAGCGCTATAATTATCAATTAAAAGTAGAGCGCTATAATTATCAGGCAGATGTTAATAAAAGTTACCAGGAATAAAGATAAAAAGGATTGAAGTTATTGGCTTGATGGTAGCAAAAGTTATCAGGGTGTCATCATAAATGTTACCATTTTAAGTAGATAGTAAAATGAAACCATGTAGGTATCTAGTTAGAACAAAAAAAAACCAAAGAAACATTCGCAAAAGAGGTTAACGTGGTGAAAATTACCATACGATAAAATGGTGAGCTAGAAAACAAGGTACAATGTCTTTCATGTAGAGCGCTATAATTATCAGTTAAAAGTAGAGCGCTATAATTATTAGTCAAATGTTAGTAAAAGTTACCAGGAATAATGAACAATAATAATCACATATAATACATCCACACACCAGACAACATAAAAATAAAGAGAGTGAATGTGAAACGAAAACACATAGTTCATTTCATAGCACACACGCAAAAGCAGAAGTCATTACATGTGAGATGGGGGGGGGGGTTGTCCATACATAGGATAACAAAGAGCATAAATATACGCACAAGGATTAAACTAGAAGCATAAAAAAAGGTCTTCGAAAAGCAGACATCCATCCCATCACTCTTTTGTGATAAAGCGAAGACACGTATATGCCTTCACTTACCAAGGTCAGCAGGCTCAGAGCATGAAACCGGCTTAGAGTCAACAGGATTATCTACTGCATTCTTTGAATCTCTTGGTGCTGCCGCCATCTGATCAATTGGGGCTGCTGCTGCTCGGTCTTGGGGAGCATTGTTAACCGCTGGGTCCACTACTGGTGCTTGAGTTGTCGAAACAACCGCTGGGGGCGGTGTTGGTACTACAGCTGGGACTGCGGCCGTCGTATTAATATCTGGTCTGGGCGGTGTGGGCCAAAATCCAGGCCAAGAGATCAAGATGGTGGGGTGAAATCCCAGTAGGCCCTCTCAGCAACAACATCTTCTACATCTGCATTACTACTGAATTCTTGGGCGGCGACTTGGTCATCCCCAGCTTGAGCTTCAACAAACAGTGAATCTTCAGTTTCAACTGGTTCTGCCACATTGGATTGGGCAGATACAACTTGAGCTTGAACAACACATGGTATTTTGACAGGAGCTTGGGCATCTTCATCTACAGCAGCGCTCATTGGATGAGCAAATCCTTGATCTTGATCAGCAGAAGTTTCAGCTATGGTAGCACTCATTTGAGGAGCAAAACCTTGATCTTGATCAGTAGAAGTTTTAGCTACGACAGCGCTCATTGGAGGAGATATTCCTTGAGGTTGATCAGCATAAGTTTCAGCTTCAGTGCCAATAACAACATTGGCAATCTCTTCTACCACTTGAGTAATGGTGGCTGCTGCTGCGAGCTTTTCCACAACTCCAAAACCAGCATCTGGTGAATTCCTCACAGGAGAATTAGCTTGCACAACAGTCATTGGAGAAGTGACCACGAGCGAGTCTTTAAAATCATCTTTCGTGTTCTTGGAAGCAACACGAGGAGAAGAACTAGTTGCAACTGCAACTTTAGAAGAATTTTTAACCTTTCTCACAGTAATCTTGGTCTTATTCCTGCACACAATAAAAGAAACATTACCAGCTTATAATAACATTAGTTACCAGCTAATATTGTTGGAAATATGCCCTAGAGGCAATAATAAAAGGATTATTATTGTATTTCTTGTTCATGATAATTGTCTTTTATTCATGCTATAATTGTATTATCCGGAAATCGTAATACACGTGTGAATACATAGACTACAACATGTCCCTAGTGAGCCTCTAGTTGACTAGCTCGTTGATCAATAGATAGTCATGGTTTTCGACTATGGACATTGGATGTCATTGATAGCGGGATCACATCATTAGGAGAATGATGTGATGGACAAGACAATCCTAAGCATAGCACAAGATCGTGTAGTTCGTTTTGCTAGAGCTTTTCCAATGTCAAGTATCTTTTCCTTAGACCATGAGATCGTATAACTCCGGATACCGTAGGAGTGCTTTGGGTGTACCAAAGCGTCACTGGCGTGGCGGGTGACTATAAAAGTGCACTACAGGTATCTCCGAAAGTGTCATTGGGTTGACACGGATCAAGGCTGGGATTTGTCACTCCGTATTACGGAGAGGTATCACTAGGCCCACTCGGTAATGCATCATCAAAATGAGCTCAAGGTGACCAAGTGTTTGGTCACGGGATCATGCATTATGGTGCGAGTAAAGTGACTTGCATGTAACGAGATTGAGCGAGGTATTGGGATACCGACGATCGAATCTCGGGCAAGTAACATACCGATTGACAAAGGGAATTGTATCTGGGGTTGCTTGAATCCTCGACATCGTGGTTCATCCGATGAGATCATCGAGGAGCATGTAGGAGCCAACATGGGTATCCAGATCCGCTATTGGTTATTGACGGAGAGCAGTCTCGGTCATGTGCTTTGTCTCCGAACCCGTAGGGTCTACACATAAGGTTCGGTGGCGCTAGGGTTGTATGAATATGAGTATGCAGCAAACCGAAAGTTGTTTAGAGTCTGGATGAGATCCGGGCGTCACGAGGAGTTCGAGAATGATCCGGAGGTAAATAATTATATATGGGAAGTCGAGTTTGACCATCGGGAAAGTTTGGGGTCCACCGGTATTGTCTTGGGACCACGGAAGGGTCGAGGTCCACCGGTGAGCACCTATCCGGAGGGCCCCATGGGCTGAAGTGGGAGGGGAAACAGCCTGGTGGGCTGGTGCGCCTCTGGCCCCCTCTGCGCCTAGGGTTGGGAACCCTAGGGGAGGCGCCTCCACTGCCTTGGGGGCAAGTCTCCCCCTTGGCCGCCGCCCCTAGGAGATCCCATCTCCTAGGGCGGGCTCCACAGGGTCCCTATATAAAGAGGGGGGTGGGAGGGCAGCCGCACCCAACACTGGCGCCTCCTCCCTCCTGCTACACCTCTCCCTCCCGTAGTTGCTTGGCGAAGCCTGCGAGAACCTGCTGCATCCACCACCGCGCCGTCGTGCTCCGGATCTTCATCAACCTCTCCTCCTCCTTGCTGGATCAAGGTGCGGAGGCGTCATCAACTCCGTCACGTGTGTTGAGCGGAGGTGTTGTCCGTTCGACACTTGGTCATCGGTGATTTGGATCACGGCAGCACGACTCCCTCAACCCCGTTCTCTTGAGCGCTTCGCTCGCGATCTACAAAGGTATGTAGATGCACTCCTATCACTCGTTGCTAAATGAACTCATAGATGGATCTTGGTGAAACCGTAGGAAATTTTTATTTTTGCAGCGTTCCCCAACAGTGGCATCATGAGCTAGGTCTATCGTAGTTCTCTATTGCACAAGTAGAACACAGATCTGTTGTGGGCGTAGATGTTGTCAACTTTCTTGCCGTTACTAGTCTTATTTTGCTTCAGCGGTATTGTGGGATGAAGCGGCCGGACCGACCTTACGTGCGCTTACGTGAGACAGGTTCCACCGGTGACATGCACTAGTTGCATAAGGTGGCTAGCGGGTGTCTGTCTCTCCCACTTTAGTTGGGCGGATTCGATGAAAAGGGTCCTTATGAAGGGTAAATAGAAGTTGACAAATCACGTTGTGGCTTTTTCAGAGTTAAGAAAAGCGTTCTTGCTAGAACCCTATTGCAGCCCGTAAAAGATGCAACAACAATTAGAGGGCGTCTAACTTGTTTTTGCAGCAATTGCCTTGTGATGTGATATGGCCAAAAGTTGTGATGAATGATGAATGATATATTGTGATGTATGAGATCATGTTCTTGTAATAGGAATCACGACTTGCATGTCGATGAGTATGACAACCGGTAGGAGCCATAGGAGTTTTCTTAATTATTGTATGACCTGCGTGTCATTGATTCAACGCCATGTAATTACTTTGCTTTATTGCTAAACCGTTAGCTATAGTAGTAGAAGTAATAGTTGGCGAGCAACTTCATGGAGACACAATGATGGAGATCATGATGATGGAGATCATGGTGTCATGCCGGTGACAAGATGATCATGGAGCCCCGAAGATGGAGATCAAAGGAGCTATATGATATTGGCCATATCATGTCACTACTATATAATTGCATGTGATGTTTATTATGTTTATGCATCTTGTTTACTTAGAACGACGGTAGTAAATAAGATGATCCCTTATAATAATTTCAAGAAAGTGTTCTCCCTAGTTGTGCGCCGTTGCTAAAGTTCGTCGTTTCGAAGCACCACGTGATGATCGGGTGTGATAGATTCCTACGTTCACATACAACGGGTGTAAGACAGTTTTATACATGTAGAACACTTAGGTTAACTTGACGAGCCTAGCATGTACATACATGGCCTCGGAACACAAGAGACCGAAAGGTCGAACATGAGTCGTATGGAAGATACGATCAACATGGAGATGTTCACCGATGATGACTAGTCCGTCTCACGTGATGATCGGACACGGCCTAGTTGACTCGGATCATGTAACACTTAGATGACTAGAGGGATGTCAAATCTGAGTGGGAGTTCATTAAATAATTTAATTATATGAACTTAATTATCATGAACTTAGTCTAAAATCTTTGCAAAATGTCTTGTAGATCAAATGGCCAACGCTCATGTCAACATGAACTTCAACGCGTTCCTAGAGAAAACCAAGCTGAAAGATGATGGCAGCAACTATTCGGACTGGGTCCGGAACCTAAGGATCATCCTCATAGCAGCCAAGAAACAATATGTCCTAGAAGCACCGCTAGGTGAAGCACCCATCGAAGAACCAAGGCGTTATGAGCGCTTGGCGGTCTCGTCTTGATGATTACTCCCTCGTTCGGTGCGGCATGCTTTACAGCTTAGAACCGGGGCTCCAAAAGCGTTTTGAGCAACATGGAGCATATGAGATGTTCGAGGAGCTAAAATGGTTTTCAAGCTCATGCCGGGTCGAGAGATATGAAGTCTCCGACAAGTTCTATAGTTGTAAGATGGAGGAAAATAGTTACGTCGGTGAGCACATACTCAAAATATGCAGGTTGCACAACCGCTTTGTCCTAGCTGGACATTAACCTCCGGGACGAGGCGGTCATTGACAGAATCCTTGATCGCTTCCTTTGAGCTACAAGAGCTTTGTGATGAACTACAATATGCAGGGGATGGTGAAAACTATTCTGAAGTATTTTCAATCTGAAGTCGCAGAGGTAGAAATCAAGAAGGAACATCAAGTGTTGATGGTCAATAAAACCACTAAGTTCAAGAAGGCCAAGGGTAAGAAGAACTTCAAGAAGGGCGGCAAGGATGTTGCCGCGCCAGTAAGCCGATTGCCGGGAAGAAGTCAAAGAATGGACCCCACACGAGGCGAGTGCTTTTATTGCAAAGGAAGGGTCCTTTGGAAGCGGAACTGCCCCAAATACTTAGCGAGACAAGAAGGCCGGCAACACTAAAGGTATATTTGATATACATGTAATTGATGTGTACCTTACCAATACTCGTAGTAACTCCTGGGTATTTGATACGGTGCCGTTGCTCATATTTGTAACTCACAGCAGGAGTTGCGGAATAAGCGGAGGCTGGCGAAGGGCGAGGTGACGATCTTGGCGTCGGGAATGGTTCCAAGGTCGATGTGATCGCCGTCGACACGCTACCTCTACATTTACCTCGAGATTAGTTTTAAATCTCAATAATTGTTATTTAGTGCCAAGTTTGAGCATGAACATTGTATCGGGATCTCGTTTAATCTGAGATGACTACTCATTTAAATCCGAGAATAATGGTTGTTCTATTTATATGAGAGATATGTTTTATGGTCATGCTCCGATGGTCAATGGTTTATTCTTAATGAATCTCGAATGTGATGTTACACATATTCATAGTGTGAATACCAAAAGATGTAAAGTTGATAACGATAGTCCCACATACTTGTGGCACTGCCGCATTGGTCACATTGATGTCAAGCGCATGAAGAAGCTCCATGCTGATGGACTTTTAGAGTCTCTCGATTATGAATCATTTGACACATGCGAACCATGCCTCATGGGCAAAATGACCAAGACTCCGTTCTCGGAACAATGGGCGAGCAACCAACTTATTGGAAATCATACATCTTGATGTATGCGGTCCAATGGCGTTGAGGCTCATGGAGGATATCGTTATGTTCTCACTCTCACGAACGACTTAAGTAGATATGGGTATGTCTACTTGATGAAACACAAGTGTGAGACCTTTTGAAAAGTTCAAGGAATTTCAGAATGAGGTAGAAAATCAACGTGACCGAAAAATAAAGTTCTTACGATCAGATCGTGGAGGAGAATATTTAAGTCACGAATTTGGTACACACTTAAGGAAATATGGAATCGTTTCACAACTCACGCCGCCTGGAACACCTCAGTGTAACGGTGTGTCCAAACGTCGTAATCGCACTCTATTGGATATGTTGCGATCTATGATGGCTTTTACTGATTTACCGCTATCATTTTGGGGATACGCTCTAGAGACAGCTACATTCACTTTAAATAGGGCTCCGTCTAAATCCGTTGAGGCGACACCGTATGAATTATGGTTTGGGAAGAAACCTAAGCTGTCGTTTCTAAAAGTTTGGGGATGCGATGCTTATGTCAAGAAACTTCAACTGAAAAGCTCGAACCCAAGTCGGAAAAATCGTCTTCATAGGATACCCTAAGGAAACCATTGGGTATACCTTCTACCTTAGATCCGAAGGCACGATCTTTGTTGCCAGAACGGATCCTTTACGGAAAAGAGTTTCTCTCGAAAGGAGTAAGTGGGAGGAAAGTAGAACTTCGATGAAGTACTACCTTTTGAACCGGAAAGTAGTGCAGCTCGGAAAATGTTCTGTGGTGCCTACACCGGCGGAGAGGAAATTAATGATGATGATCAAGGTACTTGGATCAAGTTGCTCTGAACCCGTAGGTCCACAAGGACACGTTCCACACCAGTGGTATGGCAACCTGTCACGGAAATCATGTTGTTGGACAACGGTGAACCTTGAACTATGAAGAAGCGATGGCGGGCCCAGATTCCAACAAATGGCTTGAAGCCATGCAATCCGAGATAGGATCCATGTATGAAAACAAAGTATGGACTTTGACAAACTTACCCGATGATCGTGACGATAGAAAACAAATGGATCTTTAAGAAGAAGGCGGACGCGGATGGTAATGTTACCATCTATAAAGCTCGACTTGTCGCTAAAGGTTATCGGCAAGTTCAAGGGGTTGACTACGATGAGACTTTCTCTCCGTGGCGAAGCTGAAGTCCGTCCGAATCATGTTAGCAATTGCGCATACTATGATTATGAGATATGGCAAATGGACATCAAAGCGGCATTCCTTACTTGGTATCTTAAGGAAGAACTGTATATGATGCAGCGGAAGGTTTTGTCGACCCTAAGAATGCTAACAAGGTATGCAAGCTCCAGCGATCCATTTATGGGCTGGTGCAAGCATCTCAGAGTTGGAACATTTGCTTTGATGAGATGATCAAAGCGTTTGGGTTTATGCAGACTTATGGAGAAGCCTGCATTTACAAGAAAGTGAGTGGGAGCTCTGTAGCATTTCTTATATTATATGTAGATGACATACTTTTGATGGGAAATGATATAGAACTTTTGGACAGCATTAAGGCCTACTTGAATAAGAGTTTTTCAATGAAGGACCTTGGAGAAGTTGCTTACGTATTAGGCATCAAGATCTATAGGGATAGATCGAGACGCCTCATAGGTCTTTCACAAAGCACATACCTTGATAAGATATTGAAGAAGTTCAAAATGGATCAGTCCAAGAAAGGGTTCTTGCCTGTATTACAAGGTGTGAAATTGAGCTCGGCTCAATGTCCGACCACGGCAGAAGATAAAGAAGAGATGAGTGTCATCCCCTATGCTTCATCCATAGGATCTATTATGTATGCCATGCTGTGTACCAGACCTGATGTAAACCTTGCCGTAAATTTGGTAGGAAGGTACCAAAGTAATCTCGGCAAGGAACACTGGACAGCGGTCAAGAATATCCTGAAGTACCTGAAAAGGACTAAGGACATGTTTCTCGTTTATGGAGGTGACTAAGAGCTCGTCGTAAAGGGTTACGTCGACGCTAGCTTCGACACAGATCTGGATGACTCTAAGTCACAAACCGGATCGTGTATATGTTGAATGGTGGAAGCGATGGCTGGTGCAGCTGCAAGCGAGAGCGTCGTGGCGGGATCTACATGTGAAGCGGAGTACATGGCAGCCTCGGAGGCAGCGCATGAAGCAATTTGGGTGAAGGAGTTCATCACCGACCTAGGAGTCATACCCAATGCGTCGGGGCCGATCAAACTCTTCTGTGACAACACTGGAGCTATTGCACTTGCCAAGGGGCCCAGGTTTCACAAGAAGACCAGGCACATCAAGCATCGCTTCAACTCCATTCGTGAAAATGTTCAAGATGGAGACATAGAAATTTGCAAAGTGCATACGGATCTGAATGTCGCAGATCCGTTGACTAAACCTCTTCCGCGAGCAAAACATGATCAACACCAGAACTCTATGGGTGTTCGATTCATCACAATGTAACTAGATTATTGACTCTAGTGCAAGTGGGAGACTGTTGGAAATATGCCCTAGAGGCAATAATAAAAGGATTATTATTGTATTTCTTGTTCATGATAATTGTCTTTTATTCATGCTATAATTGTATTATCTGGAAATCGTAATACACGTGTGAATACATAGACTACAACATGTCCCTAGTGAGCCTCTAGTTGACTAGCTCGTTGGTCAATAGATAGTCATGGTTTCCTGACTATGGACATTGAATGTCATTGATAACGGGATCACATCATTAGGAGAATGATGTGATGGACAAGACCCAATCCTAAGCATAGCACAAGATCGTGTAGTTCGTTTTGCTAGAGCTTTTCCAATGTCAAGTATCTTTTCCTTAGACCATGAGATCGTATAACTCCCGGATACCGTAGGAGTGCTTTGGGTGTACCAAACGTCACAGTAATGGCGGGTGACTATAAAGGTGCACTAAAGGTATCTCCGAAAGTGTCTGTTGGGTTGACACGGATCGAGACTGGGATTTGTCACTCCGTATTACGGAGAGGTATCACTGGGCCCACTCGGTAATGCATCATCAAAATGAGCTCAAGGTGACCAAGTGTTTGGTCATGGGATCATGCATTACGGTACGAGTAAAGTGACTTGCCGGTAACGAGATTGAACGAGGTATTTGTTGGGGAACGTTGCAGAAAATTAAAATTTTTCCTACGGTTTCACCAAGATCCATCTATGAGTTCATCTAAGCAACGAGTCAAGGGAGTGAGTTTGCATCTACATACCACTTGTAGATCGAGTGCGGAAGCGTTCAAGGGGATGGTGATGATGGAGTCGTACTCGCCGTGATTCAGATCACCGATGACCAAGTGCTGAACGGACAGCACCTCCATGTTCAACACACCTATGGTACGGACGACGTCTCCTCCATCTTGATCCAGCAAGGAGGAAGGAGAGGTTGAGGAAGATTGCTCCAACGGTAGCACGACGGCGTGGTGTTGTTGGTGCAGCAGTACTCCGACAGGGCTTCACCAAGCACGTACGGAGGAGGAGAGGTGTTGGGGTGGGGAGGGGCTGCGCCTTGGCTTAGGTGTTCAGCCCTCCCCTCACCCCTCTATTTATAAGGGAAGGGAGAAGGGGGGCCGGCCCCTCTAGATGGAATCTAGAGGGGGGCGGCGGCCAAGGGGAGGGGGGACTTGCCCCCCAAGTAAGGGGGGCGCCCCCTCTGGGGTTCCCCCCCAACCCTAGGCGCAAGGGCCCAAAGGGGGGGGGGGTGCGCCCAGCCCACCAGGGGCTGGCTCCTGCCCCACGCAGCCCATGTGGCCCCCTCGGGAGGGGTGGCCCCTCCCAGTGGACCCCCGGAACCCTTTCGGTGGCCCCGGTACAATACCGATATGCCCCGGAAACTTTCCGGTGTCCGTTTGACAACTTCCCATATATAAATCTTTACCTCCGGACTATTCCGGAACTCCTCGTGACGTCCGGGATCTCATCCGGGACTCTGAACAACATTCGGTAATCACATACAAGTCTTCCTAATAACCCTAGCGTCACCGAACCTTAAGTGTGTAGACCCTACGGGTTCGGGAGACATCTGAACATGACCGAGGCGGCTCTCGGTCAATAACCAACAGCGGGATCTGGATACCCGTGTTGGCTCCCACATGCTCCTCGATGATGTCATCGGATGAACCACGATGTCGAGGATTCAAGCAACCCGTATACTATTCCCTTTGTCGACGGTATGTTACTTGCCCGAGACTCGATCGTCGGTATCCCAATACCTCGTTCAGTCTCGTTACGGCAATTCACTTTACTCGTACCATAATGCATGATCCGTGACCGGACACTTGGTCACTTTGAGCTCATTATGATGATGCACTACCGAGTGGGCCCGGTGATACCTCTCCGTCATATGGGTGACAAATCCTGTCTCGATCCGTGTCAACCCAGACACTTTCGGAGATACCGTAGTGCACCTTTATAGTCACCTAGTTACGTTGTGACGTTTGGTACACCAAAGCACTCCTACGGTATCCGGAGTTACACGATCTCATGGTCTAAGGAATAGATACTTGACATTGAAAAGCTCTAGCAAAGCGAATTACGATCTTGTGCTATGCTTAGGATTGGGTCTTGTCCATCACGTCATTCTCCTAATGGCGTGATCCGTTATCAACGACATCGATGTCCATAGTCGAAACCATGACTATCTGTTGACCAACGAGCTAGTCAACTAGAGGCTCACTAGGGACGTATTGTGGTCTATGTATTCACACATGTATTACGATTTCCGGATAATACAATTATAGCATGAATAAAAGACAATTATCATGAACAAGGAAATATAATAATAATGCTTTTATTATTGCCTCTAGGGCATATTTCCAACAGTCTCCCACTTGCACTAGAGTCAATAATCTAGTTACAATGTGATGAATCGAACACCCATAGAGTTCTCGGTGTTGATCATGTTTTGCCCATGGAAGAGGTTTGGTCAGCGGATCTGCGACATTCAGATCCGTATGCACTTTACAAATTTCTATGTCTCCATCTTGAACATTTTCACGGATGGAGTTGAGCGGCGCTTGATGTGCTGGTCTTCTTGTGAAACCTGGGCTCCTTGGCAAGTGCAATAGCTCCGGTGTTGTCACAGAAGAGTTTGA
The DNA here is from genome assembly GCA_021605205.1 of Aegilops longissima. Lineage (NCBI taxonomy): Eukaryota > Viridiplantae > Streptophyta > Magnoliopsida > Poales > Poaceae > Aegilops > Aegilops longissima. The sequence continues at coordinate 99,110,641 of CM038677.1, read as the reverse complement.
TCGGCCCGACGCATTGGGTATGACTCCTAGGTCGGTGATGAACTCCTTCACCCAAATTGCTTCATGCGCGCCTCCGAGGCTGCCATGTACTCCGCTTCACATGTAGATCCCGCCACGACGCTCGCTTGCAGCTGCACCAGCTTCTTGCTCCACTATTCAACATATACACGTATCCGGTTTGTGACTTAGAGTCATCAGATCGTGTCGAAGCTAGCGTCGGCGTAACCATTTATGACGAGCTCTTCGTCACCTCCATAAACGAGAAACATGTCCTTTGTCCTTTTCGGTGTACTTCAGGATATTCTTGACCGCTGTCCGGTGTTCCTTGCGGGATTACTTTGGTACCTTCCTACCAAACTTACGGCAAGGTTTACATCAGTGCAGTACACAGCATGGCATACATAATAGATCCTATGGCGAGGCATAGGGATGACGCTCATCTCTTCTTTATCTTTTGCCGTGGTCGGGCATTGAGCTGAGCTCAATCTCACACCTTGCAGGACAGGCAAGAACCCTTTCTTGGACTGATCCATTTTGAACTTCTTCAAAATCTTATCAAGGTATGTGCTTTGTGAAAGACCTATGAGGCGTCTCGATCTATCTCTATAGATCTTGATGCCTAATATATAAGCAGCTTCTCCAAGGTCCTTTATTGAAAAACTTTTATTCAAGTAGGCCTTAATGCTGTCCAAGAGTTCTATATCATTTCCCATCAAAAGTATGTCATCTACATATAATATGAGAAATGCTACTGAGCTCCCACTCACTTTCTTGTAAACGGGCTTCTCCATAAGTCTACATAAACCCAAGCGCTTTGATCATCTCATCAAAGCGAATGTTCTAACTCCGAGATGCTTGCACCAGCCCATAAATGGATCGCTGGAGCTTGCATACTTTGTTAGCATTCTTAGGATCGACAAAACCTTCCGGCTGCATCATATACAGCTCTTCCTTAAGATAACCGTTAAGGAACGCTGTTTTGACGTCCATCTGCCATATCTCATAATCATAGTATGCGGCAATTGCTAACATGATTCGAGCGGACTTAAGCTTCGCTCACGGAGAGAAAGTCTCATCGTAGTCAATCCCTTGAACTTGCCGATAACCCTTAGCGACAAGTCGAGCTTTATAGATGGTGACATTACCATCCGCGTCCGTCTTCTTCTTAAAGATCCATTTATTTTCTATCGCTCGCCGATCATCGGGCAAGTCTGTCAAAGTCCATACTTTGTTTTCATACATGGATCCTATCTCGGATTGCATGGCTTCAAGCCATTTGTTGGAATCTGGGCCCGCCATCGCTTCTTCATAGTTCGAAGGTTCACCGTTGTCTAACAACATGATTTCCGTGACAGGGTTGCCGTACCACTGCAGTGCGGGCGTGTCCTTGTGGACCTCTGAGTTCAGTAGCAACTTGATCCGAAGTACCTTGATCATCATCATTATTTTCCTCTTCTGTTGGTGTAGGCATCACAGGAACATTTTCCTGAGCTGCACTACTATCCCGTTCAAGAGGTAGTACTTCATCGAGTTCTACTTTCCTCCCACTTACTTCTTTCGAGAGAAACTCTTTTTCCAGAAAGGATCCGTTCTTGGCAACAAAGATCTTGCCCTCGGATCTTAAGTAGAAGGTATACCCATGATTTCTTTAGGGTATCCTATGAAGACGCATTTTTCCGACTTGGGTTCGAGCTTTTCAGGTTGAAGTTTCTTGACATAAGCATCGCATCCCCAAACTTTTAGAAACGACAGCTTAGGTTTCTTCCCAAACCATAATTCATACGGTGTCGTCTCAACGGATTTAGACGGGGCCCTATTTAAAGTGAATGTAGCTATCTCTAGAGCGTATCCCCAAAATGATAGCGGTAAATCGGTAAGAGACATCATGGATCGCACCATATCCAATAGAGTGCGATTACGACGTTCGGACACACCGTTACGCTGAGGTGTTCCAGGCGGCGTGAGCTGTGAAACGATTCCACATTTTCTTAAGTGTGTACCAAATTCGTGACTTAAATATTCTCCTCCACGATCTGATCGTAAGAATTTTATCTTTCGGTCAGGTTGATTCTCTACTTAATTCTGAAATTCCTTGAACTTTTCAAAGGTCTCAGACGTGTGTTTCATCAAGTAGACATACCCATATCTACTCAAGTCATCTGTGAGAGTGAGAACATAACGATATCCTCCGCGAGCCTCAACACTCATTGGACCGCACACATCGGTATGTATGATTTCCAACAAGTTGGTTGCTCGCTCCATTGTTCGAGAAGCGGAGTCTTGGTCATTTTGCCCATGAGGCATGGTTCGCATGTGTCAAATGATTCATAATCGAGAGACTCTAAAGTCCATCAGCATGGAGCTTCTTCATGCGCTTGACACCAATGTGACCAAGGCGGCGTGCCACAAGTATGTGGGACTATCGTTATCAACTTTACATCTTTTGGTATTCACGCTATGAATATGTGTAATATTACGCTCGAGATTCATTAAGAATAAACCATTGACCATCGGAGCATGACCATAAAACATTTCTCTCATATAAATAGAACAACCATTATTCTCGGATTTAAATGAGTAGCCATCCCGTATCAAACGAGATCCAGATACAATGTTCATGCTCAAACTTGGCACCAAATAACAATTATTAAGGTTCAAAACTAATCCAGTAGGTAAATGTAGAGGTAGCGTGCCGACGGCGATCACATCGACTCTGGAACCATTCCCGACGTGCATCGTCACCTCGTCCTTCGCCAGCCTCCACTTATTCCGCAGCTCCTGCTGTGAGTTACAAATATGAGCAACAACACCGGTATCAAATACCCAGGAGTTACTACGAGTACTGGTAAGGTACACATCAATTACATGTATATCAAAGGTGTTGCCGGCCTTCTTATCCGCTAAGTATTTGGGGCAGTTCCGCTTCAAATGACCCTTCCCTTGCAATAAAAGGACTCGGTCTCGGGCTTGGGTCCATTCTTTGACTTCTTCCGGCAAGCGGCTTACAGCGGCAACATCTTTGCCGTCCTTCTTGAAGTTCTTCTTACCCTTGCCCTTCTTGAACTTAGTGGTCTTATTGACCATCAACACTTGATGTTCTTTCTTGATTTCAACCTCTGCTGACTTCAGCATTGAGAATACTTCGGGAATGGTCTTCACCATCCCCTGCATATTGTAGTTCATCACAAAGCTCTTGTAGCTTGGTGGGAGCGACTGAAGGATTCTGTCAATGACCGCCTCGTCCGGGAGGTTTATGTCCAGCTGGGACAAGCGGTTGTGCAACCCGGACATTTTGAGTATGTGCTCACTGACTGAACTGTTTTCCTCCATCTTACAACTATAGAACTTGTCGGAGACTTCATATCTCTCGACCCGGGCATGAGCTTGGAAAACTAGTTTCAGCTCCTCGAACATCTCATATGCTCCGTGTTGCTCAAAACGCTTTTGGAGCCCGGTTCTAAGCTGTAAAGCATGCCGACCTTGAACGAGGGAGTAATCATCAAGACGAGACTGCCAAGCATTCATAATGCCTTGGTTCTCTCAGGGACGGGGCGTCACCTAGCGGTTCTTCTAGGACATATTGTTTCTGGCAGCTATGAGGATGATCCTCAGGTTCCGGACCCAGTCCGTATAGTTGTTGCCGTCATCTTTCAGCTTGGTTTTCTCTAGGAACGCGTTGAAGTTCAAGTTGACATGAGCGTTGGCCATTTTATCTACAAGACATATCATGCAAAAGTTTTAGACTAAGTTCATGATAATTAAGTTCATCTAATCATATTATTTAAATGAACTCCCACTCAGATTAGGCCCTCCCCTCACCCCTCTATTTATAAGGGAAGAGAGAAGGGGGGCCGGCCCCTCTAGATGGCATCTAGAGGGGGGCAGCGGCCAAGGGGAGGGGGGACTTGCCCCCCAAGCAAGGGGGGCGCCCCCTCTAGGGTTCCCCCAACCCTAGGCGCAAGGGCCCAAAGGGGGGGTACGCCCAGCCCACCAGGGGCTGGCTCCTGCCCCACGCAGCCCATGTGGCCCCCCGGGAGGGGTGGCCCCTCCCGGTGGACCCCCGGAACCCTTCCGGTGGCCCCGGTACAATACCGATATGCCCCGAAACTTTCCGGTGTCCGTTTGACAACTTCCCATATATAAATCTTTACCTCCGGACTATTCCGGAACTCCTCGTGACGTCCGGGATCTCATCCGGGACTCCGAACAACATTCGGTAATCACATACAAGTCTTCCTAATAACCCTAGCGTCACCGAACCTTAAGTGTGTAGACCCTACGGGTTCGGGACATCATGAACATGACCGAGGCGGCTCTCGGTCAATAACCAACAGCGGATCTGGATACCCATGTTGGCTCCCATATGCTCCTCGATGATGTCATCGGATGAACCACGATGTCGAGGATTCAAGCAACCCCATATACTATTCCCTTTGTCAGACGGTATGTTACTTGCCCGAGACTCGATCGTCGGTATCCCAATACCTCGTTCAGTCTCGTTACCGGCAAGTCACTTTACTCGTACCATAATGCATGATCCCGTGACCAGACACTTGGTCACTTTGAGCTCATTATGACGATGCACTACCGAGTGGGCCCAGTGATACCTCTCCGTCATATGGAGTGACAAATCCCTGTCTCGATCCGTGTCAACCCAACACACACTTTCGGAGATACCGATAGTGCACCTTTATAGTCACCCAGTTACGTTGTGACGTTTGGTACACCCAAAGCACTCCTACGGTATCCAGGAGTTACACGATCTCATGGTCTAAGGAAGAGATACTTGACATTGAAAAAGCTCTAGCAAAAGCGAATTACGATCTTGTGCTATGCTTAGGATTGGGTCTTGTCCATCACGTCATTCTCCTAATGGCGTGATCCGTTATCAATGACATCGATGTCCATAGTCAGGAAACCATGACTATCTGTTGACCAACGAGCTAGTCAACTAGAGGCTCTAGGGACGTATTGTGGTCTATGTATTCACACATGTATTACGATTTCCGGATAATACAATTATAGCATGAATAAAAGACAATTATCATGAACAAGGAAATATAATAATAATGCTTTTATTATTGCCTCTAGGGCATATTTCCAACAGTCTCCCACTTGCACTAGAGTCAATAATCTAGTTACATTGTGATGAATCGAACACCCATAGAGTTCTAGTGTTGATCATGTTTTGCCCGCGGAAGAGGTTTGGTCAACGGATCAGCGACATTCAGATCCGTATGCACTTTACAAATTTCTATGTCTCCATCTTGAACATTTTCACGGATGGAGTTGAGCGGCGCTTGATGTGCCTGGTCTTCTTGTGAAACCTGGGCTCCTTGGCAAGTGCAATAGCTCCGGTGTTGTCACGAGAAGAGTTTGATCGGCCCCGACGCATTGGGTATGACTCCTAGGTCGGTGATGAACTCCTTCACCCAAATTGCTTCATGCGCCGCCCGAGGCTGCCATGTACTCCGCTTCACATGTAGATCCCGCCACGATGCTCGCTTGCAGCTGCACCAGCTTCATTGCTCCACTATTCAACATATACACGTATCCGGTTTGTGACTTAGAGTCATCCAGATCTGTGTCGAAGCTAGCGTCGGCGTAACCCTTCTGACGAGCTCTTCGTCACCTCCATAAACGAGAAACATGTCCTTTGTCCTTTTCGGTACTTCAGGATATTCTTGACCGCTGTCCGGTGTTCCTTGCGGGATTACTTTGGTACCTTCCTACTAAACTTACGGCAAGGTTTACATCAGGTCTGGTACACAGCATGGCATACATAATAGATCCTATGGCCGAGGCATAGGGGATGACGCTCATCTCTTCTTTATCTTTTGCCGTGGTCGGGCATTGAGCTGAGCTCAATCTCACACCTTGCAGTACAGGCAAGAACCCTTTCTTGGACTGATCCATTTTGAACTTCTTCAAAATCTTATCAAGGTATGTGCTTTGTGAAAGACCTATGAGGCGTCTCGATCTATCTCTATAGATCTTGATGCCTAATATATAAGCAGCTTCTCCAAGGTCGTTCATTGAAAAACTTTTATTCAAGTAGGCCTTAAATCTGTCCAAGAGTTCTATATCATTTCCCATCAAAAGTATGTCATCTACATATAATATGAGAAATGCTACAGAGCGCCCACTCACTTTCTTGTAAACGCAGGCTTCTCCATAAGTCTGCATAAACCCAAACGCTTTGATCATCTCATCAAAGCGAATGTTCCAACTCCGAGATGCTTGCACCAGCCCATAAATGGATCGCTGGAGCTTGCATACTTTGTTAGCATTCTTAGGATCGACAAAACCTTCCGGCTGCATCATATACAGCTCTTCCTTAAGATAACCGTTAAGGAACGCTGTTTTAACGTCCATCTGCCATATCTCATAATCATAGTATGCGGCAATTGCTAACATGATTGAGCGGACTTAAGCTTCTCTACGGAGAGAAAGTCTCATCGTAGTCAATCCCTTGAACTTGCTGATAACCCTTAGCGACAAGTCGAGCTTTATAGATGGTGACATTACCATCCGCGTCCGTCTTCTTCTTAAAGATCCATTTATTTTCTATCGCTCGCCGATCATCGGGCAAGTCTGTCAAAGTCCATACTTTGTTTTCATACATGGATCCTATCTCGGATTGCATGGCTTCAAGCCATTTGTTGGAATCTGGCCCGCCATCGCTTCTTCATAGTTCGAAGGTTCACCGTTGTCTAACAATATGATTTCCGGGACAGGGTTGCCGTACCACTCAGTGCGGGCGTGTCCTGTGGACCTCTGACGAGTTCGGTAGCAACTTGATCCAAGTACCTTGATCATCATCATTATTTTCCTCTTCGTTGGTGTAGGCATCACAGGAACATTTTCCTGAGCTGCACTACTATCCCATTCAAGAGGTAGTACTTCATCGAGTTCTACTTTCCTCCCACTTACTTCTTTCGAGAGAAACTCTTTTTCCAGAAAGGATCCGTTCTTGGCAACAAAGATCTTGCCCTCGGATCTTAAGTAGAAGGTATACCCAATGGTTTGTTTAGGGTATCCTATGAAGACGCATTTTTCCGACTTGGGTTCGAGCCTTTCAGGTTGAAGTTTCTTGACATAAGCATCGCATCCCCAAACTTTTAGAAACGACAGCTTAGGTTTCTTTCCAAACCATAATTCATACGGTGTTGTCTCAACGGATTTAGACGGTGCCCTATTTAAAGTGAATGTAGCTGTCTCTAGAGCGTATCCCCAAAATGATAGCGGTAAATCGGTAAGAGACATCATGGATCGCACCATATCCAATAGAGTGCGATTCTGACGTTCGGACACACCGTTCTGTTGAGGTGTTCCAGCGGCGTGAGTTGTGAAACGATTCCACATTTTCTTAAGTGTGTACCAAATTCGTGACTTAAATATTCTCCTCCACGATCCGATCGTAAGAATTTGATCTTTCGGTCACGTTGATTCTCTACTTCATTCTGAAATTCCTTGAACTTTTCAAAGGTCTCAGACTTGTGTTTCATCAAGTAGACATACCCATATCTACTCAAGTCATCTGTGAGAGTGAGAACATAACGATATCCTCCGCGAGCCTCCACACTCATTGGACCGCACACATCGGTATGTATGATTTCCAACAAGTTGGTTGCTCCTTCCATTGTTCCGGAGAATAGAGTCTTGGTCATTTTGCCCATGAGGCATGGTTCGCATGTGTCAAATGATTCATAATCGAGAGACTCTAAAAGTCCATCAGCATGGAGCTTCTTCATGCGCTTGACACCAATGTGACCAAGGCGGCAGTGCCACAAGTATGTGGGACTATCGTTATCAACTTTACATCTTTTGGTATTCACGCTATGAATATGTGTAATATTACGCTCGAGATTCATTAAGAATAAACCATTGACCATCGGAGCATGACCATAAAACATTTCTCTCATATAAATAGAACAACCATTATTCTCAGATTTAAATGAGTAGCCATCCCGTATCAAACGAGATCCAGATACAATGTTCATGCTCAAACTTGGCACCAAATAACAATTATTAAGGTTCAAAACTAATCCAGTAGGTAAATGTAGAGGTAGCGTGCCGACGGCGATCACATCGACTCTGGAACCATTCCCGACGCGCATCGTCACCTCGTCCTTCGCCAGCCTCCACTTATTCCGCAGCTCCTGCTGTGAGTTACAAATATGAGCAACGGCACCGGTATCAAATACCCGGGAGTTACTACAGTCTGGTAAGGTACACATCAATTACATGTATATCAAATATACCTTTGGTGTTGCCGGCCTTCTTATCCGCTAAGTATTTGGGGCAGTTCCGCTTCAAAGGACCCTTCCCTTGCAATAAAAGCACTTTCGGTCTCGTGCTTGGGTCCATTCTTTGACTTCTTCCGGCAATCGGCTTTACAGCGGCGGCAACATCTTTGCCGTCCTTCTTGAAGTTCTTCTTACCCTTGCCCTTCTTGAACTTAGTGGTCTTATTGACCATCAACACTTGATGTTCTTTCTTGATTTCAACCTCTGCTGACTTCAGATTGAGAATACTTCGGAATGGTCTTCACCATCCCCTGCATATTGTAGTTCATCACAAAGCTCTTGTAGCTTGGTGGGAGCGATCAAGGATTCTGTCAATGACCGCCTCGTCCGGGAGGTTTATGTCCAGCTGGGACAAAGCGGTTGTGCAACCTGACATTTTGAGTATGTGCTCACCGATGTAACTGTTTTCCTCCATCTTACAACTATAGAACTTGTCGGAGACTTCATATCTCTCGACCGGGCATGAGCTTGGAAAACTAGTTTCAGCTCCTCGAACATCTCATATGCTCCGTGTTGCTCAAAATGCTTTTGGAGCCCGGTTCTAAGCTGTAAAGCATGCCGCACCGAACGAGGGAGTAATCATCAAGACGAGACTGCCAAGCATTCATAATGTCTTGGTTCTGCAGGACGGAGCGTCACCTAGCGGTCCTTCTAGGACATATTGTTTCTGGCAGCTATGAGGATGATCCTCGTGTTCCGGACCCAGTCCCTATAGTTGCTGCCGTCATCTTTCAGCTTGGTTTTCTCTAGGAACGCGTTGAAGTTCAAGTTGACATGAGCGTTGGCCATTTGATCTACAAGACATATTATGCAAAAGTTTTAGACTAAGTTCATGATAATTAAGTTCATCTAATCATATTATTTAAATGAACTCCCACTCAGATTAGGCCCTCCCCTCACCCCTCTATTTATAAGGGAAGGGAGAAGGGGGGCCGGCCCCTCTAGATGGAATCTAGAGGGGGGCGGCGGCCAAGGGGAGGGGGGACTTGCCCCCCAAGTAAGGGGGGCGCCCCCTCTGGGGTCCGACCCCCCCAACCCTAGGCGCAAGGGCCCAAAGGGGGGGGTGCGCCCAGCCCACCAGGGGCTGGCTCCTGCCCCACGCAGCCCATGTGGCCCCCCGGGAGGGGTGGCCCCTCCCGGTGGACCCCCGGAACCCTTCCGGTGGCCCAGACAATACCGATATGCCCGGAAACTTTCCGGTGTCCGCTTGACAACTTCCCATATATAAATCTTTACCTCCGGACTATTCCGAACTCCTCGTGACGTCCGGGATCTCATCCGGACTCTGAACAACATTCGTAATCACATACAATCCTTCCTAATAACCCTAAGCGCCACCGAACCTTAAGTGTGTAGACCCTACGGGTTCGGGAGACATCGCACATGACCGAGACGGCTCTCGGTCAATAACCAACAGCGGGATCTGGATACCCATGTTGGCTCCACATGCTCCTCGATGATGTCATCGGATGAACCACGATGTCGAGGATTCAAGCAACCCCGTATACTATTCCCTTTGTCAGACGGTATGTTACTTGCCCGAGACTCGATCGTCGGTATCCCAATACCTCGTTCAGTCTTGTTACCGACAAGTCACTTTACTCGTACCATAATGCATGATCCCGTGACCAGACACTTGGTCACTTTGAGCTCATTATGATGATGCACTACCGAGTGGGCCCAGTGATACCTCTCCGTCATATGGAGTGACAAATCCTGTCTCGATCCGTGTCAACCCAATGACACTTTCGGAGATACCGTAGTGCACCTTTATAGTCACCCAGCTACGTTGTGACGTTTGGTACACCCAAAGCACTCCTACGGTATCCGGGAGTTACACGATCTCATGGTCTAAGGAAGAGATACTTGACATTGAAAAAGCTCTAGCAAAACGAATTACACGATCTTGTGCTATGCTTAGGATTGGGTCTTGTCCATCACGTCATTCTCCTATTGATGTGATCCCGTTGTCAATGACATCTGATGTCCATAGTCAGGAAACCATGACTATCTGTTGACCAACGAGCTAGTCAACTAGAGGCTCACTAGGGATGTATTGTGGTCTATGTATTCACACATGTATTACGATTTCCGGATAATACAATTATAGCATGAATAAAAGACAATTATCATGAACAAGGAAATATAATAATAATGCTTTTATTATTGCCTCTAGGGCATATTTCCAACAGTATTGGGATACCGACGATCGAATCTCGGGCAAGTAACATACCGATTGACAAAGGGAATTGTATACGGGGTTGCTTGAATCCTCGACATCGTGGTTCATCTGATGAGATCATCGAGGAGCATGTGGGAGCCAACATGGGTATCCAGATCCCGCTGTTGGTTATTGACCGAGAGCAGTCTCGGTCATGTCGCTTGTCTCCGAACCCGTAGGGTCTACACACTTAAGGTTCGTGACGCTAGGGTTGTATGAATATGAGTATGCAGCAAACCGAAAGTTGTTCGGAGTCCCGGATGAGATCCCGGACATCACGAGGAGTTCCGGAATGATCCGGAGGTAAAGAATTATATATGAGAAGTCGAGTTTCGGCCATCGGGAAAGTTTCGGGGTCCACCGGTATTGTACCGGGACCACCGGAAGGGTCCCGGGGGTCCACCGGGTGGGGCCACCTATCTCGGAGGGCCCCATGGGCTGATGTGGGAGGGGAACCAGCCCCTGGTGGGCTGGTGCGCCCCCCTGGCCCCCCCGCTGCGCCTAGGGTTTGGAACCCTAGGGGAGGGGGCGCCTCCACTTGCCTTGGGGGGCAAGTCTCCCCCCTTGGCCGGCGCCCCCCCTAGGAGATCCCATCTCCTCGGGCCGGCGCCCCCCTGGGGTCCCTATATAAAGAGGGGGGTGGGAGGGCAGCCACACCCAACACCTGGCGCCTCCCTCCCCTCCCTGCTACACCTCTCCCTCCCGTAGTTGCTTGGCGAAGCCCTGCCGGAGCCTTGCTGCATCCACCACAACGCCGTCGTGCTGCTGGATCTTCATCAACCTCTCCCTCCTCCTTGCTGGATCAAGGTGCGGGAGACGTCATCCGCTCCGTACGTGTGTTGAACGCGGAGGTGTTGTCCGTTCGGCACTTGGTCATCGGTGATTCGGATCACGACGAGTACGACTCCCTCAACCCCGTTCTCTTGAACGCTTCCGCCCACGATCTACAAAGGTATGTAGATGCACTCCTATCACTCGTTGCTAGATGAACTCATAGATGGATCTTGGTGAAACCGTAGGAAAATTTTTATTTTCTGCAACGTTCCCCAACAAATATAACATTAGTTACCAGCTTATATTGACATTAGTTATCAGATTATATTTGCATTATACAAACAGCTAATATAACATCAGTTACCAGCTTATATTGACATTAGTTACCAGCTAATATAACTTTAGTTACCAGCTTGTATTCGCATTATTTGTCAGCTTATGGCCAACTTGGTTATCCACATAATGCAAAAATCAACATCGTCACGAATCATTAACGAAGATGGTAACTATGAAGATAACAAATTTACCAACAAATTTATCATGCTAAAAATAACTGTAATCTTATAAGAGCTTTGACTATAAAAACTACCAGCCCTTTCCATACAGTTTATGATGCCACGCATAAAAGAGTTGAATTACCGGTATATATTCACCTAATTTACAAAGAAAAATAAACAAATGGAGAAAATCATTTAGATTTCATATAGTGAGAAAAAAATAACATTCATAATCACCTGCATGACGTGTCAGACGAGTCAACATCTGCCGAAGAACATGTAAGATTACTAGGTACCACCTCGGACGTGACACCCACACTAGTAGACCGCGTTTGTTGAAGGTCGGCAACACTAATAGATGGAACATTCGAACCCCTGACAAGTTATTATTTGAAAAGGATATAGTGCACGTGAGAAAAATGTTACCATAGACAAATAACAAATGCTTACCAACATATAATTACTAAAATTATCATGCAAACAAAGTTAAACTACATATTGTTCAAATAAAAAACTAAAGTTATTATCGTGAAAATAACTGCTAAAAGTTATCAGCCTTATCAGGATATAATTACTATTCATTTTAGACAAGAACACATGCTTATTAAGGAATAAAAACTTTCCAGGCAGAGTTGCTTCTAATTATCAGAAGGTAGGTGCTAGGAAAAGTTATAACACAAAAGAGAAAAAACAACTAAATATGTACAAAAAGAACACAACTAGCAGATGATAAGAAACTCACTTGCGAGGATGTTGCTTCTTCCGAGTGGGATTGGCAATTACTGAGTTAGTTCCCTTATCAGGGCCTACAATACCAAGCTCATTGATGACCATTGCCTTGATACAACGATGTGTATCATCCAACGATGGCTGGTCAGAATCAGTTGTACCAGTGGCCATGGATGGAGAAGGTAGGCGTAATTTCTTGCGACGCCTGGAATATTGCTTATCCAAGTTACGGACAAGAGAAGAACCGCACCTCTTCACGGAAGCATCAACAACAGCCTCATTTTGAGTATCTGTCATATCTAGCTGGTTATGCAATCCATCACTAGATACATTCCCGGAACATGCAGTAAGCATAATATGAGACTCGAGAGGCTGATCCGTTCCTGCAGTAGTAGTTCCATCAATTCCAGCTGACCTTACCGACACATTGGCAGTTGCGAACATGGTTGCACCGACATCTGCATTCGCTGCGCCACTACCTGAAGCATCATGGGCATTTGGTCCAACACTACCCCCACTACCTGAAGCCTCATGGGCGTTCGGGCCACCTGAAGAACCATGGTAATGAACGTGAAAATCTAATTCTTCATCAGAGTGACCATCACCGCCACCAGAATCATGCTCATGATCAGAATCTGGACCTTCAACAGTTTTCTTGCCAGTATCTTTTACTTGACGTGAGCGGGATGCAGGACGGGTACTTGCAGTCTTCCCAGCAGTCTTCCCGGCAGTAGAAGATAAACCCTTGAGTTGGCTCTCTAACACACCAGACATCCATGAGCTGTCTTCATTATCCAAGGACATGAACTCATTAACAAGACCACCCAGGAGGCCAACCATGCCAGACGAAAAGGGACCCAGAATAGCAGAAGCTTTAGCAAGTTTCTGATAGAAAAAACATGAATGAAAAAACAAATAATCAGGTTGTGAGAGAAATTAATTATCATACAAAAACTACTAAAAATACCATACAAATATAATCTCAAAAGGAGTTATTTCAAAAGTGAGAATCCAAATTATGAACCAAAAAGTTACCATCCTAAAAACAGTAAAAGTTACCAGGTCTTTATAACAATGTTTACCAGGAAAGGGAAAAGACTCGAAAAATATCCAAACACACAAAAAAGAGTAAAATACCCGTTCAGAGCAGTTTTGCGGTGCATGAACACACATGAATTTATCTAGACCTTATAAGCCACCAAACAAGCAATAGTCTTGGCCATATTGGGGCTTAAGCTGAAAAAAATGATAAAAAATAAATAAAAATCGTGATAAAACAGATGGCAATACATAGGAGGTAAGACAAATGACAATGGGAAATTACCGGTAATTTCCCATAAGAAAGCTTGTCCCTCTGGAGATCCATCCGGAGAACTTGCGATGCCAACTCATTCGTCCACACATTAATTTGCCAACTCATTCGTCCACACATTAATTGCAAAAGGACCATCAGGCAAGATGATACCAAGGCCAATTAAGTCAATAGCATCTACATACAGAAGCTGGAAAAACAGGAAAGGTCATTACAATCTAGCTGTTTGGTGGAATAAGATATACAATCCAGAAATCATGGGAACAAAAAAAGAATAAGGGGACTAACATTGTAGAATAGGAGGCAGCACGTCATAGGCTTTCCTTTTGAAGGGCTTTATGAAGCTGATCCGCAATAAATTTGCACCAGTTGAGGTTTTTTACATTGCCAATATTTTACTGTGAAAAAAAGAAAACACATGAAATAATAGTGGAATGTATGCACACAAGTTAGCAGGTACATAAATAAAAAAGTGATCAGGTGCATGAATAAGTTATCAGGTGCATTATTGCATAATTACCACATTTTCAGAAAAAGTTATCAGGTGCATTACTATATAATTACCACACTTTCAGAAAAAGTTATCAGGTGCATTACTACATAATTACCACACTTCCAGAAAAAGTTATCAGGTGCATTACTACATAATTACCACACTTCAGATCAAGATAAAATCAAATGGACAGAAATTATCAAGTGCATATGTCCATAATCATCAGACTAAGAAGCAAAGAAGTTACCAGGTAGAAAACCAAAAATAAAAGAGATAAAAAGTGTGAACTAGAAAGATAGCCAGATGTGCTTACCAACACAGAATACCATCTGGTGCTGATCTTGTTGGAAGTCGTTAGCGCCATCACAGTGCTGGCAGCAAGCACAAGCCACAAGCGCTTGAAATTGTCATCATGCCGGTTAGTGCTCAAGATAAAATTTAATACATCAACAGTTTTAGGAGCATGTCCAAGATCACCAAAAAGATCTCCCGCAAGCTCAAGCTGTTCATTTGTAGGAACCTTGAAATCCACCGCAATATCACCTCGGGGCACGCCCATTATACGATGCACAGACTCTTCATTGACCGGTAACCTTCCACGACCAGGTACAACGACCTCACGGGAATCAGGGTCGTATAGACCAGCAAGCCATCGAGAAAGCCGGTTGAACAGATTATCACACTTGATATTCCGCAGACTAGTGAAATCCATGTCATCAATCGCGGACATTCTCTCATCTGACATGTCCTTACAGGCAGTCACAAGAGCACTAGGAGAAGCCCTATTCTGATCTGCGGGAGGCTTATGCTTATTTAAGGGGTTCACTTCCTTAAAGTCATCATCTAATTTGCGCTTCCTTGGCATTGTGATCTGACACACAAGAATAACAAAGAGAAAAAAGTGAGCATAAAGGATGCATATCTGTTGAATGAATAGTCGCACACATATTCTTAAGATACATTGGTAACTTGTGAACATACAACAAGATAACTCATCGACAACAGAGAAGGACGAAAAACAAATAAGGACATATGTGCTTCTACTAGATATTGAATACCTGAATTTTTTTTTTGCTTATGATACACCGATAAAATGTATGTATCGTGCAAGATAACTTATGAAAAATAGGGATGGCAACAACTTACACACAAATACATATATTGGACATCACAGCACTAAGTATTAAAAAATCAGTGACATGATAAATTTTACAGGTGACTCCTGATAAATTATTCGCACCACTGATGGTAATATTCACAATAAGAGTTCAGGTAAGTTAAATGATGGCACATCCATCAATTAGAAACACAAAGTGCATCATGAAAATTAGGGACGGCAACAACTTACACGCAAACACATATATTGGACATCACATCACTAAGTATTAAAAAATCAGTGACATGATAAAATTTACAGGTGACTCCTGATAAATTATTCACACCACTGATGGTAATATTCACAAATAAAGTTCAGGTAAGTTAAATGATGGCACATCCATCGGTTAGAAACACAAATTGTATCATGAAAAGAGACACCACTGATAGTGCTAGAACAAACAATCCATCATGACAACCTAAACACAAAACGAGATGAACTGCATATAAAACACACAAACAGTATGGGATTATCACCAGCAACCTAATTATACAGGTGGTAATTCAATTCCTTCACTGCAACCATAAGGGCATGATAAAACAGAGCCCAACACAGATACAGAGTGAGGAGAGCGGTTGTAAAATCCCTGCACCAAACCTTACCAGCGACCAAAATAACGGCAGAAATCATCATAGGACAACGGTGGCGAATCATGAACGGAGATATTGGTTTTGCATCTAGAGAAAACCCTGAAAATCAGAATCGAGCCGTGCAGCAGGGGGGTCAGTTAAAAAACTTACGGCAACTACCCACGAAATTGAAAATGTTGAATTAAGCACCAAAACGATGTGCATGCGAAAGAGAGGCTAACAAATAGCAAATGCACCACGAATTGAACGTACTGGGTGCATTCCTCGTCTGTTCTAACCTGCGACCAATCCGACGAACATCCCGCCACTAACGGTGTCAAGAAGAACTAGTGGGGCGGATGCGAGGGAGATTGAGCGGTACTCACCGGTGGAACAGAAAACTGCCGCCGAGAATCGGCCGGAGAAGGCGCCGCCGCTCGCCGTCGATGGAGAGAGAGCGGGGGCGGAGCGGCCGAGAAACACAGAGCGGAGCAGCGCGCAGTTACCAAATGAATCGAGGGAGTGGGGGAGGGAGGATTTAAGTCCACATCGGGGGGAGACGGTTCGAGCGAGCGACGTGCAGCGGTGGCCCACAGAACAGCGAGAGAAAAAAAGAAACGGCTCGCTGGAACGACTAACGCGCGTTGGCTTCAAATCGACGGCATCCAGGTGGTGTGGCGTTTTTGCAAACTGACAAAGGGTTGCTAAATACATTTTTCAAAAAAATATTATTCATTTTCGTTCATTCTAATTTTTCCGAAGGACAGAAACATCAAAGATTGGCCCACTAAGTTGATTAATCACAACGATGAGACCTATGGGCAAACGTGGAGGCACTCTTCCTGCGTTCGCCAGCAAGGTAGTCCTGATAGTGTTGCACAACAGAATTCAACGTTCTCAGGGCCGTCCCTCCTCCCTATGCACATTTCTGGGATCGGGGTGTCGTCTTTGCCTATGGCGTTGCCATCCGAAAGACGAGGACAACCTGATCTGCCGATCTCACCATCTGCATGGGACAGATAATGCATTACGTGCATGCACATACATCAGACGGCTTGCGCCAAAAACAATATAATAAGCGAAAAACAGGCACATACGTAAGACATGCACCAGAAAATAGCAATCCCTCCATTTTAAAATGCAAATGTTTTTTAGTTTGTAGTGTTCGACAATTAGGTAACTTTTATGATATGAAAGCATACTCACAAGAAAATTATTTGCAGTACAAACCTAGTAACAGTAAATATATACGGGTATAAAGCAATTGTTGGTCACAATCTCATCCTAACTTTTGTAGTGTACGTTGAAAACAGATGGAGCATATATATATTACCAGTTGAGTTGACCAACATGAGCATGGAGCATCCAAGGAGCACAATGAACAAAACCGCGGCTGCCTTGGCTTCCATCTGGCCGTTGAGTCTGCTGAACGCCATGTTTCGGTCCGTAACTTATATGAGATACTTAGATGGATTGTATCTTGTTGTACTCTAAAATATTTATCATTTAGTGTTTTTTGTGAGAGAGAAAATATGAGTTGCTTTGATTTTTGTGTGAAGAGCTATATCTATATTAAGCCAGGATAACTCTCTCTTTGCTTACTAGCACAAATACCCGTGCGTTGCAACGGGAGATAAAAAACCTCACTTCACTAACCCAATGGCTCAAGACCTCCTCCTCTCCTCATGGCCCATCACCAGACATGACATCATCAAGAAACTCCTTGAAATCCTCCACACTACTACACGAGAAACAAAATAAATATTAGGAGCGCTGTCCAAAGATCCCTCATCTTTGGCTAATATAACAGAGAAAAGAGCGGAGTTTGTGTCGCACACAGTTCCAAGTCCCAACTCCTTGTACTTTGGTGACAGGCGCTAGTGGGTCGAGCTGAAAAATAAGAGTGAAATTTTTTTTGTTCGTAGAAAATTATAGCATATGACCAAAAAATAATGAAAAGTTTCTATTGTGATTTAGACATAGTTATTTTTGCATGTGTTATTGCAATATTTTGCTCCTGAGTTAAACAATTCTGATACGTCAAATATTAGTATCACAGTATCATATTAGTATCATGTATGCCCCGTGGTGATTCCACATTTACATCACTTCACTTTTTTAACCGTACTTCATGTAGGGTTTTTGATTAATCCGAAAAGTCACTTTGGAGCACGGGCACATTGTAGTCATTTTTAGAAACATATTTTTATCCAAAAAGTATAAAAATGTAGTATATTTGTGTAAATTTTCGTCAAATTTCATGTTTGTATGTGAAAGATTAAAAGGAAGACAATTACGTGCAAAAAAAAAAATTTGTTTTTGCTGGATTTTTTCTTTTTAATTTATTGAAATTTGGTATGTACTTGGATTTTCATATTTGTCAGGTTTATTATCTTCTTCTACTTTTCTTTGTGGCGACGTTGCTCTAGTCGCGCACATACATTTGTCCCTACTTTTATGGATGTGCAGACACATTTTTCCTAGCAAATATTGGGCGTACAGAAGCACTTTTTTAACTTTAGTGTTTTTTTGAGACAATCCAATCAGCTTTAATTAACAGCCATCCATGAGGTGGCTGCATAGCTTTTCTTTTTTGAGAACATGGTGGCTGCTTAGCTGGGCTAGGGAGGCTGGGCTTGGGCGCGAGCGCTGTGCTGGGCCTTGAAGGGTCACGCGGCCCACACGAGCGAGCAACAGAGGCTGTCGTGTCGTTCTCCTCGAACGAGGGCAGAGGCTGGATGTGGCCTGCGGCGGCGCTCGAGGCAAACTCCGACAGGGACGGCAAAGGGCCGTGCAGATCTAGCGCAGGAGTGGCGGGGATGGGTTGCCCGTGGCCGGATCTCGCCGGATCCGAGCACGGACGACTCGTGGCGGCGGCTGTGGAGCTCCTGGCGTCCTGGAGAGAGAGAGAGAGAGAGATGAAGAAGAAGGAAGGGAGAGAGAGATGAAGAAGAAGGAAGGGAGAGAGAGAGAGATGCGCTGCTCATCCGCTGGTCCGGCCAGGGTCCGGTCGCCGGCGGCGAGGCGAGGTGGAGGAGGTCCGACCGGCGGGGTCGGGCGGCGGGGTACTGGCGTAGCTCGGGCTCGGATGAATTTCCCAAGGCCCGATATGGGTCTCAGCGGGCTGCAGATTCGCCCCGAAGGAGCAGTGCGAAACGTTTTTTTATTAATTTACTGGACTGCGGGTTCAATTACTCAGAATTGTAAGTGCTTTTTTGCAAAAAAGGCGCGACGGTGAACCCGGAGACCCAATCCGTGCTTTATTATTAGGGAGAGATTAATAGGATGCCACATTAGATTTTTTTTACTTAGGTGTCAAAATTTTGATATAGTCCAAAATAAGTTTATGAAATATTAATTCCTTTTCAGCGTCCCCTCCCACACATCTTGCATTAACTCGATCAAATCAAACTAAATCCTTTGTAGCACCCTCGTTGGTGGGTATAAAATAATTACATCAACTCAATCAAATCATTTTAGCTATATATATAGAACTTGTGTTGCGGGTGCAGATAGGTCACATATGCCATCTGAACCGGCCGTTGTCCTATTTTCGAGAAAACCCCGTCATAGAACTTGTGTTGCGGGTGCAGATAGGTCACATTTCAAATTTTTCGTTCCTGGACATTTTTTTAAAGTCACGAAACACAAATATTTTTAATAAATATTTTCTAATTTATCGTCCGAGAACATTTTCTTAAAGTCGCAAATCACAAACATTTTTTTAAATGTTCACCACATAAAACAAATGTTCGCAAATCACAAATATTTTTCAAATTTATCATTCGCGAACATTTTTTAAAGTAGCGAACAAATATTTTTCAAATTAATCGTTCATGAACATTTTAAAATTTATTGTTCACAAACATTTTCAAAATTTTCACTCGTGGACACTTACTAAAAATCACGAATCACAAATATTTTTAATAAATCTTTTTTAGTTTAACGTTTGCGAACTTTTTTGAAAGTCGCGAATCACAAATATTTTTTAAAATGTTCACAACTTAAAAAAGATGTTCGGGAATCACAAATATTTTTCAAATTTATCGTTCTCAAATTGTTTTTAAAGTCATGGACAAATAGTTTTCAAATTAATCATTCACCACATTTTCAAATTTATCGTACGCAAGAATTTTCGAAAAAAAATTCATGGACATTTTCTTAAAGTCACGAATCATAAATATTTTTAATAAATATTTTTTTAATTTATCATTCGCGAACTTTTTTAAAGTCTTGAATCACAATTTTTTAATGTTCACAACTTTGAAAAAATGTTCACGAATCAAAAGTATTTTTAAAATTTATCGTTCTCGACCTTTTTTAATGCCGTCAATAAATAGTTTTCAAATTAATCATTCACGAACATTTTTAGATTTATCATTCAAAAACATTTTCAAAATTTTCGTTCCTGGACATTTTTCTAAAGTCACTAATCACAAATATTTTTAATAAATATTTTTAATTTATCGTTCGTGAACATTTTTTTAAAGTCGCGGATGACGAATATATTTTTTGAAACATTCGCGAACATTTTTTTAAAGTCATGAACAAATAGTTTTCAAATTTATCGTTCACGAACATTTTTTTAAAGTTGCGGATCACGAATATATTTTTTGAAACGTTCACGAACATTTTTTAAAGTCGTGAACAAATAGTTTTCAAATTTATCGTTCACGAACATTTTTTTAAAGTTACGAATCACATATATTTTTAAAGTCGTGAACAAATTTATCGTGCTTGACCGTTAGAGGGAGAAAACCGGGCAGCTGGCCGGTTCAGATGACCTGTGTGAACTATCTGCACCCGTAATGCAAGTTTTATGACGGGTTTTTCCGGTTTGCAAGTACCGTGACTTCAATGCACCCGCAGCGCAAGTTCTCGGACCGCCGGTGCCATTTACTCGAATTTGCCCAACGTACTGCACGCAGAAGCTGGCCGAGCTGCACCTGCCGCGCAACCGAGCTGCACCCGCCGCGCAACCGAGCTGCACTCCCATCTCGAGATCAATGCTCACGTGTTTCCATGTTCATCAGTGGGGAACCAAGGAGGAGCACCACCTGGCCGGGACGACGGACTGCGAGGGAGCCGGGTGTGGACCGCGAGAGAGGGGAGGCGAGGTGAGCCGTGGCCGGGACCGGAGATGAGGCCAGCACATTCGTCACCACCGTGATGAGCAAGGGGATGGGCAAACGAGCGCCGCCGTGGACCGGGTTCTCGTCGTCGGATCTCACAGGGAGGTGGACCGCGCCCATCGGGGGGAGGGGGGTAGCCGCCATAGTTGGTCAGATCCGCGAGGCCGCAGGAGGGTGCCTGAGTGGTAGGGTTGGCGGCGGCTCGGCGGTGGTAGGTGGTCAGATCCGCGAGGCCGCGGGAGGGTGCCTGAGTGGTAGGGTTGGCGGCAGCTCGGCGGTGGTAGGTGGCGGGGGAAGCAGCGAGGCCGGCCGGTGGGAGGAGGAGGCGGGGTTGCGCCGGCTGGCGCCGGCCGGGAGGAGGAGGCGGGGCGCTGGGGGTAGGGGGGGGAGGCGCGCCGGACCGGGAGTGAGAGGAGGCGGTGAAGTGTGGCGCCGCGGTGGCCGGGGCCATCCCCATGGTCGCCGGCCGCTAAGCAGGTGGTGGACGGCGCCGGTGGTGGAGGCAGGTGGTGATGGGGTGGGGTACCGTGGAGGGAGGTTGGTGGAGGAGTGGGGTTCCTCGTCCCTCCTCCCTCCTCCGCCCCTCCTCGCCGCCGCCGCCGCATGTCGCCGGGCAAAGCCCGCTCGGCCTAGGCGGCAGCGGGGCCTTCTTCTCCTCCTGCCCAAGGATGGCGGCGCGGGACGCTTTCTTCTAGTGGCGGCGAGGCGCGGCCGTGGGGCGCGGTGGGGCGACGGCACGGGCTGGCGGCGGTGGCTGCTGGTCGTACGTGGCGTCGTGCTCTCCTGGGCCGGCGGCGGGGGTCTGGTGTAGGGCTCTCCGGTGGCGCGGATGGGGCTTGCGAGCGGCCCTGCTGCTCGCGCAGCGCGGTTGCTGGCTGGTCAGGCGGTGGCACCCTGGAGCCTACTTCCAGTCCCCGGTGGAGATGGCGGCGATCCGTACACCAGACTTGATGGAAGTTCTTTGAACAGATCTGGGTGAAAACCCTGCGCTCGGCTAGCTAGATGACAAAGCCGGTGATGGCGGCGCTCTTCTGTGTCGTTCTCTTCTTGAAGACATCGCCGTGGAGAAGTTCCAGATCTCTATCTGTTACCTCTGGGGGAAACCCTAGATCGGTAGATCGGATGACGGCGGCGCTCTTGCGTCGTTTCCCCCTTGGGGCGTCAGTCTTGGAGGTGTGCATGGGCTCGAGGGACCAGCGGCCAGCATCTTTGGTGGAGCGGTGTTTCATCTTACGCATAGACGACTGTGGATCTCGGTGGCGTGGCGTAGTGCAGTCTCGGCGTTCGACGTGTGTAAACGGACTCGCGTAGGAGGATGACGCTGTCTGGCATCATGGTGGCGTCAATGGTAGACCTGGCAAGGTCGTGGCGTCAGTATCTGCTCTGAAGATGGATCGGTGAAAGACGGCGGTGATGACCTCTGAGAGTGTGCCGGACTGGTGTGTGCCCCAGATCAGGTATATGGCTTGGTTGGGGCCTCCGGTTTTAGATGTTAGGCTTATGTGCGAGGTCTGTTTGGTATTAGGCTCGGATTATCGGCATCCCTTCATCAGGTGGATAGAAGTAACGACATATGTTGTCAAGATGTGACTTCAGACTTACCCATGTATTACTTTGTAAGGTCTTTATGAATAATTAATAAAGTGGTTGCATGCATCGTCGAGATGCAGAGGCCGGGGTGGTCCTCCTTTAAAAAAAATGGAACCAGCGCAGCTTTGAGAGCATGCTCAGTGCTTCATGGAGACCGTTGTATCCTACTAGCAACACCGCCATGTCCAACGCTTCATGGACAGGTTGGAGCGCAAGCGTCGCCGCAACCTGGTGTTGTACGGCCCGATATCGGAAGTGTATTGCTCCCTCCTATACATCATCCCTCGCAGATTAAGTTCATCCGCTAGCTGTTCCATATTGATATACTGGGACGATCTAGCTAGGAATATTAAGATGCTGTGAGACCATTAGTCCTAACATGTATGTACTCATATATGCACACATGCAGGGAGTGCAACGAAGCCATCGTTATCCCACATGTCCAGATCGCCCTTCGGCCTTCGCCATTACAATTCGAACAACCCGGTAATAGATCTTTACCTTGCTTGGTTGTTTGAACAAGTTTTGCCGGATATTAGACTATAGAAAATATTCAAAATTCGACTTGAAAAATATTCTTTTTGTTGTTTGA
The DNA here is from genome assembly GCA_021605205.1 of Aegilops longissima. Classification (NCBI taxonomy): domain Eukaryota; kingdom Viridiplantae; phylum Streptophyta; class Magnoliopsida; order Poales; family Poaceae; genus Aegilops; species Aegilops longissima. The sequence goes on along the minus strand of CM038677.1, from coordinate 99,087,267 downwards.
ACAAGTTTCGTTGATGAGCCTTACTATATTTTCGTATACCTTGCCAGTGTTCTATGTTTCAGGGTGCCGACTTCGAGTCGAGCCTGTCAGTCCTATGTGATGCAACCGTATTGATTTCAGGGATGAGATTTGGTTTAACTTCAACTTTTTAGCATGTGTAGCCGCCGGGAAAAGCACAATTTCTGGCCTCACGGGATGGTTCCTCCAAAACCAGATACCTCTGACTAGTATTTCTTTGCTGAGCTACACTATGACCACTTCGGTTGTCGAAACATGCATCATATTGTGTGGGTAACCAGAGAATTAACTACTTGAATTACTCCAACATATGTTGATCCCTGCATTTGTCATAGTTTTCCGCTAACTGTCTAGTACTCCGCCCTAGTTAATAAATATGCATATACATTTTGTCGGAACTCATAGTTCCATCAAATTTCTAGGATCATCAATAACTACAATACTAGATAGATAGAATACGAAAATGTTGTTTATTGTCCATCTAATGAAATTAATTTGGCATTGCAATTATTGATTTATTTTTTCTTATAAACTCGTTCAAATTTTACACCATTTGACTTCAGACATAATTTATACACACCCACTTTTCAAGCATAGAGGGAGTATTAGTTTTCTCGGTGGAGGCTACTAGTAGTTCTTTTTTTGAAAGAAAAGGCTACTAGCATTTTATGAATTTCGATCTCCCCCGCCTCCCCTCCTCCCGATCTCCTCCGCCTCCCCTCCCCTCCCGATCTCCCTCGCCTCTCGTCCGCCTCCCCCTCCCCTCTGCCTCCCCTCCCGCCATCGTCGGATCCCGGCTGGGCAAAGCCCGTGCGGGGGGTGATATGGCGATGGCGGGCGCCCTCCGTCGCGGCTTGGAGGTGGCTTTTGTGACAGTGGATCTTGAGCGGGCGCCGTGTGTCTGGCCATGGTGTCGGTCACGTAGCGATGTGACCTCCTCTACCTGTGGTTGTCTTCATTGTCGATCCAAAGGGATCTGGTCGGTGGGTGTTGCCTCGCGGTGGCTTTCCGGTGACGAATCAACTAGAGGAGGAGATGGTGGCCTAGCTCCTGAAGTGGGTGAGGATGCCATCATCGGCGGCGGCGCCCGTGGGTGTCGTTTTCCTCGTTGGAGGCGATGGTGGGGCATCCCTCGCTCCATTTTTTCTGGGGGATACCTCAGATTTGGAGGAGGCTACCATTGACGGTGGCGCAACTTGGGTGTCGTAGCCCTTGTTGGAGGCCTTGAGGGACCTCCTGGATCGGTTGATGGCGATGTCTTTGTTGTCACCCCTGTGGGGGGCTCATATTTGGAGACATTCAACGGCTGGACGGACATGTGGATGGCTTGGTGGTCGGGCGTCGCTGTGGTGTCGATGATAGAGAGGCCTGGCAAGGTCGATGCATCGATATCTGATTTGAGGATGGATCGATGGATGAAGGAGGTGATTGTCCTTGCAGTGCGCGCATGTGGTGCCCACTGAAAGTGCGCCAGACCGGTGTGTAACCGAGTCCATGTATTGTGGCTTGGATGGGGCATCCGGCATTAGATGTTAGGTGTTGGTGCGATGTCTGTTTGGTATTAGACTCGGACATTCGGCGCTCCTTCATCATGGGGATAGGAGTAGCGACAAGTGTTGCCAAGATGGTGGCTTCAGGCTTACTGATGTATTACTTTGTAAGGGCTTTGTGAATAATTAATAAAATGGTTGCATGCATCGCTCAGATGCAGAGGCCCGGGGTACATCTGCCTTTTAAAAAAAGTTTATGAATCCCATGTCTCCGTCCTGATTGATCGAAAGAAAATGAAAATCAACATTCACTTAGTTGCTCTGCATTGCATGAGAACCTTCAACGCACAACCTTAAGAGCAACAAGTACCCTCCAGAGGGTAGTTCTAAAAAAAGGCTACCAAGGGTTGCACCGGGCTGGTTCCTTTTCCAATTGTGTACATGCGCTCTAGCATTTTATGACATTACACTGGTGCATTATTGGTTCGTTGAACATATTCCCTTGCCGATCGCTAGTGATTAAACTAGTATTATATGCTTGGGCTTTGAATTAGTCGAACAGGTTTTCAGTCCTGGGCTGAATTCTCGGTTTCATGTATCCTCATTGTGCACCTAATAGCCTTGCCCATAAATGTTGCAAGATAGTTCCTTAATATTTACATAACAAACCGGCGGCAACACATGCATGCCAGGACGTAAACACAATTCTACATGCAATATCTAGTCCATACGATCCAACAAATTGTTGATTAATGAGTCAAAGACCATGTATGTATTTTGATGGTAAACATAGTGTATGGATAGTATCTCCCTTTTAAACTTTTATCTTGTTAATTATTGTTATATGGGATCATATTAATATCATCTTTTTGTGGTCGATATGCTTACTAGGGTGCATATTATTGGTGAAAGATTGATGTTGTGTAAATATATTTTATATTGTGCATTTGCACTTAGCTAATTATGTTGCAACTACAGTTTCATGCATGTACTTGTCCGTAACGAACCCATTCGTGCATTCACGAGAACGTATGACATTGCCATTTGTATGCCACATATTGTTAGACGGCTCTTTGGTATTGACCATGCATTATGTTGTTTAAATATTTATACATGCATGAATTCTAATTTGTCTTGTTTCTTTTATATTAAACAGAAAATCTGGTTTACCAATTCAAAAGAAGTATGCCTTTTGCAAGGGTGCACTTGAGATTTAGCACCCAAGGAATGGTGAACTTTTGTGTGGAAAAGTGGGCCGGAAAAAGGAATATTGCCAAATGTTTATGTTGAGTGAAAGTACCAAGAAAGGACTGGGGAAGGAACCTTCTTCAGTTCTAAATCTATTTGATGAGTTGCGAGCTAGCCATGGGTTTGGATTCATAGAGTATTTAATATACATCAAGCTGATACTGTTTGCTTGGGTATCAAAATGTACTAGTTAGATACTCATCGTTGCTACCATATAAGAACAAATTAAATGTGAACAATTGACTATAAAATAATTCATAACTACGTGTGTTGAGCACGAGGAGCACGTCAAGCACGATGGTAGTGTTGTACTTCCCCCTCTTCTCTCCAGGGACCATTAAGTATCCATAACGCTTGCTTCCTTGGTCTTTTGCACACAAATCATGCATCAGGTTTTTTTTTCTCTCCACACTACTAGGAAAAACCTTACCAGTAGCGTAGGTTTTTTTATACCAGTAGCGTGGGTGCCGGCGCTACTGCTATGGCGCTACAGCTAAATATTAGCAGTAACGCGTTTTCTATCCCACGCTGCAGATATGCTAAGTACTAGTAGCATTGCTTTCTCCACACACGCTACTACTATCGTACGTAATAGTAGCGCCGCTTTCTCCACCACATGCTACAACTAATTAATTAGAAATTAAAATAATAATATTCAAATGCAGTATTCATGGATGGAAATTCAGATGCATTTGCTTCACCAACAATGATTAGTAGTAGCATCAACATAGCCTCTAATTCAGCATAGGAGTTGCAAGTAAGGGAAGATTACCACCGACGCTAGCTAATAATCATCATAGCTAGTCATTACCACCAACATTGTCTAATCATCATAGCTACATAGTGTAGCACATCATCATCATCTTGAAATTCATTCTAGCTAGCTAATCACTCCTACTGCTCTCTCTCTCAGGTATAATATCATAGAACATGTGGAGCGCTCCTGATTCATCATTTTGAAGCATACAGATGAACCTGTATCCTAATTATGGGCTACGCTTCTAATTGCTGCCCCCTAGTACTTCTGTGTGATCCTTCACAATTTTGTTCCAGTATTTGACTATTAAGACTTGCTCGCTTCTAGAAATCCTGAATGCACTCATGTGCAATGTAGGAAGTCTTGGCCGTATACTAACCATGGACATGTGACCTTTAGCTTCGATCCACTGAGGCACAACTATCATCGGGAGGCCCTGTTGAAGAACATCGTAGTAACATACTTAGCAATGAAGTTTAGCTTAAAAATAGTGTATGCAAAAGATGCACTAAGGATAAATAGTAAAAATCTTACCATATTTCCTAAATAGATGTGACCGTAGTTCAGTACGAACACTATTGGTCACACGTTTTGAATACTAACATTTCTAAGTCCAGGAAAATAATTTGTCTTGACAGTATGAAGATCCTCAAGCCATGAAACATAATGACTTGTCTCCTCGCAGTTTAGTTCAGCCCCGGGACAGTAGTAGGTCATGTCTATCAAGCGCCGGACATGTTTGCTTGAATGGAAATAAGATGTCAATAGAAATTAGTTGTCAACTATTTTTGAATAAACAATATCCAAGACATAAATATGGTTGAGAAACTTACATAAAGGTAGAACTGGAGGCGTCTGCACATCGACCCAGATATCGATATTATCTTCAATATCATCTTCCGGACGAATATCAAAGGTGATAAGCATATCATGCTCAAATGCATAAGCTTTGGATAGTGCTCTCCATTGTTTGCATTTAAAATGGGTGTACGTGTCTGTATTGTATAATTTTGCAAGAAAACTATAACCATGCTCGGTCCTCAAGTTAACTCTTTTTACCTCCATAGTTTCCATAGTACCGAAACCAATCTTATCCAAGACATATATTCTTGCATGGCAGGGGATATGCTAGTAGAATAGTAAAAAAAAAATTATAAGTTGAAGCAAAAGAAGCAGTAGTCATGCTTAATTACGAAAAAAGACTTGTCGTTGTGACTTACTGTATGCACTTCGAAGTTCTCATCCAGCTTGATGCTGAAGCGCCTACCACCAACTAGGTGAGGCCTGTTGCACTGGCCGCACTCGTCTTCGCAGTATTCGCACATACCGAATTCCCTTTCGCTATCGTCGTCAGACATTTCCTATGTTCATATAGTTAAAACAAACGTGCATTCAAGAAGCAAAACTAAATCATAAAACGAATTAGTATTCAAATTAGCATGCATTCAATAAGAAAACTTAATCATCTCTTGCGTCTATACATCGGCGAATATTATCACTAATACATCTCGAATTGTATCATGCATATAACATCACTAGTACAGCTAGAACCCTAGCGAACAACGGGTATCGGCGCGGGCAGTGGACACCCAAAGAGAAGGAACCATCACAGGATCATAGCCCGAGTGAGATCCCTGAAGAACCATCCAGGTACTGTCGGACCTGCCCTCCAATGCAACCATCTAGCGATGGACGTGCTCATCCTCCTCGCTGACACGTTGAGATAGCACCTCTGCGGTGGACGAAAGCCTCCTCACCGTCACTGGCCCACGCGACCGCCACCAAATAAGGTCCGGGTCGACGACGGGCTGCCTCCTCACCAAGCTGGGCGCCTCGGAAGGTAGCACCTGATGTGGACATACTCACCATAGATACATATACAAATATTATACGACATATTTGTCAGGTGATTTCTAATAATAACTATTCAATTATTATTTTTACTATTGGACACATAAATACTACATATTTTTATGCTTTATGCATAATTATTGGAAACACGTACACACTATGGATTAGATGGCGGGATTATACTGAAGATTTCAAAGCATATGAGTATACAAATTCTAAAAGTCAATGCATGTGGTCAAGCCAAGGAAGAGGGGCTCATGTAAGTGCATGCAGGAGACCAATACTAGTCAAGACATCATACAAGGGAGCTCCAGTACGTGCATGTTTGTATTACGTGCACCTGCACGTGCATGGAGCATGTGCACGCACGGGCTGGCCCATAAGCATCAACGTCCAATGCACAAAGGCCGAGGCCTGTCCACCTTTCGTCAGCGCCAAGGAAACCCAGGATAACACGAGACAGCCGCCGGCGGAGGGTCCTCTAATAAATAGCTAGTCGTGTTTAGGGTTTGCGTTCGGGTTTTGTTTAGAGAAATTTAGCTATATTGCTACTTTTATTTGTCTTCGCTCGTAGCGGCTAGTGCGATCGTTAAGACAACCTGTCGGAACCCCATCTTGTAAGATTAATCCCATTTAGCATATTCGCAATTTTGAGATTGCTTGGCTATTATTTTCTTGCATGTTCTTCGATTTGCTTGCAGGAAAAATCCTTCGTGGATAGGTCGATCGTGCCATTGGCTCGGTCAATAAGCCGTGGAGTTGGTTCACGATTGCTGTGGATATCAGTTGTGTACGGTCCTCCCTGTACGGTTAGTAGCCGGATCGTGAGGGTCAAGTCCCACCAAAATTGTAGTTATCTCTCTCTCATCGAAAGATCGGGCCCCAGTTCACATCAAGTGGTATCAGTTTTTAGCTTCATCGGTGAGAGATTTACAGTTTTATTAGATTAGATCTTTTTTCGTCCTATAATCAAAAAAAGCCAAAAGAAACTTAGGTTAGTTCATTCGCTGCACCTATCTTTTTAGCCTTTAGCAATTTTTCATCTAGTATTTGTGTAGTTGAATTTCTGGTTGCATTCATCTAGTACTAGTGCTGGTTTAGATTAGTCTTGGGAGAAAATTATCTACTAGATCGCACTCGTTTTTGTCTATCCAGATTTCGTTGGTTGTTCATCCGGAGAAAAAAAATGAGAGTAGATTTTTGTCGGTTACGTGACCATCAGACTAGCCATAATGGGAGTAACTTCAGCAGTAACATCGAGTTCAACTCAGCAAATTTGCTTATGTGTCAATGAGTTAATGAAGAGAGAGGTAGTTATAGTAACTTAGCTAGTTACTGTAACATCACATGTCCCAATGCAATATGAGTCTATAACCTAATAAATGAAGTTTTGCATGTTACCACGCTTATGTTACTACCCACTATGAAGGTAGTAACATAGTCTAGAAATATGTGTATGTTAGTAGTATATTTACTCTCCATTGTGGCTAGTCTCATATTGCTCCATCGCCTGCACATCACGCACCCAATATATATCCAGAGACTTGTCTATCATTGTTTATTCCGTGTCGTCCGCTGTCCCTCTGTGTCGTTCAGCGCGGCTGTTCCATCCGTGCGTCCTTGCTGCGTTGCTGCTTGCTAGTACTCCCTCCGTCCTGAAATACTTATCGGAGAGATGGATAAAATTAGGTGTATCTATAACTAAAATACGTCTACATACATCCATTTCTCCGACAAGTATTTCCGGACTGGTTTGGAGTTTTCTAGTCTACACTTACATTAATCTCTTCTAGTGTCACGTAGTGCATCACCCATCACCTCTTTTAGCACACGTTCCATCACCCATCACCGTGCATTGTGTCGGGCAGTTTGCTTTTGCTTCTCTAAGAGCACACAAGTTCCTTGTTAGTCCTATCTCCGTCCGTGCGTATTCTTGTTGGTAACCGGCCTGGTAAAAGAAAATAAATAGAAAAAAAGAAAAAATTAGAAAAAAAAATACAGAGAAGAAAAAGGAGCAAAAGAAAGTTGAAAAAAAAAATCAGGCCGGCTCATCTCTTTTGGACTACTTTGTTTTGTTTGCTACTTCGAACGTTATTTTTGCTGCTACTTGCTCACAACTTTGTCTATCATCTATTTTCGAGTGTTGCCATACACTGTGTTTATACCTCACTTATATCTAGCTATTTAGAGCTATCATACTTTCATCGCTTTTCATTCATTTGATTCAGTATCTAGGCTTAGATTGTTTTCTTTCTTACTAGTCGACTGCCAGCACTAGTTAGGAGTTTGAGCAATTATTCAACTTGCATTACTTTTTGCTAAATTGTGTCACTGATATTGTGAGTTGAGAAACCTTTGCCAAGCTACACTTTTTCCTACCAATAAGTACAGGTCCCGACACTACTGATTCCTGGTTATCGCTCCATCCAATATTCATCGGTCGTTTGAAGCCAACACCAACGCGCCGATCACCACCTGTTGCATTGGTAAGAACAAGTAAGAATTTGATACTAAGCTTGAGTGTGAGCGAATTTTTTTCTTCACCACGTCCTACTAGTTGATAGGGATTATACACTGTGTGTTTTTTCTCTTTCGCTAACAATGACACGGGATCAACCCACACTTGAGGGCCTCACCGCGGATGTGAAAGTCACCAGCGAGCGGCTCGCCCAACTTGAGGGTGCTCAGATTATGGCAGAAGAGAGGCTCAAGGCCATTGAGGATGCACAAGGTGTTGCCAACACACAACTACAGGACATCTTGTTACGTTTGGACGAGCTGCGGACTACACCCCCCGTCAACAATAACGCTGTTCCTCACAATTCCACGGGTGTTGCCGCTACTTCGCGAGCTCGACGTGTGCCCATGGGTCATCCACAGCACCCCGCTACTGCCACCGATGCTGCCACCATAAACTAGCACCCACAAATTCCTCCTCGCGTCCACGAGCGACTTGGGGACAACTACGAGGATTATTCTGGTGTCACCGAGGACGACCAAATGGTCAACCACCACAATGACCGTGCTCATTGACAACTGCGTTTCAACCATCAAGGTATGGCACGAGGTCCACACAGGTACGATGTTCGAGATTACGACCATTCTAGTGCTAAAATTAAATTTACTATGCCTGCTTTCAATGGTAAATATAATCCAGACGTTTATCTTGATTGGGAACTTTCAGTTGAACAAAAAATTGCATGTCATGATATTCGTGAGAACCAAAGAGTTAGGGCAGCCAGTAGTGAATTTACAAACTTTGCTTCTATGTGGTGGAGTGAATATTGTCGTATTAATGCAAATAATATACTACTACTTGGGATGCTTTAAAACGAGCTATGCGACAGCGTTATGTTCCTTCATATTATGCTCGTGATAAACTAAATGAATTGCAACGTTTGAAACAAGGTAGCAGCTCTGTAGAGGATTATTATCAAGAATTGCAAACTGGCTTAGTGCGATGTGGATTAGTTGAAACCGACGATGCTATGATGGCTAGATTTTTAGGTGGTTTGAATCATGATATTCAGGATATATTGGACTACAAGGAGTACAATTCTATTACTCGTTTGTTTCATTTTGCTTGTAAAGCTGAAAGGGAAGTACAGGGACGACACAACAAGGGACAAGCTAACTTTTCTGCAGGTCGTCACTCATCATGGGCACACTCTCCAACTATCCCACCCACTACTGAGGCAACACCACATATCTCTAACAATGGTGCATTCCCAACAAGTTCAAAATCAGCTCCACAATCCTCTGCGGCTTCGAAAGCAATATCTCTAGCACCCACCACCTCGTCTGGACGCACAAGAGACATGAAGTGTCATATATGCAAAGGTTGCGGGCACTTGATGAGGGACTGCCCAAATAAACGTACATTCATTGTGCGACAAGATGGTGAGTACTCCTCCGCTAGTGATTTGGATGAAGAGACACATGCCATGCTTGCCACTAATAATGCAGGTGCACTAAGGAGAATGAGACGGAGGCGATACATGTTAATGCTGCAATGGCAAATCAATACCCTAGCCTTGTAACCATGCGAGTACTTAGTGCCCATGTTGGGCATACTGAGATGCCTCAACGCCATAATCTTTTTCAAACTAAGTTTGTTGTCAAAGGGCATTCCGTTCGTGTGATCATTGATGGCGGAAGCTGCAATAATTTGGCGAGTATAAAGACGGTCGAGAAACTTTGCCTCACCAGTACGAGACACCCCCATCCATATTACATCCAATGGTTCAACGACTGTGGTAAGTTGAAGGTAACACGTCGTGTGAGGGTTCATTTTACACTTGGTTCATATCATGTTTATGTTGACTGCGATGTTGTACCTATGCAAGCATGTTCTTTATTGTTAGGTCGACCTTGGCAATATGATAATAGTGTTACCATCATGGTAGAACAAATTCGTATAGTCTCATGTTTGAAGGAAAAACCATTAACTTGCTTCCTATGACCCCCGATGAAATTATAAATGATGAGAAAGCTAAATCAACGGATCGTACTACACATAGTATGCTTGCTATCAATTCTGAATTATTTCCATTAAGTGTTTCAACTTATGATCTGGACATACCGGGTGGTCAGAAAGTTTATTTGCGTCCCCATAGTATATATATATATACACTCGGCATGGGATACAATTTATCATGATGTTGTGCTCCGCTATGAGAAAATTTATCACGATTTTCAAAATGGTGCTATCACAAATTTTTCAGACCCTCATGAGCTAACGCCTTTCGAACAGCCTATATATGTTGCATCTATTTTTGCTTTGCTCTATGATGTGTTCGACATAGGTGAAAGCCGAGGACTGCTTTATTTTCAAGAAAGGGAGGATGATGTGGACATACTTGAAAGTGCGTTATATCGACTAGAGGGGGGTGAATAGGCGATTTTTATGAATTCTTCAATGAGGAATTTGCCGGTGAGGAAATTCCTTAGTGAAGAACTACTTGCAGCGGAATAAGTACTCAGAAGTAAGCATAACAGAATGCGGGCATGGTCATCATGATGAAATGAAGACAATCAAAGAGTACAGAAAGCGTAAACATAGGATAGCACAAGATGAAGACAGACAGACTGAAGAAATTGAACTGAGGAAATTGAGAAAGTCTTTAGTCAAAGTCTTCAAACACGGATATGAATGAACACTCAACACAGTAATGAGGAAATGAAAGAGTTGAGGAAATAGAACCAGTTCGGTTGGTGAAGACAATGATTTGGTAGACCAGTTCCAACTGCTGTCTCAGTTGTACGTCTGGTTGGAGCGGCTGAGTATTTAAACTCGAGGACACACAGTCCCGGACACCCAGTCGCTGAGCACGCAGCTCAGGACACCAAGTCCTCACCATATTCTCCTTGAACTAAGGTCACACAGACCTCGTCCAATCACTCGTGGTAAGTCTTCAGGCGACTTCCAAACCTTCACAGACTTGGTCACTCGGTGATCCACAATTCCTCTTGGATGCTCTAGACCATGACGCCTAACCGTCTGGAAGAAGCACAGTCTTCAAAGGTAACCAGCGTTGGATCCATGCAGGATCAATCTCTTCATGATGCTCAATCACTTTGGGTTTGTAGGGTTTGGTTTTGGGTTTTCCTCACTCGATGATTTTCGCCAAAGTCCTCAGAGGATGGGTTGCTCTCAAATGACAAGTGTCAAGTTTCTCTCGAGCAGCCAACCAGCTAGTGGTTGTAGGGGCGGCTATTTATAGCCTAGGGAGCAGCCCGACATGATAAGACATAAATGCCCTTCAATGATATGACCGTTAGGTGGATAAGATATTTTGGGACAGTGGCAAGAAGACAAAGAACGGTCGGAAATTTGACTCTCAAATTCCTTAGGGCTATCATGTTCCTCCTTGTGTAGGCAATCCGACTGGCGAATTCCTAACTCCTCGGCCGAACAAATTCTCAACAATGTAAGAACTTCGTCTCTCACATCAAGAAATTGACTGAATCTGTATGAGATTTCCAAAGGCTTCACTTGAAGGAATTGGTAGGTGTAGGATTTTGAGTTGAGCATCACATGGAAATTTTTCCTTAGTATTTCCTCGACCCCTTTAACAAAGACGGTGTTTCCTATGACTCAAGAAAGAGAAAACGAAACTACGAAAACAAAAGTCTTCACGCTTCATGTTCCTCAAATGAATACCAAGTCTTCAAGGTCACACCAATTTCTTCACTTTCAAAGTCTTCGTAAAGTCTTCGTAATATCAAAGTCTTCATCGAAGATCTTCATTTTAGGGTCGACTTTCACTGTAAATATCAAACTCCTCATAGACTTCTAGACCTGTGTACACTCATAAACACATTAGTCACTTAACCTATAAGTCTTCAATACACCAAAATCACTAAGGGGCACTAGATGCACTTACAATCTCTCCCTTTTTGGTGATTGATGACAATATAGGTTAAGTTTTCAACGGGGATAAACATATGAAGTGTAAATACTGATGTTGAGGAATTTGATTGCAAGATATAGAAGAACTCCCCCTGAAGATGTGCATAGTGTGGAATTTGCTTTTGAGGCAGTGAACATTTGAAGAGTTGAATCATGGAGATCTCCCCCTCTATCTTGTAATTCATACACGCATTTGACATGTAATATGAAGAATTTGAAATGCATGATGAAATATGGTGCTTGATGAAATTCAGCATGCGTGTGATAACATTAATGAGGAACAAGCATGCAAAATAACGCATCAAGAGTATCAGAGCACAGTGCATCAAAAGTATCAAAGCACCATCGGGTTTAAGATTACAACTCGATCCAATAAAAGTTTTAGAAGAACGAGAGTTGTAACTTAACAAAAAAATGCCCATATAGTAGACCCGCTTGAAGACTAACTCAAATTTCTCCCCCTTTGTCATCAAATGACCAAAAGGATCGAAACTAAGGACTAACGCCCCTGAAGAATTTCAAGTTGATGAAGGAGCGCCAGCGTTGTTGGGGTCGGTTGTATTAGTGGGGCCTGTCGCAGTGTCGTCCAAGTCTTCATTTTCATCAGTGTCTCGTGATGAAGAATAGGAGCTGGCCACCAAAGAAGGAACTTTGACCTTCTTATATTTCTTCGGAGGAGGTGCAGACCAGTCAAATTCTTCCTTGAAACCCATTGTCGTCAGTTCTTCCGTGCTGTAGACATTTGAAAGAACAGCCCAGGTGCGTTTGAAGGTTTCATGGAGGTAGTAGTGGTTTTTCTTCACTGCATTGTGTGTAGAGGTCATGTTGTGAAGAATTGAACCAAACTAACGCTTGACCCATTTATGATTGCGATCAACCTTCTGATGAAGACTGAGGAGTAACTCACGATCAGTCATCACCCTGGGTGCTGTGGCTTGAGGACTATGCTTGGCTGAGGTATTTGCGGCAGAGTCATGTGTGGCAGAGTCATCATTGGTGGAGTAGGATGCAGCTTTGTGAAACTGTCCATCCAATGGACGAGTGCCTTCATCGATCACAGCAGTTGCCTTGCCCTTGTCATCAACTGAGGTAAATGTCCGTTTGAGGACTTCAATCGGGGGCAAGTAGCTGCAGTGGTTCAGAGTATCAGCCTTGTAATTGAGTGAAGACCTTGTCCTGATGAACCGCATAATCCATGGTGCATAAGGCTTCAGCTCAAAAGGTGACATAGCAATATTCGCCAGAGTCCTCATGAAGAAATCATGGAAGTTGACGGGAACGCCATGAATGATATTGAAAAGCATATTCTTCATGATGCCAACGACTTCTTCATCATTTGAGTCGTGGCCTTTGATAGGACTCATTGTCTTCGTCAGAATCCGATAGACAGTCCGAGGCACATACAATAATTCCTTGACGAGGAATTTGGTTCTTGGGGCCTGCCCTGGCTTCAAAGGCTTCATCAACACTTGCATATTGTGATTTGAAAGCTCAGGTTCGTTGTAGATACAACGAGCAACATCAAGGGGAGGACTGAGTGGTAGAGCACGAAGCAACCCAGTTGCTGGTGCCTTGTAGTGAGTATTTTCATACATCCAGTCTAACACCCATAAGTTCACATCTTCAGCATCTCCGGTGATGTGCATCGTTGCATAGAATTGAAGAATGAGTTCTTCATTCCAATCACAGATGTCAGTGCAGAAATTCAGAAGTCCTGCGTCGTGAAGAACACTGTGGACTGGCTCGATGCCTGGCAGAGACTCCATGTCCACATGAGGAATATGTGCATGATCGAAGACTTTGTCTTTGTTGAAGAGCACCGAGGAATAGAAATTGGCTTGACTGGCAGTCCAGAAATGCCTCTTCCTTATGCGAGCAGAATCATATGGATTGTAATCAGTGAAGAATACGTGCTCGCCGAAGAAATCTTCAGCCTTGAACTTTTGCTTTGTTGAGAAGGGATTCTTTGGCTTTGGCGGTGGAGTGTCGTGAGTTGCATCACGACCTCCGAATCGCAATCTCAGGTTCTTCAGCCGAGGAATTTCTTGTTCCTCTACAAAAGTACCGAGGATCGGCAAAGAAGAAGTTCATCGCTTAGTGGCTGGAATTTCTTCATGGACAGATGAAGTGGGATGAGTTTCTTCAGAGCCCATTTGAACTGTTGGAGCAGGGGACCGAGGAATCTGTTGAATTGGGGTGAAGAGTGGAGAATTTGGATGCTGACTTTCCCAAAAGTCATCGTTCATCACTGGTGTTGTGCTTCCAATATCCACATCTTCTTCAATTTCCTCAACACGGGCCTCTTCAGCTGTGAAATGAGGCATATGCGAAGAAATGATTGGGGTTGAAGGGATTGCTTCCACTTCAATTTCTTCATCAATCTGCTCTGACGAAGCAGCAGAATGATCTTCTTCATCAGATCCGCTTGGGATCTCATAATCTTCACCAAAAGGAACAAGGTCCTTTGATGGAATTGAGGAAATTGGAACAGCATCAATAGGATTTTCAAAGGAGCTGGTCATTGGCTTCATTTTCTTCGCAGCCGAAGAATTTGACGCAACTGATGCTTTCCGTTTCTTCACTGCAGCTTGTTCTGCAGCCTTGGTCTTCTTCACATCAGAGGCAGATGGAAGAATTGGAGTTGGTGTTGGCGTAGGAGGAGCTGAGGAATCTGGTTGATTTTCCTCAGGCGCAACTGATGCAGTTGCCCTGACTTGTTCAGTTTCTTCAGGCGCACCACTAGTGGATGCCCTGACAATTTCTTCATGGCTGGAATGGGATCATCAGCCCCGAACTAGCATTGTCTTCAGCAGCTCGAACTTCATCGGCCGGTGTTGGCATGTTCTTCATCTGTTGAGCCGAGGCTCCACTGAGGAATTTCATGTTGCGCTGGGGCAGCAACATTGGTGAACTTCTTCGTCAGTTGATTTAATCTGACTTTGGCTCCTTGCCAATCAGCATAATAGGAGTTAAATTTGTCGCCGAGGGCTTTGATGTCAGCCGCATCTTGATAAGTTCTTCGCATTGTCATCTTGACAACGTTTTTCTTCAGCAGTTTCTCCTTTTTGTATCTGCGATTTCTTGATCTCTCCGTCAGATCAAATTTCCATTTCTCCTCTTGGATGAAATGAGTCAAGATGTGACTTTGGCCAGGTGTCAACTTGAAGTCGTGCATAGGAGTGTTTGGGTCCTTGTGCCGTAGATCAATGTAGTCTAGGATCGCTCTTGATCCAACAAAGAAGGGCACATGTGTGTGCCTTTGGCTCTAGCGGCCCTTTCTTGGCGGTCTCGATGATTTCCGCAAGTTCATCATCATCAGCCTCATCATCTTGTGTGGCTCTTGGAAGGCGACCTGTTTCTTCTTGGGACTTGGCCGAGGACCTCGTCCAGCTGTGGCCTTAGTCTTCAGCAGAGTCGGGCCAGATGAAGAATTTGGTGCAGCTGAGGAACTTGCTGAAACACCAGAGGCAATGGAGATGCCTGCAGTCCTTTGGCACGTGGCCAGATGCACAGGTGCTGAGGACTTTGTCGGAACTGCTGAGGACTTGGGAGGAGCTGCTGAGGACTTTGTAGGAGCTGAGGATTTGGGAGGAGCTGGAGCAGCATGAGGAATTTGCCGTGAGGGCACAGCTGAGGAACTTGGCCGTGAGGGCACTGTTGGTGAAGCACTTGGCTTGTGTGCGGGCTTCTTTGCCATAGATTTTCTTGGCTTGACAGAGGCCTCAGTGGCAGCAGCAGTAGCAGAGTCCTCATTAAATTTCCTCACAGCCCCATTGGCTTGTCTTGCCAATTTGGCTTGGCGCTTGGCCCATTCTTCAGGAAAGTCCTCACCACGCTTGATGCTGGTGGAGTCAGCTTCTTGACCAGGTGCCAATGGAGCTCTTGGGCATGGAGGATTGAGAGTGAATTTCTTCATGTACTTTGGAGTTACATATCTGTACTCCCTTCATTCCCTTGCCCATCTCCTTTCAATCCTTTGAATGCGCACCTTGCGCTGATTTTGGTTTTCTTTGCCGAACTCGGCTTCATCAGGTGTGCAATAATTAGCATATATTTCCTCAGGGGTCTCAAACGCAGCCATGACCTCAGGCCTCTTTCCTCCTTTCTGTTGCTTCTTTCCTTCTGCCATATTCTTCAGCTGAGGAATTTGAACAATCGAATTCTCTGAAGAAGTATGCAACTTTTCTTCGAGGAACGCTGCAAATGAGTTAAGTTGATGAGAACCTAGTGATTCAGCAGCGGACATGAGTACCTGTGAACAGAGTATAGTTGCGAGGAATTTGGAGAGGTCACATGCGTTCTCAGAAGGTTTTTCTAAAAGAACTAGTTTGAGGAATTTGACCAGATGAGCCTTGAAGAATTTCACTAAGCGATCTTTGTCTTAGGTTCCAGAGTTCTATAGATCGAGGATCCACACAATTGAGGAATCTTGAAGAAAATCATTGCTTAGAGAAACGAATCAAGAGCATATTTTGTTTGAGGTGTTCATATGTGAGAAGACTTGAAGAATAAACACCTTTGAAGATTTTCAGAAGGTTTGAGAATCAAAGCGAGTAATAAAAGTAACTTTTAATTACCGAAGTGAAGAACACGATTTAACCGAGAAGAACAGATGGAAGTTCGTCAGTTAGATCTTCCACGCCTAACTTGGCGGAGGAAGACAGCTACGGCGGCGGCGGAGTGAAGATTTCCGCTGTCGGCGCGAGTACGTCGGGCGACGAGGTCGAGGCAAGAAAGCTTTTCCTCACCGCATTTATGGAGTAGTGGCGGCGCTAGGGTTTGAGAAGCTCGAGCGAGAGAGAGCGGTCGAGCGGAGTAAAGGAAGCGAGGAAGGGGAGAGTGGGTATATATAGCCACGGTGAAAAATTGTTCGCCCGAAGATTTGGGACGAACGTGCCCCTGACCCTTCTCATTTGCTTGACATGTGTCACCCACGTACTGAGAAGTGGAGATTGTGTTAGATCGTGGGTGAATAGATAAATCTATCGTGGAATGCGGAACGGTTTGAGCGGCAAAAATGAAAGTTTGGATAAGATCAGTTTTAAAGTTCCGTTCGCAATTTCTTCAGCTGACTAGGACACAGTGAAGATTTTGAACGATTTTCAAATAGAAGCACATGAAGAATTTGTGAATAGATTGGGTTGAGTATAGCATAGAGGGGGAAGGGTCCGATCACATTCACTTAGCAGAAAAAGCGACTTGAAGAAATAGCCATAAGTGAACACTGTAGAGGACATAAACCCATATATATACATAGCTAATGAATAAAAATGACAGAAACGGTGAAGATTTTGAAAAGTTGAAGAATTTGAAAAACTTAAGAATTTCAAAACTGAGGAAAAACTCAAATTGAAGATTTTCAACTTTGGTGGTGGCGTGTCCCACCAGATAAGAATGATGATTTCAGACACCGCTGCATAATTGTCGAGGGTTCGAGAATCAAATTCTTCATTAATTTCTTCACACTTAGAGTGTTATTCTTCATTGATTGAAGAAAATGTTTCTTCATGTGTTGCACATCTAAGTCATCAATTTTGCATAAGTGTCGGATGTGTGTCCTTTTAAAGAACATTCAAGATTCTAAGATATTTAGCTCACACCGCAACTTGCTAAATCTCTTCTCATCTAAGGGCTTTGTGAAGATATCGCTAGTTGTTCTTCAGTCTTCACATGCTCGATGGAGATGTCGCCTTCAACACATGATCACGAAGAAAATGATGACGAATTTGAATGTGCTTTGTCTTCGAAAGTGCTGAACTGGTTGTGAGCAATCTTGATGGCACTCTCATTGTCACAGAGAGAGGCACATTCTTCACGTTGATGCCGTAGTCCTTGAGAGTTTGCTTCATCCACAGCAATTGAGCACAACAAGAGCCAGCAGCAATGTATTCAGCTTCCGTAGTAGACAAAGTGATACGCAGTTCTGTTTCTTCGAGGACCAATGCACCAAAGATCGTCCGAGGAAATGACAAGTACCAGATGTTGACTTGCGGTCCACACGATCACCAAAGATAGTCGAGTCGAATATCCAATGAGATCAAAAGTAGAGCCCTTGGGGTACCATAATCCTAGTGTTGGTGTGTGAGCTAGATATCAAAGAATATGCTTCACAGCCTTATGGTGTGTTTCCTTCGGTGTAGCTTGAAATCGAGCACACATGCAAACACTAAGCATTATATCTGGCCTAGATGCACATAAGTACAATAGAGAACCAATCATGGAGCGGTATACCTTGTGATCAAGTCAATACCATTTTCATCCAGTGCATAGATGGCCATTTGTGGGCATAGGAATTTTGACGCCTTTGCAATCTTGCATGCCGAATTTCTTCATGACATCTTTGAGGTATTTCTCCTGAGATATGAATATGCCATTGTGTTGTTGACGAATTTGAAGACCTAAGAAGAATTTCAACTCTCCCATCATAGACATTTGATATTCTTCACTCATCATATAGGCAAATTCATCACTATAACGTTGGTCAGTACAACCAAAGATAATATCATCAACATATATTTGGCACACAAACAGTTCACCATCATATGATTTAGTAAAGAGAGTAGGGTCGAGTGAACTGGTGTGAAGCCATTCTTCACGAAGAATTTCTTCAATGTATCATACCACGCCTGTGGGGCCTGTTTGAGACCATAGAGGGCCTTGTTGAGTCTAAAGACTTTGTCGATTCTTTGGATCTTCAAAACACGGAGGTTGAGCAACATATACTTGTTCCTCAAGCTTACCATTGAGGAATGCACTTTTACATCCATTTGATATAAAGTGATATTATGATGGTTAGCATAAGCAAGTAATATCTGAATAGCCTCAAGTCTAGCTACAGTGCAAAAGTTTCATCGAAATCAATTCCTTCAACTGTGTGTAGCCTTGAGCTACAAGTCGTGCCTTATTCCTCACCACAAGGCCATTTTCATCTTGCTTGTTGCGGTAGATCCACTTTGTGCCAATGATATTATGCTTACGAGGATCTGGACGTTTGACCAGTTCCTGACATTGTTGAGATCGAATCGATGTAATTCTTCTTGCATGGCCTGAATCCACTCAGCTCGAAATGCTTCATCTACCTTAGTGGGCTCTGTGATAGAGACAAAAGCATAGTGCCCACAAAAGTTAGATAAATGTGAAGCTTTTGAGCGTGTGAGGGACTGGCGCTTCAATGTCATCGATGATCTTGTCAACTTGCACTTCTTTTGCAACGCGAGGATGAGCTGGTTGTCGTCGAGGAATTTGATCATTTTCCTCAAGACCATTGTCTTCAAAGATTATCTTCAGTGCATCACTCGACGTTCTTCACGTCACAGAATGAATTCTTGCAGATTCTTGAGGGAATGACATCCTCGTTGTTTTGAACTTGATAGATTCCCCATGAGCTGGTTCATCTAACACGAAGGTAGGTGCTCTCTTTGCGAGCCATTAGTTTCATCGAACCGCACATCTACAGTATCAACAATCTTGTGAAGAGCGATGTTGAAGACTCAGAGGTGTGCGAGTCCTTCCGTAACCAAGCATAAAACCTTCATGTGCTTCGGTGCAAATTTAGAACTGTGATGAGGATCTCTAATCCAGCATTTAGCAATCAAGACTTTGAAATAACTCACATTGGGTTTCTTGTCGTTGAGGAGTTCATAGGCAGTCTTCTTGAAGAATTTGTGAAGATACACTGTTGATGATGTGGCACGCGGTATCAATTGCATCAATCCAAAAACGACTAGGCATTTTGTATTCATCAAGCATAGTGCGAGCCATCTCAACAAGAGTTCTATTCTTGCGCTCCATGACGCCATTTTGCTGAGGAGTATAGGGAGCAGATAACTCATGAGTAATACCAAGTTCATCAAGATAGGCATCAAGACCGGAATTCTTGAACTCAGTTCCATTGTCCCTCCTGATGTGTCTGATCTTCACACCAAAGTTGGTTGAAGCCCTCGAGGAAAATCGTTTGAAGACTTCCTGCACTTCATTTTTGTAAGTAAACATGTGTACCCATGTGTAACGAGAGTAATCATCAACAATAACAAAGCCATATAGAGATGCATCATTAGTGACTGCTGAGTAATGATTAGAACCAAAGAGGTCCATGTGAAGCAATTCGAAGGGACGAGTAGTGGTCATGATAGTCTTCGCTGGATGCTTGGCCTTGGTCATTTTTCCAGCTTCACAGGCTCCACACAAGTGATCCTTGAGAATTTGACATTTTCAATGCCAATGACATGCTTCTTCTTTGCAAGCGTGTGCAAATTCCTCATGCCTGCGTGACCAAGTCGCCGATGCCATAGCCAGCCTTCTGAAGCTTTTGCAAGTAGACACACGGCTGGTTGTGGTCCTGTAGAGAAATCAACAATATACAAGTCTCCTCTCCTAAAGCCTTCAAGACTTTGGAATTGTCAGCTTCCATAATCACAACACAACGATATTTGCCAAAGATAACAACCATATCAAGATCACAAAGCATTGAGATCGACATGAGGTTGTATCCTAAGGACTCAACAAGCATGACTTTGTCCATGTGTATGTCCTTAGAGATCGCAACCTTACCAAGACCCAATACCGACTTTTGCCTTTGTCAAGAAAGATGATATGCTTCAGATGTGACGGTGATAAGGAGTATCCATCAATAGATTCTTGTCACCAGTCATGTGATTTGTACATCCACTATCGAGGACCCACTCATTGGCTTTGGGTTGATCATCCTGCAGATGAATTAGTGCAACTTACGATCTCATATACTTCATCAGTGAAGAATATGATATCAAGTTCATCAGATGAATTTCATCAGGCAGTATAACAGATAAGAAGTATGAGGACGTGTGAAATGAAAGTTCATTTCTTCATGATTAGCATGTGTCCTTTCAGGCATTTTTGTCAGGCCCCCAGCAAATTCTTCAGACGTTTAAAAGCACGCCTCGAGACCTGACCCTGCAGAAGAGGTTAGTTCTTTTCTTCACCACCCACATCTGAAGGGGTGGCAAAGAGTTCATCACTCTGCGAGCACCATATGAGAATGGTGGCATAGAGGCCAATCCATTTTGTTTCACATAAGAGGGGTTAGGGTAAGCATATGAATAAGCAGAGAAATTCTTCGAGGACTTATGAACATATTGGTTTGAAGAATAATGCACATATTCATAGCCCTTAGCTCTACCTCGTAAACAGAGTTGTTAGCACGATGATAATCATATGAGGACTTTGATCCTTTTGAGGAATTTGATCCACGTGAGGAATTTGGTCCGTATGAGGACTTGGATCCATATGAAGAGTTTGAACTGGGGTTCCTATTCTTCACAGGTGGTGTCATGAGGACATTCACCTGAAGGCTTTCAAGGCACTTCTTGGGAACCCAAATTTTCTTCATAGGGGAACCGTTCCTGCAGTTAGTGCCAACATATCTAGCAAATACTTCACCATTCTGATTTTTGAACAATTTATAGTTGGAGTCAAATGACTCATCAGAAGAATGAGGAGATTCAGATGTAAAGCCAGATAAGTTAGATGGATCAACTAGAGGTCCCTTTGCAGCAACCCATGAGGTTTTGGGATACTGCTCAGGCTTCTAATATGTTCCATCAGCATTGAGTTTCCTCTCAAAGGCAATACCCTCTTTCCTAGGGTTCCTATTGAGGATCTAATTTTTAAGCACATCACAAAGAGTCTGATGCCCTTTGAGGCTTTTGTACATGCCTGTCATGTACAATTCCTTCAGCCCTGCATCGTCAGTGATACTAGCAATGTCCTCAGATGAGGAATTAGTGATAGCAGAGGCAGGTGAAGAATTTGTAACAGTTGAAGCATTTGAACATTCAGGTGAAGAATTAGCAGATTCACGTTCAATGCACTTTAAGCATGGAGGAACAAATTCTTCTTGAGAAGCGCTGATTTGTTGAGCAAGTAATGAATCGCGCTCCTTCTGAAGATCTTCATAACTCACGCTTAGCTTCTCAAGATCTTGCTTTCTTTGAAGAAATTCATAAGAAAGTTTCTCATGATCAGACAAGAGAGTGTTATGATGACCTTGAAGGCTGTCAAACCTAGACTGAAGTCTCTGAAGATTTTCAGTCAGGGCTTTAGTGCAATCCATTTCTTCACCTAACAAATCATCACTTTTATCTAGCATGTTTTGAACCTTTTCCAAGACATGTTGTTGTTTGGTGGCAATGCAAACAAGTTTGGTATAGCTGGGTTCAATATCATCATCAGATCCATCATTATCAGATTCATAGTCACTAAATTTAGATGAGGAACATTCGGTTACCTCGTCACCCTTTGCCATGAGACATGATGCAGACGATGATGATTCTGGTTCCAAAGTCATTGTTTTGAGAGATTCCTTGAAATCCTCAAACCAAGGATCATGGCGGGTTCGATGACCCTCATAGACGTCGGAGATTCGGTCCCAGATAAGCTTCGCATTGCAAAGATGCATAATGCGCTTGAATTCATCTCTAGATAGGCAGGAACAGATGATATCCTTCGCCATGATGTCAAGTCGAGTGTACTTGCGAATATTTCAGTGACGTCTTGCATAGATCAGTAAGACCAATTTCAGTGACGGTCCACAGCTCACTGTCCATTGCCATGAGGCGCTTCCTCATCATGGCCTTCCATTTGGGATAATCATGACCGTCAAAGATAGGGCATGTCACTTTCTTCATACCTGCGGTCGATATAACTAAAACTCCGGTGGTTAAACTAAAATCACACGTAACAAGGAGTACCTTGCTCGATACCAATTGAAAGTGCGTTATATCGACTAGAGGGGGTGAATAGGCGATTTTTATGAATTCTTCAATGAGGAATTTGCCGGCGAGGAAATTCCTTAGTGAAGAACTACTTGCAGCGGAATAAGTACTCAGAAGTAAGCATAACAGAATGCGGGCATGGTCATCATGATGAAATGAAGATAGACAGACTGAAGAAATTGAACTGAGGAAATTGAGAAAGTCTTCAGTCAAAGTCTTCAAACACAGATATGAATGAACACTCAACACAGTAATGAGGAAATGAAAGAGTTGAGGAAATAGAACCAGTTCGGTTGGTGAAGACAATGATTTGGTAGACCAGTTCCAACTGATGTCTCAGTTGTACGTCTGGTTGGAGCGGCTGAGTATTTAAACTCGAGGACACACAGTCCCGGACACCCAGTCGCTGAGCACGCAGCTCAGACACCAAGTCCTCACCAGATTCTCCTTGAACTAAGGTCACATGCACTCGCCCAATCACTCGTGGTAAGTCTTCAGCGACTTCCAAACCTTCACAGACTTGGTCACTCGGCGATCCACAATTCCTCTTGATGCTCTAGACCATGACGCCTAACCGTCTGGAAGAAGCACAATCTTCAAAGGTAACCAGCGCCGGATCCACGCAGGATCAATCTCTTCATGATGCTCAATCACTTTGGGTTTGTAGGGTTTGGTTTTGGGTTTTTCCTCACTCGATGATTTTCGCCAAAGTCCTCAGAGGATGGGTTGCTCTCAAATGACAAGTGTCAAGTTTCTCTCGAGCAGCCAACCAGCTAGTGGTTGTAGGGGCGGCCATTTATAGCCTAGGGAGCAGCCCGACATGATAAGACATAAATGCCCTTCAATGATATGACCGTTATGTGGATAGATATTTTGGGACAGCTGGTGGCGCAGAAGACAAGAACGGTCGGAAATTTGACTCTCAAATTCCTCGGGGCTATCATGTTCTCATCGTAGGCAATCCAAGACTGGCGAATTCCTAACTCCTCGGTCGAACAAATTCTCAAATAATGTAAGAACTTCGTCTCTCACATCAAGAAAATGACTGAATCTGTATGAGATTTCCAAAGGCTTCACTCAAGGGATTGGTAGGTGTAGGATTTTGAGTTGAGCATCACATGGAAATTTTTCCTTAGTATTTCCTCGACCCCCTTTAACAATACGGTGTTTCCTATGACTCAAGAAAGAGAAAAACGAAACTACGAAAACAAAAGTCTTCACGCTTCATATTCCTCAAATAAATACCAAGTCTTCAAGGTCACACCAATTTCTTCACTTTCAAAGTCTTCAGAAAGTTTTCAGAATATTAAAGTCTTTAGTCGAAGATCTTCATTTTTAGGGGTCGACTTTCACTGTAAATATCAAACTCCTCATAGACTTATAGACCTGTTTACACTCATAAACACATTAGTCCCTTAACCTATAAGTCTTCAATACACCAAAATCACTAAGGGGCACTAGATGAACTTACAATACTCACCATAGATACATATACAAATATTATACGACATATTTGTCAGGTGATTTCTAATAATAACTATTTAATTATTATCTTTACTATTGGACACATAAATACTACATATTTTTATGCTTTATGCATAATTATTGGAAACACGTACACACTATGGATTAGATGGCGGGATTATGCTGAAGATTTCAAAGCATATGAGTATAAAAATTCTAAAAGTCAATGCATGTGGTCAAGCCAAGGAAGAGGGGCTCATGTAAGTGCATGCAGGAGACCAATACTAGTCAAGACATCATACAAGGGAGCTCCAGTACGTGCATGTTTGCATTACGTGCACCTGCACGTGCATGGAGCATGTGCACGCACGGGCTGGCCCATAAGCATCAACGTCCAATGCACAAAGGCCGAGGCATGTCCACCTTTCGTCAGCGCCAAGGAAACCCAGGATAACACGAGACAGCCGCCGGCGGAGGGTCCTCTAATAAATAGCTAGTCGTGTTTAGGGTTTACGTTCGGGTTTTGTTTAGAGAAATTTAGCTATATTGCTATTTTTATTTGTCTTCGCTTGTAGCGGTTAGTGCGACCGTCAAGACAACCTGTCGGAACCCCATCTTGTGAGATTAATCCCATTTAGCATATTCGCAATTTTGAGATTGTTTGGCTATTATTTTCTTGCATGTTCTTCGATTTGCTTGTAGGAAAAATCCTTCGTGGATAGGTCGATAACGCCGTGGAGTTGGTTCAGCGATTGCCGTGGATATCAGTCGTGTACGGTCCTCCCTGTACGGTTGGTAGCCGGATCGTGAGGGTCAATCCCACCAAAATCGTAGTTATCTCCCTTTCATCAAAAGATCGGGCTCCAGTTCACATCAGCACCTCTCAGTACCAACCAGGCGGAGGCCAGTCCCGGACATGGCCCCTATAATCAAGCAAGCCTCCTCCGCCGAGTCGACGATGAGGATGCGGGCCAGGCATCATCGACGTCGAGAACAAATGCTTAATTATGAAAACAAAATTAATAAACACTTAGCAAAATTTGGCATGACCTTTGCTAAAAGCAGGACATATCGAGTGCTTGAAATTTGCCATAACATAAACGAATCGACATTCTGGCAAAACATAGGCCACTTGAAAAAATATGACATGTCCAAAATGTCACATGTTCAAAATATGACATGTCCACTGCAAATTTGCATATAACAGGAAAAATTGCTTTAACTAAAAAAATAACAACAATTGCTTTAACTAAATAAATACCTAGAATTTGTTAACTACACCTAAAACAACGAAAACACCTAGAATTATGTTAAATACACCTAAAACACCTAAATTCTATTAACTACACCTAATTAAAAACCTAGATAACTTTCTGTCCTAATTTAAAAACCTAGATAAATTTCTGTCATAATTTTAAAACCTAACTAATTTAAAAACCTAGGGTTCATACTACCTAATCTGTCCTAGCTACATTTTTCAACTATATAGAATTCAAAATAACTACTCTCTAATAATTATAACTAGGGAGGGAGGGAGGAGGAGGAGGAAGGAGGGAGGAGTACCTCTCGGTGTAAGAGGGCCATGGGGGATGGCCATGCTGGGGAGGGCGGCCGGCGTAGGACACGGGGGTGACGGCCGGAGCGGGGGATTGAGGGGCGCGTGAGTGTGAGAGTGAGTGAGACAGAGGGGCGCGCGCGGGGGCCGGAGCATGGAGGAAGCAGAGGTGGGCTTAGCAGCAGCGTGGGGGAGGAGGCCCAGCGCTATAGCTAAAGCTGCAACAGGGGGCCGAGTGTGTGGCCCATTAATAGCAACGCTGGCCGGGAAAACACGCACTACTGCTAACGTGCGCTTGCAACGCTGGTTTTGGCCGGAGCTACTGCTAAGTAGCAGTAGCGTGGGGTATATAACAAACGCTACTGCTAAATGTCTACCTATAAGCATTTTCCTAGTAATGCTACACACACCCCCATCAACTTCACCTTCTGGCCCTCAATGAAGGACAAGGTGCGACTAGATTATTTCAAGTGTAAGACATCAAGTCATGCCACCTGTTTCCTAAAGTGTTATGTCTGGATAGAAGCAATGCTGAAACTAACATCATGACAAGCAATAAAAGGAGGAACAAATAAATACAGTAGCCTAATTCAACAGATCGTAGCAGGCAACAATATTCAGACAACTTTCTTACTTCTGTGTCACCTCAATTGGCGCGGGTTATCACACTACCCGAGCTATCTCCTGTGACTCTAGGTTTCATGAGGACTACAATAGTGATAAGGAGGTTGACAAGTTAAGAAGCAATTATGATACATGAGGTCCCACTCAGCCTCTTTTGTAGTCAATATTGCTTTTGTTTTACCTTCATCTGGGCAGTTTGGTTATCCAACATCTCACCAATTTCCGCAGATGTATAATGTGTTTCTCGACATCTTTCGAGGAATATTCTTTTTCGAAATTGGTAAGCGCCACGTGTCTGTAATTTGTGGGGCAAGAAATTTGTAAGCGCCATGTTATATGTCAACAATGATACCTAGGAAAAGCTGATGTAATGCGTGAGGTCCCACTTGGCAATAAAAAGTAGCACTAGCTATACTTCGCAAAAAAAGGACTGGTTGGGATAGCACAAATTTGAACAAGGGTTTTCCACACCCTTGTCACCCATCTAAAACCCAACCCAGCCCACCCATGAAGCAAAACAGCCCAGGACCCAATGCACTAGCTACTGAACCCATGCATGTATGTATCTCGAGCAGGACGTGGAGTATTTGAGCTCGAGCTCAAATGAGCCCACGCAAACAGTAAAATTGAAAGAATTTTTTAAAAAAATTCTGAATTTTTTTTGTGGTGAACTTTTACAAATATTCAAAGTGCTTGCAAATTTTCATCATGAGAACACATTCGATGAGCCGTGACTAAAAAACAAAAAGGATGCTCTGAAAATGCTACTTTTGAAAGCATTTTGGAGCACAATGTTTTGTTTTTTCGCCTCGCCTTCCACGAATGTTATCTCATGATGAAAATTTGCAAACACATAGGAAATTTTTCAAAGTATACCATGAATTTTGTTCCAGATTTTTTTGAATGTTTTCTCAATTTACTGTTCATTCAAGCTCAAAAGGATACTCTCCACCCGTGCACCCCATTTCCTCCTATTCTCCTACGTTTATTTATCCTACGCCATGCACTTTGATTTGTCTTCTCACCATGGAAGATGACGGCTCCAATAAATTATCTTTTACTATTATTATTTTTGAAAGTTTTAAAAATACTAGCACAATCAATTTGGTATACTATTTCAACATATTCATGTAAAAAATGGTTGAAATAAATTCTAAAATGTTGAATAGAGTTTCTCAAATTTTAAATACACAAAATGTAAACATGCAAATACTGACTGATCACAACAATAGAAAGGAAAAAGTGGAAAGGGAAGTTTGAAAGGAAAGAAGCAATAAACTTGGGCCCACTTCTCCCTCTCACTGTGCCTACACATGCATCTTTGTGCACATAGTAGGCTATTTGAAGATGGCAAGCTTTAGTTTTTTCTTTGAAACAACTTTAGCTTGTTTGAGCTCTTTTACGATGCCTTATACTACTAACTTAGTGGTATATAATATAGGGAATATCTAACTGTCAAGGTCGATTTTAGTGTTTAAAATATGCCATTTGTGTTATTTCCCCATAATGCACTTGTACTACATATATTGCTCATGTATACTACCCATACCAGAGGTATAATGTTTAGTAGTATACAACTAATCTTAATCATCGGATGTTTGTATACTAGTTCTTTTTTAGCACTAGTATATAGTCTACTATATGGCACCATAAAAGAGCACATTCCTTTAATCTCTTTTTCGACATCAACGTTGACCATAAAGTGGTTGTTGTACATCAAAGACTACCCTTATGCAGCACAACCGGACCATAAAGTGACCGACGTTCCAACACACAGTGTCAGAGCACAAGGATAACTGGAGATAATACCACGCGCTTTGTAACGGGAATTGGATGCAGTTATTTCAATGAGATTTGGTAGTATAAAACTTTAGTATTCTGATTAGTAATATGATAATTAAAAAAGGTACATATAATATATTGTATATTAGTAACAAGCATGATGCATGCTAGATCGTTCTTATCTCATGCATAGCAGCATGGTGAATTGACACATTTGCATGGTGAGGGAATTAAATTTAGTGGGGCGTGCATAGTGACCTGATGAGTTAACATTGCATGTTAAGATAATTGAGTTAGTGGGGATCAACTATTTAAATATATAGGATTACGCTATAGTGTGTGTCGTTCTTGTGGTTGCTTAGTTTTCCTTTAGATACAACCCTTATATGTCAAGCGTGAGCGCACAAACGCCTCACGTTATAATAAACTCATTTTTTCCTTCTTATAACACGGACATGTCTTGCGTATTCTTTAAAAAAAATTCTTTTCACAACCATTATCTATTTTTCCACCTAAACCCAAAAATTTGCCGTGTGAGCAGCCCACATGACCCCTTCCAAAATTGCAATGGGGAGGAGCCTTTCAAAGAAAAAACAATGGGTCTATATGATTTGAAATCCACCAATACACTTTTTGCTAAATCCTCTACTGTGTAGGATTTCAAAAAGGAAGTCTCAATACACACGGTCATGCATACGCTTTCTTGTAATCAAGTTTTATGATCACCCTTGGTTCTTTTGAGCGATGGATGTTATGCACCACTTAGTGAGACACTCCAACATTTTACGGAATATATCTACCTTTAATGAAGTCTTATGTTCCCAAAAAATCAGTCGTTGAGTAATCTTGCTATGCATATTATATTTTCAAGGTGGAACTATAAGGTCGTGTCAATTTTTTTACTTTGAAGGTGGTATAATTGATCCTAAGGATAAAAAGTTATTGAGTCCCTTTATATTGATCTACAAACACTTCGAGAAGCAGGGGGAGAATATGATTAAATAACAAGCCAGGCAAAGGTGGTTTTAGCACAGTTTAGAAGGTACACCTATTTTATGTTGCAGCAGTTTGGATTGATGTCTTCATTTCTTATTTTGTGTTGAATAATGCATGTCTCAATTCTGTACATGAGGGAACTCTCCCTCACCATCAACTAGTCGATGTTAAGAGGCTATCACAGACTTCTGAACGGGGGATCAACAATTTGAAAACAGAGTTGTTTTTGCTTGCTAAGCTATAGCACAAAAAAATTGTGTGAATTGTGGGCGCTTGTTCTGAGGAGCGGGAGAACTTGATTGTTTGTTGCCATCTTGATCATAAGCCTGTGGGGGCATTGCCCCCCCCCCCCCCCAATTTTTTTTCCAACAAGCTCCACCAGTAACCAATGCAATTCGTCCATAATGTATCGTGCATGCATTTGTTTTCTACGTCTTCCATCCTTTCAGCCTCGCAGATGCAGAGAAACGCACTAAGTTGTATGTGTTCATGATCATATATGATATAGCCTGAGGCATGCAATACCTCCATGAGGATTCACATGACAGGATCATTCCTCGAGATTTGGAAGATCAAATGTCCTACTGGACAGTGAGTTGAAACCCAAAATCTTGGAATTTGGGTTAGCAAGGGTTTTTGGAGGCAACAGATCGCACGAGGTGGCGCGCAATGTTGTCGGAACCTAGTAAGTTCCTCGGACCTTGCAATCTCAAAATACTTACTTCAATAATAAGTCCTCAATAACGTTCATGATTTACTTTAACAATGGTTACATGTCCCACGAATATACGATGAGTGGGCGCTCCTCCAACAAACTAAACATCTACAACTTTCATATTCTCCCTTTAGAGATTGTCACAATAAAACGAAATGGTGGTGCCTATCTCCTCACGCAGGCGAGTCTGCACCGCACACCTTTATGCCTGCTTTTCAGTTTAGTTGAGTTCA
This sequence comes from Aegilops longissima, assembly GCA_021605205.1. Taxonomy (NCBI): domain Eukaryota; kingdom Viridiplantae; phylum Streptophyta; class Magnoliopsida; order Poales; family Poaceae; genus Aegilops; species Aegilops longissima. The sequence goes on along the minus strand of CM038677.1, from coordinate 99,057,371 downwards.
GTTGGTGTTATCGATATTGATCGGCTACCAAATCAAACTAGGTTTAGTGACATTGGACCAAGGAAACCATCTTGGACGTAGTGGATTCATCTTTGAGTAGGCTCTGACCGGTAGATAAGATAAGCAGATGTATCCATCTCGGGATGTTATGCAACTTGGGGGCATTGCCCCCCCCCCACACACACACACACACACAACATGCATATGTTCATTTTCGCTGCCATTGATGTCAATTGTAACATTATGCTCAACAACACCAACATACTCAGAGATCCATCTAATAATCTACTGGTAGACATGGGCCCTCCTTTCTCTGAAAAATAAATTAAGGAAGCTGTTTTTGGCTCTTACGCTGAAGGTGCTCCAGGTCCTGATGGGTTTCCTTTTTTGTTTAAAGATTGGGAGAAGGGGGAATTGCATCTTTACAGATTGAATTTCTCCCTACTTACTCTAGTTCCTAAAGAAAATGAGGTTGTGAGGTTGGAAAAAATTCAGACCTCTTGCCATGACAAACTGTAGCTTCAAAAAAAATTCTAAATGCACTAGTAACAGATCTGGTCCTGTGTGTAATGATATTATTGCCCAGAACCAAACTTCTTTTATTAAAGGCAGGTTTATTGCGAAAAGCATAGTAGCTGCTCATGAAATTATCCATTCAGCTGCTAAGAATAATAAACCAGGCTTTGTGTTTAAGCTAGACTATGAGAAAGCTTATGACAAAATTAATAGAGAATTTTTGATTGAGGTTATGTACAATAGGGGCTTTAGTTCTAAATGGATTAACAAGATCAAGTCTCTACTGAATAAAGGTTATGTTGGGGTCAGGTTAAATGGCACCAACAGTGATTATTTTCTGGTTGGTAAACGAGTTAGGCAGGGTGATCCAGCCTCCCCTTTATTGTTTAATATAGTTGCAGATGTCTTTACTAGAATACTAGTTAAGGCAGCTAATAATATTTATATTTCTGGTATTTTTTCCCCATGCAATATGCTGATGACACGTTGCTATTTCTGGATAATAATCTAGAGAATGCTAAGCATCTCAAGTGGTTGTTGTCGTGCTTTGAGCAGATGTCGGGGATGAGGATTAATTTTCATAAATGTGATTTGGTCCCTATTAACATAGACCATGATGAGGTTGTTAAATTTGCCCAATGTTTTGGCTGTAAAATTGGGGCCTTCCCTATTAAATATTTAGGAGCCCCACTACACCATTCCAAAATTAGAAGAGAGGACTTACAGCATGTGATTGATAAGATAATTAAGAGAGGAGCTGGGTGGAGAGCTAGATTGCTTTCTTATGGCAAGAGGCTTATACTAGTGCAAGCCTGTTTAGTGAGTATCCCTCTTATTTAATGGGGATTATTAAATTCCCTAAATGGGCGCTAAAAATGATTAACTCTCAACTATCCCATTGCTTTTGGGATAACTATGAGGGACACCACAAGTATCACTTAGCTGCTTGGGGAGTTGTTGCTCTTAGGAGGGAGTATGGGGGTTTGGGCATAACCAATCTAGCTAATTTCAATCTTTGTATGCTTGCCTCCTGGATCAAAAGATATGCCTATGGGGATGGTAAGATTTGGAAGCAAATTATTGATGATAAATATGATACCCATAATTCCAATATTTTTAGTTGTACCACAGATGGGGCTTCCCCATTCTGGAAGAATGTTATTTGGGCTGCTAAAGCAGCCAATATTGGTTACTCCTGGAAAGTGGGCAATGGTGAATCTATTAGATTCTGGGAAGATAAATGGTGTGGTCAAAGTAGTCTGGCCACTCAGTTCTGGGATCTTTATAATATTGCCAATGAGCATAATGTGACTGTTGCAAGTGTATGGGATGGAACTAACCTGAAGATTTATTTCAGGAGATGTTTCTTCCAGGACATGATGCAGTCCTGGAATGCTTTGTTTGATTGCACTAAAAATGTTCGTCTTTTGAGTTATGCTGATACTTTAGTGTGGAATTATGTGGCTAATGGTATTTACTCAGTTAGTTTTTTATATAAGACAGTTAATTTTAGAGGGGTTATCCCTGGGAAAGGACCTAAAGTGTGGGAAGTTAAAATTCCACCTAGGGTTCAGATTTTTATTTGGCTTGCTTTGAATAATAAGCTGCTTACTAGAGACAATCTCAGTAAGAGAGAACATGTGGATGATCTATCCTGACTGTTTTGTGCAGAGCATGAAACGGGGGGACATCTGTTTTTTGAGTGTGTGGCTGCGAAGGAGATCTGGAGAGATATTAATGATTTACTAGATACGGCTAGTATTACTAATATTGCTCCCATGATAGAGTGGTGGCATAGCAACTCGAATACTTCTCTTAAGATTTACCAGGCTGCATCTATGTGGGCCTTATGGAAACTTCGCAATGACATGTATGTGTCTTAGGCAATATATGTGTCTTAGGCAATATCTTTGTGGGGATTGAGGAAATACTTCATTAATTGCTTTAAGAAGGCCCTGTTGTTTGATTACATAAGGTAGTAATGAGATAACTATAGCAGCATTGCTATGTGCATAAGAATAATACAGAGTCAGAGAAAATACCTTCTGCCTGTCAGACATGATGGTGTAGTTCCCAAACTGGTTGCTGGTGCCAATGCAGACTCTAAGTTGGTTTAAAACCAGATCCAGCTAGGCCCATCCTCTTTGTCAACCAATTTAAAAGCAATTGGGAACACATTGTTGTTCCCATCTCTCCCGATTGCTGCCAATATCTGCTGGGTTCGTGGATAACTTGATGAAGCAACCATCAAGTCCTGCATAAACAGAGATAGTTAGGGCAAAATTGAATAACTTGATTACATTTCTAACATGATTAAATCACTGAATTGTACCTATGAAAGGCCTACAACCAGCAAGAAATCCATCTTTGATGCCTGGAGGCAATAGAACATGTACTTGAACCTTGGTGTGGGGGCTGGGTTCAAAGGATCCTCGGTTGTCACTATGCACCTGCTTCCGTGGTTTGTGTCAAGCACACATTGTAGGTAGTCCCTCAACCTCAGATACTACTTTCTATGATCACCTTGCACAACATCAACAGCCATCAGTCTTGCCCTATATGCAAACTCCTAGGTACATGCACCCCAAACTTCTTCTTAGTATGTTTGAGAACTGTCTCTACATCAGCCTTTACATTTGATCTAATGTGTCCTCCACAGCTTCGCAACCCATTCAGCAAGAACCTTTGTACTCTCTCCACAAGCTCCACAACTATGATCCATGTGGCACTTCTTGATTGTGAATGTATCTTCATGGGCTACTTTGGATGCAGTCATGAAAAAATCACATCCATTCTTCCTCTCTGGGCACCAAACAATAACCCTTGATGGTTCATTCCTATGGTACTGAAAGTTTCTCAAAGTCCTAACATGAAAATTTCTCAATGCCTTTCTAAACTCATACACATTGGTGAAGCAAAGGTCCTTACACAGCTGCTCATGTGCATCAGGTACCTTTGGGTCATACCATTTCCTCTATTTCTTCTTCTTCAATCTTCTCTTCCTTCCAGAAGGTAGTCTTGGAGTCTCCCCATCTGAGTGAGAAATGCCCACATCACCAGGGAAGCAATACTCATCGCCTTCTGTGTACAAAATCTTGAAACTTTGGGATCTCTGGCTGACTGTGAGCTCTGGAAGTTGGACCTGGATTTGCTGCTGCTCTTCTCACAGGCTTGAGTTTCTCAGGCCTGCATTTTTCCACAACTATTTCCTCTCCACTGTCAGCCTCTTTCTCCTCCTGCCAAAACTCTGAAACATCACTGTCACCTTCAAACTGTGGTCTGTCTTCTACAGCATCTCTTTCTTCTTCATTTCCAATATTTTCTTCACCTCTCTTCCAAGCCTTGTAAGACATCTTTATCCCTCTATAGTCACCCCTATCAATCTCAAAGTCCGAGGATGATTTGTCAATATCATCATCCGCTTGACCAGCAGCCTGTCCATCATCATCTCCACCATTAGCTTCTGAAATGTTGAAGTTACAGCTTTGTTGTGTATTCAAATTAACATGAAGAGGGTGGACCACTCCATCTTGTTACAGACTTAACACAAAACCAGGACCCCCCACTGGGCTGCCTATTGGAATTTGTTCTTCACAAACATTGTGAGCCCTGTTACATTCAACATATCTATCTTCATTTGCCTTGGAAACAATGATATTGAGCACTGTTAAATCTGAGTGGTCTATCATTTCTTCAACTGCATCTTGACTGTCCGTAAGAAATAAACCTTCTGTCCAATCCCTTGTTCTTTTACCCAGTAAATGTAGTCATCTGACCCATAGCCTTCAGTCTCAGTAAGTGCTATCAAGTTCAGAAATGTGATGTCTGAAATAGAAAACCTCCTTTCCATATTATCTCTGCCCTGGAAATGCAGCCTAACCTCCCAAATTTCATCATCCAGCCTGCATTACATAATATGTTATTTGAAAAGCCCAACTAACTAAGTGTTTTTTGCTACAAAAATTCAGTGCACACTAACTATAAAGTATAGTAAGGAATCTGAATCCAACAAATGCTTCTCTGAATCCACCATGCATTTCTACTAAATCTAACTAATCCTTCAGTGCTAAGTGATACTGTTGCATCCAAAACATGCCACAGAGTGTTTGCTCAACTATTATTCAGTGCATGTTCATGTTCTAAGATGAATCACAGCAGCATCAACCTAGGGTTTGGTCAAAAAACTAACTAAATTATGCTATGTTGTTTGAAATGAACAAGCAGAAATGCAGAAACTGTTGAAGGAGCTCATAAGAGGAAAAAAACTTACTCCACCCCTCCAAATGCAGAGGCCAGTCTTTGGGAGTTGGCCGGATCTGCTGCACAGCGCTAGCAAGAGACCTCGCTGCTCAGACTCAAGCGAGAACTGGCAATCACCAAGGCGATGGTGGTGTAACCTGTGGCGTAGGAGCCTGCATCATAGCTGCAGCCAGTGGTGTCCGCTGCGGCGGCGGCGGGCGCCGTCCGGGTTGGGTTGCGGTTACCGCGCCCCAGCCTAGTTAACAACCCTCGAGAACTCGCCGCCTCCATCCCCCTTCCACCTCCACCCGTTGAATGGCCGCCATCGCTTAGTTTTCGCCGCCGCCGCCATCGGAGAGGGAGGCGGCACGAGAGAGAGGAGAGCAGAGACGGAAGACAGAGTGAGGGCGGGCCGGATCCGTTTGACCTGGTCGGGACGGCCCGTGCGCCCTAACGGCCGTCACCCGCACGCCGTGAGCACTGTGGCCGACAAAACACTGACGGGCGGGCCCCATATGTCATAACCCCAGTTAAAACTTAACCGTTCAGCCACTTGGGTTTTTTGGAACAGCCAGCCACTTTTGTGGTAGTTTTTTGAAAAATTAAAAAAAGCGGTAGTTTTTCGGAACGATAGCCCGTAATGTGGTAGTTTTTTGCTATTCACTCGATTATATCCAAAGGAGGTCACTCTACTATGAAAAATCTCTCCTTTTCTATTTCCTGATCAAGTGAGGAGGAGTGCCTCATAGGGCCAGCTCCTTAAGGAATGGCATTCTGGGACAGAACCAGGAATACCCCAACCAGCAGCTGCTTTTGCTGCCGCCCTCCCTGTGCTCATGTGGGTGGGGAATTCGTTCAAAGCGATTGACCCCAAATCAAACACCACAACCGACTGCTCATGCTTGTACGTGTCGTGCTCCACAAAGCACTTCTCCCCTTCTCCCGGCCACCGCACTCTTGTCCTATGCGCCGTTCACCAGCGCGACACGCCATCCCCCGTTCCACCTGGCTGGTCCTACTTGCCTGCTGCACCTTCGTAATTTTCTTTGATGCTTTTCCGGTTTCCCCTGACGAGCTCTACGGTTGTTTCCTCTGTGTATTAGTGTATATAAACTGCTCTGAATAAAATTTAATTGAAATAATGTGCGTGTGTGTGTGTGTGTCCAGTATCTAGGGTATTGTTGAACTCAAATTGATGTAATTGCCAATTTCATTTCATATTATACAAACAGAAGATGAAGAGATCATTTTCACCGGTGTCTGCAACGGGGGTGTCTGCACCTATCATTTCAGGAGGGAATCAAGCACCTAAAGGGACTGGATACACACACATATAGGTCTCGCAAAGTGCTTTTACCTGGTAAGTTTTCAGATTTGAATCGATAATAATTGTTTCACTTGATGTTTATGCTTTTTTATGAAATTATATAATTTTATAATGCCTTGAAGGTGCTGGTTTTTCTACCGTTGATCAAGTTATGGGAGGCACTAACGAAGTAATCAATTGATTTGGTATTTTTTTGTATTCACATATTATTATTTGTATTTTTATCATGTTTTATCTATTTTATTGGATCACTGAACATCAAGTTTAAATTGTAGATTTATTACGAAATTGTACTTTATTTTGTATGCTTTTCGCATCAAGTATTTTTTAGAAATGCCATGAGGTAGTTTTAAGTGCCAAAGTTTTCCATGTTGTCGACAAAAAAGTTGGGCCCGAGTTGCTTAGAGCATCTCTAGGAGACCCCGCATCCCGCCGACCCGCAAAACGCGCTCGGAGTTCGCGGAAAAACGGCTTTGCGGGCCGGCACGGAGAGCCGCAGAGGCAGACCCCGCAAAACAGACCCGTATAAAAGGATATTCACGGAATATACTCATTTACGGGTCGGCTTTGCAGGGTCTGCTCTTACGCCGCTGCCGCCGGTCCGCAAATATCAATACCATAGCACAAAAAAACAACAATCATCCACACTACAAAATAATTATTTAGAAAAATACCAATACCAACACAATACAACAATCATCCACATTACAAATAATTATTCAAATCATCAAAGCAAACTAGTCCCGAATACAAAACTGGTCCCGAATACAAATAACACATGAATTAAATAAAAATGAATAGAAAAATGAGTTTGTTACTGTCCAGCCCTTTGCCAATGGTGCTCAATGATATCCTCCTGAAGCTGAAAGTGGGTGTTTGCATTTTTCAATCTCCTTGTATGTTTGAAGAAAAACTCTAATGCGGTTAGGGTCTCTAGCTGGTTTGACACTGCTACCCACATTGTCGTAGAAGAACTCCAAGTGCATGCCTCTCTCATCTTCGAGAATCATATTGTGAAGGATAACACAACATGTCATGATGTTTTTCAAGGTCCGCTTGTCCCAAAAATGAGCAAGACCACGAACAATGGCAAACCTAGATTGCAAAACCCCGAATGCTATGTCTTTTCGGGCTGTGTTGGGGATATAACTATTAGGTATGACCCACCCAGGAGGGGCCGCGTCATGCCATTGGCGACTTAAAGATGAAGAGGCCCGATAAGGTCCCAGAAGATATGAAGATGGCGGTTCATGGAGTAAGCCTATTGACGGCCCAAGACCCGGAGGACTCAAGGCTCGGAGGTGTGAACCGCCAGCTGATGACTTGTTCTGTAAGGCAAGCTTAGTTAGAAACCGAGCTGGTCATGTTTGTGTGAGCCGGACGGGACTCTGTAAGCCGCCGGGCATCAACCTGTATATAAAGGGGTGACCCGGTGGCGGATTAACTCAAGAAACAACCAATCGAGAACTAGGTCAAGCATATTTGCCCCCTGATAATCAAAACCCAAGCAATACAACTGAAAGCAGGAGTAGGCTTTTACCTCATTAAGAGGGGCCGAACCTAGGTAAACTCTCTGTGTCCCTTGTCCCGTTCAACCCCTTTAAGCTAACCTAGTTGCGATGGCTCCACACCTAAGTCCTTTTGCTAGGACATCTGCCGTGTTAAGTCCACGACAGTTGGCGCCCACCGGGGGCGAGAGCACGGTGGTTTCGAGTTTTGAAGGGCAGCTTCTTAGGGATCACGGAATATGCCGTGGCTCGTATAACCAAGAGTCACCGCGGCAAAATCTACATCGTCGACGCAGGCTGGGGTCCCGAGGCCGATTCAATCGAATACGAGTACCGGGTCCCCTTCGGCGGAATCCACGTCTTCATCGGCAATATCGGCGAGTTGGAGCCTGAGCCGGACACCTACACCTACATCATCGAGAAGGCTCAGCATGCGCGACCCGCCAAAGTTCAAACCGCCGTGAAGCATGCTTTTGTGGGTTTTACTCACGGAGCGGATCTTGAGGAAGGATCTGTGTCCGATGGAGAGACAACCATCTACTCTGATGATGAGTCCTCAACCGACGAGACCAATTCCATGTATCAACTGCAAGATGGCGGGCTTGGGGGCTGTTCCGATGGCGACAGTATTCCGGACCCCTATGAGCCGCCGAACAGGGTTGCGATCTTCATGGTCGGTACACAACCGGTGCTCAATTCATCAACTGTTGCGGCTATGACTTCCGATTCAACAGCCGAGGAGACGGCCAGAGCAAGCGGCTCTGCACGCCCGCCGACTCAGGTTTTGTCCGAGCTCTTGGATGCCTTGGCAACTTTAATGGAGGCAGAGGTGACCCCGGCGACTCAAGCGCGGCATAAGGTGGACGTTACAAAACTACGAGATGAGATAGCTTAGGCCAAGGAGGAGCTTAATGCTGAGCGGGACAATTCCATTTCTCCCCCTAACTTGAGCCACCACCTGGGATTTGCCCGTAGTTTTCAGGTATGCTCAAAAATACCCCTCTTCCGTCTGTGGCCCTCACAGAAATCCCCCTCCGGGCCGTTTCCGTCGGGTCAATGGTCTTTGACCGGTAACTGTGCGTCTGTTGGACATTTTGCCCCAGGTTCTTACATGTGGGCCCGTATCAAAATGTTATCCACTCGCTCACTCTGTTTCTTCTACCTCGCGACCACGCACAGACTGGAGCAAGGTGATTCACTGGCGACGCATGAACGACATCGTTCTGGAGCTCGGGCAGTGAGGCCGCGTGGATGTGCACCTCACGCATGTCGTCCGCAAGCTCTTCTTGTCGCCGTGGAGGTAAGTTATTCTTCTTTGATTTGTGTGCGCCCGTGGATTTCTCGTTAGGGTTTGAGCTAAAATTTGGGATTTGCTCTCTCGTAGGTCGACGGGGTCGGCATAGTGCAGTTCTCCTCCGAGTTCTACATGCCGGATCCGAGTTATTGCGGCCTTGAGAAGCTTTCCAAGCATCGGTGCCTGATACGTCTCCAACGTATCTACAATTTTTTATTGTTCCATGCTATTATATTACCCCCTTTGGATGTTTATGGGCTTTATTTTACACATTTATATCATTTTTGCGACTAACCTATTAACCGGAGGCCCAGCCCATATTGCTGTTTTATTGCCTGTTTTAGTATTTCGAGGAAAAGGAATATCAAACGGAGTCCAAACGGAATGAAACCTTTGGCAGCGTGATTTTTTTGGAAGAATATGATCCTGGAGACTTGGAGTTCACGTCAGAAGATCCTCGAGGCGACCACGAGATAGGAGGGCGCGCCCCCCTGTAGGGCACGGCCCCTGTCTCGTGCGCCCCTCGAGCACCTCCCGACCGACTTCTTTCACCTATATAAGCCTACGTACCCTAAAAACATTGAATATCAAGATAGATCGGGAGTTCCGCCGCCGCAAGCCTCTGTAGCCACCAAAAACCTCTCGGGAGCCCGTTCCGGCACCCTGCCGGAGGGGGAATCCATCACCGGTGGCCATCTTCATCATCCCGGCGCTCTCCATGATGAGGAGGGAGTAGTTCACCCTCGGGCTGAGGGTATGTACCAGTAGCTATGTGTTTGATCTCTCTCTCTCTCTCGTGTTCCCTCTATGGCACGATCTTGATGTATCGCGAGCTTTGCTATTATAGTTGGATCTTATGATGTTTCTCCCCCTCTACTCTCTTGTGATGAATTGAGTTTCCCTCTTGAAGTTACCTTATCGGATTGAGTCTTTGATATAAGAACACTTGATGTATGTCTTGCCGTGTTTATCTGTGGTGACAATGGGATATCACGTGACACTTGATGTATGTTTTGGTGACCAACTTGCGGGTTCCGCCCATGAACCTATGCATAGGGGTTGGCACACGTTTTCTTGACTCTCCGGTAGAAACTTTGGGGCACTCTTTGAAGTACTTTGTGTTGGTTGGATGAATTTGAGATTGTGTGACGCATATCGTATAATCATGCCCACGGATACTTGAGGTGACAATGGAGTATCTAGGTGACATTAGGGTTTGGGTTGATTTGTGTCTTAAGGTGTTATTCTAGTACGAACTCTTGAATAGATTGATCCGAAAGAATAACTTTGAGGTGGTTTCGTACCCTACCATAATCTCTTTGTTTGTTCTCCGCTATTAGTGGCTTTGGAGTGACTCTTTGTTGCATGTGGAGGGATTGTTATATGATCTATCTATGTTATTATTGTTGAGAGAACTTGCACTAGTGAAAGTATGAACCCTATGCCTTGTTTCCTATCATTGCAATACCGTTTAGGCTCACTTTTATCACTAGTTACCTTGCTGTTTTTATATTTTCATATTACAAATATCTATATCTACCATCCATATTGAACTTGTATCACCATCTCTTCGCCGAACTAGTGCACCTATACAATTTACCATTGTATTGGGTGTGTTGGGGACACAAGAGACTCTTTGTTATTTGGTTGCAGGGCTGTTTGAGAGAGACCATCTTCATCCTACGCCTCCTACGGATTGATAAACCTTAGGTCATCCACTTGAGAGAAATTTGCTACTGTCCTACAAACCTGTGCACTTGCAGGCCCAACAACGTTTACAAGAAGAAGGTTGTGTAGTAGACATCAGTGCCCGGGGCGCGGGCTCGTTCCTGCTCGCCGTGTCGCCTGGGGAGGAGCAACCACGGGGAGACGTTTTCTTGGATGCCCACTTGATGTAATTTGGTAGATTGTATCTGCTTTGCAACAAATTGGTGCAAAGATCGCATTTTGACGATATTTTTTATGTTGCAGCTTCCTGATAAATGTGAATGGGCTGTGTGGGTTGACCCTCCTCCTCCAGATCTTGTTGGGCGTGCATTTGAGACACTACATGATGGACTAGAAGCAAGTTGGCTCAAAGCTCATCGTTTAGAGAAGAGGGTGACACATCTCAGAGAGAAAAAGAAGAAGTTAAAGTTACAGTTGCAGAAGAAGCATGATCAGATGGAAACATGGGCATTTTTTATGATAATTGTTGGCATATGCATTCTATCATATTTGTTTGGTTCAAAGAATGCATATTAGTCAGTGAGAACAAGCTAGTTTGGCACTGAGTAGAAATTAGCTTGATGTTGTGAACTTTCTAATGATGTGAGTAGCTCCTGGTTGTGTAACTTTGATGCTATGCATCTTTTGGAAAGACAAAGTAATTGAAAAGCATCAGTTGGATCTTGTGATCTCTCTTTGTCTTATTGTTTTTGTTTGAACCTCTCCAATCCATATTACTCGTCGATCAAATGGTCCCAACGAAACATGATCGACATCCATTTGAGCGACAAGTAATACGTGCCGGAGGAAGTGACCGACAACATCAATGATCAATGATACTGCATCATTGTGGTCACTCAAGATACCAACAATGTATAATAGGATCAACATCAATGATGAACAATAGCAAGTTATGACTAGGATCAATTCCAAATAATACCAACAAAATGCCAACATCGACAACAAGGTATGACAACAGTAACATGAGACAACATGATCCATTACATAGGTTCACACAGCAACATGAGACAACATGATCCATTACATAGTTCACACAAAAACATCAACTAAATAGTTCAAACAAACAGATGGTTCAAAGCTTCTGCTACATAGTTCGAACATGACTCAAATGACATGATCACACAGTGTTCACAACAAGTTTCCCCTCTTGCTCCTAGTGTTGCATGCAGGATTAGAAGAGAGCCTGGACTTGCTCCTAGTGCTCCTAGCATTAGCTGGCACCTTCTTAGGAGAGGCAGACCTGCTAAGCTGGTTGCTTCCAGTTACAAAACCACCAGTCGTGAGCGTATCGCCTTTCTACTTCTTCTTCGGTGAAAGAGGGTTGTCACCTCTATCTGCTGGCCTTTTGTAATTTTTCCTTGGGCTGAAAAGTAACAACACAAGCTTTTATTAGTTAATAACGAAGTAATTTGTTAGATAAATCAATTAGTTGTAGTTATAATAGCAGGTTACCTCATAGTAGTTCCTGCAGCACTTGCTACAGTTGGTGCATCACTTACAGGAACTGGTGCATCATCTTCAAGATCTGCTTGTGCTTCTCTTTCTTCTACACATCATCCTCATTTGTTGCTGCAGGTTCACCTGTATCAGATAGTACATCATTGTGTTCTGGTGCATTGTCAGCACCCCAGTGCTCATCCTCTTCTCCAAAAGCTGGGTCAATTGACTCTTTGCACTTATTGCCATGGTGACCAAGTCTGCCACATCTAGGGCATTTCTTTCTCCTGCCCCCAAGTCCTTTTCCTTCTGACTTTGCCCTAATCCTGGTCTTTCTAGGTCTACCAGGGGGCCTGTTTTGAGCTGGAGCACACAGTTTGAACCCAGGATCAACTACATCCCACTGTTGGTTCCCCTCCATTGCAGGCAAGTTGTCAGCATATGTTGCATTGAACATTTGTACTGAGTAATATGGGTGAACATACTGTTCAATCTCACTGGCTGGACCTCTCATTGATGTAATGAAGTATAGTGCATGTATGCAAGGTTGGCCTGTAATTTGCCACTTTCTGCAGCTACAAGTGTTATCTTTCAAGTCTACAGGATATCTCCACTCCCTCTTTTCTCTGTCAACTGCAGTGACCTCTGCCTCATGTGTACTTCTTTTCACTACAGTCATGTCCAACCCCTTTGATTTTGCAAGCAACATTTTCATAACTTTTGGAATTATTACATGACCAACATATGTTGCTGCAGCAATGCTTTGCCTAATGTCAAATTTCTCCATTATGTATTGTCTTATTCTGTCAAGCAGATCAACAATGTGTAGCCATTTCCACTTTCTAATCTTTGAATTAAAAGACTCTGCAAGATTATTGTTAACATAATCTAGCTTGCAAGTTTCATTAAAAAGAGCCCTTGCCCATAACTTAGTGTGGTGCTCCTCTATGTACTCTTGCACACCTTGCTTGCTGTACAACTGAGTGAGATGGTACTTGTGCTTTTTCAAGCTGTAGGTCAAAGAACAGGGCCACAAGTTTTCATCAAAGATTTTTCCTCTAAACTATTTACTAAAATTAGCTGCAAGATGCCTCATGCATTCCCTGTGCTCTACACCTGGGAACACATCTTCTACAGCTGACTCAAGTCCCTTGCAGGCATCAGTGTGAATAACCAATCCCTCTGGATGGCCTATTAGGTCTTTCAAGTTCTGGAAAAACCAAGTCCAACTCTCAGTGTTCTTTGTCTCTAGCAGTCCATATGCAACTGGAAAGATCCAATTGCATGCATCTACAACACAAGCACTAACAAGCTGTCATCTATACCTTCCATTTAATGTTGTTGCATCTACTGCTAGATATGGTCTATAGCCAGCTAGAAAACCTTGCCAAGAGGCCTTAAATGATACAAAAACTCTCCTAAAGTACTCTTTGTACCTTTTCTGTCCATTGAGTTTAAACTCTACAGTGTGTCTATCAATATTAACCACACTATGAGGAGATGCCTTTTCTACTTCAGCTTTGAAAGTATACAAGAGTTGGAATGAATCAGTCCATTTACCATAGATGTTATCCAGTGCCATTTGCTTACCATAAAAAACTCTCATGTAAGGGAGCTGCACCCCATACTTCTTTTTCAAGTCTATCTGCAGAGTTGGCACTGAATATTTGAGTTCTCCCTCACCCAGTTCTTCACCGCATCTGCCACCCACCTACTCTTTGCAGACCTGAGCCTTTGCCTCCTTGTAACACTTGGGCATATGTGAGCTGTCTTGTTTACTTTGACCTGCAGCAAGTAATAGTCAGCAACAGTCCATACAATTATGAATGCATAGTTATTACTAAGGAAAGTTATTATTTACACTAACTACATTAGTCCTACATTGTATTACCTGAAAAAGTGTGCTATTTCTCATTCTGGAGGCAAGCATCCTTCACTTACACCTTTTGTAAGCACAATGAACAGTTAGTCTACTGGGCTCACTCTTGTCAATTATAAATTCACTCTGGGTCTTGATTGAAAAGGTGGCAAGTGCATTCCTACAATCTATGACATCTGAAAATGTAGTTCCTTCTGCTAAACAAGGATCATCTCTGTTATACTGCACACAGATCCAGGTTAAGATTCATACAAACTTGGGACAAGAAACTTACCCTGCTGGAATTTGCATTCCCATCGTCTGCGTCGTCTGCCTGGATGCTTCTTTGGCACCGCTACAATCACCGGCAGCCGCCATCGTCGACACCGCCTCCTTTAGCGTCGTAGCAGAGGGAAATAGACGATGGATAATCACCTCCACTCCCACTGCGCCCCGACGCCCGCAGTCCTACAGATCCGCCGCAGCTACTGGACCGCCGGTGAGGGATTTAGGGTGATCTAGGTTTAGGGTTTCAGTCGCCAAGAGGGGAACGAGAGAAGAGGTGTGTCGCGAGGGAGAAGAGAGAGTGAGCGAGTGGATAACATTTTGATATGGGCCCACATGTAAGAACTAGGGGCCAAAATGTACAACAGACGCCCAGTTACTGGTCAAAGACCATTGACCCGACGGAAACGACCCGGAGAGGGATTTCTGTAAGGGCCACAGACGGAAGAGGGGTATTTTTGAGCATACCTGAAAACTAGGGGCAAATCCCAAGTGGTGGCTCAAGTTAGGGGGAGAAGTGTAATTGTCCCATGCTGAGAATGCCGGGATGGCAACAGAGCGAGCCACCTTGGACGCTGAATCGCAATGGATTCAAGCAGAAACTTTCCGGTTAAGCCTGGATCACACTGCATCAAATGTTGTTCTTCGCAGGAGGCACCAGAGTCGTTTACCTTTAGAGTACAATGCAAGAAATCTTTTCAATACACCTGGGCAGGACCAAGTAACCCACTCGAGATAACCCGGGCTGTTGAAGCACATGCGGCAGGAGCGACAGTTCAACCCCGTGTTGCAGATCCGCCTCGTTTGAATCTGACCCCGCCTCGGCGAGTGCCAACACCTCCGATTCATTTTTCTAACCCTCTGGATAACATGATCTCTGCGGCATCGCATCAGGCGGCTCTCCTAGTGCAAGGTGAGTCTCCCGCGACGGTTGAAGCCCGGAACGTAAAGCCTGTAGCAGTAGCATAGCACGGGTCTACCAAATGGCGCTGCTGCTAAGTGGTCCCCACAATACCCACCTGGCTACCTATAGTAGCAGCATGGCCCACTGAACCCATGCTACTGCTAAACCGATAGCAGTAGCGCATGTAACAGACCCACCGCTGAAACTATTGTTGCATTGTGCCACCTGGTGGGTGCCACTTAACAGCAGCGCGGGCGGCCAACACCGCGCTACTGCGAGGGCACTTAGCAGTAGCGCCGGGCCTGGATCAGCGCAGCTGCTAAGTAAACCTTATCTCTCCCGTGCCCATCCACTTTCTCACTCCCTCACTCCCTCCCTCTGCCTATTCCTCCTCCCGCCGTCACCACCGCATTGCCACCGCCGTCCTCCCTCCCCTTCCTTGGTAAGCCGCCGCCCTCCTCCCTCCTCCTCCGTCATCCCTCCTCTCCCTCCTCCGGCCGCCATCCTCCCACCTCCTCCTCCTCTTCTCTCCTCCCTCCCTCCCTCCCTCCTGTCTCCCTCCATCCCTCCTCCCTTTGTTCTTGTAGAATGTAGGTTTTTTTAATGTTTTTTAATACAATAGTATTTAGATTATTTGAATGGAATAGAAAATTTTCAGTAAATGTAGGTCTTTTGAATAGAATAGAAAATTACTAAATGTAGAATAGAATAGAAAATTAGAAAATTTTCAATAAATGTAGGTCTTTTGAATAGAATAGAATTTTTCTATTAGTTCGATGTAGGTCTTTTGAACCAAATACCTTTACATATTTAGTTATGCTTGTTGTCCAAATGAAATGTTACGGTTATAAGATATATTGAAATGTTTTTGTCTAAATTGAACCACTAAAATGCAATGAGCATACCAAGTTTGAAATTTTCTAAAAAGCTAAATATGTATAAATGGGCATATAATCTGCTTAGTGCATCATCGATATTCTGTTACATGAGAAGTGTATTCTGTTAAATTAAAAGACGTACTTTCGTGCATGGTCCTAATCTGCAGTCATCTACTTTTTGATATTTCTACCAGATCTCCGCGGTCAGAAGTTTATGAGGGACCTCGCCAAGCAAGATCTGGATGAATGTGGAGACGACTGGATGTAACATCCAGAAGTTTACGAGGGGTCTTCTAGATATTAAATCCTGCCAGCGATGGAACCATCCATTATGTAGTTAACAAGGTGCTAGTAAGAACCCTTGATCTCCATGAAGTACTGATGATGCTTTCAAAGCTTCACCGGATCTTTTGACGTCTTTTTTGGTAGCATGTGCTACAAATCGTTGGGATGTTCTTCCTAGACTATAAACTAGTTCATCTGTGTGGTCTGTAGTAAACTTTGCTTTCTTACCAGAACAGGAAATAAATTATGGATGCTCCGTGCCTGAATTCTGGTGCAGCTGAGATACTCTTTGTTCTATCACTCCGACAGTGTGACTGTAGGGTTCATTTGTCAGGGTTTTTTTATCTTCGGAAGTTTAGTACAGTTGTACTCCCTCCGTTCCGAAATATAGGTCGCTGGAGGATTCGTTCCGACCAGGTGAAAACGGTGAAATTTACATCGCTGCCCTTAGTTTGAATCGGTATCCCCTGGCCATCGTCTTCCTCCATCCGCCAGGCCATCGTCCATCGTCCGCCCGCCCCTGCTTCTCCTCCAGGCCCCTGGATTTGAAATTCTCCGCCAGACCATCGTCCGCCCGCCTACCCCTGCTTCTCCTCCGCCCGCCCCTGCTTCTCCTCCACACGCCCAGGTCCCAGGCGCTCCTAGGCCCGAGTCCCTGCTCCTCAGTGCGCTCAAGTCTTCGTCTCCAGCAGCAGCAATCTAGAGGCGCATCGATCCAGGGGCGCCAAGGAGGGTCCTCGTCTCCCAGAAGGAGCACACAACAGCAGCGATCCCAGGTCCCAGATTAAGCAGCAGCGATCCCAAGTCCCAGGTCCAGCAGCAGCGATCCCAGGTCCTCAGGGCCTTATCTTGCTCCTTCTTCTTCTCCTGGGCGTGCTCCTTCTTCTCCTGGGCGTGTTCCTTCTCCTGCAACAGAAGCAACATCGGAGATTAGAGTCGTACTGATCAGCAACAGCAACCAACAACTGCTGGGTTCTTCTGCAGGTGGAGTATGACAACAGCAGCAGCAGTAGTTTGACAACAGAAACAACAATAGTTTCACGACAGCAGTGGTTTCATAGCAGCAGCAGCCGTTTCACAGCAGTAGCATCAGCTATGCATCCTGTCCTAACAGGTACAAATTATCAACAGCAGCAGTAGTTTGACTCTCTCATTACTTGCTAGATTAGCAACAGCAGCGGTAACAGATCAGCAACAGATAAGGAGCAGCAGAAGGTTCTGGAGAACATGTTTTACCTGTAGTACCAGATCACCGCTGACAACTGCCTCGTCGTCTCGCCTGTACAAGATGGTTCTCCCAGACCTCAACAACACTCCACCTGCAGAAGATGAGATGGTTGAAGATGAGATGATTGAAGTAGGAGATGAAGATATACTAAATGCAGGTATATTTCTGAATTTATTTGACATGAACTAGAACAATGGGAAGTACACAATGAGGATCAAATAAAACAATGATCAGTTAAAGTTAAATACTCTGTTAACTGAAATGATCAGATAAAGCAATGGGAGTACACAAATTGACATGCAACATTTTCAATTAATTTTAACTGAATATTTTGAGGTAACTAAAAATTCAGTTAAAGTTAACTGAATATTTTCAGTTATCATTCGATCATTTGAATAATTTCAGTTAACTGAATATTTTCAATTAACTGAATATATACTTAATGAAATGATCATTTGATCATTTTATGAAATGATCATTTCATTTGATCATTTTATCCAATGATCATTTAGTCCCTTTATGAAATGATCATTTTATCAAATGATCATTCCATTTGGCCATTTTATAAAATGATCATTTTATCAAATGATCATTCTATTTGATCATTTAGAGAGGGGCGTCCTCTCTGTCAGTCAGTCAGTCAGCCCACCTCTTCCGCCGGTGCAACGTACATCCCTTTAATTAATTTTTCTTCTCCCCAGGCTGCATTGCGGCTCAGTTAGAACAAAAAAAAAAGAATGTTACTTGCTTTGGCAGGTTCGGCTCGGTTACTTGCCTTGATCTCAAGGCACCTCCGCTAATTAACTGGCCTGCACTTGTCTTCTCTATGCAGGAAACTCTCGCACCTGCTGCTCGATCTCTTGGTTCCTGAAAGCTTTGCCTCCTGCCTTGCATGGCCTGTTGTTTCCGATGACTAGTGTTGTCTTCCTATTCTCCTTGTAACGCGTACCGTTTCTCCCATTGGCCTGTGGCTGTAAAATAAATTTAGAACAAGTAAATGGCGAGGCTGGCGATCATGTCCAGCTGACCATCGACTTAGCTTTGCAGCTACAACTGCACAAATTTTCATTTAATTTTATTAACACAAAAGGTTTAATTTACATTTATTAACATAGAAGATGCATTTAGATTTAATTAATGGAGGATGCTTGAGAAGCTTTAGAAGAGGAGAGAAAAGAAGAAAGAAAGAAGAGAAAAGAGGGAAATTGGAGTATTGGATTTAGGCCTACTGTAGCTTGCAATCCTACAATAAACTACAGTACTGAAACTACTGAAACTACTTGCAAGAGGAGTACACTACAGTAGCTTGCAATCCTCTTCTTGCAAGTCCTACACTAAAAAAATCAGATAATTTTAATTAACTGAAAAGGTTTAAGTTAATTAAAGGAAAAGGTTTCGGTTTATCTTGATTAACAGAAAAATGTTACTTAAAAATTACTCCATGCTTTTGTTAATTTAGTGAATCAAGTCTGAAGAAGCTACAGAAGATCACTACAAATCTCTACTCCATGCTTTAGCACATTCAATTACACACAGGAGATCACAAAAGAAGATGTACTCCTACACTTTACTGAAAAAGAAGAGAGTAAGAGAGGACACTGCTGCACAAGCACAAGTTAATTTTAATTACTCCGAGCACAAGCATAAGTTAATTTTAATTACTCCAAGCACACTGCTACTCCTTTTATTGATTCAGAATTGGGTTGATCATTTTTATTCTGTAGCTACTCCTTTTTATTTCTCTGAAAACAAAACAACTCCTAACAACAACTCCAATTCATTTATAAAGTGTGCAATAAAAAAGCTTCACAGTGTACACCAAAATCCTAACAACAACTCCAGAATGGAATTGGCAAAGAAGAAAAGGCACTATACACCTTCATCTAGAACCTCTTAAACAGCACAGAGCAGAATCCTAAGCAAGATAGCAAGCGAAGCAACTACTCCTTCATCTAGAACCTCTTAAACAACAAAGAGTATATCTTCAGGCAGTTCAACTACTCACGTCAGAACAACATTGCTTAATCTGAAGAAATTGCTTATCACCTTTACAATCACCGTGATATCACGGAGCGGCGTCCTCGGGTACCAACCAGGAAGTGGGCTCCTCCTCCATGGCGGCGGCCGCGCTGCAGGCCACGACACAGGCGTTGCTGCTGCTTCCAGTGGTGGTCTGGTTGTGCAGGTGGTGCGCGAGGATGGGCCGGAGCTCATGGAGGAATAAGTGGTGGTTGGTCTCGTCCTGCAGGTAGCACCAGTCCAGCCTGTAGCAGGGGAACGCGCACGGAGGGGAAAATGTTCAGTCGGGAAGGAATTAACGGCAGAATTAAATGGGAACTGAGGAAGGAAACCAAGTACCCTTGCGACGAAGAGGACGATGTGGAAGGAGGGGTCGGAGCTGCGGTGGCGGAGGTGAACGAGAGGACGGCGCCGGCGGCAGCTCCGGAGGCGCGGGGCGACGGCTACGCGAGGCGACGACCTGGGACAACGATGCCCTGGCGGCAGGAGCTGGCGCTGTCGTCGTGGTGCCCACCGCGGCAGATCCTGGCGACGGCCCTGACGGCGCCGTCCCCTCCGACGAGCGCAGGCGCCGCTGATGCCACCGCCTCCTACTCCATCTAAATCAGATCCACAACGCTCAACAGCAGCCGCCGCCTCCACATCCAACGCCTCCATCGCTCATCACCGGCGCAAAAATCGATCTTTTCACCATCGGACTCACCGACGCATACGGTGGTGGGGAGAAAGGGGGTGGTGGAAGATGTCGGCGACGTCGAGAGGGAGTGGCAGAGGGGAGGCCGACGTCGATGCGGGAGGGCAAATTGGGAAAGTGAAAGAATTTCGTAAGGTGATGAAAATTACACTACCATCGCTTAAACGACCTATATTTCGGAACAGAGGGAGTATATTGAAATCAATGAAAAATTGAAAAATTGAAATGCGTTTCACATGCAGTAAAAAGGATACACTTCATATACAACAGGTTGAATATTGAAGTAAGCTTCATGCTCTGCAATCATGTGTGCATACAACTATGAGCAGCTAGGTATTTTCTCTCAGAATAACAAATACTAACACCTGAAAAAATACACTGCATTTTTCTTGTTGAAAAAGGACACTGTTGATAAGATGGTGAATTTCACTTTTTACCCACTGTTTGTGTATTTGTGATAGTATTTGCCCCATCTAAATATTCGGCCACATTGTACCCAAAAATTGTTGTGTTGTGTCGTGTATAACCCAATTTAACAATTTGCCCTGATTTTAACCAGTTGGGTCCCCTTGTCAAGATGATGTGCATGATGGTTAGTATTCCAACTAGGAACGTAAACCAGATGGGACTATCCTCTACCCACCTAATCGGACTCGCGTCCCCGTCCATCTAATTGGCAAAACCTTGCCCCATGGCAAATCTTGTTTCGGTTATCACCTGGCGGCTCCTCTTTGCCGCCCTTTATTCTCTCTGCCCCACCGCTTGTGGTCTCACAGAGTGGGCCTGGCTTGACCAAATCACAAAATATGGTGCAGAGCTGGGTGGTTTTATGGGTTGTGTTGGCGGGATATAAGAGCAACTCTAGCAGAGTCTGTCATACTTTGCATTTGAAAATAGGCGTGAGTGCGGCGCCCATTTCTACCTAGGCCGCCACCGACATTCAGTCAAAATACTCAAGGGCGGTGGGTAGGTGGGCGCGGACAACGACTGATTCAGCCTTATGGTGCGCGTCATCCTCGATCCACTTGATGTAGTCCCGCATCCTCTCCCAGAACCCTCTCTCGTGGTGGACCTCTTAGGTCTTGCCGGGGAGGACGTGACCGCACCGACATGGTCGATGGGATTGAGTGTGGCAGCGGGGATGGAGGGGGAAGGGTGGCGGCCGGTGAAGCGGGGCGATGAGGTGAGTGTGTTGGCAATGGGGTTGGGGAGAGAGGTTAAATGTGGTGCTGATGGCGAAGGTAATGGGTCCATTATACCCGCCAATGGGGAACACGATGAAGACCATTAGTTGGCACTCTTCTAGGTGGATACGTAGTTGCAACATTGCCAGGGCAGAAGCGGCAACTACACGGGCGACAACGACATTGATCGGGCTGCATGCAGGAGGAAGAGACCGAGCCAAAACTTTCCTCCCGCTCGAGCAGTTGGTGGATGCCGCATGATCCAAAATAACGCCCCACATATTTGAAGGGTTGAATATGGGGCATCATTCACAAATTATGCAGGACGAAGGCCGGATAACTAGTATGCTAAAATGGCATTCTCAGTCAAAAGTCGTCATATTGGCCGGGCGACTACTATAGAATCTGGCCCTTAGTCGAAAAAATAGAAAACGAGCTGGACCACTAGATTGAGGATGGATGGCACAAGTTCAATGGGATGGATGTATACGCAGAAATGCATGCTTCTGTGCAAAAAGGACCCCTGTTTCTAACGATTTTGCTCCCGTAATAGTCCTAGCACTGATTGGGAAGGAGGCAGCGAAACAGAAATGGTCACATGTTGACCTAAGACATGAAACGATGAAAATGCCCTGGGCGGGGTATAGAATAACATGCGACGGTGTTTTTGGTTTGATCCGAAGTCTGAGGTCTTCCGGAAGTGAGATTGAATGGTCAAAATCGCATCAAGAAATCGATCCGACGGTCGAGAGTGCCTAAGCTGTGAGAGAGCGCGGGGGCTCCCACGGTTCTTATTTCAGGATTTGCTCCCGTGATAGTCCCATCTGACCATCTCCCCTGTTGCTTCACAGCAGCGCTCCAGATCCGGTACCAAGCATCCTTTCGATCCCTTCCCCAGCTACTCCGACTCAAGGCCACCACCGGACATCCCGCTCCACATCTCCGAGCGGCAACCGGTCGTCGTCGTGACGGTGAACTCCATGGCGGGGCCGGGCCCCGCCACCATAGGTGCCTTCGAGGCACCGCGTTCGGCACATCTACGACGTGGATGAGCTCACACCGTCCGCACCAAAGCTGCAAGGTGTCCATCTCTCCCCTGCTTTCCTTTCCGGCAACGCCGCCGTTATGTACAATCATTTTATTACTATTTTGGATAGTGGATTTGGAGAATTTGTGACATTCCACTCTGCAGTTTGTTTGTGTCAGTTTCCTTAACAAACGGCAATGCACCCCATATCATTTGATGAAGGTTTTAAAAATCCTCAACTTTGTACAAGTCAGGCTCATGTACTAGTGCATGCTTGTACAGGAACCGATCAAGTGCTTCTGCTAGCTCTTGTGTACGTGAGTGTCTCTCGGCGGAATTCAGTACTGAAGCACTGAGTCTCTCTTAGTATGTTACTAGCAATGTGCCCATGCGTTGCAATGGATCCAAAGTAGAATAATACATGTTCACAAACTTGAAAGAAAAACAATCTAATTTTGTTATATATATATATATCACTTAAAATATACTCGTATTAGGTTTCACTTAAAATATATTCCTTGTGGCTTTTTTGATGAGGTGGGGGAGGGATGTGGTTGGTTTCAAGATACTAAGGGGCTTCTGCAAATTGGAGCAGAGAAGTGGGGTCTTGCTGCAAAAAAGGCCACAGCTTTTACATCACAGTCGTTAGATGCAGATCTGATGGTCAGAAATGACGGATGACAGACACACAATCATCACCAACTGAGTCTTTTATAGGAGTAGAGATGTTCCGTTCCATCATTTCTTCCCCCGATCTTGTCTCCCTGGTGTCGCTAAACCTGCGTGCAGGTCTTCTGCTCGACGAAATGCGCCGAAGCACCACCCAGCGCCAGCCTCAGCGCCCTCCCGGACGCGCTCCTGGACCACATCATGTCATTCTTGAAGGCGTGGGAGGTGGTCCGCACCTGCGTGCTCCCTACAGAACTTTTTTCTGCGAGTCTTTCAAGTGCTAGAACTTTGGAGTTGTTGGCTGATGCTGGAGAGGTATAGCTGTCACCACCTTTTACTATTTTCTCTATCTTTGAGTATGACAATTTCCTTGATATAGCCATAATTTTTTTTCTTAACAACTTTTTTCTGATGTTTGCAAAAGAAATTTATGTTGCTCCCAACAGAATACAATGATCACATTTCTTACATAAGTAGCAACACCTGGTTAGAAAGGCACAGTTGACTTGGAGAAAAGTTCCGATCAATGTAGTAGGTGAAATCAATGAGATATGGAAGTATGCAGCTTCAAGAGAGCATTATATATTGTTACAGATTATTGTTTGTTATTTTTTACATTCTTGAAGTAGTGTATCTTTTTAAATGATTACCATTGAAATCGTTGTGTAATCAACTATTTTGAGTCTGCGGACCAGTCTAACGGCAATGTCCCTTCAGATTATGAAAAGAATGAAGAATCATATTTTACCAATAGATGCTAATCATGATAACACATCACTATATGTCTTAATTTCTTTTTCGTGGTGGGTATGTTTGTTTTCTTCTCTGCATATTAAATAAACCTCTTGTATTCAGTATGTAAAATATAAAATTGATCGAAATTACTATGTTTGTTTGCTGAACACTCATTTTATGTGCAATGTGTAGGTGGTTCTGAGTAGGGAACTGACGTGTCCAACTTTTGGCAACCTGAAGGCCATGTACCTTGGCGAATGGTGTATGGGTGCAGATTTTGATGCCTTAATTTTCTTGCTGCAGCACTCACCTATAATATATAGATGCTCTTTCTCCAACTTAAAATTTTATGTGTAATTACATATTTGGGGCTTATGCTTACTTGATTATCTTTTAGTTTTGAGTATTTTAGCACATGCTTAACAATAACTTTTTGATCTGCAAAAGAACTTCAATGCCAGAAAGGCATCAGAAACAGGTATCAAACTACAGGGAAGATCATTTACTTGCAAAGATCTTCGAATGGTGAAGATCACATGCTCAAAGGAGGATGGGAGAGTCCATAAGCTGGCAAATTTGTTTATGGCAAATGGTATACCAGTCGAGAAAATTTATGTCCGCCACAGCGGGAGTGCTTGTGAGTCATACCTTCTCTTCTGATAGCATTTTGTATTTATTTGCATTATCAGTACTTTTACTTGCTTGTATGTTCCTGTGCTATTTGCTGACGGATGCCCGCTGCATACTGTCTTGTTCCACTTGCCCTGAAAAGCTACATGCTTTTATGTGCATATATAGCCTGCTTAATATCGTGTCACCGTTCTGTTAAATTGGAAGTATGTTTTGCTAACTTAAGGATGTTCCTTCTGTACATGATCCTAGACCACACACTTATCCACTCCCTGATATTTCTGCCAGATCTCCGCAGCCAGAAGCAGATGAAGGAGTTTTGGAGGATGTAACACCGAACATCCTCATTTTCTTTGAAATAAGTTGGAGTGTTCTTGCCAATGGGATGAGCTTAGAAGTTCAACTAGTAGTAGGTCTAGCCTCTAGTACAACTTTGCTTTGTTCCTGGAATGGATATGAATGTTCGTTGTTTGAATGCTTCAGACTTGAGAATGCTGCCTCTGAGTCTCATGCGTTGTGCTATGCTCCAGTAAGCACTGATCCTGTGGTGAGTTATAGGGGTCACACGGGGTGAACCGAGCAACAACAATCGATCATCGCGCGCCACATGGGGCAAACCGAGCAACCATAGAGGGGTGGCGACAACATATCGGATGCCCTGTGTGAATAAAAGGCATAATTCTGGAATTGTAGACATAAGTTTACGAATTATTAATTTCCCATGCATAGCCGGTCGATCTCTGTATACATATCCATACATGACAACGTATTCCCTCCCCGTGAAAAAATATTATTCATTTCCCTTCATTCAATTTTTTTGATCGACAGAAACATAAAAAACTGACCCGCTGCGTTGATTAGTCACAGCGATGAGATCTATGGGCAAACGTGGAGGCACACTTCCTGCCTTGGCCAGCAAGGTAGACCCGGCAATGTTGCACAACAAAATTCGACGTCCTCAGGGCCGTGCCTCCTCCCTATGCACATTTTTTGTTTCGGGTGGTTGTCTTTGCCTATGGCATGGCCATATGAAAGACGAGGACCACCTGATCTGTTGATCTCATCATCTGCATGGACAGAGAGTGCATTGTGTGCATGCACATACATCAGACGGCTTGCCCCAAAAACAATATAAGAAGCGAAAAAACAGGCACATACATACAACATGCATGAGAAATAGCAATCCCTCCATTTTAAATGCAATGTTTTTAGCTTATATTCAACAATTACTCTATATTTATGTAACTTTTATGATATGAAAGAGCATATTCACAAGTACTAAATGCTCTGCAATACAGACCTAGTAACAGTATATATATATATATATATATATATATATATATATATATATATATATATATATATATATATATATATATATATATATATATATATATATATATACACACGGCTATAAAGCAATTGTTGGTCACAATCTCATCCTAACTTGTGTAGTGTACATTGAAAATGGATGGAGCATATACATTACCAGTTGAGGAGACCAACATGAGCGTGGAGCATCCAAGGAGCACAATGAACAAAATCGCCGCTGCCTTGGCTTCCATCTGGCTGTTGAGTTTGTTGAACGCCATGTTTTGGTCCCTAACTTCTCCTTTTTTTTTTTTTGAGAACTGATCCTAACTTAAATGAGATACTTATATGGATGATGAACACAACTGATGTGCTCAATCGAGTCAGGCCCTGGGCTATTTATATACCAAGACACAGCACACAGGGTAGACTTAGTCAATTCACTATAATAACAAAAACAAATAGACATCGCATATCCGTGGGACAAGATAAGCAGCAATTACTTGCAAAAATCCTATCTTTAAGTTATAAATATCATATGCATTTTTTTTTGCGAATGATAAATATCATATGTATTAAATGTGTGTTTATATGGTATATCTCATCGATGGATTGTATCTTGTTGTATTCTAAAATATTTCTCATTTAATGTGTTTTGTGAGAGATAAAATATGAGTTGCCTTATTATTTTGTGTCAAGAGCTACATCTATATTAAGATAGGATAACTCTCTCTTTCCTTATTAAATAGGCTGCCACATTAGATTTTTTACTTAGGTGTCGGAATTATGATATAGTCCAAGATAAGTTTATGAAATATTAATTTCCTTTGCAGCGTCCCTCCCACACATCTTGCATTAACTCAATCAAATCGAACTAAATCCTTTGTAGCACCCTCGTTGGTGGGTATAAAGTAACCGCATTAACTCAATCAAATCATTTTAGCTATATGACAGATACAGGCAATAAGAAAAAAAATCAAATCTTTTGCGTTAACTCAATCAAATCAAATCACTTTTTCTTTAGAAATGTGGTTACTGTTAGTATATGTCAGTCACGAGGGCGCACGAGGGTGGCAGCCCTGCAGGCGCGCGCGCAGGGGCAAACGGTGGGCGGCTGCGGCGAGCGGACGGGGAATGCGTGTGTGGGCGCAGCCGGCGCGGCCACGGCGCGTGAGCGAGCGAAGCCGGCGATGGGGAGAGGAGGCGAAGAGGGGCGCGGTTCACCCTACGGTGCAGGGGTTCGGGCGGCGAGGCGCGAGGTGGTCAGGTGAGGAGTAGACGAGGAATCGACGAGGGCGGACGGCGAGGTGGCGTCGGAGACAAGCGACGATGACGACGGCGAGGTGGTTGGGTGGGCCCCACTTGTCATGAACGTGTTTAAATCTTCTTAACTGGTCATTTTCCAAAAATGGTATTTTTTGTCACGGGTTAGTAAAAAAGTGGTAGTGCTTGGCATAAATTTGTAAAGTGGTAGTTTCTGGGCACGTTTCCATGAAATGTGGTAGTTTTTGGTTAAATACTCGAAAAACATAGATTTTCTCAGTTTTGGTAAAACTGCCCAGGTGTTTGGCAAGTGGCAGTTTTTCTGTGTTTTCTTTGGTTTGTACAGATTGTTACGTTGTTGCATGCATACTGAGCTACACTCACGGATCAGCTTGTGCTAATGGCCACCGTATGCATGCAGCAGCCTTGCACGGGCATGTTCTCTCATAGTTGATGTAGGATATGTAGTAGTAGAAGAGTTATCTACTGTAATCAATCAAAGACTGAGTTAGTTACAACATGGACACAGAGAGCGCCCAGCCAGCAATTCTCAGTTTTTCAAAAAGAGGTCGGGAACTCTTTTTTATATACTACAAAAAGACCACAATTTTAGAGATACTACGGTTTGTTAAACTGCAGTATTTTTTTCATCCAAACAATTCAAAGAATTGAATACCAAGGTTTTTTCAGAAACCACAATATTCTTTAAAAACTACAAAAATACTTTGGCTCCCAAACGCACCCTAAATATGTTCCTTCTGTACATGATCCTAGACTACCCACTTATCCACCTCTTGATATTTCTACCAAATTTCTGCAGCCAGAAGCAGATGAAGGAGTTCCGGGGGATGTAACATCCAACATCCTCATTTGCTTTCAAATAAGAAATCATGTTGATTGAGATCATTGCATGTAACTAGCAATGATCTAGTGACTAATAAGATGCATGTAACTAGCAAGGATCAGTAACTAGTAGAATACAACGGTCTCTACGAAGCACTGATCATGCTCTCAAAGCTGCGTTGAGTTCTTGATTGCCTCTTTATTGGTAACATGGATGATATTTGTGGTTATTGAATCGTTGGAATGTTCTTGCCAGTGGGATGAGCTGAGAAGTTCAACTTGTAGTAAATCTAGCCTCTAGTACAACTTTGCTTTGTTCCTGGAACGGATATGAATGCTCGTCTTTTGAATGCTTCAGACTTGAGAGTGGTGCATCTGAGCCTGTACGTCATGCTCCAGTGAGCATTGATCCTGTGGTGAGTTATAGGCGGCTTTAATGCCTTGCAAATCCTGATGTCATATGTAAATGTAAATGAACCTTGACATAGGTCTAACTTGAAGGCCATTGTCAAACTAGGTGCATATACTAACTCAGTCTCAAACGTCCAGGCAACATGCAGCTACATCCACTGAATGCATAGTGCTGGTAATCAAGGCACATCAAATCCACAAACACTTAATCGCACTCCCGCACTCAAACCAAATGGCAATGCAAATGTTATGATACGAATGAAACACACTTATCAGTGAGAGCAACATAGAAATAGGATTGCTTACCGCTGCACCAGAATTGGCTCAGATAAATGTAAATATGCCTAGTCTTCATTGCAACCAGCAAGATGATAAGAGAAGGCTCAGCTCAGTAGATCAATAGGTAGCGCGACCATCGTAGGATGCTCGAACGCTGAAAAGGCTTGTCGCGGCAAAACCAAGTGCACATCATTATTGATGATGTCTTCTCTAGCATATGTAATGGTGCAACTAAGGACATCCTCGTCGTTCATTCAATCATTCATTCAGTATTGTTCATTTATGCATTTTACCGAGCATGAAATTATTGATAAGGCAAACGACTTAGGAATATCTTTGGGCTCAAATGAGAAGGAGGTTGCGAAATCTGTGAATGATCGTTTAGATTTAGAAGCGGAGCGGGCTTCTGAAATAATTCGGAATCTCGCATCAGTCAAACCTTTGAAAGAAGATGACATGAAGAATTTAGGAATGGCTGCTCTTGAAAACATATGTGATAATCTCTTGCCTAATGCGGAGGCCGAAGATGAGGAGGGGTCGGAGACTACGAACACTGTAGAGCCTCTAATGATGGAGGGCACTGTCTCATCTTCTGTAGATCCTATGTTCCCGAAGGTGATGGGGAGAATCCCAAGCGACCCTGAACACGGAAAATTTATCCTACTTCGGCGGTTCGTAGAAGTGCTAGGGTTAAGCTTAAGAAAAAAATCCATGATGACTTATGAAAGGAATCTTTTGGAATAGCAAAGGTCTTGTTGACTTGGCTAAACGAAGGTTCTTGGCAGAGACAACGATAGAGCAAAGATTAGATTTCATTGCACTATTGGAAACATGACGATATAATTTCACCTCACAGTTCCTTGGAACGTTATCTGGAGGAATTGATTTTGATTGGCACGTTTTACCTCCTAGAGAAAGATCTGGTGGGATATTACTAGGGGTAAGGTGTGAAACGCTTGAGGTGCTTAACGTGGTTCGAGGAGATTTTGCGGTCAAGTTTCGGGTGAGATCAAAATTGGATGGCTTCCGATGGTCTCTAGTTGCTGTATATGGGGTAGCACAACCTGAACTCGAACCAGATTTTTTAGCTAACTTGGTGCGGATCTGTGGAGACGAGACTCTTCCAATCCTAGTCGGAGGGGATTTTAACATAATTCGGAGGAGAGATGAAAAGAACAATGATAACTTTGATGGAGGTTGGTCTATGATGTTTAACATGATTATTGAGAGTCTTAGTTTGAGAGAAATTGAGCTTACCGGTAGACAATTTACATGGGCAAATTCGTTGCCCACTCCAACTTATGAGAAGTTCGATAGGGTGCTCGCTAGTGTGGATTGGGAACAAAAGTACCCATTAGTGTCGGTACATGCGATGCAGAGGGCGATCTCAGACCACACACCATTACTTGTAGACTCGGGAGAGGCTACACATATTGCAAACAAGAATGCTTTCTCTTTGGAACTATGTTGGTTTGAGAAAGAAAACTTTTTGGAGATCGTTGCACACGAATGGGCAAAGCCTGTTAGTGGACAAACTAGTATTGAGAGATGGCAAAATAAAATTAGACATCTGAGACAGTTCTTGCGAGGTTGGGTCAGAAACGAGAGTGGGATATACAGACAAGAAAAAGAGCGACTCACCCAATTAATTGAAGCGCTAGATTTAAAAGCTGAAGTTAACCTTCTTACGGTGGATGAGCAGAGCTCCAAGTCCAAAGCTGAGCAAGCCTTACAAGCCTTCTTAGAGAAGAGGAGCTCAAGTGGGTATTGCATGCTAAAGTGATTAAGGTTGTCCAAGGGGATGACAATACACAACTCTTCCATATGATCGCGAATGATAAACATAGGAAGAAGAAAATAATACAGCTTGAACATGACGAGGGGACAATAGTGGGGCATGAGAATCTGAAAGCTTATATCTCTAATTATTATAAACAACTTTTTTGGGCCTCCGGAAAGAACAGTGTCCCTAGATGAATCTGTCATTGGAGATATCCCTCAGCTCCGGGTAGAGGAGAATGATATTCTATCTGCACCGTTTACTCAGAAAGAGGTTCTGGATGCAATCTCAGAAATGAAACCGAATAAAGCACTAGGACCAGATGGGTTTCCAGCTGAATTCTATAGGAAATGTTGGCATATTATTAAGGATGATCTTATGCCTATGTTTCATGATTTTTTTAACAGTCATTTAGAGTTGTTTCATCTTAACTTTGGTACGATTACACTGTTGCCACAGAAAGAAGAGGCAGTGCGGATCGAACAATTCAGGACAATATGTCTTCTTAATGTGAGTTTCAAAATATTCACGAAAGTGGGTACCAATATATTGATACAGATTGCTCACTCAGTGGTACAACCGAGCCAGACAACGTTCATGCCAGGGCGCCACATACTTGAAGGGGTGGTTGTTCTGCATGAAATGCTACATGAAATTCATTCGAAGAAGCTAGATAGGGTTATTTTCAAAGTGGATTTTGAGAAGGCATATGATAAAGTTAAGTGGCCTTTCCTTCAGCAGTCAATGCACATGAACGGATTTAGTGAGGCATGGCGGAACCGAGTGGGTTCTCAAGTCCAGAAGGGTAGTGTCGGAATCAAGGTTAACGATGATATCGGTCACTACTTTCAGACACACATGGGATTGAGACAAGGGGATTCCATGTCTCCTCTCCTATTTAATATAGTGGCCGATATGTTGACAATTCTTATTAGCAGGGCCAAGAAAAACGGTCAGGTTGAGGGGTTAGTCCCTCATCTGGTCGATGGGGGGAGTCTCCATTTTACAGTACGCTGACGACACTATCTTATTCATGGAACATGACATTGCTAAGGCGCGCAATATGAAACTTATATTATGTCTCTTCGAACAATTGTCTGGTTTAAAGATAAACTTTCACAAGAGCGAGTTGTTATGCTTTGGGAAGGCCAAAGAAGAGCAAGACACTTATAGCGAACTGTTCGGGTGTGAATTAGGTTATTTACCATTTAGTTATTTGGGCATACCGATTCATCACCGTAAGTTAACCAATAAAGAATGGAAGTGCATCGAAGATCGAATTGAAAAAAAGCTTAGTTGCTGGAAGGGCAAGCTTATGTCATATGGAGGCCGGCTAGTGTTGATTAACTCGGTATTGACTAGTATGTCGATGTTCCTACTATCGTTCTTCGAGATTCCGAAAGGGGTACCGAAGCGACTTGATTTCTTCAGATCTCGATTCTTTTGGCAGTTAGATGAGGCCAAAAGGAAATATCGTCTCGCGTGATGGGATATTCTTTGCCGACCCAAGGACCAGGGGGTCTCGGTATTGAGAACTTAGAAATCAAGAATAAATGCCTTATAAGTAAATGGCTCTACAGGTTAGAGACAGAGCCAGAAGGTATATGGGCACAGATTTTACGCAATAAGTATTTACAGTCGAAAACGCTTGCCCAAGTTACCATGAGACCAACTGACTCGCCATTCTGGAAGGGACTTATGAGAACGAAGGACTTGTTCTTTCCTAGGGTCAAATTCTTGGTTGGCAATGGGATCTTGTAACACCCCAAAAATTTAACCAGGTTTTAGTTATTAAAATTTTGCCTAGAGTTTAAAATTTTTGCCTGCAAGAATATCTCTATTGATTTCAAAACTTTTCCTTTAATATTAAGGAATTTATCCCAAGTGGATCCCTCCAAAACATATTGGACTTCTATGCCATCTCATTAAAACAATTTCCTAATCAGTAGGTTTATTTATTAAATTATTCCACCCTGAGCTATATTCATTAAAATGACTTGTTTTTAGTTTTGGAGCTCTTTTTGTACTACAACCATTTGATTAACTTAACTAAAAATCCAACCAAAATTTGGAGATGTCATGTGATGTCTCTAAAACACTTTTGTGCAATAATATATTTCATTCATTGCATATTTTGAGTGCTACGCATGTTTTTCTTCTCTGGTCCAGTGGGCATTTTTGCACTACAACCCTTTTAAATTTTTGTTTCTAGCTTCCACCAAAATTATGGGATGTCAGTAGCAGCATATGATTCCATTATATGCAATAATCCAAGGATGTTCTTGTAGATTTTTAGTAAATCAACCTAATCTTCATTCTGGTCCATCAAGATGGTTTGTATAGCACCCCTATTATTGCTTGCTCTTTGGCCCTTGATTCCTTCTCCTACTTGTAGTCCTCCATGCTAAACCCCTAAGTCCAGGAGCATGCAACCATTGGCATATTTTTGGTTCATGAAATAATGCCACTCACATCCTGTCCAGATTTGAAGTTCTGCAAAACTTGCACTAGCAAGTTTGTGCTTTTCACCAACTAACCTCACCACCCTCTTGTGCTTCCAAGGAGACACTGATCTGGGAGATTTGGCCCCTCCAAGAAAAGCCTAAGTGCCTGTGGCATTTTGTCAAACACCTGGAGTGCATGATCAGATTTGACATGAGTTGTTGTTGGCATTGTGAACTTGGCCACCTGACCAAACCACCTTGTCCCCTGAGCTTCACTCTATCAACAACCTAGCTCTGTTGCTTGCCAACCTCACCTGTGACCTGTAGCGTGCCACGGCATTGTGTCGAACACCTTCCGTTCGTGCACTGGACGCACCCAGAGCGCGCGTATTGCACGAGCCGCGCCCGAGCCGACACGCTGGCCCCCTGGTTTTGGCCCGCTCTGCAGCGCCACGCCACGCACTAACCTCCTCACAGCAACGCGCCAAGCCGCCCTGGCAGCCAACAGCGCCGCCGACAGAGCTTTTGGCGGCATGCCGGCGTCCGCAGCGCGCCTCTGCCACGGTCGGCGCCGCCAAAGCCACCCCGGCTTGCCACCTGCCCCTGGAACAGTGCGAGCTCATCCGCAGCCTCGTCCTCTAGCGCTCGTCGCCGCCACGTCGCCCAAGCTACAGGGAGGCGGTTCGCCGTCGTCCTTATCGCCGGCCGCCCCGGAACCGACCTCCACCGCCTATATAAGGGCCCCGGAGCTCCATCGAGACCTCAAGCAACCTCATATGATCCTCCTAGTGTTGCCACGCCAAGATTCGAGGAGGGGAAGGCCTTCTTCCCCGAGTCCGGCCAGTTCGTTCGCCGCCAAGCCCCGGTCGATTCCGCCACCACCAGGGCCTCTCCTTCTCCAATCTCTCCACCAAGAACTCCCCCTCCCTCTCGCGAGTGCAACCCCTCGATCAATTTTGGTCGGAGACCACCGCAGCCCAAAAATCACTTTGTCGCCGAAGGCCCCCTCTGCCGCGGAGCTCGCCGCCGGCGACTCCCTCCACCTTCGGCGACCCTGCGACCACCGGAAGGACCGCCTAGGAGTGGCGGATCCATCCCTGCTCTCGGATGCCCGCGAGAAGACGCCGTTCGCCGGCGACGATCGCCGGACGCCCCGCCTCTGCTCGGGCAGAGAAGAGGAGGGAGAGGGGACTGGTCAAACCTGACCAGTGGGGCCCCTGGACCCACTGTCAGTGACCCCCGTCCCAGTCCACATGGGTTAAGTGGAAGCGCACTTCCGAAGTATGCTTTCGACGTGTACGTTTTTATTTGAAACGTTTTTCTTTTCTGTTTTATTTTATATAACAGATTTTGAACAAACTTTGACCTGCTGTATCTTTTTAAATATAACTCCAAATGAATTAATTCTTTTTTCTACCTCTCTCAAATATTGTCTAGTTTATTTTAAGATTTATTTGAAAAAATTTCAAAACAACTTTTGTGCAGTTTTTATTTTTGTGTGTTAATTCTTTTATATTTTCAAAATAGGATTTTTGAAGAGAGGAGAATTATTTCAAGAGTTTGAAATGCACCCTGCCTTCCCGTGACCTGAAGGCAAGCATTCTGAACCCCGGCATAATACTTTTGTGTGTTCGTTGACACGCTTATAACACTACCTTATTTTTGGAGGACTTGTTATTTCATGTGAGATGATCATGTGCATGGTTGCATATTTGTGATTTCCATGCTGTTGGGAATAATCACACTTGTGATAATAATCATCCTCATGTGCCTTGCTTGCATACCGGAAGGAATCCGGAAAAACCTCTGCCTTGGGTAGGCATGATTTTGTTACCGGTCCCCGTTGGGACAGTCATCCGGTATGGCATAGTGAGGTATGGTGAGCGGTGATCGTGTTGGTTGAGATATATTTGTTATGCAGGGAAATACTTAAACCTCCTGAGTCGACCGTAGATCGAGTCTTGTTCCAATAACCCCCATACTTGTTTCGTACTACCACTCGTCTCTACAACAAGTAGAGTACGGTTCAGTAAGTTGTCAACCTCTTTCTAGCACACACCGTACAGAGAGGCCAGGGTGGAAGATACCGGTTGTAGCTGGTAGGCAGACCACCTGGTCCGGGGGCATGGGTGTTTCCGGTTGAGACCGAGAGGGGAGGCCACCCCTTAGAGCGCGCGATATAAATTTGATCCCATGCTACGCGAGGTTGTAGCCTCCCCACTTAGAGTTTGCTTGACAGGTGTCGTGGGTGATTCCAGACACGTGTGATTTAAGCTGGTGTGTGCAAGTTAGGTGTGTTTTCAACAAAAAGACCGTAGACGGAATTAGTCCCGATGGACTAAAGGAATCCGTTACTCGTGGGTAAAGAGTACATCCTCTGCAGAGATTAAACCTATTCGAATAGCCGTGTCCATGGTTAAGGATTTCAGTCTGGGATGGGTCAAGTGTTGGTCTTAGTGTCGGTCTTCGGAGGTGAAACTGTTAAACCAGAATTGGAATTTACTACTTGTGACTTGTGATAATTATGATTATTATTATTGTTGACTAACCTATGAATATTATTGTTATCATCGAGTATCTCTAGGATGGTTCTACCTCCGGGATATTCACTATGATTGTTTCTTTTAAAGCCCTTTATGTGGTGTCGCTCAGACGCCCGACCGTGGCATTTCTTTTAAAGCCCTCTATGTGGTGTCGTTCAGACGCCCGACTGTGGCATTTCTTTTAAAACCCTTTATGTGGTGTCGCTCAGACGCCCGACTGTGGCATTTCTTTTAAAGCCCTCTATGTGGTGTCGCCGACGCCTCGACCGTGGCATTTCTTTTAAAGCCCTTTATGTGGTGTCGCTCGGGCCGACCGTGGCATTTCTTTTAAAGCCCTTTATGTGGTGTCGCCAGACGCCTCGATCGTGGCATTTCTTTGAAAGCCCTTTATGTGGTGTCGCCGGGCCTTGATTGTGTGCATTTCTTTTAAAGCCCTTTATGTGGTGTCGCTCGACGCCTCGATCGTGGCATTTCTTTTAAAGCCTTTTATGTGGTGTCGCTCGACGCCCGACCGTGGCATTTCTTTTAAAGCCCTTTATCTGGTGTCGCTCAGACGCCCAGCTGTGGCATTTCCTTTAAAGCCCTTTATGTGGTGTCGCCGACGCCCGATCGTGGCATGCTTGTTATTTATTTCATTATACCTTTTAATACTTCTTTGATATTGCATATTCATATATAACATGCTTACACGCTTCAGAGTTATATTTATATTGTTGTGACTGACGTCATGAGTATAAAATATTTTTAGAACATCATTGCAATATTATCCCTGTGTTCATAATGTTCATGAGTACATTCAAAGTACTCACCGGCTTGTCCTGGCTATTGTCTTGGCCAGATTTCTTTGCTGGAGAGGAGCGACCGTGATGACAGCCCCGGAACCTAAGCAACGGTGATAGCAGCCTCGCGAAGATAGGAGTTAACCTGGTGAGCTGTTCCCGTGGGAAATGGAGTCCCACAGACACTGATGATTTTCAACCCGCTTCCGCCATCAACCACTAGAAACCATTTGTCATACTCACAGACCAGAATGGTCTTGTACTACATATTTTGTATTTGCTTGGAATTTCTGTATCAAGTTGGTGCCTCATCAGCTAACAGTTATCCTGGGGCTGATGAGCACAAGGGCCATTTTCTGGGAATTAGTATCCGGAGTATCGGTCCCCACAGACTTGGTATCAGAACCAGGCTGACCATTGGCTAATCCTATCTTAGCCAGGTCAGAAAACTTAGGCAAACCAACCTACCAGACCTTAACCAAACCCCAGCCAAGCTTCCCGTGCAAGATAGCCACATAGTGACCCCGACACTTTTTGGCAATCGGTGCCCAACCTATCAACCTAGCCTGTCGATCACGCGCCAGTAACCAGTGCCCAAGATGTCTCATTCGCAAGCTTGCGAAGGAAGACTCCGTTCCCTTTTTCTATAAAAAGGGCACGCTAGCCTCAACCCAGCACAGCATCTTCCCCAACCTAGCCACAATGCCTGGTCCCATAGTGCACAATGAGACCACAGCAACCAATCTTGGAGGTTTCGTGACCATACTCGCAAACCTCACCCGTCGTGCCTATGCGTTAGAAGAACCCCCAGAATATGTTGTGTACCAGGGACCCATGGGCAGTAAAAGCCGTCAATTTTGGGCCACTGTGCACATCTACGGTAGGGGTCTGTCGCCAGAACGCCCCTACAGGATCACCGGAAGAACAACTTCCTTTGAGCCACAAGCCATCCAGCTAGCTGCTCGAGAGGCTATAGTTCATCTCAGGCACCTGTCGCCCAGAGTTAACTGTCGCTCATTCTACTACTACCCCAAGCATGAAGGGTATGGTAGACCACCCCTAGTTGCCAACGGAAATCACGAGACGGATCCTGCATTGTTGCACCTAGTGCACTATGTAAGTGCACTAGAGGCCTTGTTCGATCAAATCAATATTGATCTGATCACAGCTCGAGGAGAGCTGGCTCGCCGAGCCCCGGTAAGCAGAGAAACCGAGGCCGACACCGACAACCCAGTCGTGCTGTTCGGACACCCGATTGATACCCTGA
Source organism: Aegilops longissima (assembly GCA_021605205.1). NCBI lineage: Eukaryota > Viridiplantae > Streptophyta > Magnoliopsida > Poales > Poaceae > Aegilops > Aegilops longissima. Next base: position 99,020,006 of record CM038677.1, on the reverse strand, counting down.
GGTCAGCCCCAGCCATCATCCAAGATACTGTGATGACCCCAGAAGTTCTTCGCCGCCTTTGGGGAACACACTCCAATGGGTTGTGGCCAACAATCCCCGCGATGGTCATCATAGCTACCCCGACCCTGCAGTTCCTCCGCCATCTCCGTCAAATCGCAGTTTTGGGACACATGGAGAAGCCTCGACATCCACCAGACACGCCCGTTTAGACGTAAACGAGGTAGACTAAGCTGTGCGAGTAGTGCCGAGTCTCAGTGTATCCCCGCTTTGTAATCGCGTAATCTTGTGTATAAACGCAGCCTGTCGTTGTGCCTCTGTTTTAATAGTAGCCTTGCTTATTTTCGTCAACACGCAGTTGCGTATTTTTCAGGCACATCTACCAAAACCAACCCCGACGACTACCGCAGTAACACGTCTCTTTATGAGATATGTGTATCTCTGACACTGACCCGACCTTTGGAGCTAAGCTGGTAAATTTTCACTACGGTAAAATGACCCAGCTCCTTTGCTATATAAAGACCACCTTGTGATCTTACCAAGCACCCCACACCTTGTGCACCACCCTCACAACCTTTTCTTGTCATGCCGAGCCCCAGTATTCATCTGAGAACCCCAGATGCAACCCCAGGTAGCTTTGTCAAAATATTGTGGGACTTTACCCGCAGTACTATGGGTTCTACATATCCACCCCAGTACGAGCTGTTCAAATCGAGAATCACTTTTTCCACCTCGGAATATTGGGCAGCAGTATACATCCCTCCCGTAGACTCCAATCAAGATCCAACGGAGGTTTCCTTCGTGGGGAGATCTATGCCAACCCCACACCTGGCCATAGAAGCTGCTGCGAAAGAAGCGATTGCTCGCCTTCGATCCGCAGTGCCCTATGCCCGCGAGCGAGGATATTATTACTTTCCGAGCCGTGCAACGCCCGGGGGAGTAACATCTTTCCCCGGTGGGAGGATTGAGAGAGACCCAGTGCTAGCCAACCTTATCCAGTACATCATCGCTCAAGAGCATCTGAACCAGCGAGTAATGGATTATCTCCAGAATCTCACTGATCTGAACCCCCAGATTGCCATCGGCAGACCATTGAGACCCGACCTGGAGAGACGCATACATCGACTGGTCAATCCACTTCCTCCGATAGAAGAGGAGTGTATTCCATTGCTAGAGACATTTTATCAGGACCCCGTCCTGTTACCGTTTTCATTTTAGACGTCACTACTGTGTTTGTTATTGCAGCATTTATTATTATGTGATAACTTATGCATGGTACCTCGAATTTGTGCCACGAGTCGAGTATTTAGTTCTTACGTTTGTGAGTGGTTTTCTTCGTGAGCAACCTGTGTAACCGCGAAAAATCCTGGAATGAGATTTTCTTCTTCTAGAATTTGCTGCATCTTTTATCCTCTCACTACATGGATATTTTTATTCACGCAGCACCACGGCAGCAGACTCACAACCACTCGGACACATATGGAGCATTTGTTTTTCCAACGGCTCTTAGCAAATCTCGAGGACGAGATTTTTTTCTTAAGGGGGGTAGTAATTGTAACACCCCAAAAATTTAACCAGGTTTTAGTTATTAAAATTTTGCCTAGAGTTTAAAATTTTTGCCTGCAAGAATATCTCTGTTGATTTCAAAACTTTTCCTTTAATATTAAGGAATTTATCCCAAGTGGATCCCTCCAAAACATATTGGACTTCTATGCCATCTCATTAAAAAAATTTCCTAATCAGTAGGTTTATTTATTAAATTATTCCACCCTGAGCTATATTCATTAAAATGACTTGTTTTTAGTTTTGGAGCTCTTTTTGTACTACAACCATTTCATTAACTTAACTAAAAATCCAACCAAAATTTGGAGATGTCATGTGATGTCTCTAAAACACTTTTGTGCAATAATATATTTCATTCATTGCATATTTTGAGTGCTACGCATGTTTTTCTTCTCTGGTCCAGTGGGCATTTTTGCACTACAACCCTTTTAAATTTTTGTTTCTAGCTTCCACCAAAATTATGGGATGTCAGTAGCAGCATATGATTCCATTATATGCAATAATCCAAGGATGTTCTTTGTAGATTTTTAGTAAATCAACCTAATCTTCATTCTGGTCCATCAAGATGGTTTGTACAGCATCCCTATTATTGCTTGCTCTTTGGCCCTTGATTCCTTCTCCTACTTGTAGTCCTCCATGCTAAACCCCTAAGTCCAGGAGCATGCAACCATTGGCATATTTTTGGTTCATGAAATAATGCCACTCACATCCTGTCCAGATTTGAAGTTCTGCAAAACTTGCACTAGCAAGTTTGTGCTTTTCACCAACTAACCTCACCACCCTCTTGTGCTTCCAAGGAGACACTGATGTGGGAGATTTGGCCCCTCCAAGAAAAGCCTAAGTGCCTGTGGCATTTTGTCAAACACCTGGAGTGCATGATCAGATTTGAGATGAGTTGTTGTTGGCATTGTGAACTTGGCCACCTGACCAAACCACCTTGTCCCCTGAGCTTCACTCTATCAACAACCTAGCTCTGTTGCTTGCCAACCTCACCTGTGACCTGTAGCGTGCCACGGCATTGTGTCGAACACCTTCCGTGCGTGCACTGGACGCGCCCAGAGCGCACGTATTGCACGAGCCGCGCCCGAGCCGACAAGCTGGCCCCCTGGTTTTGGCCCGCTCTGCAGCGCCACGCCACGCACTAACCTCCTCACAGCAACGCGCCAAGCCGCCCTGGCAGCTAACAGCGCCGCCGACAGAGCTTTTGGCGGCATGCCGGCGTCCGCAGCGCGCCTCTGCCATGGTTGGCGCTGCCAAAGCCACCCCGGCTTGCCACCTGCCCCTAGAACAGTGCAAGCTCATCCGCAGCCTCGTCCTCTAGCGCTCGTCGCCGCCACATCGCCCAAGCTACAGGGAGGCGGTTCGCCGTCGTCCTTATCGCCGGCCGCCCCGGAACCGGCCTCCACCGCCTATATAAGGGCCCCGGAGCTCCATCGAGACCTCAAGCAACCTCATATGATCCTCCTAGTGTTGCCCTGGCCAGCATTCGAGGAGGGGAAGGCCTTCTTCCCCGAGTCCGGCCAGTTCGGTCGCCGCCAAGCCCCGGTCGATTCCGCCACCACCAGGGCCTCTCCTTCTCCAATCTCTCCACCAAGAACTCCCCCTCCCTCTCGCGAGTTCAACCCCTCGATCAATTTTGGTCGGAGACCACCGTAGCCCAAAAATCACTTTGTCGCCGAAGCCCCCCTCCGCCGCGGAGCTCGCCGCCGGCGACTCCCTCCACCTCCGGCGACCCTGCGACCACCGGAAGGACCGCCTAGGAGTGGCGGATCCATCCCTGCTCTCGGATGCCCGCGAGAAGACGCCGTTCGCCGGCGACGATCGCCGGACGCCCCGCCTCTGCTCGGGCAGAGAAGAGGAGGGAGAGGGGACTGGTCAAACCTGACCAGTGGGGCCCCTGGACCCACTGTCAGTGACCCCCGTCCCAGTCCACGTGGGTTAAGTGGAAGCGCACTTCCGAAGTACGCTTTCGACGTGTACGTTTTTATTTGAAACGTTTTTCTTTTCTGTTTTATTTTATATAACAGATTTTGACCAAACTTTAACCTGCTGTATCTTTTTAAATATAACTCCAAATGAATTAATTCTTTTTCCTACCTCTCTCAAATATTGTCTAGTTTATTTTAAGATTTATTTGAAAAAATTTCAAAAACAACTTTTGTGCTGTTTTATTTTTGTGTGTTAATTCTTTTATATTTTCAAAATAGTATTTTTGAAGAGAGGAGAATTATTTCAAGAGTTTGAAATGCACCCTGCCTTCCCGTGACCTGAAGGCAAGCATTCTGAACCCCAGCATAATACTTTTGTGTGTTCGTTGACACGCTTATAACACTACCTTATTTTTGGAGGACTTGTTATTTCATGTGAGATGATCATGTGCATGGTTGCATATTTGTGATTTCCATGCTGTTGGGAATAATCACACTTGTGATAATAATCATCCTCATGTGCCTTGCTTGCATACCGGAAGGAATCCGGGAAAACCTCTGCCTTGGGTAGGCATGAGTTTGTCACCGGTCCCCGTTGGGACGGTCATGTCCGGTATGGTATAGTGAGGTATGTTGAGCAGTGGTCGTGTTGGTTGAGATATATTTGTTATGCAGGGAAATACTTAAACCTCCTGAGTCGACCGTAGATCGAGTCTTGTTCCAATAACCCCCATACTTGTTTCGTACTACCACTCGTCTCTACAACAAGTAGAGTACGGTTCAGTAAGTTGTCAACCTCTTTCTAGCACACACCGTACAGAGAGGCCAGGGTGGAAGATACCGGTTGTAGCTGGTAGGCAGACCACCTGGTCCGGGGGCATGGGTGTTTCCGGTTGAGACCGAGAGGGGAGGCCACCCCTTAGAGCGCGCGATATAAATTTGATCCCATGCTACGCGAGGTTGTAGCCTCCCCACTTAGAGTTTGCTTGACAGGTGTCGTGGGTGATTCCAGACACGTGTGATTTAAGCTGGTGTGTGCAAGTTAGGTGTGTTTTCAACAAAAAGACCGTAGACGGAATTAGTCCCGATGGACTAAAGGAATCCGTTACTCGTGGGTAAAGAGTACATCCTCTGCAGAGATTAAACCTATTCGAATAGCCGTGTCCATGGTTAAGGATTTCAGTCTGGGATGGGTCAAGTGTTGGTCTTAGTGTCGGTCTTCGGAGGTGAAACTGTTAAACCAGAATTGGAATTTACTACTTGTGACTTGTGATAATTATGATTATTATTATTGTTGACTAACCCATGAATATTATTGTTATCATCGAGTATCTCTGGGATGGTTCTACCTCCGGGATATTCACTATGATTGTTTCTTTTAAAGCCCTTTATGTGGTGTCGCTCAGACGCCCGACTGTGGCATTTCTTTTAAAGCCCTCTATGTGGTGTCGCTCAGACGCCCGACTGTGGCATTTCTTTTAAAACCCTTTATGTGGTGTCGCTCAGACGCCTCGACTGTGGCATTTCTTTTAAAGCCCTTTATGTGGTGTCGCTCAGACGCCCGACTGTGGCATTTCTTTTAAAGCCCTTTATGTGGTGTCGCTCAGACGCCCGACTGTGGCATTTCTTTTAAAGCCCTTTATGTGGTGTCGCTCAGACGCCCGACTATGGCATTTCTTTTAAAGCCCTTTATGTGGTGTCGCTCAGATGCCCGACTGTGGCATTTCTTTTAAAGCCCTTTATGTGGTGTCGCTCAGACGCCCGACTGTGGCATTTCCTTTAAAGCCCTTTATGTGGTGTCGCTCAGACGCCCGACTGTGGCATGCTTGTTATTTATTTCATTATACCTTTTAATACTTCTTTGATATTGCATATTCATATATAACATGCTTACACGCTTCAGAGTTATATTTATATTGTTGTGACTGACGTCATGAGTATAAAATATTTTTAGAACATCATTGCAATATTATCCTTGTGTTCATAATGTTTGCGAGTACATTCAAAGTACTCACTGGCTTGTCCCTGGCTATTGTCTTGGCCAGATTTCTTGTGCGGAGAGGAGCGGCCGTGATGACAGCCCCGGAACCTAAGCAACGGTGATAGCAACCTCGCGAAGATAGGAGTTAACCTGGTCAGCTGTTCCTGTGGGAAATGGAGTCCCACAGACACTGATGATTTTCAACCCGCTTCCGCCATCAACCACTAGAAACCATTTGTCGTACTCACAGACCAGAATGGTCTTGTACTACATATTTTGTATTTGCTTGGAATTTCTGTATCAAGTTGGTGCCTCATCAGCTAACAGTTATCCTGGCGCTGATGAGCACAAGGGCCATTTTCTGGGAATTAGTACCCGGAGAATCGGTCCCCACAGATCTCAACAAGATTTTGGGAGGATACGTGGTTAGGAGAGACGCCCCTAGCGGTACAATATCCCACCCTTTATAACATTGTGCAAAGTAAGGAGGATTACGTAGGCACATTATTTCAAACGATTCCCTTGAATATCCAGTTCATACATGCGTTAGTTGGTGAGAGATGGACTGCTTGGATGCACATGGTTCGGAGATTGATATATGTTCAATTATCCGACCAACCGGATTTGACGCACTGGAAGTTAGCTAGAAATGGGGTATTTACGGTAAAATCTTTCTATATTGATTTGATTAATTCTGGCCCAATCTCAAGATCGTTACATTATTTGGAAGGTTAAGGTTCCTTTGCCTATTAAAATTTTTATATTGTTCGTCCACAAGTAAGTCATTCTCACCAAGCATAACTTAATCAAGAGGCGATGGGTAGGTAGTTCACGTTGTTGTTTTTGTGATCATGATGAAACAATACAACATCTATTCCTTGAGTGCCCACTCGCCAAATTGCTTTGGAGAACGATTCATATAGCCTTTAACATTAATCCTCCAGTTGACATTGATTCGTTGTTTGGAATGTGGTTAGCTGGGGTTGAGCATAGTACTGCAGCTCGTATTCGGATTGGAATATGTGCGCTTCTTTGGGCTATATGGAACTGTAGGAATAATATGATTTTAACAGACAATGTTAACACACTTTAACTTTCTTGCAGGTCATCTTCAGAGCTACCGCATGGATCCGTACATGGTCCTTACTCACTTCTATGGACTCCAGGGAGCCTTTGGTTACTGGGTGCAACCAGTGGGAGATGGTAGCACGGGCTATATTCAACCGGTTTGGATGGCGGTCGCATAACAGGATAGGAGTCTAGGGAGCTTATCCTTTACATTGCCTTACCATTGCGATTTTGAGCTTGTACTTTTCATTTTTTTTTTTCGCTTCGCTTGCGAGCTATAGTACTTTAACAACTTTGCGCTACTTCGAAGATTTTTAATAAGATAGCTGTAATGCATCATTACGATGCAGAGCCCGGGAGTACATCTCCATTTTTTTTAAAAGTACCTGCACGAGGGAGGCCAACGCACCAGACGAGGGTATGGGGTTGGGACTTGGGAGCAGTCGGGTGATGGGATGGTGTCGATCTTCTTGAGGCTGGTTGAAAGCAGTCCCCGCCCTAGGTGGAACACATGTGCTGGTGTGGGTTGGCGTGCTGGCCGGTGGCGGCCGCGACACATCTGAGCGCCGTCTTGATGGTGACCGGAGTGACGTTGGAGATGAACCCGAAATTCTTGTTCATGGCACGGTCCTTTTTTTTAGACCACGCATTATATTAAATACAAAGAGTACAATCAATACAAACAAAAGTGGAGACTGCTAGACAAACTGGACAAAAACCTATGTCCTGAAAACTATGAAGCAATGATCCCAAGAAAATAAAATTTACGAAAAATTCCCAAGACATCTCTGCACACATCGAAGCCAACCACTTCTGAATTTCAGCATCGCCCAAGCATTCACTGAAAAAACAAGTGGACCCTCCAACATCTCAAGACGCAGAGCAGCAGCATCGCCAAATTGGCTTTCAAAGCCGATGAACAAACCCGCTGCATGCAACAAGGCACTTGTCGTTGTGGCATGTCGGCCGGGGAATTTCCTTGTGCTGGTCTAGACCCGAGTCCATCGCTTCCCATCGATGAAGTCAGTGAAGAACGGTGGAACCGCCGCCATCTGACCACAAAACCTGCTCCTGGATCATCATCTTGTCCTAACCGATGGCACCGCTGCGAGAGACGGAAGCCACCAACAATACAAAGAACAACATATCTCACCGTCTTGCTGGCAAGAAGACGAGGCTACCGGCTTCTCGACGTCATCTCGGAGATCGTCGTCATGGAGAGGAAGAAGCCGAAGCAGATTTATTCGACGCGGCGCCGTCCTCATCATTCCGTTGCCACCAAACGAAACATAGACCCTAACCGTCGTCCGTGAACGCCCTGTTTATCTCTGGAGCAGTTGGGAGCGGTCCTTGACGACGAGGCGCGTGGCTACGACGGGGTCGGAGTCGGCCCAGATTGCCATACACATTCATTCCCCTCACCGTTGTTGAGGTCCTGTTCGTAATTGATTTGGATTCTGTAATAGACGAACGACAGGATTTGGGGTACTGTTCTGATTAGGGTTAAGAAAGGCTTTGGATCCCTCCTCCGATTAGAACGCGACCTCGCCGCCAGCCCAAGATAAATCCAATTGTTACAGGCAAGGCTTTCTCTTCTTCTTCCTCGGAGTAGTTATTGCGACTCAGTTGCAGCGATGGGATCCGCCATCTCTTCCGCCATCGCCGATGCAGCAGTGCAGTTTTTACACCTTGACGGGCCGATCGTGGACGAGGACGATCCCCACCGGGGGCCTTTGCTCTACGAGCTCCCCCTCGACCAGCAACAACGCCATGTCTAACGCTTCATGGACAGGTTGGAGCGCAAGCGTCGCCGCAACCTTGTGTTGTACGGCCCCCGCTCAGAAGTATATTGCTCCTACACATGACACATCGTCCCTCGCAGATTGAGTTCATCCGCTAGCTGTTCCATATTGATATACTAGGACGATCTAGCTAGTAATATTAAGATGTTGTGAGACCATTAGTCCTAACATGTATGTACTCATATATGCGCCCATGCAGGGAGCGCAACAAAGCCATCGTTCTCCCACATGTCATGATTGTTGGAATAAGTCATGGTGTGTGTTGTCGGGCGCGTCGGGTGCGCGCGGGACGGGCGGGACATACTGGTGTCGCTGGGCTCGTCGGGTTCGTCGGATGTGTCGGTGGCGCGCGGGATGGACGGGACGTGTGGAACGCAGCAGCGTGGCGTGTGTGTATGTGTGTAGGGTGTGTGTGCCCGCGAGGTGTGCGTGTGTTGCATGCATTAGTGGAGTGAGTCTCCAGATGATTAGTTGCATGCTTAGGTAGTAGAGCAGGTAATGGCTTGCGATCAGCTCGGAGGACGGCCGCTTCGTACGTGTATGAGTGGAGGCCAGTTCGTGTGGATCACGCATCCTGCGCATGGCCGGCCGAATTGCTCGCACAAGCAAAAGTTAGCTGGCCGTTTCGTGCGTGTGTGCACAGGAGAAAACGTGAGCGTTGCGTTTGCTAGGACTATAAAGCTGCGGCCGTGGGCTTGTATGAGTTTTGTGCTCTAGAAAGTTAGAAACGGGGCTGTGTTCAGCCGGGTGAAAATTCCAGTATATCCTATTCCTTCTTCTACCTCTAGTTTAGACTGAGAGAGGGAGAGCGGCAACAACACTGATCTCCCTTCGTCATTACAATTTGAACCATTTGACTTTAGACATAATTCATACTCCCACTTTTCAAGCACGGAGGGAGTATTGTTTCCTCGATGAGGCTAACTAGTAGTCTCTCCGTCCCATAATATAAAAGCGTTTTTGATACTAGAGAGAGCAGTTTTCTTTGTGTAAGTAAGGGATATTTTTTCGATAAAGGACATTTCATTAAGTAGATATATCGAGGTGATACAATCGCATCGAAAGAAAGCCTGGCCTCTGCATAGCTAGATGCACACAGCCAAAAAGGTCCAAAGTACCCTAAAAGCAAAAAATAATTCGATACAACGCCAATCAAAAATACATGTCCAGCCTAAGGAGTGGCCGATCCTATCCGTAGATCACACCGCCATCCATGGGGGTAGAAAACCTCCCTGGCCGTACGCTCCAGCCGTGTAGACGCCATCATAAAAAGGTCTCTGTCCTCCGGCCTCTGCAGGATAGACCAAGTACGGAGCCATCGTGTACACACATGAATAACCTGCAAAGGAGATGAGACACATTTGTTATTAAAAATCACATCATTCCTGGTAAGCCACAGTGCCCAGCATAAGGCCGCCGCTCCCACAAGAATATGTGCAGAAAATTGTTTATCAATACCCCGCAACCAGTTGCCGAACATGTTCCGAGCACTACGTGGTGGGTATAGATTCGAAGCTACTTGAACTATGGCCCAAACTGCCCGAGCGAACTTGCACTCAAAAAATAAGTGTTTAATAGACTCGTCATGTTGGCAAAAGACATATGTCTTGGAACCATGCCAGTTTCGTCGTGCCAGATTGTCTCTAGTTAGGATGACTCCTCTATTAAGAAACCAGAGGAAAATCTTCACTCTTAGAGGGATTTTGAGCTTCCACAATTTCATGTTATCAACTGGAACATCACAATGAACCATTGCATCATACATGGATTTGACTGAAAAATTTGCCATTCTGATGCAAGTTCCATCGAAAATGTCCGCTCACTGACAGGTTGAATGTCCTTCAAAGTAGTGAGTAATTCATTCCATGCTGCGGCGAGGGCCAAAAGGTCCCTACAAAAAGAAATATCAGGATTTTCTTGTCATAAAACTTGTTTGATTGTGACGAATTTATGTCTAATAATCCTATACAAGCTCGGATATTGCACCATTAGTGGGTTATTCCCTAGCCAGGTATCTTCCCAGAATCGAACCTGAGAACCATCCCTAACCGAGAAGGTCCCAAATTGGAAAAAGAATTCCTTGGCCTTCATCACACCACTCCAGAAATGCGAATCCCCAGGTTTCCAATGAACTTGAGAAATGGCATTGGATCCCACATACTTGTTGCGAATGATTTCCTGCCATACTCCATTCTCAGTGAGTAGTTTGTAAACCCACTTGCTGAGAAGAGCAATGTTTTTAATCTCAAGGTCTTGGATTCCCAGCCCCCCTTGACTTTTAGGTCTGCATAATACGCTCCACCTAGCCAGTCGATATTTCTTGGATTCGTTATCGCATTGCCAAAAAAATCTGGATCTAAAGTAGTCTAGTCGCTGGAGAACCCCTTTCGGTATGTGGAAGAATGACAACATATATAAAACCATGTTGCTTAGAACTGAATTGATCAAGATCAATCGTCCCCCGTAAGACAAGAGCTTGGCCTTCCAACTGGCTAAGCGTTTCTCAAGTCTCTCTTCCACATGTTTCCACTCAGCGATAGTTAAGCGCCGATAGTGTATGGGAATACCCAGATATCGAATCGGAAATTGCCCGAGCTGGCATCCAAAAATCTCAGCGTACTCAGGTGCTGATTCTGCAGCATCGCCAAAGCAAAAAAGTTCGCTCTTATGAAAATTAATTTTGAGACCAGAAAGTTCCTCAAAAGCACATAAGAACAACTTGAGATTTCTTGCCTTATCTAGATCATGATCCATGAATAGAATAGTGTCATCCGCATATTGTAGAATAGACAGGCCATCTTCTACCAAGTGTGGAATGACACCACTAATTTGACAGTCCAGCTTAGCCCGCTCAATAAGGGTAGCTAGCATGTCGTCCACAATGTTAAACAAAATAGGAGAAGCGGGGTCCCCTTGGCGAAGCCCCTTCCTTGTCTGAAAATAGTTGCCAACGTCATCATTAACTTTTATGGCCACACTGCCTCCAGAGACAAAGCTCTCTACCCAACGACACCATTTTTGTGAAAACCCCTTCATGCGCAAAGTTTGCAACAGAAAGGGCCACTTAACCTTATCGTAGGCTTTTTCAAAATCTATTTTAAGAATGACACCTGTCGGTGTCAAAACCGGCGGATCTCGGGTAGGGGGTCCCGAACTGTGCGTCTAGGCGGATGGTAACAGGAGACAAGGGACACGATGTTTTTACCCAGGTTCGGGCCCTCTCGATGGAGGTAATACCCTACTCCTGCTTGATTAATATTGATGATATGGGTAGTACGAGAGTAGATCTACCACGAGATCAAAGAGGCTAAACCCTAGAAGCTAGCCTATGGTATGATTGTTGTTCGTCCTACGGACTAAAACCCTTCGGTTTATATAGACACCGAATAGGGTTAGGGTTACAGAGTCGGTTACAGTGGTAGGAAATCTACATATCCGATCGCCAAGCTTGCCTTCCGCGCCAAGGAAAGTCCTATCCGGACACGGGACGAAGTCTTCAATCTTGTATCTTCATAGTCCAGAGTCCGCCAAAGATGATAGTTCGCTATCCGGACACCCCTAGTCCAGACTCCTCAAGAGCCCTCGAACCAGGCTTCAATGACGATTTAGTACGGCGCGCATATTGTCTTCGCATTGCAAGGCGGGTTCCTCCTCGAATACTTCATAGAAGGTTTTGAACACAAGGATAGTGTCCGCTCGCAAAACAAGTTCCACATACCACCGAGAGAGAATAATTTTTGCACAGATCTGCCGACGATTCGGGCGGCGTGACATCACACCACGGCCAGGCCTTTATTGAATCGCTTTTTACTGTCCCACCTCAGCGCGTTTAGCGAGGCGGTTTCCTTGGCACGCCTTATCAAAGCGTAGATCATGCCCCTTATTCCGGATTCTCATCAATACGGACGTGGGTAACCCAACGCGCCATTGATTGTGGCGCTTGGGAGATAAGCGATTTTATCAGCTGGTGGGGACGATAGCCTCGTCCGTCCATATAAGGGATAAGGATCCACCCTTTTCACCACGCCTTCCTCCTCCCTTGCTCATCCATTTCAAGACTCGAGCTCCAGCGCCTAAGTCCGCACATCCTTCCTCAACCATCTCCAGCCATGTCCGGAGTGGGAGGCGGTGGATGGTCTCCTCCGTCACGGAGGGCCGAGTAAAAGATCTGCGGAAGGCCGGATACTTGTCCGGCGACGTCGCACATCGGCTGCCCGACGAAGCGAAGCTCATCCCCACCCCTGAGCCCCATGAGCGGGTCGTATTTCTTGCCCACTTCCTCCGAGGACTGGGTTTTCCACTTCACCCATTCGTCCGGGGGCTCATGTTCTACTACGGCCTAGACTTCCACGATCTGGCCCCGAATTTCATCCTCAACATCTCGGCGTTCATCATCGTGTGCGAGGCTTTCCTCTGCATCCAGCCCCACTTCGGCTTATGGTTGAAGACATTCAATGTCAAGCCGAAGGTTGTGGGCGGCCGCCAGGCGGAGTGCGGAGGCGCCATGGTCGGCAGGATCATCAACGTCTTATGGCTCGATGGCTCCTTTGTGGAGACCGTGAAGGGGTGGCAATCGGGGTGGTTCTACATCACCGAGCCGCGCGACCTAAATGGGCGGCGGCCCCCGAATTTCGGTCTGGTATTCCCACGCGGCTCACTTCTTGGAAGGAGACTGGCCTGGCGTGGGGTAATTCAGAAGAGCTGACGACTCCAAACCTGCATGCGGACCTTGGTGAACAAGAATCTCAGGCTCGTCAATGTGGTCCAGGTTATGCTCATCCGCCAGATCCTCCCATGCCAACAACGGGCCTTCAAATTGTGGGAGTTCGATCCGGCACAGCATCTAACCCTGAAGAGGCTCTTCGACACTATGTACGAAGATGCCTGGAAGGTGCCATTCAAGGGCGCCGAGGCTCCCTCGTCTGCTACAGAAGATCGCGGATTCAGCTCGCAGCGTCAAGCTACCGAGGTAAGCTATTTTGCCCTTCACGGGAATCTTGCTTTTCATAGTTTGACTCTATGCGGGATCTAAACTCCTTGCCTTTGACAGATGGCGGAGCACATCCGGCAGGTTAACTGTCCGCTCCTTTGCCGAAGACCAGAGACGCCCGCTTGGCGAAGCTGCGCTCCGGCGCCTACGTGGTGCCGGAGAAGAAGGCCAAGAAGAAGGCCACGGGACTCAAGGAGTGCCCGCGCCAGGTGTTGTCGGACTCATCGTCCGATGACTGAGGTGGACTCCTCCCGTGAAAACGAGGAGGAGGAAAGAAGCCTCTCCCAGCCGGGGAGAGAAGAAAAGAAAGGCCGCCCCAGCGGGAGGCCGGAGGGTTCAAGAAGGGAAGAACCCTTCCTCCGGACGTCTCCACCATAGCCAACGACGGCGAGGAGGAGTGGCCCTTGAGGGCCAAGCCCCTAGCGATATCGTAAGTGTCCGGATACCCATGGCTTTTTTTCATTGCATAGTGTTCTCTAATGCTGAACAATCATGCAGCCCGCCCAAGGACGAGCTCGCCGCTTCGTCGAGCGGGTCCCTGAATTCGTCGAAAGTGGAGAGTACTTCACTTCCGGCCGCCTCCTCACCTCACGCTGCTGACGACGCCGAGGTGGGGCCCCAAGGGGGGCCTGGTCAAGAGGTGGTGGCGCAGGAGGCGCCGCAAGGCAGCCTCCGGGACTCCAGGCGGGAGGGGAGCGAGACCCCCAGGGGCTCTAAGCCCGACCCTTGTCCGGACTCCATACCGAACCTTCAGCGGTTCGAAGTCCGCAAGCGGCCCTTCGTAGGAAGGTAAGGCGCCGTGTCCTCCGCCCAACCGGAGGCACCGGATAGCTCTCGAGGCGCTTGGCGCCTCCATCGAGGAGGAGCACTGCACTGTTATGAGTGTGGTGATCCAGAAAGTTCATCCGCCAAGAGCGGGCTGGCTGAAGCTTCGCAACGGCCTTCTAACAGGCTTTGAGGTAAGTTTTCAATATATGTAAGAAGATTACCGACAGACAGTAGCCCCGATGCTTAGTTCGGTGTTGGAAAGAAAAGCGGATGAGGATCTAAAAAGATATACGCAGAGTCTAACATAATTATGTCAATATGGGAATGCAGGCTGCCCCATCGACCTCTGCCCTTGGCAATGGAGGTCAATGCATTGAAGGAGAGCCTCGGCGGTCCGAGAACGAGCTCGGCCAAGCCAAGAAGCAGCTCGAGGACAAGGAAGGTAAGTAATACCTTATGGAATTTTAAAAATGTGGTTGCAAAAGATAACAGGAATAACATGGGTACTGCAGGGCCACGAGCGAGGTGGCGACCACAAGGAGGCGGTGTCCGTGGCCAAAACAAAGCGCCACGGAGCGCACTGAGCGAGAGAAGGGGAGGCGAGCTGGCGGAGGTACGGCAAGAGCTCCAGTGCTCGTGGAAAAACACGAGGGTTTGGAGCGTGACTCAAAGACCCGAGAGTCCGAGCTTGCCTCGGCTCTTGAGAGTGCCAAAGCTGCTAAGGCCGAGGCCCAAAAAGCCCTCCAGGAGATTTAGGAAATAAAGAAGATCGCGGCGGGTAAGGCATCCTTTATGCAGAGCAAGAATGTAAAAGTCAATTATCTAGTACTTACCCGAATCCGGAGCTCTCCAGGAGCGTTCGCAGATCTGCCGCGGAGTGTATCTGATGCCGCCGCTTTTTACCGAGCCGAAGAAGGAGCTCGACGGAAAAGGTGTTTTGGTCTCAGATCTTCGAGGCCGAACACCCGTGCCCTTGAGCGACCATCTGAAGCAATTGGTCGAGCTCCACACGGTGCCGAACAGGCCATGAAGGGCCTTATAGCTCGGTTGTGGCCAAATGAGGCCATGCCTAGGAGCTACCGGGCCAGTCGGCGGCTGGTGGATTCATGTCCATGGATCGAAGTCATCAAGCGCCCGTCTGTATTGAAGGTGCCTCAGGGCCCTTGCCCGTGCCAAGGTGCACTGGGGCAAGCTGGACGCGGAGAAGCTGGTGACGGACAGGCCGCCGCCGGGCAAAGAACATCGCAAGCCCGAGAAGTATTTTGAGGGCGTCCTGAAGGGTGCCCGTCTTATAGCGGGTGAATGCTCCAAAGATGTAATATTTGAGTAGACTCGCATTTGTTATCCTCTACGCTGAAAACTTTTTCATATGCGCTAAGCAACGCTTTTGAATTTAAAATATTACCTTCTATGCGGCCGTTTATCAAATTTGAGAGATGGTGAGTCATTGGCTTCAGCCCCCATGCCACGAGTGCTGGGGTGTTCGGGATAAACTTGAGCGCTCTTGTTCCCATTCTTGGGTCCTTCGAGGGAGGCGCTCAACGCAACGAACCAGGCAACCGGACTATAATGCTTGAACACTCTCACTTAGCCATAGAATTCTATAATTTTAAATTTCGGCGAAGCCCCTAGTACTCAGAAGACCGAGTTCGGGGCGCTATCCACGCCTTGGCCGGACAATGTCGGTTCCTCGCTCTAAGCGGCATAAGTCTTTAGGGACTCGAAGAAACCTCTCGAACAGCGATCGGCTCTCGCCTTATCATGACGGTCAGTTTTAGCTTTCTCCACTGAGGTGCTCAACCCAGCTCAACCGGGGCACAATCGCAGTGGTTCTCCCAGCGCTACCTTAGCCGATATAACGGAACGTAAGGTACCAAAACATGGGAGCCGGGCAAACCCAACTATTGACCCACGACATGATTCGGAGCCGATGCATATAATGCTATAAGTTCGGGGTGCCGCACTTGTGAAAGTGTTCGGACTTGTCACACCATGTTTTTGGGGTACATAAGCCCCTGGTGTATTGGCCGTACCAAATTGTACGGTTGCGCAATGTCATAAATGAACATATATAATGGGAAAGAATGCAATAATAGGCAAGAGCTATATATTGTTTATTCAAAAGAAACTACAAATAAAAGCAGAACGATACAAATTGTGCGATAAACAAGGTACGGGACTTTTGATATGTCCCCTTCCAGGTAAGTTTGCGGTGTGGTATGTAAACAGGTATCTTGCTCGTAATAGAGACCACGGACACTCGACGCAGTTTTCTGCTTCCCGGCTGTTGCATCGTGTATTGGCGCGAATGCGGACAGCGCTTCGGAGAACAGAGTCCTGAAAGTAAAAGGAAGAAAAAAGAAAAAGGAATGACACAAACGGAGCCCCTAGTGCGGTCTAGCCGCGTGCGGGCGTGCCGTGGTCGTGGCCCGCCCCTATGCCCATGGTGCTTGAGCGCAATTACGTGCGCGTAGTAATCGGCTTCGCGAGTTCGCGAGGGCTAGGGTTGGGGCTGCATTACTACGCTTGTTGGAACGTGCAGGCGGTCTTGTTGTAGGTTACTCCGGCGCGCTTGGCGGTGTCCGATTGTTTGTTGGCGGATCGAGAATTGCCTTAAGAGGCTGTTCGCACTTCGCCGCAGGGCGGCTATATGCTCCTCCGTTCGGAGGAGCGTTCGTGTTTCCATTGACCGTGATTACGCCTCGAGGGCCTGGCATCTTGAGTTTAAGGTACGCGTGGTGCGGCACCGCATTGAATTTTGCGAATGCGGTTCGTCCGAAAGCGATGCGTGATAGCCGCTGCGGAACGGGCTATGTCAAGATTAACTCCTCACTCCGGAAGTTATCTGGGATCCGAAGACCACTTCAAGTGTAACGGACTGTGCAGTTTGCCTCTACACTGGAATGACGCCTTTAAAGGTCGTCTTTGTGGGTTTGATCCTTGACGGGTCTATGCCCATTTTGCGACCGTATCCCGATAAATCAGGTTCAGCTGCTGCCGCCGCCCATCGGGACTCTGGTAAGGTGAAATCCGTCAATAATTGGGTCAAGAACCAATGCGGCAAAACCGCCGTGACGGATGCTAGTGGGGTGGTCCCTTCGATCGAAGGTGATCGGGCAGGAAGACCATGGGTTGAACTTGAGCGATGGCTCCATCGCGTATCGCCCCTTAGTGCGCGCTTCCGCTCCCTTTGGGTATGTGCGTTGCGTATATCATGTTCACCATCCGCACTTGTGTGGGAAAGCCCTTCTGTCCTCTATTGTTCGTGGCCGGGCTCTTCCTCGTCATTGCTATGCAGCCCTTGTCGTTGTTTTGGCGCTTAGCTTGCCTGCTTGCTTGAACACCCAACAATCCCTGTTGGTGTGGTTGGCTGGTTTTTCGGGGGTGCCATGTATCTGGCACAAGCGATCGAGTATTCGGTCCAAGTTGGACAGGCCCTGGGTATTACTTTTGAATGGCTTCTTCCGCTGACCGGGTTTAGAGCCTGTGAATCCGACATTTACTGTCGTATCTTCAGCATTATCACCGTTAATGCGGCGTTTATGGTTGTTGCGACGCGACCTGCCATTTTTGTCCTTGGTATCCGAACTACTAGGGTGTTTGGCCAAGTTGTTGCTTCGAGCTAGCCAGCTGTCCTCTCCCGCGCAAAAGCGGGTCATGAGTATGGTGAGGGCTGCCATGAATTTCGGCTTTTCCTGTCCTAGGTGCCGGGCTAGCCACTCGTCGCGGATGTTGTGTTTGAAGGATGCTAGCGTCTCTGCATCCGGACATTCGACGATCTGATTTTTCTTTGTTAGGAACCGCGTCCAGAATTGTCTGGCCGATTCTTCTGGCTGCTGAATTATATGGCTAAGGTCATCGGCGTCGGTGGTCGCACATATGTGCCTGGAAGTTATCAAGGAATGCGGCTTCCGTGTCCTCCCAACAACCGTTGACTCTTTGGCAAGCTGTTGAGCCAATGTCGAGCTGGTCCTTTAAGCTTGAGTGGGAGGTATTTGATGGCATGTAGATCATCACCGCGGGCCATGTGGATATGGAGGAGATAGTCCTCGATCCAAACCGCAGGATCTGTGGTACCATCGTATGATTCGATGTTTACGGGTTTGAAGCCCTCGGGGATTTGATGATCCATTACTTCATCCGTGAAGCATAGTGGGTGTCTGGCGCCTCAGATTGGGCTACATCACGACGTAGCTCATATGAGCTTTGTCTCATCGTGTTCGCCCGGCGGGTTTCTTTGTATCCGGCGTGACAGTAATCATCCCGAGTCGTTGGGCGCCCACGCGATCTGTAGATCGATCTTGTATGTTTTGCCTTATCCTCCAATATATCTCGCAAGTCCGGCGCGTTTTCCTGTGCCTTGGTACTTTTTGAGCAGCGTCGGGGCATGGCTTGAGCGGAGGGCCGAGAGGCTTCTCTGTCGCGGCCACGGGGTGGCCGGTCTGCCATGTCGTGCGCTGGTGACGTGGGTGCTTCCTCCTCTGATCGAGGCAACGACCTGCGTTTGGGGTAGCTTTTGGAGGGGCGTTCGAGTTCATACTATTCGGCTGCAAGGACTTCAGTCCATCTGTCAGCTAGCAGGTCTTGGTCAGCTCTAAGCTGTTGCTGCTTTTTCTTGAGGCTGCTTGTCGTGGCCATGAGCCTGCGTTTAAAACGCTCTTGTTCGACGAGGTCCTCTGGCACGACAAATTCGTCGTCGTCGAAGCTTGCCTCGTCTTCGGAGGGGGGCGCATAATTATCGTCCTCTACCTCTCTTTCTGCCGCACTGTCGTGCGAACTTGCTTCTCCCTCCTCCTGCGCTGAGTCCTGCTGGAGGGGGTCGTCTTCGGCACTGTCCGGGGTATTATTGTCTCCCGTGCCGGAATCGCCGTTTTTACTGTGGCGGGATTTAGAGCGGCGCCGCTGACGTCGGCGCTTGGGTTGTTTCTTGGAGGAGTCATCCTCCGCCGTTCCATCGCCATTCCCATCTTTTGGGATGTCCACCATGTATATGTCATATGACGAGGTGGCCTTCCGGTGCCCGTGGCGCGGCTCTTGATCGTCTCCGCACCGTCGTCCATCTTTGCCGATCTCTTCGAGTCGAAGTCGAGCATGTCGGTTAAATCATCGAAAGTGGCTACAAAGTGGGTGGCGGGTGGGCGTTGAATTTCTTCGTCGTCCGAATCCCAACCTTCGACCATAGTTCGCCCGGTCTCCCGACAAAGAGAGAGACTTTAATGAGTTCAGGATATCGCCAAAGGGCGAAGTCTTGAAAGATGTCCGTGGCGGTGAACTCCATAACCGCGCCAGTTGGATTCGATTGGTAGAGGCGTGGGAGGTTCGAGTCCGTAAAGGAGTCCGCACTGGAGTCACGAGCTTCGCAGCGACAGGATGGTGTTCGCTCAATCGCCATGGAGATTTCAGCCCCCGAGGCGGTGTCCAACCAACCGTCCTCGATCGGCGAAACCGGCTCTGGATTAAGGGTCGGAGCGGATACTGGTGCGGCCTCCAGGGCGCTGTTCGGCTGCAGAGCTAGATCGTACCCATCGAGACAGTGCGGCGTGCTCGGCTGTGGTTCGAATCCGTCGAAGATCAAATCTCCCAGACATCAGCCATATAGTCCAGGCTTCCAAATCTGACCTGATGGCAAGGGGCGTAGCTTTCAATCTGCTCCAGATGGCCTAGCGAATTGGCCCGCAGCGCAAAGCTGCCGAATACGAAGATCTGTCCGGGGAGAAAAGTCTCACCCTGGACTGCGTCGTTGCTGATGATTGAAGGAGCCATCGGGCCTATAGGTGACGACGAGGAACTCTCAATGAAAGCACCAATATCAGTGTCAAAACCGCGGATCTCGGGTAGGGGTCCCAATCTGTGCGTCTAGGTGGATGGTAACAGAGACAAGGGACACGATGTTTTACCCAGGTTCGGGCCCTCTCGATGGAGGTAATACCCTACTCCTGCTTGATTAATATTGATGATATGGGTAGTACAAGAGTAGATCTACCACGAGATCAAAGAGGCTAAACCCTAGAAGCTAGCCTATGGTATGATTGTTGTTCGTCCTACGGACTAAAACCCTTCGGTTTATATAGACACCGAATAGGGTTAGGGTTACACAGAGTCGGTTACAGTGGTAGGAAATCTACATATCCGTATCGCCAAGCTTGCCTTCCACGCCAAGGAAAGTCCTATCCGGACACGGGACGAAGTCTTCAATCTTGTATCTTCATAGTCCAGGAATCCGGCCAAAGATGATAGTTCGGCTATCCGGACACCCCCTAGTCCAGGACTCCCTCAACACCATTCAACTTTTTTCGGCGAAGCTCATGTACAGTTTTGTGCAAGACGACCACTCCATCTAATATGTTGCGGCCTTGCATAAATGCTGTTTGAGTGGGTTTTACGACATGGTCAGCCACCCCGTTCAACCGATTAGTTGTGACCTTCGTAAAGATTTTAAAACTTACATTCAGAAGGCAAATCGGACGATATTGTTGAATACGACTAGCCCCCTTCATCTTAGGCAATAGGATAATTCCCCCAAAGTTAAAACGAGAAATGTCAAGGTCTTCAGCATGCAGTTGGTTAAAGAACTGAACCAAGTCTGCCTTAATGACGTCCCAAAAACATTGATAGAACTCTGCGGGAAAGCCATCCGGACCCGGAGCCTTGTTGTGTTCCATTTGAAACACGCGGTTCAATTTCCTCCTCGAGAACGGGAGGTTAGGAATTCATTTTCCGCTTCCGTAACTTGAGGAATGTCATGAGTAATGGATTCATCCAGCTGAAAATTTGATTCAGCTGAAGGTCCAAAAAGCTCTTTGTAATACTTAATAATAAAAGTTCTAAGTGGTACATCCCCCTCAATTCGGCCTTCCTCCTGGTCAAGGGCGAATATGCGTTTCTTTCTATGTCTGCCATTGGCAAGCATTTGAAAGTATTTAGTATTATCATCACCTTGCACAAGCGAATCCGCCTTGCAACGTTGGTACCATTTAATCTCTTCCTCGCGTAGTAGGCGGGCTATCTGCTCGTTTAGATTGTTTTTTTGCTCAATCTCAACTGCAGACAGAGGCCTCACCTCCGCTATTTTATCAAGGGAATCAATTAAGGTAGATAGTCGCAGTTTTTCTTTTTTGTAGATGCCAGCAGTATGCTTGGCCCATCCACGAAGGAATCCACGCAATGCGCGAATTCGATTATTCCATCGTTGAATGGGTGTGTCACCGCGAGGCTGGCGTGCCCACACTTTCTTAACCAGGTCATGAAATCCCTCTTAGTGAGCCATCCCAATTCAAATTTAAATTGGTGACGGTCAGAGCTTGGGATTGGTTGTCCAAAATAGGTGAGCAATGGAGTGTGATCCGATAAGGCCTCAATTCTTTCTAATGCCTGAACCGAGGCTAGGGGATATTTATATTCCCAGTCGGTGGTAACTAGCACCCGGTCAAGTTTTTCAAAGGTTGGCACCGATCGGTTATTGGCCCAGGTATACTGACGACCAGACATCGTGATCTCCCTCAGATCCAGACTGTCAATAACAGCATTAAAGAGGAAAGGCCACCTTGTATCAAACCGGTCATTGTTTTTTTCCTGCTGATATCGAAGGATATTAAAATCCCCGATTAACATGGGGTGGGGATTGTCTCGACATGTATTAACAAGTTCTTTTAGAAATGCAGACTTAAACTCCTCTTGAGCGGCACCATATACAGCTACCAGGCTCCAAAGGAAATTGTCAGACTTGTTTCGAAGGTGGAATTTGATATGATACTCCCCCTTTGACGTGGACAATAGTTGCAAGTACGTAGAGTTAATACCTAGCAATATTCCACCAGACCTCCCAGTCGGCGGTAAGACGTGCCATTCGTAGTCCAAACCACATGAGAAGTGGTCCAGATCACGTGTTCGAAAGTCACGTTTGCTTGCCTCAGTGATAGCCACGAAGTCCGACGCATGATCCTTTACACAATGGGCAATGTGTTTGTGTTTAGCCAAGTCACCTAGACCTCTGCTATTCCAAAACATGCCTCTCATGCTGAACCAATTTTTTGTTTAGAGACCTTTGCCTTCTTAGAAGAGCGCCCTCTTTTCTTTCCTGAGTTAGACTTATTCTTACGCACCGACGCGACAAGCTCACAAAGCGTAGTGTCGCGTACAGTATCGTCAACGTTTACTTCAGTCATGTCTTTAACCAAATGAGAGAGAAGCTTGCCTTCATGATTGGCATCAGCATCCTCATCCTCCTCATCTGACACCAGAGGGTCAACAAAGCTTGACAACTTAGGAGCAACCGTAAGCCGGTCGAACTCCACTTGTTTAAGGGCCCTAACCGAAAAGTCTATCTCTTTCTCATTACGTCCTAGTGACACTCCAAGTCAAGTAAGGGATATTAGCAGTTTATAAATTTATGAATTCCATGTCCCCGTGCTTCCTGGTTGATCAAAGAAAACAAAAATCTACTTCCACTTGTTTGATCTACTTTGCATCAGAACCTTCAACGCATAACCTTAAGAGCAACCAGTACCCTCCAGAGAGTAGTTCTTAAAAAAACGAAAATCCGCATCTGAGCCCAGGCTCAGATGCTCCCGCTCAGAAAAAAATTCAAAAAAAATTCAAAAAAATCCAATTTTTTTTTTGTGTAGTAGATAATTTGTTGCGTGAGGACCGCTGAAAATTTCAACTCATTTGGCCATTTGAGCAGCTCTCGGCAAAAAAGACAAATTGGATCAAAACAGTTCGTGAACAGTAAACTTTTTTCCAGACCCCGATTTTGTCTTCTTTGCCGAGAGATGCTCAAATGTCCAAACGAGTTGAATTTTTCAGCGAACCTCACGCATCAAATTATCTACCACACACAAAAAATTTGGAATTTTTTTAATTTTTCTAGTATTTGTTTTGATTTTTTTCGTCGGCGCGGGTGCAGCTGAGCCCGGGAGCCAAATTGGCCTACTCTTAAAAAAAGGCTACCAACTTACCAAGGGTTGGCTGCTTTTCCCCCCCAATTGTGTACATGCCCCTACGGTTTGGCTCTAGCATTTCATGACATTACACTGATGCATTATTCTCTTGTTAAACCTATTCTCTTGCTGATTGCTAGTAATTAAACTAGTATCTTGTTAATTGTTGTTATGCTGGGAGAGCAGCTAAATGGCTCCCGAGCTCAGATGCTCCCGAAATCTGAGCTGTATATATTGGCTTGGGATCTGTGCCGATTAATATTTTAGCCACACATATGATTTTGGAATACAGATGCGAATACAATTGTACGTGAGCGATACAGTACAAGAACCCCACACAGAAATCTATCTCCGCCCCCGCACGCTGTCCCCTGCCCCCACATCCTCCATCCTCTCGATCCTTCTCCTACGGACGACCAGGCCGGAGGCCGGCCCCGGTGAAGATCCGGCGACGGTGAGCTCCTCAAGCTCATCACGAGATTCGCCGCCAGATCCGCACCTCCCGTTCCGTCTCCATCGAGCTCCCATGCTCTGGATCCACTTTTTCCAGCGGTCGGCGGCTCAAGATCTGCAGCGGTGAGGTACTCTACCGATCCGATCTTGGAGGGCACGACACCCTTCTTCGACACGGCGACGTCATGTTCCTGTCCTCCCAAGCTCCCTAGCCAAATCAGCTCTCTCCAGCAACCGCTGGATCGCTTTTACACACCAGCGCTGCTAACCGCCATGTCCTGTTCTTTGCTTTAGCACCAAGTTCGCCATGCTGTGAGCACACTGCAGGTAAGTTCTGTACACGTGGGTGGTTGATGCAAGTTTTCTTCTCTCAGCTGGTAGCCTAGTACTACTTGTGTATTATCTCATTCTTGCAAGATCTATTGTTAATGCAAGAACTTGTTTTGGTTTGCACACAATGATGTTGTTTTCTTTTCCATAGAATTATTAATCTTCTGTTTTTGGTGTGCATTATTAATCATTTATTTCTATTTATGCTGTTCTTTCGATCTGCGGTGCAAATTATTTTTCAGAGTTCTGCTGTGGTGGATCATTCTTTCTTTTCTTGTTAAGGAGCCATTGTTTAATTATCCTTCCTGAAAAAGTGTAAACTGTGGTTAGTTGATTGATGCTTTATTGATCTGGACATTTGTATTTCAACGATGCAAAAGGAGGCCCTTGTACTATGCGGCAGCTAGTTAAGGCACTAATCGTGTGTTTGTGCTGCTAACTGGATTAGCCAGTAATGGTTCTCAAAATTGTACTCTTCGCTCTTAATTATGATATGGTCTTCTCATGTCCCAGTTCATATAGTAACACTAGCAGAAAGTATGCATTTGTCCAATGGTGTTCCAAATTTATAATAAATGCGGTCAGGCAGCATGAGGTGATGGATTGCTCAGTGGGCTCCACCGTAATCAATGCTTTCACATGGCAGGCACCAAAAATGAAAATACAATCAGAATACACTGCCAAATACACTGCAGATCACCTATCCCAAGTCAGCTGTGCGGTTGTGATTTCAGGAGCAGATGAGCTCGAGCACCGTTTTGCATTTCCCTTATACTGGATCATATTAATATCATTATTCCGCGGTTGATATGCTCACTAGCAGAGTGCATCTTATCGGTGAAAGATTGATGTTGTGTAAATATACTCTATATTTTGCATTTGCACTTAGCTGATTATATTGCAACTACAATTTCATGCATGTAATTGTCCGTCATGAACACTGATATTTACATTTGTGCATGCACGAGAACATGTGACACTGCCATTTGTTTGCCACAAATTGTTAGACCGTTCTTTGGTATTGACCATCTATTATGTTGTTTAAACATTTTGATACACATGAATTCTAATTTGTCTTGTTTCTTCTGTATTTAACAGAAAACCCGATTTATCAATTCAAAAGTAAGTGTGCCTTTTGCAAGGGCTCGGCTGGGATTTGGCACCCTAGGAACGGAGGATTTTTGTGTAGAAGGGAGGGCCAGAAAAAGGAGTACTGCCAGATGTTTATGTTGAGTGAAAGGCCCAAGAAAGGACCAGAGGAGGAACCTTCTTCAGTTCGAAGGCTATTCGATGAGTTGCCGCTAGCGGCCTAGCTAGCCGTGGGTTTGGATTCTTATAGATTAGCTAATGTGCAGAAAGCTGATACTCTTTTGCCTGGATATCAAAATGTACTAGTTAGATATTCACGTGTTGCTACCGTACAATTGACTATATAAAGGCGGGTCCTAGGTGCCGACGCGCCGGCCCAAATTTGGGCCGGTCGGTCCACACCCATCTGATTGGATCGATGGGAGCCGTCCGATGTGCCGCCGTCTTCGTCAGCGCACTTGTACGAAGAATCTTTCTGCATCTCGTCGCTCCCTTCCTTCTCACCGGTCGCACATGTTCTCTCGTCACTGCCTCTCGTCGGCCGTCCTTGCCTCTGGTCACCGTCCGCCGCTAGTTTCCGTCCTCGCTGGCCGTCCTAGTCGCCGGTCGCAGCCCCTGCCGGCCGTCTTTGTCGCTGACTTCACCCATGCAACAGATGCATCCCACGGGTGGCAGCTCCTGTGGCGACGGTTGCAGCTCCGGCGTGTGATGGCCGCAGCTTATTGGTGTGCTCATGCCCGATGCCCCGACGTAGCTCACCATCCCCCATCGCCCATCGGAGCAGAAAGGGCTCACTAGTTAGTTGTTTTTGCGGTTGCCGGTTGAAGCAAAAAAGCAACAAAGTCGTAGCACCAGGTCGACGCCAGTGATGGCTTGTAGTTAAACAGAGGCGCCGGTTGCAGCAGAAAGGCGACACAGTCGTAAATAAAATGTTTCAACGCAAGTGGTTGGTTGTAGCAAAACGAGTAGCTGGTTGTAGCACGAAAGCAATGCGTTGGTAGCAAAAAAATCATTGCCGATGGTAGCAAAAAAAAATGACAATTGCAGCAAAAAATCGTCATCGCCGCCGTCCCGGCCGAGTCGCATCTCTGTCATGAATGATGTAGCAAAATTCCTTGCCGGTCATAGAAAAAATTGACAACGATTGCAGCAAAAATGTCATCTCTGCCGTCATGGGGTCGTAGCTCCGCCATGGGCCACAGATGGATGTAGCAAATTGTCATCGCCGTGGTAGCACTAGTAGAAAAAGGACCTATAGTCCCGGTTCGTAAGGGCCATTTGTCCCGGTTTTTGAACCGGGACTAAAGTGTCGGTACTAATGCCCTAAACCTTTAGTCCCGGTTCTTGCATAAACCGGGACAGATGGGCCTCCACGTGGCCGGTGCGGCGAGCCCAGGCAGGAGGCCCTTTGGTCCCACCAATTCCTCTTGAATTCCTCGCATACGATCTGGTGGTAGGAGTTCATCCCGTATCTGAAATATCTAATTTGAAGAAGGGGGTCAATACATATATATGAATAAATGAAACTGAACACAAATGATGGTAAGAAAATAAAATTGTGAATATTATTATTTACGCACTTCATATTGTTTATCAGAGTAGCCCCGCTCACAGGTCGTGTGGCAGATGGACTCGCAAATGTAGTATCCACAGTAATTATTCCCTTGTTCCTGCCACAGCCACTTTACAAGAAATAGAGGTCAATCAAACTGATAATTAATTAGCAAGCATGCTAAATGGTATTGATGAAACTAGCGCTTGAATCACTAGGAGATGCGTGGAACATGCTACTATAGTACTTACTTTCAGGTGTCTAAATTGCAGCTTCTTCGGCAGTCCCGGAGTTTTTGAGGTGAATTTTTTCCAAACCCTGCCAGACAAAGAAAACAATTACTTGATATCAGAAAATGAACAAAAAGTTGACGGTATGGTGCGATAATGATCAATTTAACTTACTTCCCTAGAATTTCAGTCATGTCCGCATACTCCTTGGGATCTTTTCGTCTCGAGTCTAAGACGGTTACTAGTCCCTGCTCAAGCTTAATCTCTAGGAGAATATAGTGGAAGCTGCACACGCATGCATAACTCATCAATTACATTACTATAACCTCGACTAATAAGGGAAACCGAATATGCACAAGACAGTAACACTCACTTGAATTCGTAAGGGAAGAGTATTATAGCTTTGTTTTGATTTAATACAAACGATTGTAGCAGCTTGGCCTCGGTATCTCTCGCATGAGATTTAACCATATATGCATCTATGAGATTTGTGTTAATAAACCCAATATCACCGATTTGTCGTTTCTTCAATTCGGCGATCTTCAATCTGCATAATATAGTGAGGATAATTAAAAATACATGCAATGACAGAGCTGACCTATATATAGAGACTTAATGACATAAGTAGTACTGTACTTACAGGCAGTAGCAAGTGATCATTAATTTATCGAGGGCCTTTAGATTGAAAAACGCGAAGAACTCCTCAAATGGAACATTCAATAGTTCAATTCCAACGAGGTTATGCTCCTCTCTGACTCTCAGCGTCAAAATATTCATCCCCTCAGACTCTCTGCAGGTTTTCATGTACCAATCATGGAATCTGAATATCATCGTTGGTAGAGATCTTTCATCTTTGACGAGAGGCTTCCCGTACACGTATTTGTGTTCGTCCACCTCCAAGATATCATAATGTACATCGTCGGGCAGGTAATCTTCAGGATTGTTATAACCAGGCACCATCCCGCCAGGGACATTAGCGACGATATCGCTAGACACCTGGAGCGGGGGGAACGATTGGTTTGCTTGTTCGCCGAGCTGGGCAACTTTTTTCCAAGCTCGTCGTTGACCACTGATAGTAATTCCTGACCGCGACGCTTCCACAAATGACTTTGCAAAGAATGCGCTCATAGTTGCCTTTCACCGGAGACTTTGGAGGTTTCTTCAGGGCATCCAGAGTACGCTTCGCTTTTACCGGATCTATCTTCTCCTCCGGAGGTGGATGTATCTTTGCTTTCACCCCTTCAAAGAAGTTATTCACTTTGGCTTGCACGATCTGCGTGTTTTCCTCCACGGTCCTCTCGTATGGTAACTTCTCTGGAGTCTTGAGAGAAGGACCGTATTTGTATTGCCTCCCGTTCTCTGGCTATGCTGCTAGACGCCGGAGCAGACGGAGCAGCTGCGACTGCCTTTCCTTTCTTACGAGGCAGAGGCGAAGGACTATGACGCGCCAGAGCAGCCGGAGCGGCGGCGGGTCTCTTGATCCGCCCTTGTTGACGAGGCGGAGAAGGAGGAGGCTGGTGATACGTCTCCAACGTATCTATAATTTATGAAGCATTCATGCTATTTTATTATCTGTTTTGAATGATTACGGGCTTTATTATACACTTTTATATTACTTTTGGGACTAACCTATTAACCGGAGGCCCAGCCCATATTGCTGTTTTATTGCCTGTTTCAGTATTTCGAAGAAAAGGAATATCAAACGGAGTCCAAACGAATGAAACCTTCGGGAGCGTGATTTTTAGGAAGAATATGATCCGAGAGACTTAGAGTGCAAGTCAGGGGATCATCGAGGGAGCCACAAGACTTGGGGGCGCGCCCACCCCCCTGGGCGCGCCCTACCCTCTCGTGGGCCCCTCGAGGCTCCCCCGACTGACTTCTTTCACCTATATAAGCCTACATACCCTAAAAACATCGATACAGAAGATAGATCGGGAGTTCCGCCGCCGCAAGCCTCTGTAGCCACCAAAAACCTCTCGGGAGCCCGTTCCGGCACCCTGCCGGAGGGGGAACCCATCACCAGTGGCCATCTTCATCATCCCGGCGCTATCCATGACGAGGAGGGAGTAGTTCACCCTCGGGGCTGAGGGTATGTACCAGTAGCTATGTGTTTGATCTCTCTCTCTCTCTCTCTCTCTCTCTCTCTCTCGTGTTCTCTCTATGGCACGATCTTGATGTATCGCGAGCTTTGCTATTATAGTTGGATCTTATGATGTTTCTCCCCCCTCTTCTCTGTTGTGATGAATTGAGTTTCCCTCTTGAAGTTATCTTATCGGATTGAGTCTTTAATGATTGAGAACACTTGATGTATGTCTTGCCGTGTTTATCTGTGGTGACAATGGGATATCACGTGCCACTTGATGTATGTTTTGGTGACCAACTTGCGGGTTCCGCCCATGAAACTATGCATAGGGGTTGGCACACGTTTTCTTGACTCTCCGGGAGAAGCTTTGGGGCACTCTTTGAAGTACTTTGTGTTGGTTGGATGAATATGAGACTGTGTGATGCATATCGTATAATCATGCCCACGGATACTTGAGGTGACAATGGAGTATCTAGGTGACATTAGGGTTTTGGTTGATTTGTATCTTAAGGTGTTATTCTAGTACGAACTCTTGAATAGATCGATCCGAAAGAATAACTTTGAGGTGGTTTCATACCCTACCATAATCTCTTCGTTTGTTCTCCGCTATTAGTGGCTTTGGAGTGACTCTTTGCTGCATGTTGAGGGATTGTTATATGATCTATCTATGTTATTATTTTTGAGAGAACTTGCACTAGTGAAAGTATGAACCCTATGCCTTGTTTCCTACCATTGCAATACCGTTTACGCTCACTTTTATCACTTGCTACCTTGCTGTTTTTATATTTTCAGATTATAAAAACCCATATCTACTATCCATATTGCACTTGTATCACCATCTCTTCGCCGAACTAGTGCACCTATACAATTTACCATTGTATTGGGTGTGTTGGGGACACAAGAGACTCTTTGTTATTTGGTTGCAGGGTTGTTTGAGAGAGACCATCTTCATCCTACGCCTCCCACGGATTGATAAACCTTAGGTCATCCACTTGAGGGAAATTTGCTACTGTCCTACAAACCTGTTCACTTGCAGGCCCATCAACGTCTACAAGAAGAAGGTTTTGTAGTAGACATCAAGCTCTTTTCTGGCGCCGTTGCCGGGGAGGCTAGGTAAGCGGTACTCACACCCCGTCAAGTAAGGTCTTTTCGGGCGCCGTTGCCGGGGAGGTGAGTGCTTGAAGATATATCTTTAGATCTTGCAATCAATCTTTTCGTTTCTTGTTTTATCACTAGTTTAGTTTATAAAAGATAACTAAAAAATGGATTTAAGTTTGTGTCATACGCTTCGTCTTTTTAATATCTTTCGTGAGTATGATGGAAAGGAAAATTATGCTCAAGTGCTACAAGAGGAATGCATTAAAATGCTTGGTACTAAATCTTTGAATGATGAGCATGATTGCAATGTTGTTAGTATGAACTCCTTGAATATCCATAGTACTAATGATGATTGCTCTAGTCATGATGAAAATATCTCTTATAAGCATGTCAACTTTTGTGGAGTGCATGTTTGCATGAAGACACCAAATAGAGAAGATATATATTGCAAGAGTCATAAGCATTTAGAAACTAAATGGTTGCAAGATGGCTAAATGTGAGTGCTAAAAATTTAAATTTCCTTTGCCGTACGTGTGAACTTTGCAATGAACATGGTCATTTACATCTCCGATGAAAATTGTTTCATGACCGAATCGTGTCCAAAAATTGTGATGATTTTATATCCCTTGCTCATTACAATGAACTTAGTTTGCTTTTGGTTTATGAAGAATTGAAACGTTTAATTAAGGACCTTCCAGATTTGCCCATAAGAAATTCCTTGATATTGATCTAGAGAAGATTTATTTGTATTGTGCGGTGAATTGCATTGAAAATCCTTATATTGCCAATTACCTAAAGAAAAGAAAGCAAATAGAAGATGATGAGAATACTAATGAAAGGTAAGAGACTTCCCAATATCCTCCTATTATTTCTTATGATGAATCAGGTAACGAGGAGGAGCTTTTTATTCAACCAATCTCATCAATAAGGAGCTCAAAGAGGAAGGTTGAACCCACGCGTAATGTGAAGAAGAAAAAGAAAAGAAGGAGCAACAAAGGTAGAAAGGTATCCCTCCCAAATGATGTTGCTCCTACTACTCATTGTGATGATGATAATTGCTATGCTATTGGTGCTATCCATATTTTTAATGATGAGAGTGATTATACTTATGATATGAAAGGGCCCAAGCTTGGGGAAGCTATGTTTGATGAGGGTGAAATATTTGAGAATATATTTGCTGAAATTAATGTTTGTCCCAAGCTTGGGGATGCTATGTTTAATGAAGATGATATTGTTAGCATCCCAAGTTTTGATATGCAAAGTTGTTATGATGATAGCATGCCTCTTACCTATGATGATTATATTGATGAAAGTGGGTTTGGAAGAGTGTCAACTTTAGGAAGTAGTTATCCCACTATTTTGGAAGATATTGAATCTTATTGTGATGAATATGAAAGTGGATTTGGAAGAGTGTCAACTTTATTTAGTGATGATTCCACTATCTTGGGAGAGGTTTCAATCGATTATGATGAGAACGAAGTTGCCACTTATGATGATTATTGTGATGAAACTTATGCTATAAAAAGTAGTGATGATTATATTTACAAATCTTGTCATGATTATGATTACCCTTTTTCTGAACATTACTCTTTTAATGTGGAATCAATTTTTAGTGTTCAAGTCTCTTATGATACTCCCACTATTCCGAATGAGAAGAATTTTGTTTATGTGGAGAGTAGTAAAAATTCTATGCTTGTAGATCATGAAAGGAATGCTTTAGGTGCTGGTTATATTGTTGACTTCATTCATGATGTTACTGAAAATTATTATGAGGGAGGAATATATGCTTGTAGGAATTGCAATAATGTCAAGTTTCCTCTCTATGTGTTGAAAATCTGGAAGTTATACTTGTGTTACCTTCCTATGCTTGTTGATTATTATTCCCATAAGTTGTTTGCTCACAAAATCCCTATGCATAGGAAGTGGGTAGGCTTAAATGTGCTAGTCATATGCTTCATGATGCTCCCGTTATGTTCCAATTCTTATCTTTTATGTGAGCATCATTGTCATCATCATGCCTAGCTAGAAAGGCATTAAAGAAAGCGCTTGTTGGGAGACAACCCAATATTTATCCTTACTGTTTTTGTCTGTTCACATGATTATGCTACTATAGTAATCATGTTTTATAGCTTTTATTTCAATAAAGTGCCAAGTAAGACCTTTAGGATAGCTTACGGTGATAGTTGTGTTGATCCTGCTGAGAATCACAAATTTTTGCACCCAGTAAATTAGTTTTGTTAATTCACAGATACGTGCTTATGATCTGATTCTTTTTTCTCTAGATTTTTATACAAATTTCTTATGACTTCGTAATTTGGTAGGATTTTTGGAGTTCCAGAAGTATACGTTTGATACAGATTACTACAGACTGTTCTGTTTTTGACAGATTCTGTATTCTATGCGTTGTTTGCTTATTTTGATTAATCTATGGCTAGTACTAAGTGGTATGAACCGTAGAGAAGTTATAATACAGTAGATATTACACCAATATGAATTTAGAATGAGTTCATTATAGTACCTAAGTGGTGGTTTTATTTTCTTATACTAACGGAGCTTACGAGTTTTCTGTTGAGTTTTGTGTTGTGGAGTTTTCAAGTTTTGGGTAAAGATTCGATGGACTATGGAATAAGGAGTGGCAAGAGCCTAAGCTTGGGGATGCCCAAGGCACTCCAAGGTAAAATTCAAGGATAACCAAGAGCCTAAGCTTGGGGATGCCCCGGATGGCATCCCCTCTTTCGTCTTCGTCCATCGGTAACCTTACTTGGAGCTATATTTTTATTCATCACATGATATGTGTTTTGCTTGGAGCTTCATTTTCTTTCGTTAGTATTTTCTTGCTGTTATTTATAATAATGTTTTGCATCTTTATTTTCAATAAAAAAAGCCAAGGATAGCCTTTACCATGCTTATTTTGCTAGTATACATGTTGCTGTTTGAAAATAGAAAGTTTACCGCTGTTGCAAAAATTCCCTAGAAAAGTCAGAGAGTGGTATGACGTTGAAACCTTTTGCATAATAAGATATGATAAATTTAATACAGTGGGAATTTTCTCTCATAATTTTTGGAGTTAGGGAAGTATTGATACTCTTGCATTCTTTACAGACTGTACTGTTTTGGCAGATTGCTGTTATGTTTGCATTGTTTGCATATATTTGCTTGTTTAATGATTCTATTTGAGGATAGGAGTATTAAATATGAAGAGGCATTTAGTATGCAATGTTGAATAATAATTTTAGTGATTTGTTACAGTAGAAATTGATAAGGTTTTGCATTGGTTTATACTAACCTATCTCACGAGTTCTTGTTGAGTTTGGTGTGGATGAAGCTTTTGATAAAAAGAGAAACCATGATATGAGAGGAATTAAGGAGACAAAAAAGTTCAATCTTGGGGATGCCCAAGGCACCCCAAGATAATATTTCAATAAGTCTCAAGAATCTAAGCTTGGGGATGCCCCGGTAGGCATCCCACCTTTCTTCTTCAACAACTATCGGTTAGTATGGTTGAGCCTAAGTTTTTGCTTCTTCACATGAGTTGTGCTATCCTTGCATTGTAATTTTATTTTGTTTTGCTTGCTGTTTGAATACAATACCAAGATCTGAAATTGTTAAATGAGAGAGAGTCTTCACATAGTTACATAATTATTTAGCTACTCATTGATCTTCACTTATATCTTTTTGGAGTAGTTTGTCATTTACTCGTGTGCTTCACTTATATCCTATGAGTAAATTGTTAAATGAGTTGATTGTCATAAATCTAAAATTATATATGCCTCATTTGCTTATCCCATGGGGAGTAATGACTTAACATCTAAGAAGTAGAGGTTGTAAATTTATTGAAGGTTAGCAAGCATTGTATTGGTCATTTGAACAATTCATGAAAGAATATTGAAGAAAGAGAGATTTCACATATAAATACACTATCCTAGACATCTTTTATAATTGGGAGCACTCATTAAGTATGACTTGCTAAAAGAGTTGATGTTGGACAAGGAAGACAACGTAATGGGTGATGTTTTCGCACATCTCAGTTAAAGTATATTGTCATGGATCATTCAAACATGTTGAGCTTGCCTTTATCCCTCATGCTAGCAAAATTCCTTGCACCAAGTAGAGATACTACTTGTGCTTCCAAATATCCTTAAACCCAGTTTTGCCATGAGAGTCCACCATACCTACCTATGGATTGCGTAAGATCCTTCAAGTAAGTTGTCATCGGTGCAAGCAATAAAAATTGCTCTCTAAATATGTATGATCTTTTGGTGTGAAGAAAATAGCTTTATACGATCTTGTTATGGAAGCAATAAAAGCGACGGATTGCATAATAAAGGTCCATATACAAGTGGCAATATAAAGTGACGTTCATTCGCATTAAGATTTTGTGCATCCAACCCTAAAAGCGCATGACAACCTCTGCTTCCCTCTGCGAAGGGCCTATCTTTTACTTTATGTCTTTTACTTTATGCAAGAGTCAATGTGATCTTCACCTTTCCCTTTTTCATTTTATCCTTTGGCAAGCACCTCGTGTTGGAAAGATCCTGATATATATATCCAATTGGATGTAAGTTAGCATGAACTATTATTGTTGACATCACCCAAAGGTGAATACGTTGGGAGGCAATACTATAAGCCCCTATCTTTCTCAGTGTCCGACTGAAACTCCATAACCATTAGTATTGCGTGAGTGTTAGCAATTGTAGAAGACTATATGATAGTTGAGTATGTAAAGTTTGCTATTTTTGAAAATAAGATGAATTTCAATTGTTTGATGACTAGGAATGAAGTTTTCTAGTTTTCAAGAAAGTTTATGGTCTATGCCTTGACATGTGAATTGCTTGTTACTTTATCGTGAGAAGTTTTATGAGATGAACTATTGTTATGACATATAATCATGCTAGAAAAGGTGATTTAAATTATCATTGATCAAACTTGTGCACCTTCTAGCATTCACACTTCATAAATTCTTTCTTTTATCATTTACCTACTCGAGGACGAGCAGGAATTAAGCTTGGGGATGCTGATACGTCTCCAACGTATCTATAATTTATGAAGCATTCATGCTATTTTATTATCTGTTTTGAATGATTACGGGCTTTATTATACACTTTTATATTACTTTTGGGACTAACCTATTAACCGGAGGCCCAGCCCATATTGCTGTTTTATTACTGTTTGATATTTCAAGAAAAGGAATATCAAACGGAGTCCAAACGGAATGAAACCTTCGGGACCGTGATTTTTAGGAAGAATATGATCCGGGAGACTTAGAGTGCAAGCCAGGGGATCATCGAGGGAGCCCCGAGACATGGGGGCGCGCCCACCCTCCTGGGTGCGCCCTACCCTCTCGTGGGCTCCTCGAGGCTCCCCCGGCCGACTTATTTCGCCTATATAAGCCTACATACCCTAAAAACATCGATACAGAAGATAGATCGGGAGTTCCGCCGCCGCAAGCCTCTGTAGCCACCAAAAACCTCTCGGGAGCCCGTTCCGGCACCCTGCCGGATGGGGAACCCATCACCGGTGGCCATCTTCATCATCCCGGCGCTATCCATGACGAGGAGGGAGTAGTTCACCCTCGGGGCTGAGGGTATGTACCAGTAGCTATGTGTTTGATCTCTCTCTCTCTCTCTTCTCTCTCTCTCTCTCTCTCTCTCTCTCTGTCGTGTTCTCTCTATTGCACGATCTTGATGTATCGCGAGCTTTGCTATTATAGTTGGATCTTAAGATGTTTCTCCCCCCTCTACTCTCTTGTGATGAATTGAGTTTCCCTCTTGAAGTTATCTTATCGGATTGAGTCTTTAATGATTGAGAACACTTGATGTATGTCTTGCCGTGTTTATTTGTGGTGACAATGGGATATCACGTGCCACTTGATGTATGTTTTGGTGACCAACTTGCGGGTTCCGCCCATGAACCTATGCATAGGGGTTGGCACACGTTTTCTTGACTCTCTGGTAGAAACTTTGGGGCACTCTTTGAAGTACTTTGTGTTGGTTGGATGAATATGAGATTGTGTGATGCATATCGTATAATCATGCCCACAGATACTTGAGGTGACAATGGAGTATCTAGGTGACATTAGGGTTTTGGTTGATTTGTGTCTTAAGGTGTTATTCTAGTACGAACTCTTGAATAGATCAATCCGAAAGAATAACTTTGAGGTGGTTTCGTACCCTACCATAATCTCTTCGTTTGTTCTCCGCTATTAGTGGCTTTGGAGTGACTCTTTGTTTCATGTTGAGGGATTGTTATATGATCTATCTATGTTATTATTTTTGAGAGAACTTGCACTAGTGAAAGTATGAACCCTATGCCTTGTTTCCTACCATTGCAATACCGTTTACGCTCACTTTTATCACTTGCTACCTTGCTGTTTTTATATTTTCAGATTACAAAAACCCATATCTACTATCCATATTGCACTTGTATCACCATCTCTTCGCCGAACTAGTGCACATATAAAATTTACCATTGTATTGGGTGTGTTGGGGACACAAGAGACTCTTTGTTATTTGGTTGCAGGGTTGTTTGAGAGAGACCATCTTCATCCTACGCCTCCCACGGATTGATAAACCTTAGGTCATCCACTTGAGGGAAATTTGCTACTGTCCTACAAACCTGTGCACTTGCAGGCCCAACAACGTCTACAAGAAGAAGGTTGTGTAGTAGACATCAACTGGCTGCTCAGGCGCGCCGGCGCAGGCGGAGAAGGAGGCGGAGTGGCACCATGCACCGGAGAAGGAGGATGAGTGCCCTGATCACTCACCGGAGGAGGAGGCGGATTGCCCTGACTCGCCGGAGGAGGAGGAGGAGGCGAAGGCGTCCAGTTCGGAAGGTTGATGAGCTCCTTCCACCATAGGCATGGAGTCTTGAGAGAAGAACCCAGCCGAATCTCCCCTTCACCCGTAGGGTGGTCAAGCTGAAGGTCCTCAAACCCGTCCGTTATTTGATCCACCATCACCCTAGCATGTCCTTTTGGAATCGGCTGGCCGTGGTAGGTTGAGCCAGGTTCATTAGGTATAACAGAGCCAACAGCCGCCTTTACTTTCAACGTCGTCCATCGCGTCATAAGGTGGCAATGTTGAGACTCCGTGATAGCATCCATGGGGTAGCTAGCAGGAGCCGTGAAGATAGGCTCCAGCTGTTGAGTCTGCTCGGTAGAAGCCACGCTGCTTCTCCGCTGAGATGGCGGGGTAGCTTCAGGGGAAGATTCGGCAGGTCGTTTGCTGCGATCTGCTTATCGTTCCTCTAGCCCTTGTACCCTTTCGTGCAGCGCCTGCAGTTGGATATGCTCCACTTTCTTCCTCCTCTCCTGGGTTTTGTAACCCCCTGCGCCCGGAAAGCCAGCCTTCCACGGAACGGAGCCTGGCGTGCCTCGTGTCCGTCCAGGGTGCTCAGGATTCCCGAGGGCCATTGTGAGCTCGTCCTTCTCTCTGTCTGGGACGAACGTCCCTTGCTGCGCTTTCTCGATATACTCCTAAAGATTTGTGACGGGTATTCGCAGTTGCTCATCCATCCAAACGCACCTCCCTGTTACAGGGTCCAAGGTTCCGCCAACCCCGAAGAACCAAGTCCGGCAACGGTCTGGCCAGTTCAATGTCTCTGGTTCGACCCCTTTAGCAATCAGGTCATTCTCAGCCTTGTCTCACAAAGGTCGGGCTTTGAGGTAGCCACCTAACCCCGTGCGATGGTGATGCTTCTTCTTTGCAGCATTTTTCTTGTTTATCGCTGACATCTTCTTACTCTTTTCTGATGTCTTGTGGGCCACAAATGCGGGCCAGTGATCTCTGATCTTCTCATACTTTCCGGTGAATTTTGGTGTCAAATCTTCGTCGACAAACTCTGTTTCCAGCTCATTCTTCCACCTCCTGTATAGTTCTGCCATCTTCTTAAGAGCATGAGACTTGATCAATTGCTCTTTAACTAGCTTCTCCGGATCCTCCTCTGGCGTTAGGGTGAAATTTGCCTTAAGCGATGTCCAAAGATCTTCTTTCTGCATATCGGAGACATAAGACACCTCAGGGTCTTCCTTCTTAGGCTTTAACCATTGCTGGATACTGATCGGGATCTTGTCCCTAACCAGAACCCCGCACTGAGCACGAAATGCATCCCTTGTCCGGATGGGTTCAATCGGCTTACCATCGCGCGCGATTGCTGTGATCTCAAACCTTTCATCCGAGCGCAACTTTTTCTTCGGGCCTCGTTTCTTTACCGAAGTTGTGCTTGATCCGGAGGCTAGAGAAAAGAAGAAAGACAAGAGTTAATTAATATGTGTACATACGAAAACAATGAATGCATCAATTAGCTAGTCAGCACAGGCTTAACTAATATATATACCTGGCCGGACTCGGTTCGGTCACCGGAGCCGTCATGACGGTCTACTTCTTCTTGTACCGGAGCTGTCATTGGGTCACCGGAGCCATCATAATCATAACCTTCTTCTTCACTACCCTGTCCTTCCAGACCATCGGTGTCGTTGAGAAACGACGCAACGACATCACTTCCTTTTGCGATTATGTCCCCAACATCTCTTCTGTTTCTTCGTCTCGGGGGTGCTCCATAGTTTCTGCAAATATTTACAACATGGCAATTATTATTCAAACATGACAGCTGGATATATTAGTGGCAAACGTA
This sequence comes from Aegilops longissima, assembly GCA_021605205.1. Classification (NCBI taxonomy): domain Eukaryota; kingdom Viridiplantae; phylum Streptophyta; class Magnoliopsida; order Poales; family Poaceae; genus Aegilops; species Aegilops longissima. Next base: position 98,981,504 of record CM038677.1, on the reverse strand, counting down.
GAACTAGCTAGCTAATATAATCACAATAAGGAATCATATTAGTGGCCTCGATGCTGCTTCTCTAGGGTTTGGGGTGGCCTCGGCAACGCTTCAAGGGTTTGGGGTGGCCTCGAGAACGCTTCAAGGGTTTGGGGTGGCCTCGACGATAACGCTATTTTAACTTGGTAAATTGGGTGGCCTCGAGAGAGTTTGTCGGGTAGGGGCGCGGCGGGAGGGGGTAGGAGACCAACATCGTTTTTTTCTAGGGTTTCGGTGTCCTCGAGAGTTTTGGTCGAGCGAGAGGGCCGAGGGGGGGGGGGTGCTCCTGTGGTATAAGTTATCACGGTCGAGAGGGGGTATATATCGACCGCCCCTAATGTCGAAGTTATCCGGGAGGGGGTTATATCCAGGAGGGGGTATATCAACCCCCCCCCCCTCGTGTTGAAGTTATCGGGAGGGGGTATATCGACAACGACATACCCGATAAAAAATAAGAAGACAAAAGAAGAAATAAAAGAGGAGAAGAAGAAAGGAATAGAAGAGAAGCAATCGAAGAAAAAAAAGAAGAAAAAAAAGGAGAAGAAGAAAGGAATAGAGGAGAAGAAGAAAAAAAATAGAAAAAAATCTATTTTTTTTCTTCTCCTCTATTCCTTTCTTCTTCTCCTCTTATTTTTCTTCTTTTTTCCTCTTCTTATTTATTTCTCCTCGTCTTCCTCTCCTCTTCTTCTTTCTTCCTCTTCTTATTTTCTTTTTTCCTGTCCTTCTTTTTCTTCTTCTTCCTTCTTAATATCACTTAGCAACTTTTTCAACGATAGGGGCGGGGGTGCTCCTGTGGTCTAAAATCGGTCTATGCACGATAGAAAATTCTGAAAAAGTTACATCTATGATCCCTCGACGTCCCCGCCTCTCTCATGAACAAAAAAAACTATGAATAAAAAAACATCATGTTCTATGAACAAAAAAAATATCATATTTCATCCACATCCATGCATACATCATATATATATGTGAGCATCTATGAAAAAAAACATCATATTCTATAAAAAATCATCATATATATATGAACAAAAACGATTATGATAACAAGCATATATATCATCATATATATAAAAACAAGCATATACATATGAAAAAAATAAGCATATATATATATATGTATATGTATGTATGAAAAAAATGCTATGGCGCCGGCCGAACCAAGTGAGCAGGAGTGCGGGGGCGGCGAGGACGGTGACGGGCAGTGGGCGCGCTCGGGAAGGGGCGACGGCGACAGCGACGACGAGGGCGGGCAGGGCGGCGTTGCAGTGGCGTCGAGGCGGCGCGACGCCGGGCGGCGTCTTGTCGAGAGGGCGAGGGGGCGGGCGGCGAGGCGGCAATGGCGTTGGGGGCAACTGGCGGCGTCGATGTCGTCGGGGTCGTCAGGGGCGGCAACTGCGAGATGAGAGTGAAAAATTCCTGAGTATGAACTTATATAGCAAAGCCTTTAGTCCCGGTTGGTGCCACGAACCGGGACTAAAGCAGGATAGTCGGTTGGTGCCACCAACCGGGACCAAAACCTCTTTTCAAGAGCCCAAAGGGCGGAAGCGAGGCCTTTAGTCGATTAGTGGCACCAACCGGGACTAAAGGGGGGTCATTGGCACCAACCGGGACTAAAGGCCTTGTGCTGGCGCGGTGCGGTGGGATGTTTAGTCCCACCTCGCTAGCTGAGAGAGCTCAGCACCTGTTTATAAGCTGTGTTGCAGCTCAGGTGCTGAGCTCCTCTCTAATATGCAGGCATTAGTTGCCTACCCTTTACACTACCGTGTTGGGCCTGCGGGCCTGCATCCTGGCCCATGTACAAATGGGTTTCTAGTCGTATGCAGGCCGTGTGGCCTATTGGCGGCTTTTTTTTATTTTTTCCAGTACTTTTTTGCTTTTTGAATTATTCATTTTTTCTTCTGATTTTTGCTTTATTTTTTATTCTTTTTGCTTTTAGCTCAGAATAATTATAATCTTTCTGTTACTCCATTAGTTTCCAAATTTGAATAGTTTAAATTTTAATTCTTTGAAATTTGTGTGAATCACTAGTTTATGAATAATTTCACTATAAAATATATTTTGACTGATTCTTTTTCCTGCTATTTAATATTACTACGTTTTATCATTTTATTCAAAACAGATTTTGTTATTTTAGTTTCTATCAAAAAATCTTTATGAAAATTCTTTTTGCTACTAAAGTTTCTAACAAAAATTATTTATGATAATTCTTTCTGCTTTTCATGTTTTGAACAGAAAATACTTTGATAATTTGCATAAATTTTATATAATTTTAGTTTAAAAATAGTAGAGGTTTATAAAAGCTTTTTAGTTGATTCCTTTTGCTATTAGAGTTTTATAAAAGCATTTACTGGTTTTTTTTGAGCTATAAGACCTTGAAATTGAAAAGCATTTCAAATGAAATCTGAATAGTTTAAATTTTAATTCTTTGAAATTTGTGTGAATCACTAGTTTATGAATAACTTCACTGTAAAAATATATTTTGAGTGATTCTTTTTCCTGTTACAAAGGGATTTCATTTTTTGTGAACTTATTTGAACTCCATTGTCTTTCTGTGTTCAAAATGCACCATTCAAAGCCACATCATAAATTACAACCCTTTCTGACTTCATTTGTTATTTTTCATGCATTACTGATTATTTTGAGCTATAAGACCATGAAATTGAAAAGCATTTGAAATGAACTCTGAAAAGGTTCCAAGTTGGCATGGTATCTTCATTTCACCCACTTAGCATATGCGAGAAAGTAGAGAGGCTTACGGCAAAAACTGGATGCACTTCGTGTACAAAACGGATAATCTCTTTCGAAGTATCAGGGTTTCATACGGAAACTCGTCTGTTACAAAGGGATTTCATTTTTTAAACTTATTTGAACTCCATTGTTTTTTTGTGTTCAAAATGCACCATTCAAAGCCACATCATCAGTTTACAACCCTTTCTGACTTCATTTGTTATTTTTCATGCATTTACTGATTATTTTGAGCTATAAGACCATGAAATTGAAAAGCATTTGAAATGAACTCTGAAAAGGTTCCAAGATGGGATGGTATCATCATTTCACCCACATAGCATGTGCGAGAAAGCATAGAGGGTTACGGCAAAAACTGGATGCACTTCGTGTACAAAACGGACAATCTCTTTCGAAGTATCAAGGTTTCATACGGAAACTCGTCTGTTACAAAGGGATTTCATTTTTTTCAACTTATTTGAACTCCATTGTTTTTCTGTGTTCAAAATGCACCATTAAAAGCCACATCATCAATTTACAACCCTTTCTGACTTCATTTGTTATTTTTCATGCATTTACTGATTATTTTGAGCTATAAGACCATGAAATTGAAAAGCATTTGAAATGAACTCTGAAAAGGTTCCAAGTTGGCATGGTATCATCATTTCACCCACATAGCATGTGCGAGAAAGTAGAGAGGGTTACGGCAAAAACTGGATGCACTTCGTGTACAAAACGGACAATCTCTTTCGAAGTATCAGGGTTTCATACGGAAACTCGCCTGTTACAAAGGGATTTCATTTTTTTGAACTTATTTGAACTCTATTGTTTTTCCGTGTTCAAAATGCACCATTCAAAGCCACATCATCAATTTACAACCCTTTCTAACTTCATTTATGATTTTTCATGCATTTACTGATTATTTTGAGCTATAAGACCATGAAATTGAAAAGCATTTGAAATGAACTCTTAAAAGGTTCCAAGTTGGCATGGTATCATCATTTCTCCCACATAGCATGTGCGAGAAAGTAGAGAGGGTTACGGCAAAAACTGGATGCACTTCGTGTACAAAACAGACAATCTCTTTCGAAGTTTCAGGGTTTCATACGAAAACTCATCTGTTACAAAGGGATTTCATTCTTTTGAACTTATTTGAACTCCATTGTTTTTCTGTGTTCAAAATGCACCATTCAAAGCCACATCATCAATTTACAACCCTTTCTGACTTCATTTGTTATTTTTCATGCATTTATTGATTATTTTGAGCTCTAAGACCATGAAGTTGAAAGGCATTTGAAATGAGCTCTGAAAAGGTTCCAAGTTGGCATGGTATCATCATTTCACCCACAAAGCAAGTGCGAGAAAGTAGAGAGGGTTACGACAAAAACTGGATGCACTTCGTGTACAAAACGGACAATCTCTTTCGAAGTATCAGGGTTTCATACGGAAACTCGTCTGTCATAAAGGGATTTCATTTTTTTTAACTTATTTGAACTCCATTGTTTTTCTGTGTTCAAAATGCACCATTCAAAGCCACATCATCAATTTACAACCCTTTCTGACTTCATTTGTTATTTTTCATGCATTTACTGATTATTTCGAGCTATAAGACCATTAAGTTGAAAAGCATTTGAAATGAGCTCTGAAAAGGTTCCAAGTTGGCATGGTATCATCATTTCACCCACAAAGCATGTGCAAGAAAGTAGAGAGGGTTACGGCAAAAACTGGATGCACTTCGTGTACAAAACGGACAATCTCTTTCGAAGTATCACGGTTTCATACGGAAAATCGTCTGTTACAAAGGGATTTCATTTTTTTTAACTTATTTGAACTCCATTGTTTTTCTGTGTTCAAAATGCACCATTCAAAGCCACATCATCAATTTACAACCCTTTCTGACTTCATTTGTTATTTTTCATGCATTTACTGATTATTTTGAGCTATAAGACCATGAAGTTGAAAAGCATTTGAAATGAACTCTGAAAAGGTTCCAAGTTGGCATGGTATCATCATTTCACCCACATAGCATGTGCGAGAATGTAGAGAGGGTTACGGCAAAAACTGGATGCACTTCGTGTACAAAACGGACATTCTCTTTTGAAGTATCAGGGTTTCGTATGGGAAATCGTCAAATGTGATCATGCTAAGAACCTTAAATGGATCCTCTCCTGTTTTGAACAAATTTCTGGTATGAGAATCAATTTTCATAAATGTGATCTGGTTCCTATTAATGTTGACAGAGAAGAGGCCATAGCTTTTGCTCAAATATTAGGTTGTAAAATTAGTTCTTTTCCTATCAAGTATTTAGGCGCCCCTCTCTATTTTAATAAAGTGCGGAGGGAAGATCTGCAACCTACTGTAGATAATATTATTAAGAAAGCGGTTGGGTGGAGGAGGAGGCTGCTTTCTTTTGGCAAGAGACTCATTTTGGTCCAAGCCTGTTTAGCCAGCATCCCCACTTACCTCATGGGCTTTATTAAGTTTCCTAAATGGGCCATCCAACTCATTAACTCCCAATTAGCTCATTGCTTTTGGGACGATTATGAGGGCCATCATAAATATCATCTGACTGCCTGGAACTCTATTAATATGAGGAAAGATTTTGGGGGTTTTGGTATTACTGACCTAGGGGATATGAATCTGGCTTTGTTAGCCTCTTGGGTCAGTAGATACTACAATGCTGAAGGTAAAATTTGGAAGAATATTATTGACTCCAAGTACAAACCTCAGAATAGCAAGATCTTTGCTTGCTCTACTAATGGAGCCTCCCCTTTCTGGAAATGGGTGATCTGGGCAGCTCAAGCTGCTAAGCTTGGCTTTTCCTGGAAAATAGGCAATGGCAAAAGAACTAGGTTTTGGGAAGATAACTGGTTTGGTAATGCTACTCTAGCCACCCAATATTGGGACTTGTACAATTTAGCTTATGAACATAATGTCACTATTGACAAAATCTGGGATGGACACAATCTGAAGATTACTTTCAGAAGGTGTTTTACTCAGGAGCAATTAGTTGGCTGGCATGAACTTGTGGGCATAGCTAGCTCCATTAGTTTTGTGGATGAGGATGACACCCCTATTTGGAATCTTAACACTAAAGGGATATATACTGTCAAATCCTTCTACAAGTTTATCAATTTTAGAGGAGTTTTACCTACTTCCACTCCTGCTGTGTGGAGTATAAAAATTCCCCCCAGGATTCAGATTTTTCTCTGGCTGTTGGTTAATAACAAACTTTTAACCAGAGATAACTTGAGTAAGAGACACGAGGTGAGAGATTCCACCTGTGTGTTTTGCTCTGAACAAGAGTCATGTACGCATTTATTTAGCACCTGTGCTGTTGCTGCTGAGTTTTGGAAAGCCATCTGTGTCGTTACTGGAGTAACCGAAGACATTAATATAATGCCCATTACTTCATATTGGCTCAGGGGAGATAGGTTCGCTGCTGTCAACATAGTACATGCGGCTGGCCTGTGGGCGATCTGGAAAACTCGCAACAACATGGTTTTTAATAACGTGTGTTGGCCTGGCCTGCAGGATATTTGGAGAAGATCAGCGCTAAATCTGTCTACATGGGAGTGCCTGTCCTCGGGAGGTGCCAATACAAAGCTGAGGTGGGCAGCAAGAGAGCTAGAGGCGAAAGCAAGAAGTCCTCCGCTGTTGCTGTGGCCAGACCCTGGTTGAAGAGAGGCTTTTCCTTCTACATCTAGCTGTCGATTGATTGGCCGATGGGCCTGTAATCTCTGGCGTTGTTTTTTGCATTGGTGCTCTAGCACTTCTAGCCTAGTTGCTTTTCAGTCGTGAGATGTAACTTTGCACCGCACTTCGGAGACCTTTTCGTTTCATTTCAATGAAATGGAACAGGGGCCCAACCCTTTTCTTCTAAAAAAATCGTCTGTTACAAAGGGATTTTATTTTTTTGAACTTATTTGAACTCCATTGTTTTTCTATGTTCAAAATGCACCATTCAAAGCCACATCATCAATTTACAACCCTTCTGATTTCATTTGTTATTTTTTATGCATTTACTGATTATTTTGAGCTATAAGACCATGAAGTTGAAAAGCATTTGAAATGAACTCTGAAAAGGTTCCAAGTTGGCATGGTATCATCATTTCACCCACATAGCATGTGCGAGAAAGTAGAGAGGGTTACGGCAAAAACTGGATGCACTTCGTGTACAAAACAGACATCTCTTTCGAAGGATCAGGGTTTCATACGGAAACTCGTCTGTTACAAAGGGATTTCATTTTTTTGAACTTATTTGAACTCCATTGTTTTTCTGTGTTCAAAATGCACCATTCAAAGCCACATCATCAATTTACAACCCTTTCTGACTTCATTTGCTATTTTTCATGCATTTACTGATTATTTTGACCTATAAGACCATGAAATTGAAAAGCATTTGAAATGAACTCTGAAAAGGTTCCAAGTTGGCATGGTATCATCATTTCACCCACATAGCATGTGGGAGAAAGTAGAGAGGGTTACTGCAAAAAATGGATGCACTTCGTGTACAAAACGGACAATTTCTTTCGAAGTATTAGGATTTCATATTGAAACTCGTCTGTTACAAAGGGATTTCATTTTTTTGGAACTTATTTGAACTCCATAGTTTTTCTGTGTTCAAAATGCACCATTCAAAGCCACATCATCAATTTACAACCCTTTCTGACTACATTTGTTATTTTTAATGCATTTACTGATTATTTTGAGCTATAAGACCATGAAGTTGAAAAGCATTTGAAATGAACTCTGAAACCAAAGTACATACATAGTTCTCCAGAGCATTAAAACCAAAGTACATACATAGTTCTCATTGAACAACATATAGCTCTCCAGAGCATCTAATTAAACCATACATTAAAATTATGTAAAACATTTCAATGCAACAACAAATGCGATTATAACCGCAACCAAGGTAACAACTGATCCAACTGCATAATGATACCAAGCCTCGGTATGAATGGCATATTTTCTAATCTTTTTAATCTTCAACCGCATTGCATCCATCTTGATCTTGTGATCATCGACGACATCCGCAACATGCAACTCCAATATCATCTTCTCCTCAATTTTTCTTATTATTTCCTTCAAGTAATTGTTTTCTTCTTCAACTAAATTTAACCTCTCGACAATAGGGTCGGTTGGAATTTCCGGTTCAACAACCTCCTAGATAAATAAAATCTATGTCACATTGGTCGGCATAATTGTCATAAACAATAAATGAACCTAATAGTTATGAAAAGATAATATATACCACATCTGAATCATAAACAGGACGAGGGCCGACGGGGGCGGATACCAAAACCATCGCACTATATAATAACAAGGAATAATAAAAGTAAGAAAATTAGACAAGTATCTATCTGAAGTAAGAATTTTTTTTCTTTCAGAAAGAAGATAAGAACAAGAGGCTCGCCACAGTGGTGCCGGCAACGAGATCGGCGCGGGCGATCGACGGCGGTGAAGACGAGGACGGGCGTGACGGACCGCTAAATCTAGACAAATCTCGTTGAAAATGGAGCTCAGAGGTCGAGTTTCGAGAGGAGAAAGCTTAACTAGTGTGGCTCGGGAATTTCATCAAACACCTCATGTGCATAGGAGGTGAATTAGAGCACCCAAATGCCCTCCCCTTGCCGGCTTGAAAAAATAGAGCACTGTGGAGTGCTCTGCCGCGGCGGTGGGTATATATAGGCTAGTTATTTGTCCCGGTTCGTGGCATGAACCGGAACTAAAGCCACCCCTTCTGTCCTGGTTCCAGGCACGAACCGGGACCAATGGTTGTGGGCCAGGAGCGAGGACCATTGGTCCCGGTTCGTGCCTGGAACCGGGACAAATGGTTCCATACGAATCGGGACCACTGCCCACGAGGCCCCGGCCGACCCCCTGGGCTCACGAACCGGGTCTAATAACCCCCATGGGTCTCGGTTCTTGAAGAACCGGGACTAATGGGCTGGCCAGGACCGAACGTTAGCCATGTTTTCTACTAGTGTAGCAAAAAGTCAACACGGTTGCAGCAAAAAATTTAACAACCAAAACTCCAGCAATTAGTTGAAGCAAGGAAAAAGCAGGTGGCAGCATCCTCGCCAACTGATTGTAGCATCTCTTGCGAAAGGGTTGTAGCATTTCGCTGTCGGGGGGTTGAAGGAGGTGTTGGCACATTCATAGCGAGTGTTGCATCACCACCGGTGGAGTGGTAGTCGAAGGGGTGACGTGGGACACGGCGGCCAGCTCGTCGGAGAAGAAAATAGGTGAGGAGCGAAGGAAGGGGATCTATCTCGTGCTGGTGGGAAGGGGGTCATCCCCGTGATGACGGGAAGGAGAGGCCAGCGACTCCAGGATGGCCGGCGGACGAGATCTGGCAGGGAAGACACGCCGGCTTCGAGGAACTGCGCGGATCTGGCCGGACGCGCTCGGTGAGGTGGTGGTCGAAGGCCGCGGACGCCATGAATGGGGATGTGATGCTTTTTTTCCAAAAAAAGGAGGGAAAGAGGGATAGCGTGGGATCTAAGAGCAACTCGAAGGCGCCGACCCAAACTTACGCACACTTTGTCCTCCTTTTGTCCATTTGGGCCGGCCGACCGCTCGTAGTCCGCCCCGTTTCGCGTTTGGTTCGGCCGTGCGCCCAACGCGCTGACCCATGTCATGTCCGTACATAATTTTAAAAAGGCCCGCGGTCATAGTTCATGCCAGTGGCCATGCCATCGCCCAGAGTTCATGTCGGCGCCATGCCAGCCTCCAAAAGAACCACCATACAGTTCATGCTGGCACACTTGCCATCGGGCGTCACACATGCCAGCACACAAAAAAGGGGCGGGATTCTGCCTAACAGGTTGTGGGTGTCGGGATGCATGTCGACTGGTATCTCCCACGCATGTTTCCTCGCCCCTTCGGAGGATGATCCACCGGCCACTGGTGTGGCATTGTGGTCGGCCATGGGCGCGGGCGTGGATGGTGCCACCACGCTCACCTGTGGCGAGCATTCCCCGGAGAAGCGGAGGCTTGCGGATAGGGATGGAAGCCGGGAATCGGCCGCGTGGCATACACATGCGGTGACTCTGGCAGTACCACCCGAGGAATTGCCGACGAACACGTGCTGGCCACAGCCACGACGGCGCGGACGAGCCCGTGATGGCTTGGGTTTAACCCTAGGTAGAGCAGGGCCTCCCTCGTTGCCGCGGCGACTCGGGCATTGGTTTCCTCCTGTTGTGCGGCGGTGGAAAGGGTGACGTGGCCGCGACTTCGAGATTGAGGTCCCGCATGTGCCTCCGGCCCTTCCTCTTGGTCGACTGCACGACCCGCTGCTCGGGCTCCAACTGCTTCTTCTTGGGCGGCGGCGCAGTCTTGCGGGTGGCGCGGGGCATGCCTTTGGCGGAGGCGACATAGGTGAGGCCAGAGGAGGTGAGGAAGGTGAGGCCGCCAGTGGCGTTGAGGGTCGGCACGTCGTCCATGGCGAGCGGTCGGGAGCGTGAGCAGGTGGGATTTTTTTCGAAAAGTGGGGGAGGGGATGATGGTGGTTGTGCCGCCGACTGGCGGGCCAAGGGGAGTAGGCGGGCGTCGCGCGCGTCCTTTTCGTGTTCGTGGTGACCCAAATTAGGCCCAATTTTGGGCCAAGAATGGGTCGGCAGGTGGACAAAAAACAGACGTGCGTCAATTTGGGTCGGTGTGTTGGGCCGACTTTTGTATCCGTTTTAACTCAACCGGACACGCGCGGACAAAATGGATCAGCGTTTTGGAGTTGCTCTAACTGCAGCGCGTCGCGGGATCGGAGCGCGTACGTGGGACCGGGCGAAGCTTCGGCCGGATACAAGTGTTTCCCCATTACAGAAGGATCATCGTATTTCATAACTACATGTGCCGTGCACGATGGTTGGGGTATTCCCCGCTCTTCTCCAGCGACCATTAAGCATCCATATTGCTCACTTGTCACTTCCTTGGTCTTCTGTACACAAATTACACACAAGGTTTTCCTTTTCTCTCCACAAAATTTCAGTATCTCACTCACTTTTAAAACATTACTGTTCTGAAAAAAAACTAATTTCAGTAAAATATATTTTCACTCCTCAAAAAAACAGGCTTCGCTCATTTCTGGCCACCACCATGCAAGCGATCAACGAAACCTTGAAGAAGTTTAGTACGAAAACTGGTGAGCTTTTTCCGAGCAGTAGAAGGAGCAAAATCTCGTCATCACGCGGGAAACCCCTCTCCTCGCTAGCGCAGGTCTACCTTCTGCTCCCAGCATGTTGATCGTACTACACTCAAGGCTAAGGCGACCGACCTCAACCACGGGGACACCTTAGATCGCACGTTGGCACCTGTCCAAGGTCGATTTCCTAGTATGCATGTCTAAGTGTGCACGGAGCCTGGCGAGGGAATCATTATTCAGTGTTTATTTGTCATATGGGTTTGAAAGTTCAGTGGTAACAAACTAATCTTTTTCATACACTTGTAACCATTTGTGTTTTCTTTTAGCTTTTACCTTCTATCTAATGTTTTTTTTCTCTAATTTTTGTCCACAGATTGTCCCATGCAACATGAGGTTGCAGTTCAATGATTTAACGTGAGAGAAAGGTGCTCTTTGAGGGTCTTGGCACAGATACGACATTGAGGACCGACAAGGACCCACGTGGGACGCAAAAGATGCAACCAGTTCATTACCCCAAATGGTCTCACCGGGGGAGAAATGATCCGGTTTTATGAGAGGACCAGTGACCAAGATAAGTATTCTCTATGTCGATGACAACGAGGTTGACCCATTGGATTCTATCGTTTTCAACCAAAGAATCAAGCTACCACATCCTTGAAATCCTACGATCAACAAATATCTACATCAGAGTGCCATTTGTGACCAGTTTGACAAAGACAATCTTACCAAACATGTGATGGCATGCTCTTTAAGGTTACTTATCATTTTTCCTTTATGTGTCCATCACGTGTGGAGGTGTAACATTAGTGCTCTTTTCATTTTTCATTCAGGGGGGCATCCCATAAATTACCTAAGAAGGTAGCTAGCACTAGTGTCCGGGGGTGAAGGCCTAGCTGGACTACGCCTTGGAGAAGGGGGCATCAGGGTACAAGATAGAAACGGACGGCCACATTGCCATCAGCAAGCAGGGGTGAAAGGAGTTCTTCATGTGAAAAAATTCTACAGGTTCAACAAGCTGTGTTGAACACTATGCACAACAACTTGAAGATGATGATTTTCATTAACATCATTTATTTTAAGATGCATAAAGTTTGTAGATAATAAATCAAGTTGAGAGATTGAACGTTTTATATATGTTTGGCCATGAGTTAATAGAATTTCAGATTAACTAGGACAATGCCCGTGCGTTGCTACGTACGACATAACTTACTGTGTGATTGTGTTTTTTTTGTCAAGAGGTTAGCAACTATGAAACACAAATTCTCTCTCTCTCTCTCTCTCTCTCTCTCTCTCTCTCTCTCTCTCTCTCTCTCTCTCTCTCTCTCTCTCTCTCTCTCTCTCTCTCTCTCTCTCTCTCTCTCTCTCTCGGCCTGATGCTCCATCATCATCCATGAGCTTTGTTGCAGTTCAGACAAGTCCCTGAAAAAGTCCACGTTGCCTCATATCGCATATTAACATCCAATAGTGCCCAGTTCGGCATTCTAATTCATAATTCAAGTTCAATATGATTCAACAGAAGCTAATTAAAAGAAAATGTCATGTTCAAACCATATGAGCTACAAAATACAATTTAGATCCAAAAAATAGAAACAAATTAATATCGATCTACAAATTGACATATCCCCAGCTGCGATAATGAAGTCAATTTTAGAGCCATAAGCGCCCCTTCTAATAAATGTGAATGGAAGAGAAAATGGTTGATTATTTCTTACCTACGTTGCTACGATGACAATTCTAGCAGATGAATCAAACAATGATCAAGTGAAATGAATAAAGTTAATGAAATCTTGAAGAGTGAAAACTATGATATGACCTTTGATATTTGCCTTTCCAGGTTGGTGTAGGTATGGCACACATTGTCCAGGAGCACCACGAGGGTGGTGTGCTCGATCGGCAAGTGCGTCAAGAGCTCGCTGTTGTAAAGCTTGAGCATGGCTGCACAAATCTTCAGTAGGAAATGATTTCAGCAGTATGATCTATCTGCAACAGCCGTAACTGTACCTATGATTGTGGTTAGATCTTTAATTTCGTGCCATAGTTAGTGATAGTGAGCCATCCTTTGTAACCCGCAGAAGTACCACTTGAAGCCGATTGCATAAAATCCAGGATTGGGTGTTGTAAGTACAACTTTGTCGTTGGCAGAAGCAAAGTCACATGTTAGTATGCATGTATTCTTCAGATTTAGATTTCACAAATACTATCAATCTTTTGAGATTTGATCATGCAAATAGTATCCAGATGCGTACTAAAACTAAAAAAGATCCTAAAACCATCTGGCAAAAATCCCCAAGCATTACATCTTTTCAGCATCCGCAATTCAAGATCAACTAAACAAACTCTTCTAACCAAAGCATCATATTTCTCATAGATCTGAAAGAAGAAGAAAAAGAAAAGACCAACAATTGCAGATTGGAACTTGAGAATAAGCTCACCTGGACATGATGCCATTGAGCGTGTAGTTCTCATCTTTTGCTCGACCACCTTCTTTGTGGCGCTCCATCTTCACCGTACTGGTCCTGCTGCGTGAGCCATCCGCGATCCAGCACCGCCCCGACGCCACTGCACGCACTCCATCGACACCTTGTTCTTCTCATGTACGTAGTCTATTCGTCGCTTGCCATGCAAAATTAGCATCGCGTTCTCCTCGAGCAGGACGCTCAATGGTGGCTTTTTTTTGCGCAGACCCATGATCTATGTCGCCGCCGCCATGTGATCTTCGACGACGTTGACGCAGCTCTCGTGGTCCTCATGGTGCACCGAGTGCGCACGAGGCGACTCGCCAGCACGTCCATGGCCTTATTTGCGCGGTAGTCCTGCAAGGCGGCAACGTATGCGTCAAGTCCTGCGGGTCGGCGTTTGGAGAGATGTGGCGGAGGGCGACGTCGGCGGCTCTGAGGCCATGATCCCCGCGCGCCGCGCTTGGTGAGGTTGAGCTGCGCATGAGGCTGAGTAATCGAGTGTTGTAAGGGCTGAGGCATTCAACATGTTGCGAGATTAAAGGGGCGAGGGGATTCTGATTAGATCATCTGAAATGCAAAATCAGTAGGGTTGAGTGGATTGCGAGATTAAAGGGCTGAGAGGATCGCGAGATTAAAGGGGCGAGAGGATTGCGAGATCAAATTTTCGTCTTGCGAGGAAAGTAGTCCGTAATTGCTGGGTTTTTTATTGTCATTTATTAGCTTGCCAAATCATGTGAAATAGAAAATCGGGAGGGTGGAGCGTACGAGGAGGGGTGGAAGAAAAGGTTGGACGAAAGGTTTGACGTAAGAGGGGAGAGGCAACCTTAGGTTTCTTTTAGGTAGTAGAGATACCTTATACATGTGTCATTTTTCTGCGAGAAAACGCTGCCACGATGGCGTTTCTCGCTGCCGTGACAACAATTTGCCGAAATTTCCCCCCGGAAAATATACTAGTGGCGTACCTAACCTAACGAAACGCACTATACATGAAATATATTTGTGGCGTGTAACCTAGAGCCACGCCACTAATATGTACCACCTTCATCCTGATTTATTGGTCCCCTTCGCATTTTTGTGCTAAATTTTGATCTTAAATTTAAGAGCGCTGCTACACACACGACGTTGTGCAGACCAATTCTGCACGACACTGCATATCACTTCGTCCATTCATATCATCGAAGTGCAGTGGACGGTTGGATTTGTCGTCGTCTCGCTGTCGTGCAGATTGAATCGTCTGCAGAGCAGTTTCATACATTTAACTAATAAAATGTGAATGCATGTAACCAAAAAAATATCACAGAAAACTATGTTCAAATACGAATTCAACGGTAATGATTTTTGATGACATGCATCATTATTTTCTTACTTAAATTTATGATCAAAATTTGGCACAAAATACTAAGTGGACCGATAAATCATGACGGAGGTAGTATGTTACTAGTGTCGTGAACATGACATGCCACCAGTAACATTTATGAGTGGCGCGACACTTGTGGCGTGTGTGGGAAACATGCCACCAATGTTGATTTTGGCATTGGGGAAGAAAAGGACACAACCTCCATGCATGACACTGCCATCCTCCCTCCCATGAAAAATACTACTCCCTCTGTCCCAAAATATAAAAATATTTTTAACACTGCACTAGTGTCAAAAAACGTTCTTATATTATGGGACGGAGGGAGTAGCATCTTTTTCTTAGTGTTTTTTTTTCAATAGTTCATATGTTATTAACTCAGCCTCTTTAAGCTTGATGATCTTATCAAGAGTACCAAATTCGACATGATTGTTACTAGTACATGAAAGAGGAGTAAGAGGCGTGTCTCTAGCGGTCGCTCCGTTACTCTGGGAGCGAGAGTTTCCACTAGGAATGTCACTTGCACATCTTCCTACCACGACAACATGAATTAAAGTTCTCATTTGGGCAACTTGGTTAGCAAACGTCTCTTCCTCGACATCTTTTGAGGAAGATTCCTTTCAAAATCGGTAAGCGCCAATAGGTCGTTAATTTGTGGGGCACAAAATCAGTAAGCACCATGCTATATTGTTAACAATGGGACCTTGGCAAAGCTGTTGTGAGTTGTGACGCGTGAGGTCTCACTCGGAAATGAAAAGTAGTACCGGCTACACTTCATAAAAAAGGCCCCGGGATAGCACAAATTTGAACATATATTTTTCAACACCTTTTTTTAGGGCTAAGCTAAGCTTTATTGATCATAATCCACATGAAGTGGGATACAAGTCGGATTGTGAGGGTTAGCCAACCACACATGGCGCCCCACACCGAGAGAGAGTGCATGCCTAGCTAAACTATGAGCTTCACCGTTTGAAGAACGGTTTTCAAAAACGAAATTACAAGTAAAATCCAAAGAGCGAAGTTCAATTTCTGTTATCACCGAACCATAAGATCCCTGGTTCCCGAGCTTGATGTCATCAACAACCTGCTTGCAGTCCGACGCAACAATTATGTTCCCCTGGAGAAGATCATCAGCCAAAGCAAGGCCTTCTCTACATGTGATTGCCTCCAATGTAGTCGGGTCGATGATTCCTGGCAATACCAGAGCCGAGCTCTCCAGGTAGTTTCCCACTTGGTCCCGACAAACCGCCGCCACAGCTCCTCATCGATCGTGAAAGACCGCTCCATCAACATGTATCTTTGCAAATCCCGCCGGTGGCGCTTTTGGCCTTGCATGTGTTGCTTTATTCACCCGAGGTGCTCCCTGCAAATTGTTGTGAGGTTTTGCATGAATGAGCTCTAGTTCTTTGATGAACCTGCTCACGAAAAGAGAAGTGGCCTGCGGGCTTTGTGTTATTCCCTCGTGTATGTATTTTCGCCGAGCCGTCCAGATAGACCAAAGGGTGACCGCCACCTTAATGAAACTGTTGTGATTCAAAGACGCCATTAGAATGAAGATCCATTGTTTCGCATTTGGTTCCTTCGTGGCGATCAACTGGTCGACCGTTTCACCATCTTCTAACGCCCAAACGCATCTAGCCACTGAACACTCGAGTAGGGAGTGTCTCCATGAGTCTCGCGAGCCACAGAAGCAACAAGAGGTGGTGGTAGACATATATTTTTCAACACCTGTGTCGCCCATCTAGAACCTAACCATCCCACCCATGAAGCAGAAGAGCCCAGGGCCCAATGCACCAACTACTAAACCCATGCATGTAAGGTAGCCCATGCACCCCACTTCCTCCTATATCTCCGACATTTCTTTAATCTTACCTTTGTGTCAGACACTTCGATTTGTGTGTTCACCACGGATGGTGAAGGCTTCAATACAAACATATTTATATTATTCTTACTCCCTCCATTTCGAAATATAGTGTGCCCGCGCTTTTAGAGGTCCAACTTTGACCATAGATTTAACCAACGAGACCGACTCCGGCGAGGGAAAAAATTATATAATTGAAAACTTTTTTGAATACGAATTCACTGGTATAACTTCTGCTCCCGCCGCAGTCAGTTTCGTTGGTTAAATTTATGGTCAAAGTTGAAGCACGGGAATAGAGGAAGCACTATATTTTGGAACAGAGGGAGTATTATTATTGAACACTTTATAAATACTAGCACAATCAATTGGGTATACTATTTCAACATATTCATGTGAAAAATGATTGGAATAAGTTCCAAAATGTTGAATAGAGTTTCTCAAATTTCAAATACAGAAAATGGTAAACATGGAGATATACTGATTGATCACAATGGTGTAAGGAGGGGGGGGGGGGGGATTTGAAAGGAAAAAAGAGAAGCAATAAACTTGGGCCAACTTCTTCCTCTCACTATGCCTACACATGCATCTTTGTGCACATAGTGGGAAGATGGCAGGATTTAGCGTGTTTTCTTAGAAACAGCTTTGGCTTGTTTGAGCTCTTTTACGATGCCTTAAACTACTTAGTGGTATATAATATGGGGCGTGCAACGCGTCGACCGACAGACCTTTTCAAAAGATCCACCGCCGCCCGAGCCGTTTGATCTGGCTCAATCCATTGGCTGACTGTCATCCTTTACTTATGCAACAAAAGTCGTGTCAGAACTCTTTGCAACAGAGATCTTGTCGCAGAAACATTTGCAACAGAGATTATGTTGCCGATTTTCTTTTTGCAGCAGAGATGATGTTGCAGAGACATTTGCAGATATTTTTTGCAACAAAGATTAAGTTGCAAAAAATTTATGCAACAAAGATAATATTGCAGGAACTGTTGTCCGGTACCAACAGTTGCGGCTGAAGCCCGAGCAGATGACAACGGACATCGGTGCTCCTTCAGGGAGGCCGTGTCGGCGTCCTTGACGGAGGTGAGCCCCGATGGCGGTGGTCAGAGCAGTGTGGTGGCGACTGCCCGTGAGGAACACGAGAGGCATGTGCTCGTGCTTGCTGGCAGCCTCGTCAATGTGCTTATCAGCGGCCTTGTTGGTGTGCTTGTCGGCGGCAGCGGCCGTGCTTTATCGGCGGATTCGTTGGCTGTCGGAGCAGTGCATGGAGGTTGTGGCTTGACGGGGAGCTCGAGAGCAGCACGGGAGGTGATTGCTCTCGAGGGGATCCAGATCCCGCAACACACCGGGTGTTGCGGTGGCGAGATTGCAACAACTACTCAGTTGCAAAGCTTAGTCTAGGTAATACGTTACTTCGAAGCCATCTGATTAAAATCAGATCTGACGGCCACAAAGGCGACGGGTGCACGCGACGTTATCAGTCGGATGATTTGGATCATTTCCATATAATATAGAGAATATCTGATTGTCAGAATGGATCTTAGTGTTAAATATATACTACAGTGGTGTCATTTTTGTTCTTTTCCAATAATACCCTTATACTACATATACTACTCACGTCTATATATACTTTCCATACCACATGTACAATGTTCAATAGTATACCTAGCCGCCGCCTCCTTCTCCAAGAAAAGTTAGGGTTCGTGCCTCTTGCCGGCTCCGCCGCAGGTCCGCCTCGTCTCCAGTGGCCCTAGGGCCATGGGGGCGTGGTGGATCCTGGCAAGGGCCGGCGGGAGGGCTCCGTTGTTAGTCGTTCCTTCAAAATTTGTTAGGGTTTGTGTCCCACTCAGGAAGACGAGACGGTGGCGGCTCCCTGAAGATGGAATAAAGGTCTCCCCGCCTAGTCCCCGTTTCGGTGGTGCGTCTAGCATCGTTGGTGGGCGTGTGGAGGTGTGTCTCCGGCGTATCTATCCTCGGTGAATTTGCTCGGATCTGGTTGTGGTTCGTCTATGTTCGTGTGTCTTTAGGTTGGATCCTTTCGATCTACGTTATTCTTCATCAGCGGCGGTTGCTGTTCTGATGCGCTGGTCCTACGGGGCCTTAGCACGACGACTTCCCGACTGTCTACTACAACAAGTTGTGCCCGACTCCGGCGAGGGAGCGGTGATGACGGCGGCGCGCCTTCGGCTCGTTTCAGTGATTGTAGTCGTCGCTAGGTGGTCTACGGATCTGGATGTAATTTTTATTATTTCTAGTGTTCGTTGTACTGCCGTGATGGAAGATAAATAGATTGAAAGTTTTCTCGCAAAAAAAAAAAGTTCAATAGTATACCATTAACCATAACCATCGGATGTTTTTATACTAGTTCTTTTTCAACACTAATATAGTCTAGTATATGGCACTGTAAAAGAGCTCATTCCATTTTAGCTCTTTTCAGGCATCAACGCTGACCATAATATAAAATTAGTGGCTGCCGTACAACAAAGACTACCTTTTATGCATTGCAACCGGACCATAAAGTGGCTGACATGCTAACACACGCTGCTACTCCCTCCGTCCCATAATGTCCCATAATGTAAGACGTTTTTTTTACAAAAAAGGTCTTACATTATGAGATGGAGGGAGTAAAACACTGTGATAGTTAGCCGTGTGTGCGCGCGCGCGCGCGCGTGCGTGTGTGTGTGAGAGAGAGAAAGAGAGAGAGAGAGAGTTGTTCTTCTGGTTGATCAATTTTCTTTTAGATACAACCCTTAGATGTCAGGGTTCGAGCGCGCAAACGCCATGCGCTATAACGAACTCATCATTTTTTTTCTTAATATGCAGCTGCTCTCCTGCATATTCTTGAGAAATAGTTTTCGTGCCAATTACTTATTTTCCACCTAAACCTAAAAATTGATGTCTGAGCAGCCCAGATGACCCCGCGCCCCCTGCAATGGGGAGGAGTCTATAGAAGCAAAAATATTAGGTTTATATGTGTTGTATTTGAAGCCCGCCAATCCAGTTTTTGCTAAGACCTCTAGTCTGTATGATTTCAAAAAGGAAGTCCCAGTTCACACGGTCATACACTTCCGCATAATCAAGTCTAATAATCACCCTGGTTCTTTCGCTCGTTGGATGTTGTGCACAACTTCGTGAGCCACCACAACACTTTCCAGAATCTATCTACCTCTAATGAAAGTGTTTTGTTGCTAAGAACTCAGTCATTGAGGATCTTGGTATGCATATTACTTTAAATCTCTTTGCCATTGCTCATGACCGCCAGGTCCAGAAGGAGATCTAAGACGTTTATTACCTCCAAGTTGATTAAACTCATTGTTGGTCTTGCGTGAGATGTACTTTTCCAACCATGCTAACTGACGGTTTTGGTCTTGGAGCCTGTTTCCTTCTTCCATTGACTTGCCACATTCTTACTTCTGGATTTTTTTGTTTGATCATCCTTGGAGAAGCATTATCATCAACAACATTTTTCTTTCTAGCGGATTCAGTCTGATCCGACCGAATAAGCATTTTCTTACTCTCAAGCTCGACCACATTGATAGGAAAAGCGTCACTATCGAGCTTCGTTTTAGAACTTTCTGTAAACGTCAGTCGTCCTTCATTAATGGCCGATTGCAGCTCTCGACGAAACATGTTACAATCATTAGTAGCATGAGAGAAAGAATTGTGCCACTTACAATAAGCTCTCCTACCCAACTCTACTGAAGGTGGAATTACATGATGAAAGTGCGTTATATCGACTAGAGGGGGGTGAATAGGCGATTTTTATGAATTCTTCACCGAGGAATTTGCTGGTGAGGAAATTTCTAAATGAAGAACTACTTGTAGTGGAATAAGTACTCACAAGTAAACATAGCAGAACACAAGCATAGTCATCATGATGGTATGAAGACAAGCACAGAGTACAGAAAGCGTAAGCATAGGATAACACATGATGAAGAGGGACAGACTGAAGAAATTGAACTGAGGAAATTGAGAAAGTCTCAGTCAAAGTCTTCAAACAGATATGAACTGATACGTCCATTTTGCATCATGATATTATGTCAATATTTATTGCATTATGGGCTGTTATTACACATTATATCTCAATACTTATGGCTATTCTCTCTTATTTTACAAGGTTTACCATGAAGAGGGGGAATGCCGGCAGCTGGAATTCTGGATGGAAAAGGAGCAAACATTGGAAACCTATTCTGCACAGCTTCAAAAGTCCTGAAACTCCACGAAACATCTTTTTTGGAATTTATAAGAATTATTGAGTGAAAGAAATACACCAGGGGGGGCCACACCCTGTCCAGGAGACAGGAGGGCGCACCCCTCCCCCCTATAGGGCGCGCCCCCTATCTCCTGGGCCCCCTGGTGGGCCTCCGGTGTCCATCTTCTGGTATATCAGAGCTTTTACCCTGGAAAAAATCGTGGGCAAGCTTACGGGACGAAACTCCGCCTCCACGAGGCGGAACCTTGGCGGAATCAATCTAGGGCTCCAGGAGAGCTGTTCTGCCGGGGACACTTCCCTCCAGGAGGGGGAAATCATCATCAACATCATCACCAACGATCCTCTGAGGGGGTCAATCTCCATCAACATCTTCACCAGCACCATCTCCTCTCAAAACCCTAGTTCATCTCTTGTATCCAATCTTGTATCAAAACCACAAATTGGTACATGTGGGTTGCTAGTAGTGTTGATTACTCCTTGTAGTTGATGCTAATCGGTTTACTCGGTGGAAGATCATATGTTCAGATCCTTTATGCATATTATTACTCCTCTTATTATGAACATGAATATGCTTTGTGAGTAGTTACGTTTGTTCCTGAGGACATGGGTGAAGTCTTGCTATTAGTAGTCATGTGAATTTGGTATTCGTTCGATATTTTGATGAGATGTATGTTGTCTTTTCCTCTAGTGATGTTATGTGAACGTCAACTACATTACACTTCACCATTATTTGGGCCTAGAGGAAGGCATGGGGAAGTAATAAGTAGATGATGGGTTGCTAGAGTGACAGAAGCTTAAACCCTAGTTTATGAGTTGCTTCGTTAGGGGCTGATATGGATCCATATGTTTAATGTTGTGGGTTAGGTTTACCTTAATACTTCTTTTGTAGTTGCGGATGCTTGCAATAGGGGTTAATCATAAGTGGGATGCTTGTCCAAGTAAGGGCAGTACCCAAGCACCGGCCCACCCACATATCACATTATCAAAGTACTGAACGCGAATCATATGAACGTGATGAAAACTAGCTTGACGATAATTCCCATGTGTCCTCGGGAGCTCCTTTCTCATTATTAGAAATTGTCCAGGCTTATCCTTTGCTACATAAAGGATTGGGCCACCTTGCTGCACTTTATTTACTTTATTTACTTGTTACTCGTTACTATTTATCTTATCACAAAACTATCTATCACCTACAATTCAGTGCTTGCAGAGAAAACCTTACCGAAAACCGCTTATCATTTCCTTCTGCTCGTCGTTGGGTTTGACACTCTTACTTATCGAAAGGACTACGATTGATCCCCCACACTTGTGGGTCATCAAGACTCTTTTCTGGCAGCGTTGCCGGAGAGTGTAGCGCTTTTGGTGAGTGGAACTTGGTAAGGAAACATTTATATAGTGTGCTGAAATTTTCTGTTACTTGTCACTATGGAAACTAATCCTTTGAGGGGCTTGTTTGGGGTATCTTCACCCCAACCAGAAGAGCAAAGAGTTTCTCCTCAACCTACTAAACTTTATGAAAATATTTACTTTGAGATTCCTTCGGGTATGATAGAGAAACTGCTAGATAATCCATTTGCAGGAGACGGAACATTGCATCCCGATTTACACCTTATCTTTGTGGATGAAGTTTGTGGATTATTTGAAACGCCCTCGATGCGGCTATATCTCCCACGTGTCGAAGCACGACTTAGAGGCATAATCGCATTGAAAGCAATGTCGCAAGTGAGGTAATCTTCACACAACCCATGTAATACATAAGGGAAAGAGATACATAGTTGGCTTACAATCGCCACTTCACACAATACATGAGTAAAGCATTACATCATACAGATACAATCAAGGTCCGGCTATGGAACCAAAATAAAAGAAGACTACCCCAAATGCTACACAGATCCCCGATCATCCCAACTGGGCTCCACTACTGATCAACTGAAACGAAACAACACAATGAACAAGATCTTCATCAAGCTCCTCCTTGAGCTCGGGTGCGTCACCTGCACGGTTTCATCGGCACCTGCAAACTGGTTTTGGAAGTATCTGTGAGTCACGGGGACTCAGCAATCTCGCACCCGCGAGATCAAGACTATTTAAGCTTAAAGGTAGGACAGGGTAGTGAGGTGGAGCTGCAGCAAGCGACTAGCATATATGGTGGCTACCATACGCAAAAGAGAGCGAGAAGAGGAGGCAAAGCACGGTCGAACAACTATGATCAAGAAGTGATCCTGAATCTACTTACGTCAAACATAACTCCAACACCGTGTTCACTTCCCGGACTCCACGAGAAGAGACCATCACGGTAACACACGCAGTTGGTGTATTTTAGGTAAGATCAACTTCGGTTTTCTACAACCGACATTAACAAATTCCCATCTGCCTCATAACCGCGGGCACGGCTTTGAAAGATAATACCCTGCAGGGTGTCCCAACTTAGCCCATTATAAGTTCTCACGGTCAACGAAGGATATTCCTTCTACCGAAGACCCGATCAGTCTCGAATCCCGGACTACAAGACATTTCGACAGCAATAAAACAAGACAAGCAAAGCCGCCCGATGTGCCGACAAATCCCGATAGGAGTCGACGATACCTCGCTCTTAGGGCACACCGGATAAGTCAAGCTACGAGTAAAACCAAGCCTCGAGTTTCCCGTGGTGGCCCTGCAGGTTGCTCGGTTCGGACCAACACTGAGGAGCACCGCCCGGGGCTAAAATAAAGATGACCCTTGAGTCTGCAGAACCCAAGGGAAGGGGTATATGTGGTAGGTAGTCAAATGGTAAAACCAAGGTTGGGCCTTCTGGAGGAGTCTTATTCAAAGCGAACTGTCAAGGGGTCCCATAAATCACCCAACCGTAAGGAACGCAAAATCCGGGAACATAACACCGTATGACGGAAACTAGGCGGCAAAGTGGAACAAAACACAGGCATAAGGCCGAGCCTTCCACCCTTTACCAAGTATATAGATGCGTTAATTAAATAAGATATATTGTGATATCCCAACAAGTAAACATGTTCCAACAAGGAACAACATCTCCATGTTCCAACAAGGAACAAACTTCATCTTCACCTGCAACTAACAACGCTATAAGAGGGGCTGAGCAAAGCGGTAACATAGCCAATCAACGGTTTGCTAGGAAAGGATGGTTAGAGGCTTGACATGGCAACATGGGGGGCATGATATAGCAAGTGGTAGGCATCGTAGCATAGGCATAGCAAAATAGCGAGCAACTAGCAAGCAAAGATAGAAGTGATTTCGAGGGTATGGTCATCTTGCCTGAAATCCCGCAAGGAAGAAGAACGAGTCCATGAAGAAGACAAACGGACGAAGTCGAACGAATCCTCACAACTCCGGAACGAAACCGAAGCTAACGAGAGAAGCAACCCGGAAACAAACAAGCAACATGGTAAACAACCATCACATAAACATGGCATGATGCACAAACAAGTATGATGCATGTCCGGTTTAAATAGCATGGCATGGCAAAGTGCAACAAACAACACTACAAATTAAGTGGAGCTCAATATGCAACGAGTTGCATATTGACAAACACCACATCAATTATTTAGTTCGCTCTCCTTTAGGTACACAACAATATTAAATGTTTTTAAACAAGGCAAGAGGTGAAGCATGATGAAACTACCTATCTAGGCAAGTTTAAATGAGGCCGGAAACAACGAACAACAATTCCGGAAAATCCTCATGTGCATATTTTAGATTCGGTACTGTTCTGTCCTAAACACAATTTTAATGTTGTTAAACATGCAAAGTAATGCTACCATGTTAATCTAGGCATTTTTCTACCCCATTTACATATATAATTTATTTAAATCCGAGCTACGGTTATTTAGTTATGAAATAAATCATTTTAGCATGGCAATTATGCAAAATAATGCAAACAGCAATTATAAACATTTAAATGTTGTTATCATGATGCGGATGACATGTGCAAGTTTTAAGCAATTTTATGAAAATGTTGACAAGAGCATTATGAAGCATTTGGTCACTATGGCGGAACGAAAGGGTGCCACGGCGGCGAAACGAAAATGGTGCCACGGCAACATTTCGGTTCCGGTAGCTCATGGGGATATCGGAGCAAAAGAAAGTGTGACGGAAGCGAGTTGAGCAAGATGGTGGGGTGTTCCCGGTTACCGGGTTCCCACGAGACGATGGCATGGCAACGAGGAGGAACAAGCGAGCGACAATTTCGGACATGGTGCAAACGGGCATCTCATACGACATATGCATTCGTTCACGGCGGTCGTCTCAGCAGTTATACCTTCGAAGCGTTCAAACGGGACGGTGCAATGTAGAGGAAGTAGTCGTTCTCGCGATGATCGTCGAGGGAAGTAGTCGTACACGGCGTAGTGGAAGTCGTTGTACACGGCGACGGTAGTTGTTCATGTTCGTTTCGTAAATGTCCGGGGTCGTCGGTAGAGGAACTTGGCGGACTTGGCGCATCCGAAGGGGTACTTGACGAAATCCACCTCGGATGTAGTCATACCCGTGTAGTCGGACTTGACAAAAAAAAAACACACCGGTTGCAGTCACGGTACTTGGTGAATCCCGGAGACGGTACTTGGCGAATTCCACGCTCGTAGGGGTACTTGGCGTTTCCGGTTCGGTGGTCGTTCGGGCGCCGTATGTCGTGGTACTTGGCGAAACCCACGAAGAGGGTACTTGTACTCGCATCATTGTGGAAGTAGTCGTTCGGGCTCCCGTGCGGACTTGGTGGTCTTGGTCTCCGCAGCATATTTGTACAAAAACATCATCGGACTTGGACGAATCCAGAGGCGTGCACAGGCAGGGGGCGCCGGAGCCGGCGGGGACGCGGGGTCGCGCGCTCGATGCGGGAGGTTGTTGGCGCGCGGACGAAGCAGCAGCGGCAACGGCGGGCATGGAGGCGCCCTTGTGTGCGCCCGTGGCATCGAAAGCACGGGAGGAGAGGCGGACGGGTCTGCGACGGCGGCTCGCCGCCGATGTAGGGGCACAGCAGGGCGATGCAGGTCGGAGTCGGGACGGAGGCGAGCTCCGGCAGCAGGGCTTGGTGGCAGGGCCGGCGCGAGGAGACGAGGAGGACGCAGGCGCAGGCGATGGAGGCGCAGGAGAAGGGAAGGCGTCGCGCTCGAGGAGCTGCTCTCCTTGAGCGCCGGGCGACGGGACGGAGGGCGCCGGTGGAGGGCAGGGGGCTCTCTGGAGCCGGCAGCGGGCGAGCGCGTGGTGAGAGACGAGAGGGAGAGATGGGGAAGACGAGGGGATCGGGAAGGACGAGGGGTGACGACGCTGGTGTTGGGGTCGAGCGAGGAGGGCTGCGGGGATGGAGTTGGGCATGGGGAACGGGAAGAGTGGCGGCGCGAGGGAAGCAGGATGGGATCGAGGGAGATGGGGATCGGGCTGAGCGAGGCGACGAGGGGATCGGGAGGAGCGGGCTCTCCTGGCGATGTCGTGTGTGAGGGGCGGCGGTGGCAGGAACGAGGGAGAGATGGGGTGCGGAGGAGGAGTCGGGCTAGGTTAGGAGGGTTAGGTGGGCTGGGCCTTGGGCGTGGCAGGGAGGCTGGGAGGCCAGGAGGCATGGCTGGGCTCTCTCTCTCTCTCCTCTAATTTTCTAGCAGAAAAGAAATAGAGAGAGGAAAAGAAAGAGAGGGTTAGGGAAAAGAGTTTGAGAAGAAGGACAATTTTCCGGACTCATAAAAATATGAGGAATTTAACAAAATGGCCCGAGGATTTTAGAGAATGTAAATTCCACACATGTTGAATTTAACTCGACATGTTTGATTTCAAACCCATTCGAATGAACTCCAAATGGGTTGAAATTATAGGAGATGGCCCTACACAGTAGATGTGATTTATGGGCTGATTTGGAACATTTGTGGATAAAGTAAAATTGCAACTCAATTTTACTAAAAAGGCACCAAAGGAAGAAAAGAAGTTGAGTTGGATAAAAAGGAAATTTGAAGAACCGCGCAAATGTGTTATGGGTGATCTCCAGTTAATGAAATATTTATTATAGCTCCCTAATAATATTGGGAGTATAAGTTTTAAAGAGAAATCACCATTGTGAATATCCCTCGATTTAAATGGACCGAAAGTCCATACGATTTATTTAGTTGAGTTTAAAATTAAATGGCATGATGAGATGATGCAATGCAAGAGATGACATGATGAATGCACAAACAAAACAAATCACACGACAAAACTCGGAAACCCTGGAAGGCAACTGAAGGTCCAGTCTTGGGGCGTCACAACACTCCACCACTACGAGAGGATCTCGTCCCGAGATCTGGGATGGCACCGGAGAGAAAACGGAAGAAGAAAGAGGTAAAACTAAGTTGCTTCTTTGATGAACGAGTGAAACCACGAACCTTGAGAGGTTGAGCAAATTGAAAGAAAGAATACAATGGAATGAACGAGATTGCGAACAGTCCGTTAGAAAAGAGGAACACGGAACATTACGGGAACTTGAAGGTTGCAAAGACATGAATCAAGAGTTTAAGGGACAAGATAGAATTCGAAACCACTCCGGTTGAAACAAGATAGAGTAGGATTAAGAATGATATAATTTGGGCAGCACTCCGACTAAAAAATGGAAGGAATTAGAATTATGAACTTGAGAAGATGGGATGATACTTGATGAAATCAACAACACACTGTCTCCGGAACTATTGAAAAATGGCACAGGGGGTAAGAAAGATTTCAGACAACACTCCGATTGAGAAGGGGGGCAAAACTTGATAAGATGAGAGAGCTCGAATGAAAACACGACACTCCGGTTAAATGGATAATGTAAGAAAAAGAACATGATCTTGCCAAAACGAGACGATGGGTCGAAGAGAGCAACATCACAATGCCTTCGGAACGAAAGAATAGAATCTAGATTGTTGGGATAAAGGGACGGAGAAGAAAATGACAACTTCTACCACAATTGAATTTGGAAGGCATCCTTGCAAGAAGGTTAGAATAGAGTTGTTGGAAGACCAACAACGAAAAGAATAAGCTTGTAGTGGGCTTATGGAAACATCTCAACATTATGAGGTGAGCTTCTGCCACCAACGGAAACAAACGATTGGATTGAGAGCAACACTGAGATGAAAACTTCTTCCATTGAGAGGATAGGAGGAAAACTTGGATCATTGATAAGCACCACAAATAGCAACATTCCTTCGGAAAGGCTTTAGGTGAAATCTAAACCAAGATAACACCAACGAATAAATTGTTGGGTTGAAAAGATCTCGTGAACGAAGAGAAATGATGGATTTAAATATCTCATTCCTGACAACTTGTGAATCAAGAAACACGAAGGGAAATTTTCAAGAATGACATAACACCATCTCAAGAGATAAGGTAGAAAGAATTGCACTTTGGAATGCAAGATGAAGAATGCTTGAACTCCTCAAAACAAAACATGTGTTGAACACCACGTTTATTTTGAAGTATGGCTTGACGGAACTTAACTCCGCGAGAAATCTTGAAGAACAATTGAAGAATGAAAAGAATCCTTGATGAACCACCATGTAGAGCCTCCATGAAGAACTCCGGTAAGAAAAGGATGATAAAAGAAAGAGAAGTTGAAAACACAAGGTGAAGCCTTGCAGTGATAAGAAGAAGCTTCGCGATGATATAATGAGAAAACTTTGAACTCCGGAAAAGAAAAGATGAAACAATTGAAACCGAGAATTTGATATGATGAACAAACTCCGGAAAGAAGAGATGAACAACTTAGAACTGAGAAATTGAGACCATTACGAACTCCGGAAGAATGAATCAATCACTTGGATGAAACAAGAACAAGAATTATGTTATGCGTATCCTTCACCAATTTAAATTGATGACAAGCAACGGATTAGGCATACTACTTATTCTCGTTGAAAAGGATTGAAGAGAGATATTGCTCAACTTGGGAAGGTCTTCAACGATCCGCCAGTAGGATTTGGGAAGAACGAATGAATCTATATAATAATGAAGGAAGAGAACTCTTGAACGAACCACCGTAAGAATTGAGAATGAACGTAGCAAAGGCACAATTCACCGGGAAGAATTGGAAAACGAATGAAGATGTTTGAGGGGATTTAGATACAAGTGAACGAATAGATGACGAGCTGATTGGAGAATATTTGAATGATGCACCGGTAAGATTTGGAGAACGAGAGCTGAAAGCTGGAATGAATAATTCTGAGATGGTGGCTCCGAAGAATCAAACTGAAAAGACTCCTGAATTACTCCGGAAGGGTGAAAAGAATTCTCACAATCTAAAACAATTATGAGAGGATGGCATCAAACTAGAACCATGAATCTTGAAGAGAATGGAGCAAGATTTAAGAGAAACTCTTCTTTGGTCTTCAAAATTCGAGAATGACGACGAGAAACACCACCATGAATTGTTGAGGCACTCCGGAATGAAAATTAGAAAGGTTGAACCAACGATGAAAAGAATTTGAAAGATCTTGGAGAAAGACATTTTCCTGATGATAACTCATTCTTACGTCAAACTTTGCAATGAATTTGGGAATAGCTCCTGAAAATTAGAAGAGTTAGGTAAGATCCTGGGAAAAGACCTGTGGGTTAGGGCCCACTCAAAAGAACCACCGTTGAACAATTGTTTGAAATATATATTGCACCGGTAGAATTAAATGGCTCAAAAGGGATAACAACTACGAGAAATCTTGCACGGATTAGGAATGAAAACACGAATCTTCTGAGATAATCTTCGGCACTCCGGAACAATTGAATAACAAGAACTAAAAGATTATGAGGTGCACCGGTATGAGAAAACATTTGAAACGAGGAAGGGAATATGATGAACACCGAAAACTTGACTTGAGTCCACCGGAGAAGAAAATTAGAATGGAACAATGATAAGGTTGAAGCTTCCTTAGCGTCTTCATGAGAAATCACCGGATAAAAGGAAAAGAATGAAGAAACTTCACTCAATAAAATGGATACTTGATTAAGAAATCTGAGTCCTTGAAGAAAAAGGGTGGGAGGGTGGGAAAACAAAAACAACTTGGGACGGATGAAACAAACACCGTTGAGAAAACTTAGAATTGATCTCGCGAATGTTGAAATGATCGGATCCACTTAAAGAGAAGCACGCCGGTTGGAAGAGAATTAACATGACGACCTCGATGATCAAGAAGGATTAGTATTCACATAGCAATATGAGAACACCGTTTAGGAAAGGTATGGAATCAACACTTGACATTGAAGCAACTCGAATACCACAAAAACAAAACAAAAACAAAGGATTTGGCTTGTGGAATAAGCCGGAAACAAACATATGATAGATCCCGTATCGTATCATGTGTGTGTTGGAAAGATATCCTACGAGATACTTGAATTACCACTTATAAACTCCCGAAACTTTCTGGTTATGCAATCAGGTGTTGGGGATACAGGGGACACAAAATATATCACCCAAACTAACAATACCTAGATCCAGCTGTATCCATCCTTCAACACATAACCAAGAAACCTTCGGAAATCGTTTACCTCGACCTTCGAAAAGCATCCGTTATACGAGGCATGGCAATACTCTCGAGCTCGCCCCAGTACTGGGTTATCGAGGTTATCTCACCAACAACTGCATAAAAGAGATTTTCGATGTCGGCAAAGCTCAGGTATTCCAGAACTGCAACGATAAAATTGTGACGACAACACCTCGGAGCTCAACTCCGGGACACCGCCACAACCCCTAAATGTCGAGGCACCAAGAACAATGTTCTCGTCACAAAACCATCGGAACGATTCCAAGATACCCGCGTGATCCTAAAAAAATTTTTTTAGTGAAATTTGAGGAGAGAAAAATCAAAACATCTACGTCAGGATGCCTCACCAGAGCGACGAAGGGACTGAGGAGTAAAAAGAATCCTACTCTCCGATATATATAATCCTAAGACTCAAAACATTTTCCGTTCTAGACTCAACAACGCCACAAACAATCAAGCGGGGGCTCTAAGTCGGGATGGCTCTGATTACCAACTTGAAACGCCCTCGATGCGGCTATATCTCCCACGTGTCGAAGCACGACTTAGAGGCATAATCGCATTGAAAGCAATGTCGCAAGTGAGGTAATCTTCACACAACCCATGTAATACATAAGGGAAAGAGATACATAGTTGGCTTACAATCGCCACTTCACACAATACATGAGTAAAGCATTACATCATACAGATACAATCAAGGTCCGGCTACGGAACCAAAATAAAAGAAGACTACCCCAAATGCTACACAGATCCCCGATCGTCCCAACTGGGCTCCACTACTGATCAACTGAAACGAAACAACACAATTAATGAACAAGATCTTCATCAAGCTCCTCCTTGAGCTCGGGTGCGTCACCTGCACGGTTTCATCGGCACCTACAAACTGGTTTTGGAAGTATCTGTGAGTCACGGGGATTCAGCAATCTCACACCCGCGAGATCAAGACTATTTAAGCTTAAAGGTAGGACAGGGTAGTGAGGTGGAGCTGCAGCAAGCGACTAGCATATATGGTGGCTACCATACGCAAAAGAGAGCGAGAAGAGGAGGCAAAGCACGGTCGAACAACTATGATCAAGAAGTGATCCTGAATCTACTTACGTCAAACATAACTCCAACACCGTGTTCACTTCCCGGACTCCGCCGAGAAGAGACCATCACGGTTACACACGCAGTTGGTGTATTTTAGGTAAGATCAACTTCGGGTTTTCTACAACCGGACATTAACAAATTCCCATCTGCCTCATAACCGCGGGCACGGCTTTCGAAAGATAATACCCTGCAGGGGTGTCCCAACTTAGCCCATTATAAGCTCTCACGGTCAACGAAGGATATTCCTTCTACCGGGAAGACCCGATCAGTCTCGGAATCCCGGACTACAAGACATTTCGACAGCAATAAAACAAGACCAGCAAAGCCGCCCGATGTGCCGACAAATCCCGATAGGAGTCGCACGTACCTCGTTCTCAGGGCACACCGGATAAGTCAAGCTACGAGTAAAACCAAGCCTCGAGTTTCCCCGTGGTGGCCCCGCAGGCTGCTCGGTTCGGACCAACACTCGGAGGAGCACTGGCCCGGGGGGGCTAAAATAAAGATGACCCTTGAGTCTGCAGAACCCAAGGGAAGGGGTATATGTGGTAGGTAGTCAAATGGTAAAACCAAGGTTGGGCCTTGCTGGAGGAGTCTTATTCAAAGCGAACTGTCAAGGGGGTCCCATAAATCACCCAACCGTGTAAGGAACGCAAAATCCGGGAACATAACACCGGTATGACGGAAACTAGGGCGGCAAGAGTGGAACAAAACACCAGGCATAAGGCCGAGCCTTCCACCCTTTACCAAGTATATAGATGCGTTAATTAAATAAGATATATTGTGATATCCCAACAAGTAAACATGTTCCAACAAGGAACAACATCTCCATGTTCCAACAAGGAACAAACTTCATCTTCACCTGCAACTAACAACGCTATAAGAGGGGCTGAGCAAAGCGGTAACATAGCCAATCAACGGTTTGCTAGGAAAGGATGGTTAGAGGCTTGACATGGCAACATGGGGGGCATGATATAGCAAGTGGAGGCATCGTAGCATAGGCATAGCAAAAGAGCGAGCAACTAGCAAGCAAAGATAGAAGTGATTTCGAGGGTATGGTCATCTTGCCTGAAATCCCGCAAGGAAGAAGAACGAGTCCATGAAGAAGACAAACGGACGAAGTCGAACGAATCCTCACAACTCCGGAACGAAATCGAAGCTAACGAGAGAAGCAACCCGGAAACAAACAAGCAACATGGTAAACAACCATCACATAAACATGGCATGATGCACAAACAAGTATGATGCATGTCCGGTTTAAATAGCATGGCATGGCAAAGTGCAACAAACAACACTACAAATTAAGTGGAGCTCAATATGCAACGAGTTGCATATTGACAAACACCACATCAATTATTTAGTTCGCTCTCCTTTAGGTACACAACAATATTAAATGTTTTTAAACAAGGCAAGAGGTGAAGCATGATGAAACTACCTATCTAGGCAAGTTTAAATGAGGCCGGAAACAACGAACAACAATTCCGGAAAATCCTCATGTGCATATTTTAGATTCGGTACTGTTCTGTCCTAAACACAATTTTAATGTTGTTAAACATGCAAAGTAATGCTACCATGTTAATCTATGCATTTTTCTACCCCATTTACATATATAATTTATTTAAATCCGAGCTACAGTTATTTAGTTATGAAATAAATCATTTTAGCATGGCAATTATGCAAAATAATGCAAACAGCAATTATAAACATTTAAATGTTGTTATCATGATGCGGATGACATGTGCAAGTTTTAAGCAATTTTATGAAAATGTTGACAAGAGCATTATGAAGCATTTGGTCACTATGGCGAACGAAAGGGTGCCACGGCGGCGAAACGAAAATGGTGCCACGGCAACATTTCGGTTCCGGTAGCTCATGGGGATATCGGAGCAAAAGAAAGTGTGACGGAAGCGAGTTGAGCAAGATGGTGGGGTGTTCCGGTTACGGGTTCCCACGAGATGATGGCATGGCAACGAGGAGGAACAAGCGGCGACAATTTCGGACACGGTGCAAACGGGCATCTCATACGACATATGCATTCGTTCACGGCGGTCGTCTCAGCAGTTATACCTTCGAAGCGTTCAAACGGGACGGTGCAATGTAGAGGAAGTAGTCGTTCTCGCGATGATCGTCGAGGGAAGTAGTCGTACACGGCGTAGTGGAAGTCGTTGTACACGGCGACGGTAGTTGTTCATGTTCGTTTCGTAAATGTCCGGGGTCGTCGGTAGAGGAACTTGGCGGACTTGGCGCATCCGAAGGGGTACTTGACGAAATCCACCTCGGATGTAGTCGTACCCGTGTAGTCGGACTTGACAAAAAAAACACACCGGCTGCAGTCACGGTACTTGGTGAATCCCGGAGATGGTACTTGGCGAATTCCACGCTCGTAGGGGCACTTGGCGTTTCCGGTTCGGTGGTCGTTCGGGCGCCGTATGTCGTGGTACTTGGCGAAACCCACGAAGAGGGTACTTGTACTCGCATCATTGTGGAAGTAGTCGTTCGGGCTCCCGTGCGGACTTGGTGGTCTTGGTCTCCGCAGCATATTTGTACAAAACATCATCGGACTTGGACGAATCGAGGCGCACAGCAGGGGGGGCGCGAGCCGGCGGGACGCTGGGTCGCGCGCCGATGCGGAGGTTGTTGGCGCGGACGAAGCAGCAGCGGCAACGGCGGGCATGGAGGCGCCTTGTGTGCGCCCGTGGCATCGAGCACGGAGGAGAGGCGGACGGGTCTCGCGACGTGCGGCTCGCCGCTCGATGTAGGGGCGCAGCAGGGCCGATGCAGGTCGGAGTCGGGACGGCGAGCTCCGGCGGTGGCTTGGTGGCAGGGGGCGCGAGGAGACGAGGAGGACGCTGGCGCAGCGATGGAGGCGCAGGAGAAGGGAAGGCGTCGCGCCGAGGAGCTGCTCTCCTTGAGCTTCGGGCGACGGGACGGAGGGCGCCGGTGGAGGTGTGAGGGCTCTCCCGAGGCTGCAGCGGCAAGCGAGCGAGGTGAGAGACGAGAGGAGAGATGGGGAAGACGAGGGATCGGGAAGGACGAGGGGGTGGGCGCTGGTGTTGGGGTCGAGCGAGGAGGGCTGCGCGATGGAGTTGGGCATGGGGAACGAGAAGAGTGGCGGCGCGAGGGAAGCAGGAGGGGATCGAGGGAGATGGGGATCGGGCTGAGCGAGGCGACGAGGGGATCGGGAGGAACGGGGCTCTCCCTGGCGATGTGCGTGTGTGGAGGCGGCGCTGGCAGGGAACGAGGGGAGAGATGGGGTGCGGAGGAGGGAGTCGGGCTAGGTTAGGAGGGTTAGGTGGGCTGGGCCTTGGGCCGGCGCGGGAGGCTGGGAGGCCCAGGAGGCATGGCTGGGCTCTCTCTCTTCTCTCTCCCTCTAATTTTCTAGCAGAAAAGAAATAGAGAGAGGAAAAGAAAGAGAGGGTTAGGGAAAAGAGTTTGAGCAGAAGGACAATTTTCCTGGACTCATAAAAATATGAGGAATTTAACAAAAATGGCCCGAGGATTTTTAGAGAATGTAAATTCCACACATGTTGAATTTAACTCGACATGTTTGAATTTCGAAACCCATTCGAATGAACTCCAAATGGGTTGAAATTATAGGAGATGGCCCTACACAGTAGATGTGATTTATGGGCTGATTTGGAACATTTGTGGATAAAGTAAAATTGCAACTCAATTTTACTAAAAAGGCACCAAAGGAAGAAAAGAAGTTGAGTTGGATAAAAAGGAAATTTGAAGAACCGCGCAAATGTGTTATGGGTGATCTCCAGTTAATGGAATATTTATTATAGCTCCCTAATAATATTGGGAGTATATGTTTTAAAGAGAAATCACCATTGTGAATATCCCTCGATTTAAATGGACCAAAAGTACATACGATTTATTTAGTTGAGTTTTAAAATTAAATGGCATGATGAGATGATGCAATTCAAGAGATGACATGATGAATGCACAAACAAAACAAATCACACGACAAAACTCGGAAACCCTGGAAGGCAACTGAAGCTCCTGTCTTGGGGCGTCACATTATTTAAGCTTGCAGGTATTCCCGATGATGTTGTCAAAAGTAAGGTCTTCCTTTTATCTTTGAAGGGAGATGCATTGTCATGGTATAGGCTATGTGATGATATGAGATATTGGAATTATAAGCGACTGAAGTTGGAATTTCACCAGAAGTTCTATCCTATGCATCTTGTTCATCGTGATCGTAATTACATATATAATTTCTGGCCTCGCGAAGGAGAAAGCATCGCTCAAGCTTGGGGGAGGCTTAAGTCAATGTTATATTCATGCCCCAATCATGAGCTCTCTCGGGAAATGATTATTCAGAACATTTATGCTCGGCTTTCTCTTGATAATCGCAACCTGCTCGATACTTCCTGTGCTGGTTCTTATATACTGAAGACTATTGATTTCAAATGGGATTTATTGGAAAGAATTAAACGCAACTATGAAGATTGGGGTTCCGACAATGGTAAAGAGTCAGGTATGACACCTAAGTTCGATTGTGTTAAATCTTTTATGGATACCGATGCTTTTCGTGGATTTAGCGCTAAGTATGGACTTGACTCTGAGATAGTAGCTTCTTTCTGTGAATCTTTTGCTACTCACGTTGATCTCCCTAAAGAGAAGTGGTTTAAATATAATCCTCCTGTTGAAGTGAAAGTAGTTGCACCTATTACAGTCGAAGAAAAGACTATTACCTGTAGTGATCCTATTGTTCCTACTACTTATGTTGAGAAACCTCCTGAGGGAGTCCTGGATTAGGGGGTGTCCGGATGGCCGGACTATAACCTTTGGCCAGACTCCTGGACTATGAAGATACAAGATTGAAGACTTCGTCCCATGTCCGGATGGGACTTTCCTTGGCGTGGAAGGCAAGCTTGGCGATATAGATATATAGATCTCCTCCCATTGTAACCGACTCTGTGTAACCCTAGCCCTCTCGGTGTCTATATAAACCGGAGGGTTTTAGTCCGAGGGGCGAACAACAATCATACCATAGGCTAGCTTCTAGGGTTTAGCCTCTCGATCTCGTGGTAGATCTACTCTTGTACTACCCATATCATCAATATTAATCAAGCAGGAGTAGGGTTTTACCTCCATCGAGAGGGCCGAACCTGGTAAAAACATCGTGTCCCTTGTCTCCTGTTACCATCCGCCTAGACACAGTTCGGGACCCCCTACCCGAGATCTGCCGGTTTTGACACCGACATTGGTGCTTTCATTGAGAGTTCCTCTGTGTCGTCATCTTTAGGCCCGATGGCTCCTCCGATCATCAACAACGATGCGGTCCAGGGTGAGACTTTTCTCCCCGGACAGATCTTCGTATTCGGCGGCTTTGCACTGCGGGCCAATTCGCTTTGGAAGTTTGAACTACACAGCTGACGTCCGCGGAGACTTGATCTTCGACGGGTTCGAGCCACAGCCGAAGCGCCCGCCTTTATTACGATGGGCATGCTCTAGCTCTGCCGCCGAACAGTGCCCTAGAGGTCGCACCGTGTCCGCCCGACCCTCAGCTCGAGCCGATGCATAATCGAGGACGGGTGGCTGGACACCGCCTCGGGGCTGCAATCTCTACTGTAATCGAGCCGAACACCAGCCTTGTCCTTTGCGCGGCTTGTGACTCAAGGTGCGGACTCCCTCCGGACTCGAACCTTCCGCGCCCCTGCCAATCGAATCCGATTGGGCGCCGATCATGGACTTCACCGCCGTGGACATCTTTCAGCACTTGCCCTTCGGCGACATTCTGAATTCACTAAAGTCTCTCTCTTTATCTGGAGAGCCCTGGCCGGACTATGTTCAGCAAGGTTGGGAGGCGGACGACGAAGAAATTCAAAGCCCACCCACTTCGTAGCCAGTGTCGATGATTTAACCGACATGCTCGACTTCGACTACGATGACATCGACGGTATGGACGCCGATGCAGGAGACGACCAAGAACCAGCGCCTATAGGGCACTGGAAGGCCACCTCGTTGTATGACATATACATGGTGGACACCCCAAAATAAGGGAACGGCGATGGAACAACGGAGGATGACCCCTCCAAGAAGCAGCCTAAGCGCCGGCATCAGTGGCGCCGCTCTAAATCCTGCCAAAGCAAAAACAGTGATTCCGGCACGGGAGACAATAACACCCCGGACAGTGCCGAAGACAACCCCCTCCAGCAGGATTCAGCGCAGGAGGATGGAGAAACCAGCCCTCATGAGAGAGCGGCAGATAGAGAGGTAGAGGACGATAATTACATGCCTCCCTCTGAAGACGAGCCAAGCCTCGACGATGACGAATTTGTCGTGCCTGAGGATCCCGTCAAACAAGAGCGTTTCAAACGCAGGCTTATGGCCAAGGCGAGCAGCCTCAAGAAAAAACAGCAACAACTTAGAGCTGACCAAGACTTGCTAGCCGACAGATGGACTGAAGTCCTTGCGGCCGAAGACTACGAACTCAAACGCCCCTCCAAGAGCTACCCAAAACGCAGGCTGCTACCCCGATTAGAGGAGGAAGCAGCTAGACCTACATCACCAGTGCATGATGTGGCCGCGACAGAGAGGCCTCTCGGCCCTCCACTCAAGCCGCACCCCGGCGTCGCTCAAAGAATACCAAGGCACGGGGAAATGCGCCAGACCTGCAAGATATATTGGAGAACAAGGCAAGGCAAACAAGATCGATCTATGGATCGCGTGGGCGCCCCACGACATGTGACGATAACCGTCATGCCGGATATGGTAAATCCGGCCGGGCCGAACAAAGTAGACAAAGGTCGTTTGAGCTACGTCGTGATATAGCCCAGTACAGAGGCGCTGCACACCCACTATGCTTCACAGATGAAGTAATGGATCATCAAATCCCCGAGGGTTTCAAACCCGTAAACATCGAATCATACGATGGCACAACAGATCCTGCGGTATGGATCGAGGATTATCTCCTTCATATCCACATGGCCCGCGGTGATGATCTACACACCATCAAATACCTCCCACTCAAGCTTAAAGGACCAGTTCGGCATTGGCTTAACAGCTTGCCAGCAGAATCAATTGGTTGTTGGGAGGACCTGGAAGCCGCATTCCTCGATAATTTCCAGGGCACCTATGTGCGACCACCAGACGTCGATGACCTAAGCCACATAATTCAGCAGCCAGAGGAATTGGCCAGACAATTCTGGACACGGTTCCTAACCAAGAAAAATCAAATAGTTGACTGTCCGGACGCAGAGGCCCTTGCAGTCTTCAAACATAACATCCATGACGAGTGGCTTGCCCGGCACCTAGGACAGGAAAAGTCGAAATCCATGGCAGCCCTCACAACACTCATGACCCGCTTTTGCGCGGGAGAAGACAGCTGGCTAGCTCGTAGTAATAACATGACCAAGAGCCCTGGTAATTCAGATACCAAGGACAGCAATGGCAGGTCGCGTCGCAACAAGCACAAGCGCCGCATTAACGGCGACAATGTTGAGGATACGGCAAGTAATGTCGGATTCAGAGGCTCTAAACCCGGTCAGCGGAAAAAGCCATTTAAAAGAAATACTCCGGGCCCATCCAGTTTGGACCGAATACTCGATCGCTCGTGCCAGATACATGGCACCCCCGAAAAACCAGCCAATCACACCAACAGGGATTGTTGGGTGTTCAAGCAGGCAGGCAAGTTAAGTGCCGAAAACAGAGACAAGGGGCTGCATAGCGATGACGAGGAGGAGCCCCGGCCGCCGAACAATAGGGGACAGAAGGGCTTCGCCCCACAAGTGCGGACGGTGAACATTATATACGCAACCCACATCCCCAAAAGGGAGCGGAAGCGTGCACTCAGGGACGTATATGCGTTGGAGCCAATCGCCCCAAAGTTCAACCCATGGTCCTCCTGCCCGATCACTTTTGATCGAAGGGACCACCCCACTAGCATCCGCCATGGCAGATTCGCCACATTGGTTCTAGACCCAATCATTGACGGATTTCACCTCACTAGAGTCCTTATGGACGGCGGCAGCAGCCTGAACCTGCTTTATCAGGATACAGTGCGAAAAATGGGCGTAGATCCCTTAAGGATTAAACCCACAAAGACGAACTTTAAAGGCGTCATACCAGGTGTAGAGGCCAACTGTACAGGCTCGGTTACACTTGAGGTGGTCTTCGGATCCCCGGATAATTTCCGAAGCGAGGAGTTAATCTTCGACATAGTCCCGTTCGCAGTGGCTATCATGCACTGCTCGGACGAACCGCATTTGCAAAGTTCAATGCGGTCCCGCGACTACGCATACCTCAAGCTCAAGATGCGGGCCCTCGAGGAGTCATTATGGTCAATGGAAACACTGAACACTCTCTACGAACGGAGGAGCATACGGCGGCCCTCGCGGCGGAAGTACAAAGCAGCCTCTCAAGGCAATTCTCCAGTCCGGTTATTAAACGTCCGGACACCGTCAAGCGCGCCCGGAGTAACCTACAACAAGACCACCTGGCACGTTCTGAGCAAGCGTAGCAATGCGGCCCCAACCCCAGCCCTTGCGAAATTGCGAAACCAGTACTACGCGTACATAACTATGCTCTGGAAACCATGGGCATACGGGGAGGGGCACGACCATGGCATGCCCAAAATGCGGCTCAACCACACTAGGGGCTCCCGATTTTGTCATTTTTTTTCTTACTTTCAGGACTCCACTCTCACGGAAGGCCTGTCCGCAAGATAACCGCCAACACACGATGCAACAGCCAGGAGGCGAAAGCTACGTCGAGTGTCCAGGTGGTCTCTATAACGAGCAGTATACTTGTTTCACATATCATCCCGCAGCTCGCCCCTGGAGGGGGACATGTCAAATAGTCCCATCTCTTGCTTATCGCACTATTTGTATCATCCTGCTTTTACCGCGGCCTTTTCAAATAAACAATACACAGCTTTTGTCTATTATTGCATTCCCTTTTTTATCTATATATGTTCATTAATGACATGTTGCACCCGTACACTTTGGTACGGCCAAATACACCAGGGGCTTAAGTACCCCAACATACGGTGTGATAAGTCCGAACACTTTCACAAGTGCGGCACCCTGAACTTATAGCATTATATGCATCGGCTCTGAATCATGTCTTGGGTCAATAATTGGGTTTGCCCGGCTCCCGTGTTTTGGTACCTTACGTTCCGTTATATCGGCTAAGGTAGCGCTGGGAGAACCACTGCAATTGTGCCCCGGTTGAGCTGGGCTAAGCACCTCAGTGGAGAAAGCTAAAACTGACCGTCATGATAGGGCGAGAGCTGGTCGCTGTTCGAGAGGTTTTCGAGTACCTAAAGACTTATGCCGCTTAGAGCGAGGAGTCGGCCTTGTCCGGCCTAGGCGTGGATAGCGCCCCGAACTTGGTCTTCCGAATACTAGGGGCTTCGCCAATATTTAAAATTATAGAATTCTATGGCTAAGTGTGTAACGCCCCGGATACAACTTTCCAAATTCGTAACTCCAACTCTTGCCTTTTCCGGAGATGCGATATGATTTTTCTCCGTGGTTGTGTTTTTGTCTTTTGTTTTGCATTTTGTTCATGTCATGCATCTCATCTCATAGCATCAAGCGCATTGCATCTGCATGTTTTCATCAAACTCGTTACCGTTTGTAGTTGCCGATTCTCTCTTTGTCTCTGATTGACCAATTGTCAGACCCTTGTCTTCGTCGACCTCCCTCAGACCCCTCGCGTGCGTCTAAAACTTGCCCCGAACCTGAACCGGGCTGTCATGATTGATGAGTCCGGATCATCTCCAAACATCTATAAAATATCTGCGTTTATTTGTTGGACTCCCCTAAGCCATTTATCTCGATCGTTTGATTTTAATCGGATGATCCAAAAACCTCTTCTTATCCCTATATAAAGACCCCTAGTCCAAATATGGGCAAACCCTAACTTCTAGGGAGATGTCCCATCCCGCCGCCACCCAAATCCCATCTCGGGATCCTCCCAGATCCATCTCCCTCCAACCAACGCCCGAGGCCGTGCCTCCTCTTCCCTCCTCTGCTCGATCCCGAATGGATCGTGAGCACCGAGCGCCTCCCAGTCGCCCTTCCCATCTGCCGCCGGCGTCCGAACCTTCAGCTAGCAAGATGAGCACCACCGCCCCCTTCTCCCACCACTTCTCCTTCTGTCTCTCTCTCCCTCCGGTTCTCATATCTCTCTGGTTGCTGCAGGGAGTTGGAGCAGCCATGGCGCCTGAGCGCCACAAGTTCGTCACCCGCCATCCGGCCAGGGCCTCCACCGCCCGGATCCGTGCCTCCCCTCGCCTCCCTGCCGTCCTTCGTCAAGTCCAGCCGGTGCTCAAGCCCCGACGCGCCCCTGCCTCCTCGACCTCCTGACCCCCTCACACCCAAGCCGCACAGGAGACGAGCACCCCGCAACAGCTCCGTCACGACCTCCTCCGGCCTTGCCTACGCCTCCCCGTCGGTACCCTCATCTCCTCCCGCATGCCCGCCGTCTCTCTCTGCTTTCCTCCCTGTGTTTCCTCTTTGAATCCTCTTCTGCTTTTTCTTTCTTCAGGAGACTACGTCGCCGCCCATAGACACCAAGTCCTCAAGCCCCATGGAGCTCCACCATCGCCCTGGCCTCGGATCCGGTCGGCTCCCGCGCGCCCTCGTCGCCGGCCAGTCCCGCCCTCCGCTGTGCAACCGTGCCGCCGTGCCCCTGCTTCCTCTGTATCGAAGACGAATGCGAGCGCCCGTTCCCATTGACCAGTCCAGCGCCAGCCTGGACGAGCGCCACTCACCGCGCGAGGCCTCCTCTGCTTTGCTCGCAGCCCAGCTGCCCAGCGCCTCCCCAAGGCCCAACGCGCCCCTGCAGGCCTCCCTCACCACCGAACCGGGCCTTGGCCCAGGGTGAGCAGCCGCACCCAGTGCTCCTGTCGGGCCAGCCAGATTCGGCCCATCTCATGTTTTTTTTCCTGGACGATTTTGCGATTTAAACCAATGCATTAATAATTACAGAACATGCCATGATTTTAAATTACTCACAACTAAATAACCGTGCATCGGATTTAAACTTGTCATATATGTAACTTGCTCACACTAGTAGAAAAGGGGCCAATGGTCCAGGCCGGTCCAGCCTATTAGTCCCGGTTCAATCCAGAACCGGGACCAATGGAGGCATTGGACCCGGTTCGTGAGCCCCGGGGGCCGGCCGGGCCACGTGGGCCATTGGTCCCGGTTCGTCTGGACCTTTTGGTCCCGGTTGGTGGGTCGAACCGGGACCAATGGCCCTCGCTCCTGGCCCACCACCATTGGTCCCGGTTGATGGCTTGAGCGGGACCAAAGGCTTCCCTTTAGTCCCGGTTCATGCCGCCAACCGGGACTAAATGGTTGGTCCTCGCTATGGCAGAGTTTAGTCCCACCTCGCCAACAAGGGGAATCGACCGGTTTATAAGCCCTCCCTCTCGCCATGTTGAGCTCCTCTCAAAATGAAAATAGATGCCCTTATATGGAATTTAACCTAAATTCATACTGAATTTCTCTGAAGTTAGTAGAAATTTATTATGAATTTAGGTTGAATTTTCTCTATAAGCGCATCTATACTCATTTCGAGTAGTTTTATATAGTTTTTTCTTTTCTGCTATATTTATTTTTTCTATTTATTTGTGAGTTGTAATAAGTCATTAAAATAAGCATCTATGCTCATTTTTTAGTAAAGTTAATCACAACTATTTTTTCTTCTATTTATTTCTGAATTGTAATAAGTCATTAAAATAAGCATCTATGCTCATTTTTTTAGCAAAGTTAATCACAACTATTTTTACTTCTATTTATTTCTGAATTGTAATAAGTCATTAAAATAAGCATCTATGCTCATTTTTTAGTAAAGTTAATCACAACTATTTTTCTTCTATTTATTTCTGAATTGTAATAAGTCATTAAAAATAAGCATATATGCTCATTTTTTAGTAAAGTTAACCACAACTATTTTTTCTTCTATTTATTTCTGAATAGTTTTTATATAGTTTTTTTCTTTTCTGCTATATTTATTTTTTCTATTTATTTGTGAGTTGTAATAAGTCATTAAAAATAAGCATCTACGCTCATT
Source organism: Aegilops longissima (assembly GCA_021605205.1). Lineage (NCBI taxonomy): Eukaryota > Viridiplantae > Streptophyta > Magnoliopsida > Poales > Poaceae > Aegilops > Aegilops longissima. The sequence goes on along the minus strand of CM038677.1, from coordinate 98,938,135 downwards.
TTTTAGTAAAGTTAATCACAAGTATTTTTCTTCTATTTATTTCTGAATTGTAATAAGTCATTAAAAATAAGCATCTATGCTCATTTTTAGTAAAGTTAATCACAACTATTTTTTCTTCTATTTATTTCTGAATAGCTTTTTATATAGTTTTTTCTTTTCTGCTATATTTATTTTTTCTTTTTATTTCGTGTGGTAATAAGTCATTAAAAATAAAAAGAGGCATAATGCTCATTAATTCGCTTCAAGCCTTTCGAATAGTGTAAACTGCCGCACATAGCTCGTGCAGTCTACCCTATTCCTCAAGGCTTGAAGTTAACCAACGTGAGCATTGAGCCTCTTCTTCATCGCTCTCGCACTCGGGGCTTATAAACAGCTGCAGTGCCTCTCGCATGCAGGTGGGACTAAAAAACAGCTGCATAAAATAAATAAGTAAAGAAAAAAATGCCTCCTACTAGGCCCCCACGGCCTGGATACGACTAGAAACCCACCATGGGCCAGGATTCAGGCCCGCAGGTGGCCCATTAGGACCATCAGGCAAAGCAGTAGTAAGTAGGCCCGTAAGCCTGAAGTGGAGAGGAGCTCGAGAGGGGAGCGGCAGTGGGGCTTATAAACCACTGCGCGCCCCTCTCAGCTAGCGAGGTGGGACTAAACTTTCGTGCCGCACCGTGCCAGCACACGGCCATTGGTCCCGGTTCGTGGCTCCAACCGGGACCAATGCCCACCCTTTAGTCCCGGTTGGTGGCACCAACCGGGACCAAAGCCCTCTGCTTCCCGCCCTTTGGGCTGCTGAAAAGAGGCCTTTGGTCCCGGTTGGTGCTACCAACCAGGACTAAAGGGGGGCATTAGTCCCAGTTGGTCCCTCCAACCGGGACTAAAGACTTTGCTATATAACGAAAATTTCAGAACCGCATCCCCACTTCGATCTCTCCTTCCTCCTCGATCTCCCGACGCCTTGCGCTGTCGCCGCCGCCCGCCCGACGCCGTCGTCCCCATCGTCGCTCGCGTCCCGTCGCCGCCCGTCTGCCTCTGCGCGTCGCGCCGTCGCCGCCTCCGTCGACACCCCGTCCCGTCGTCGACGTCCCCGTCATCGCCGTCTCGCGCCTCCGCCCCTCCCGTCGGCCCCGTTAATATATCTAATTAGATGAATTAGCTAGAATTTAATTAATGCTAATTATGAATTAGATATATTAATGTTAGACGAATTAGTAAGTGCTTAGTTAAATTAGTAAGAAAATTAATAAGTGCTTAATTAGTTGAGTTAGTAAGTACTATAATTGAACTAGCTAGTTAGAAAAATATAATTACTATTTTATTTAGATTTTTTGGTTATATAATTAGTTAGAAAAATATGAGTTAGTTAGAAAAATACTAGTTTATTTTTAGTAATTACTATATAGTAAGTGCTACTAAGTACTACTTTATTTATTTATAGTAATAAGTGCTTAGTATAGTTGAACTAGATAGTTGATTTAATTAATAAAACTACTTTATTTAACTATATATACAAGTAGTTTGCAGTAAGTGCTACTTTATTTATTTATAGTAAGTACTACTTTATAGTAAATGCTTAGTATAGTAGTTGAACTACATAGTTGATTTAATTAATAAAACTACTTTATTTAACTATATATAGAAGTAGTTCCCGCATCGAGTCGGCGATGCCTATCCCGTATCCTCGTCGTCGTCGACTCGGCGGTGGAGGCTTGCTTGATCAGGGCCATGTTCGGTACTGGGCTCCGCCGGGCTGGTATTGGGAGGTGCTACCTTCCGGGGGACGTAGGTTGGATAGGAGGCAGCCCGTTGTTGACCCGATCCTTGTTTGGTGGCGGTCGCGTGGGCCAGTGACGGTGCCGAGGCTTCCGGACACCGCGGATGTGGTACATCATCGTGTCAGCGAGGAGGACGAGCACGTCCGTCGCTACATGGTTGCATTGGAGGGTAGGTCCGACAATACCGGCAGGTTCTTGAGGATCTCACCGAGCTATGATCTGTGATGGTTCCTTATCTTTAGTGTCCACCGCCCGCGTCGATACCCGTCGGGCGCTACGGTTCTAGTTGTATTAGTGATGCTATATTAGTGATAATATTCGACGATGTACGAACACCAAGAGATGATGTACTTTTGCTTATAATTATTGAATGCATGCTAATTTGAATACTACTTTATTTTATGATTTGGTTTTGCTTATTTTTATGATTTGGTTTTGCTTATTGAATGCTCATATTGGATAAGTTCTCCTTCATTTGAATTATGAATATAGGCCGGAAATGTCGTACTCGGACGACGAAAACCGCCCGGGGGAGTGCGATGGTGCCACGACGACCGAGGTATCTGCGACAGTTCATTAAGTGGACGAAGATCAGCGCTTCAGCATTAAGCTCGACGAGAGCTTCGATGTTCATCTGATGCATAGCAGCGACAATAGTTTTTTCGTAATTAATCATGACTTCAACTATTTTAATCATGACAATATTTTTCATCTTTTCCAATTCGACTAGCTTATCCCATGCTTTGCAAGACGCTATGTATTGGAGAGGATGGGTTTTGAAGACCATGAAAGTTTTGAAACCAAAAAAATTATCCTAAGTACCCATCATGGTGTGGATTTTCAAGTAAAGCTGTACAATGCTGAGAGCGTAACCCATTTTGGTTGCAAAAATTGGGAAGCACTTTGCAAGATGTATGGTCTTGATGAGGGTATGCTTGTCACCATGGATCTTGGTGATCCTACAATCGAGCAAGAGACACCTTCGATTTGGGTCCTTGTGGATACACCTCCAATTCTTCCCCCATGTGAGCTTAACATAGTTATTAAGTAATTTTTTATTTCAAAATAATTGACAGCTTATTTCCATTGACTGCTTATTTTGATTGTTCAAAGAATGTGCGGAAGATGGTAGACAAAACCCACTACACCGGTGGCTCCGAATTAACTTATAAGGAGAAAAATCATCTGATCGCATTTTGTAGGGATCTTGAGAATTACAATGTCTACAATCGAACTCCTCAACATTATGGTCAATACATGCCACTAGTGCACGTGTTGAACTACGGTAACTACCATGGAGATACCCTGGTAAGATTTTTTACTATTACGACATCCGTGCATCTTTTTGCATACTTCTAAAACTAGTACATCATTTCTAACTACGAAGTTATTACTATGTTTTTCAACAGAGAATCCCAGAGGATTGTGTGCCTCATTTGATGTATGAGAATGGCAGCCTTCATGTTTTGAACATATATCCAGGTCATCCTACGAATCTCAACTGTACATACCGGATTTCTAAAAGAAGTGGAGACATGACAATCAAAGAATGGAAAAAATGTATGGACAGTCGTAAGGAGCTTCTTGGAAGCAAAAGGAAGCGAAGCGCAAGAATTGGAGACAGCATGATCTCCATTCTTCATAATGGAGAGTCAGGGTCTATATTGTTTTATGCTATTTTACCTTAAGGGTGTTTAATTAGGTCCTACGACATCGATGATCATGTGCTAAGAACAATTATGTAGGGTTGGGTTCGATGACTATGAGGATGATGATCGTATGACTTATTATTAATAACGAGTAAAAGTTGTATGATGATGCATGCATGATTAGTAGGACTTGTTATTATATATGATGATGTATGATGCGAGCATGCATAAGCATGTTATATCAGCGGGTGAAATGAACATAGCAGCAGCGTTGATAAACCAAGGACGAAGATATAAGAGAGGACACATCTCTCTATTAGCTAGCTAATAACAACCTAAAAATAACCCCCAAAACCCCTAAAGCAGCCACTTTTCTAAAAAAAACATGGACATTTGGTCCCGGTTGGTGCCACCAACCGGGACCAAAGGCCCCCCTGACAGGGCTCGGCGGACCGGCCACGTGGAGGCACATCTGTCCCGGTTCGTGTTTGAACCGGGACTAATGGGTGGAGGTATTTGTAACGACCCATTAGTCCCGGTTCATGAACCGGGACTAAAGGCCCTTATGTACCGGGACTAATAGGTGTTTTTCTACTAGTGTCAGTTTTTCATGCACTTTCATAATATGCTATTTCATCCATGTTTAATATGTTTAAACATGGTGTTTGTTTAAATTTGCTCAAATGCCATGTTAAAATGATTTATTTCATAACTAAATAACCGTAGCTCCATTTTAAATAAACTTTATATGTAAATGGGGTGGAAAAATGCCTAGTTTAACATGGTGCACTTTATTTTCCTGTTTAACAATAATACAATATGTTTTAGGGCAGAACAGTACCAAATTTGAAATATGCACATGAGGATTTTCCGGAATTGTTCTTTCTTATTTCCGGCCTCATTTAAATTTGCCTGAATAGTTAGTTTACTTATGCCTCACCTCTTGCCATGTTTAACAACATTTAATATTGTTGAGTAGCTTATAACGAGATCAAACTAAATAATTGCATGTGGTGTTTCGTTGATATGCAACTCGTTGCATATTGAGCTCCACTTAACTTGTAGTATTGTTTGTTGCACTTTGCCATGCCATGCTCTTTAAACCGAACATGCATCATACTTGTTTGTGCATCATGCCATGTTTATGCTTGTGCATTTACCATGTTGTTTGTTTCTTTCCGGTGTTGCTTCTTAGTTCCAGTAACGTTGCGATTGTGAGGATTCGTTCGACTACTCCCGTTCATTCTTCCTCATGGACTCGTTCTTCTTCCTAGCGGGATTTCAGGTAAGATGACCGTCACCTTGGATCTCATTACTATCATTGCTCTGCTAGTTGCTTCGTTCTATCGCTATGCTGCGTTACCTACCACTTGCTGCTCAAGCCTCCCAAATTGCATGATAGCCCCTAACCGTTGTCACCCTTCCTAGCAAACCGTTGTTTGGCTATGTTACTGCTTTTGCTCAACCCCTCTTATAGCGTTGCTAGTTGCAGGTCAAGATGAAGATTGCTCCATGTTGGATTATGTTTATGTTGGGATATCACAATATCTCTTATATTATTAATGCATCTATATACTTGGTAAAGGGTGGAAGGCTCGGCCTTATGCCTGGTGTTTTGTTCCACTCTTGCCGCCCTAGTTTCCGTCATATCGGTATTATGTTCCCGGATTTTGCGTCCCTAACGCGGTTGGGTGATTTATGGGACCCCCTTGACAGTTATCTTTGAATAAAACTCCTCCAGCAAGGCCCAACCTTGGTTTTACCATTTGCCTCACCACCACCTATACCCTTTCCCTTGGGTCGGCCAACCCGAGGGACATCTTTATTTTAGCGCCCCCCGGGCCAGTGGTTGTCTAAGTGCTGGTTCGAACCGGGCAGACTGCGGGGCCACCTCGGGGCAACTTGAGGGCTGGTTTTACTCGTAGACTGACCTATCCGGTGTTGCCCTGAGAAGGAGATATGTGCAGCTCCTATCAGGATTGTCGGCACATCGAGCGGTCTTGCTGGTCTTGTTTTACCATTGTCGAAATGTCTTGTAAACCGGGATTCTGAGTCTGATCGGGTCTTTCCGGGAAAAGGAATATCCTTCGTTGATCGTGAGAGCTTATAATGGGCTAAGTTGGGACACCCCTGCAGGGTTTGAACTTTCGAAACCCGTGCCCGCGGTTATGTGGCAGATGGGAATTTGTTAATGTCCGGTTGTAGTAAACTTGAAGTAAACTCTTATAAAATACACCAACCGTGTGCGTAACCATGAGTGTCTCTTTTCGGGGTTGATCGAGAGGAGAACACGGTTTCTGGGTTATGTCTGACGTAAGTAGGAGTTCAGGATCACCTCTTGATCATTACTAGTTGACGACCGCTTGCTTTGCTTCTCTTCTCGCTCCTATTTGTGTAAGTTATCCACCATAGATGCTTAGTCGCTCCTGCAACCTCACCACTTTACCCCCTCCTTCCTTACCCATTAAGCTTTGCTAGTCTTGATACCCATGGTAATGGGATTGCTGAGCCCTCGTGGCTCACAGATTACTACACCAACAGTTGCAGGTACAGGTTTTGCGATGATCATGACGTGAGAGCGGTGTTTACTTGTTTTGGAGTTCTTCTTCTGCTTCTTCTTCGATCGGGGGATAGGTTCCAGGTCGGCAGCCTGGGCTAGCAGGGTGGATGTCGTTTGAGTTTCTGTTTGTGTTTCATCCGTAGTCGGATGTTGATCTTCTGTAAGATGATGTTGTATTCATGTGACATTGTATGTATTGGATGTATCCCCACTATTATGTAATGTTGATGTAATGATATCCACCTTGCGAAAGCGTCTTCAAGATGCGCTTCTATCCTTGGTGGGACCTTCGAGTTCCTTTAGGATAGGGTCACATCTTGGACGTGACAAGTTGGTATCAGAGCCTCGACCGACCATAGGAGCCGCCTTATTTGTTGGCCGTTGTTGAGTCTAGAAAAAAATGTTTTGAGTCTTAGGATTATATATATATCGGAGAGTAGGATTCTTTTTACTCCTCTGTCCCTTCGTCGCTCTGGTGAGGCCCCCTGACGTAGATGTTTTGTCTTTCCTCTCCTCAAATTTCATGAATTTTTTTTAGGATCACGTGGGTATCTTGGAATCGTTACGATATACTTGTGACGAGAACATTGTTCTTGGTGCCTCCTAACATTTAGGGGTTGTGGCAGTGTCCCAGGGAGTTGAGCTCCGAGGCGTTGTCGTCACAATTTTATCGTTGCAGTTCTGGAATACCTGAGTTTTGCCGACATCGAAAATCTCTTTTATGCAGTTGTTGGTGAGATAACCTCGACGCCACCCAAGATCGGGAGTTCGGAGTATTGCCATAGCTTGTATAACGGTGCTTTTCGAAGGTTGAGGTACACGATTTCCGGAGTTTTCTTGGTTACGTGTTGAAGGATGGATACAGCTGGATCTAGGTATTGTTAGTTTGGGTGATATATTTTGTGTCCCCTGTATCCCCAACACCAGATTGCATAACCAGAAAGTTTCGAGAGTTTATAGGTCAGAATTCAAGTAGCTCCTAGAATATCTTTCCGATAGATGCATGGATATGGGATTGGGTAAATCTCTATCATATGTATTTGTTCCGGCTTATTTCTGCAAGCCAATCCTTTGTTTTGTTTCAAGTTGTGGTATTTGAGTTGCTTCAATGTCAAGTGTTGATTCCATACCTTTCAAGCGGTGTTCTCATATTTCTATGGGAATACTAATCCTTCGTGTTCATCGAGGTCGTCATGTTAATTCTTTTCCAACCGGCGTGCTTCTATTCAAGTGGATCCGATCATTTCAACATTTGTGAGTTCAATTCTAAGTTTTCTGAGCGGTGTTTGTTTCATCCGTTCCCAAGTTGTCTTTATTTTCCCGCCCTCCCACCCTTTTTCTTCAAGGACTCAGATTTCTTAATCATGTATCCTTTTATTTGTGGGAAGTCTCTTCATTCTTTTCTTTCAATGTTCTTATCCGGTGATTTCCCATGAAGATGCTCAACAGTTTCAAGTTCATCATCCTTCATTGTTGTTTCTTCTCCGGTGGATCCAATTCAAGATTTCGATATTCATCATATTCCTTTCCTCGTTTCTAATTCTTTCTCATGCCGATGCACCTCTTAATCATTCACTTCTTCCTATTCATTTGTTCTGGTGTGCTGAAGATTTCTCACAAGACTTGTGTTTCCATTCTCAATCCGTTCAAGATATTTCGAGGTTGTTATCTCATTCAAGCCATTTAATTCAACCGGTGCAACCTCTCTTTAAAATTGTTCAACGGTGTTTTCTTTTGAGTGGGCCCTAACCCACAGGTCTTTTCCCAGGATCTTACCTGACTCTTCTAATTTTCCCGGAGCTATTCCCAAATTCTTTTTGAAGCTTGACATAAGAATGAATTATCATCAGTCATGTTCCTTCTCCAAGTTCGCTTTCAAATTCTTTTCATTGTTGGCTCAACCTCTTTGTTTTTTCATTCTTCCGGAGTGCCTCAACAATTCATGGTGATGTTTCTCATCGTCATTCTCAACATTTGAAGACCGAAGAAGAGTTTCTCTTAAATCTTATCCGTTCTCTCAAAGATTCGTGATTCTAGCTTGATGCCATCCTCTCATAATTATTTTCGATAGTGAGAATTCTTGTCACCCATCCGGATCTATTCAGGAGTCTTTTCAGTTTGATTTCTCCGGAGCACATCATATCAGAATCATTCATTCTAGCCTTCAGCTCTCGTTATCCAAATCTTACTGGTGAATCGTTTAAATATCCTCTAATCAGTTCATGTTCTCTTCGTTCTCATGTATCTAAATCCCCTCAAGTATCTTCATTCGTCTTCAAATTATTTCCGGTGAATTGTGCCCTTGCTACTCTCTTTTGCTATTTTTACGGTGGTTCGTTCAAGATTTCACTTCCTTTGTTATCATATCAATTCATTCGTTCTTTTTAATCCCACCGGTGGTTCCATCAATACCTTCTCAAATTTGCGCTATATCTCTCTTAATCCTTTCTACGGGAATAAGTAGTATGCCAAATCCGTTGCTTGTCATCAATTTAAATTGGTGAAAGATATGCATAACGTAATTCTTATTATTGTTTCATCCAAGTGATCTAGTTTCTTATTTCCAGAGTTGTTCATCATGTCATTTTTCTCGGTTCGAGATGTTTCATCTTTTCTTTTACGGAGTTCCAAGTTTTCTGCATTATGTCGTCGTGAAGCTTCACCTTGTGTTTTCAAGTTCTCTTTCTTTTTATCATCCTTTTATTACCGGAGTTCTTCATGGAGGCTCTACATGATGGTTCGTCAAGGATACTTTTCATTCTTCAATTGTTCTTCAAGATTTCTCTTAAAGTTATGACCCGCCAAGCTATACTCTAAAATAAACATGGTGTTCAACACACGTTTTTTTAGGAGCTCAAGTATTCTTCTTCTTGCATTCCGAAGTGCAATTCTTTATACCTTATCTCTTGAGATGGTGTTATGTCACTCTTGGCAATTTCTCCTCGTGTTTCATGATTCACAGGTTGTCAGGAATGAGATATTTAAATCCATCATTTTCTCTTTGTTCAAGAAATCTTTTCAACCAATCTATCTCTCCGTTGGAGTCATCTTGTGTCATGTTTCACCTTAAGCCTTCCCTATGGAATGTTGCTATTATGGTGTTTATCAATGATCCAAGTTATCTCTCTATCATCTTGGTGGAAGAAGTTTTTCATCTCTTCGGTGCTCTCAATCAAATCAATGGTTTCCATTTGTGGCCGGTTGTCACCTCATAGTCTTGAGATGTTTTCCATAAGCCCACTACAAGTTTATTCGTTTCGTTGTTGGTTTCCCAACAAATCCGTTATAACCTTCTTGGAAGGGTGCTTTCCAAGCTCATTTGTGGCAGAAGTTGGCATTTTCTCCTACATTCTGTCATTCCAATGATCTATCTTCTATTCTTTCTTCCAGAGGCATTGTGATGTTGCTCTTTTCACTCATCATCTCGAATTGTGAGGATCGTGTTCTTTTCTTGCTTATCCATTTAACCGGAGTGTTGTACCATCTCTTTAATATCTTTTAATCTCATCAAGTTTTCTTCTCTTTTCTACCGGAGTGCCGTCCAGATTCTGTCATTGTTGTTCCTTCGCTATCTCATTATACCGAGGTGGTCATATTCTTTTCTTTCGTGAAGCTCTTATTTCCATGTCTTTCAACCTTCAAGTTCTCGTCATGCTCCTTCTTCCTCTTTTCTAACGAATGGTTTGCAATCTCGTTCATCTCTGTTATACTCTTTCTTTTAAATTGCTCAACCTCTCAAGGTTCGTGGTTTCACTCTTTTGTCAAGAAACAACTTAGTTTTACCTCTTATCTTCCTCTTCCTTTTCCCTCCGGTGCCATCCTAGATCTCGGGACGAGATCCTCTCGTAGTGGTGGAGTGTTGTAACGCCCCGGATACAACTTTCCATATTCGTAACTCCAACTCTTGCCTTTTTCGGAGATGCGATATGATTTTTCTCCGTGGTTGTGTTTTTGTCTTTTGTTTTGCATTTTGTTCATGTCATGCATCTCATCTCATAGCATCATGCGCATTGCATCTGCATGTTTTCATAAAACTCGTTACCGTTCGTAGTTGCCGATTCTCTCTTTGTCTCTGATTGACCAATTGTCAGACCCTTGTATTCGTCGACATCTCTCAGACCCCTCGCGTGCGTCCAAAACTTGCCCCGAACCCGAACCGGCTGTCAAGATTGATGAGTCCGGATCATCTCCAAACATCTATAAAATATTTGCGTTTATTTGTTGGACTCCCGTAAGCCATTTATCTTGACCGTTCGATTTTAGTCAGATGATCCAAAAACCTCTTCTTTTCCCTATATAAAGACCCCTAGTCCAAATATGGGCGAACCCTAACTTCTAGGGAGATGTCCCATCCCGCCGCCACCCAAATCCCATCTCGGGATCCTCCCAGATCCATCTCCCTCCAACCAACACCCGAGGCCGTGCCTCCTCTTCCCTCCTCTGCTCGATCCCGAATGGATCGTGAGCACCGAGCGCCTCCCAGTCGCCCTTCCCATCTGCCGCCGGCGTCCGAACCTTCAGCTAGCAAGATGAGCACCACCGCGCCCTTCCCCCACCACTTCTCCTTCTGTCTCTCTCTCCCTCCGGTCTCTCATCTCTCTTTGGTTGGTGCAGGGAGTTGGAGCAGCCATGGCGCCTGAGCGCCTCAAGTTCGTCACCCGCCATCCGGGCAGGGCCTCCACCGCCCGGATCCGTGCCTCCCCTCGCCTCCCTGCCGTCCTTCGTCAAGTCCAGCCGGTGCTCAAGCCCCGACGCGCCCCTGCCTCCTCGACCTCCTGACCCCCTCACACCAAAGCCGCACAGGAGACGAGCACCCCGCAACAGCTCTGTCACAACCTCCTCCGGCCTTGCCTGCGCCTCCCCGTCGGTTCCCTCATCTCCTCTCGCATGCCCGTCGTCTCTCTCTGCTTTCCTCCCCGTGTTTCCTCTCTGAATCCTCTTCTGCTTTTTCTTTCTTCAGGAGACTACGCCACCGCCCATAGACACCAAGTCCTCAAGCCCCATGGAGCTCCACCATCGCCCTGGCCTCGGATCCGGTCGACTCCCGCGCGCCCTCGTCGCCGGCCAGTCCCGCCCTCCGCTGCTGCCTCGCCGTTGTGCAACCGTGCCGCCGCGCCCCTGCTTCCTCTCAGATCAAGATTTAATGCGCGCGACGTTCCGTTGACCAGTCCAGCGCCCGGCGGACGCAGCGCCACTCACCGCGAGGCCTCCTTCGCTTCGCTGCAGCCCAGCTGCCCAGCGCCTCCCAAGGCCCAACGCCCTGCAGGGCCTTCCTCACCACCGAACCGGGCCTTGGCCCAGGGTGAGCAGCCGCACCCAGTGCTCCTGTCGGGCCAGCCAGATTCGGCCCATCTCATGTTTTTTTTCCTGGACGATTTTGCGATTTAAACCAGTGCATTAATAATTACAGAACATGCCATGATTTTAAATTACTCACAACTAAATAACCGTGCATCGGATTTAAACATGTCATATATGTAACTTGCTCAATTTTTCATGCACTTTCATAATATGCTATTTTCATCCATGTTTAATATGTTTAAACATGCTGTTTGTTTAAATTTGCTCAGATGCCATGTTAAAATGATTTATTTCATAACTAAATAACCATAGCTCCATTCTAAATAAACTTTATATGTAAATGGGGTGGAAAATGCCTAGTTTAACATGGTGCACTTTATGTTCCTGTTTAACAATAATACAATATGTTTTAGGGCAGAAAAGTACCAAATTTGAAATATGCACATGAGGATTTTTCGGAATTGTTCTTTCTTATTTCCGGCCTCATTTAAATTTGCCTGAATAGTTAGTTTACTTATGCCTCACCTCTTGCCATGTTTAACAACATTTAATATTGTTGAGTAGCTTATAACGAGATAAAACAAAATAATTGCATGTGGTGTTTCGTTGATATGCAACTCGTTGCATATTGAGCTCCACTTAACTTGTAGTATTGTTTGTTGCACTTTGCCATGCCATGCTCTTTAAACCGGACATGCATCATACTTGTTTGTGCATCGTGCCATGTTTATGCTTGTGCATTTACCATGTTGTTTGTTTCTTTCCGGTGTTGCTTCTTAGTTCCGGTAATGTTGCGATTGTGAGGATTCGTTCGACTACTCCCGTTCGTTCTTCTTCATGGACTCGTTCTTCTTCCTAGCGGGATTTCAGGCAAGATGACCATCACCTTGGATCTCATTAGTATCATTTCTATGCTAGTTGCTTCGTTCTATCGCTATGCTGCGTTACCTACCACTTGCTGCTCAAGCCTCCCAAATTGCATGATAGCCCCTAACCGTTGTCACCCTTCCTAGAAAACCGTTGTTTGGCTATGTTACCGCTTTTGCTCAGCCCCTCTTATAGCGTTGCTAGTTGCAGGTGAAGATGAAGATAGCTCCATGTTGGATTATGTTTATGTTGGGATATCACAATATCTCTTATATTATTAATGCATATATATACTTGGTAAAGGGTGGAAGGCTCGGCCTTATGCCTGGTGTTTTGTTCCACTCTTGCCGCCCTAGTTTCCGTCATATCGGTATTATGTTCCCAGATTTTGTGTCCCTAACGCGGTTGGGTGATTTATGGGACCCCCTTGACAGTTCGCTCTGAATAAAACTCCTCCAGCAAGGCCCAGCCTTGGTTTTACCATTTTCCTCACCGCCACCTATACCCTTTCCCTTGGGTCGGCCAACCTGAGGGTCATCTTTATTTTAGCCCCCCCCCGGGCCAGTGTTTCTCTAAGTGCTGGTTCGAACCGGGCAGACTACGGGGCCACCTCGGGGCAACTTGAGGGCTGGTTTTACTCGTAGGCTGCCCTATCCGGTGTTGCCCTGAGAACGAGATATGTGCAGCTCCTATCGGGATTGTCGGCACATCGGGCGGTCTTGCTGGTCTTGTTTTACCATTGTCGAAATGTCTTGTAAACCGGGATTCCGAGTCTGATCGGGTCTTTCCGGGAGAAGGAATATCCTTCGTTGATCGCGAGAGCTTATAATGGGCTAAGTTGGGACACCCCTGCAGGGTTTGAACTTCCGAAACCCGTGCCCGCGGTTATGTGGCAGATGGGAATTTGTTAATGTCCGGTTGTAGTAAACTTGAAGTAAACTCTTATAAAATACACCAACCGTGTGCGTAACCGTGAGTGTCTCTTTTCAGGGTTGATCGAGAGGAGAACACGGTTTCTGGGTTATGTCTGACGTAAGTAGGAGTTCAGGATCACCTCTTGATCATTACTAGTTGACGACCGCTTGCTTTGCTTCTCTTCTCGCTCCTATTTGCGTAAGTTAGCCACCATAGATGCTTAGTCGCTCCTGCAACCTCACCACTTTACCCCCCTTCCTTACCCATTAAGCTTTGCTAGTCTTGATACCCATGGTAATGGGATTGCTGAGTCCTCGTGGCTCATGATTACTACACCACGATTGCAGGTACAGGTTTTGCGATGATCATGGCGTGAGGCGATGTTTACTTGTTTTGGAGTTCTTCTTACGCTTCTTCTTCGATCAGGGGATAGGTTCCAGGTCGGCAGCCTGGGCTAGCAGGGTGGATGTCGTTTGAGTTTCTGTTTGTGTTTCATCCGTAGTCGGATGTTGATCTTCTGTAAGATGATGTTGTATTCATGTGACATTGTATGTATTGGATGTATCCCCACTATTATGTAATGTTGATGTAATGATATCCACCTTGCAAAAGCGTCTTCAAGATGCGCTTCTATCCTTGGTGGGACCTTCGAGTTCCTTTAGGATAGGGTCGCATCTTGGACGTGACAAAGTGAGAGCGTTCAAGCATTATAGTCCGATTGCCTTGTTCGTTGTGTTGAGCGCCTCCCTCGAAGGATCCAAGAATGGGAAAAAGAGCGCTGAAGTTTATCCCGAACACCCCAGCACTCGCGGCATGGGGGCAGAAGCCGATGACTCGCCATATCTCAAATTTAATATACGGCCGCACAGAAGGTAATATTTTAAATTCAAAAGCGTTGCTTAGCGCATATGAACAAGTTTTCAGCGTATAGGATCACAAATGCGAGTTTACTCAAAAATTACATTTTTTTGAGCATTCATCTGCTATAAGGCGGGCACCCTTCAGGACGCCCTCATAATACATCTCGGGCTTGTGATGCTCCTTGCCCGGCGGTGGTCCGTCCGTCACAAGCTTCTCAGCGTCCATCTTGCCCCAGTGCACTTTAGCACGGGCAAGGGCCCTACGGGCACCTTCGATGCATACGGAGCGCTTGATGACTTCAAGCCATGGACAGGCATCCACCAACCGCCTCACCAGCCCGAAGTAGCTCCCAGGCTTGGCTTCCCCAGGCCACAACCAGACTATGAGACCCTTCATGGCCTGTTTGGCCACCTTATGGAGCTCGACCAGCTGCTTCAGCTGGTCGCTCAAGGGCACCGGGTGTCCGGCATCAGCATACTGAGACCAGAACACCTTCTCCGTCGAGCTCCCCTCTTCGGCTCGGTAGAATGTGGTAGCGTCAGAAACACTCCGGGGAAGATCTGCGAACGCTCCTGGAGAGCTCCGGACTCGGGTAAGTAACAAGTAATACACTTTCACGTGCTTGCTTTGCATAAAGAATGCCTTACCCGCCGCTATCTTCTTCATCGCCTCAATTTCCTGGACGGCTTTTTGGGCTTCGGCCTTGGCAGATTTGGCGCTCTCAAGGGCCGAGGCGAGCTCGGACTCTCGATTATTTGAGTCAAGCTCCAAACTATCGTGTTTTTCCACGAGAACCTGGAGCTCTTGCTGCACCTCCGCCACCCGCGCCTCCTGCTTCTCTCGCTCGGTGCGCTCCACGGCCGCCTTGTGTTCGGCCTTGGACAGCGCTTCCTTCAGGGTCGCCACCTCGGTTGTGGCCCCTGTAATACTCACGTTGGTCCTGTCATTTTATGCAACCACATCTTTTTATATACTTACATAAGGTATCACTTACCTTCCTTGTCTTCGAGCTGCTTCTTGGCAAGGCCGAGCTCGTTCTCGGACCGCTCGAGGCTCTGCTTCGATGCATCGACATCCGCAGTCAGTGCGGCAGAGGTCAGCAGCGCAGCCTGCATTCCCATATTGACATACTTATGTTAGACTCCTGCGTATATCTTTTAGATCCTTAGTTCGGTTTTTCTTTCCGAACACCAAACTGAGCATCAGGGGCTATGATAAACCACAAGTATAGGGGATCGCAACAGTTTTCGATAAGTAAGAGTGTCGAACCCAATGAGGAGCTAAAGGTAGAACAAATATTCCCTCAAGATCTATCGACCACCGATACAACTCTACGCACGCTTGATGTTCGCTTTACCTAGAACAAGTATGAAACTAGAAGTACTTTGTAGGTGTTTTTGGATAAGCTTGCACGAAAGTAAAGAGCACGAAAATAAAACTAGGGGCTGCTAAGGTAAAGACACAACTAAAGTAAATATAGCGAGTGTGTAGAAGTGATGGTAGGTGTGGCGAAATTGTCCTTAAGCAATTGACTACTTTACTAGACCGATAGCAAGTATTATGTGGGAGAGGCCACTGCTAGCATGTTATCCCTTACTTGGAATTCTATGCACTTATGATTGGAACTATTAGCAAGCATCCGCAACTACTAATGTTCATTAAGGTAAAACCCAACCATAGCATTAAGATATATTGGTCCCCCTTCAATCCCGTATGCATCAATTTCTATGCTAGGTTGAAGCTTCTGTCACTCTTGCCCTCCAATACATAGTCCTATCAACATACAACCAACCCTATGGTATGATCCACGCGCGCGCTCATATGATGGGCACCAAAGGACAGCAACATAACCACAAGCAAATTAAATCAATCATAGCAATTCATCAACCACCGATAGGACAATGAAAATCTACTCAGACATCATAGGATGGCAACACATCATTGGATAATAATATGAATCATAGAGCACCATGTTCAAGTAGAGGGTACAGCGGGTTGCGGGAGAGTGGACCGCTGTAGATAGAGGGGGAAGGTGATGGAGATGTTGGTGAAGATGGCGGAGGTGTTGGTGAAGATCGCGGTGATGATGATGGCCCCCGGCGGCATTCCGGCGCCACCGGAAGCGAGGGGGAGAGAGCCCCCCTCCTTCTTCTTCTTCCTTGACCTTTCCCTAGATGGGAGAAGGGTTTCCCCTCTGTTCCTTGGCTCCCATGGTTTGGAGGGGCGAGAGCCCCTCCGAGATTGGATCTATCTCTCTGTTTCTGCGTTCTCTCTTGGCTCTGTTTCACCGTTTCGCGTATATATGGAGATCCGTAACTCCGATTGGCCTGAAACCTTCGCCCAGATTTTTTTTCCGAATATTATCTTTCTTGCGGCAAAAGAAGAGCATCAACTGCCTTACGGTGGGCTCATGAGGGTAGGCGGCGCGCCAGGGGGGCGCGCCCCCCTGCCTCGTGACCACCTCGAGCACCATCTCGCGTGGATTTTTCTTCTGGAATTTTCCATATTTTCCAGAAATAAGCTCCGTCCGTTTTTATCCCGTTTGGACTCCGTTTGATACGGATATTCTGCGAAACATAAAACATGCAATGACGAGTGAACTGCACTGGGCATTGAATCAATATGTTAGTCCCAAAAATAATATAAAAAGATACCAAAAAGTATATGAAAGTGAATAATATTGGCATGGAACAATCAAAAATTATAGATACGACGGAGACGTATCAGCATCCCCAAGCTTAATTCCTGCTCGTCCTCGAGTAGGTAAATGATAAAAAAGAATAATTTTTGATGTGGAATGCTACCTAGCATAATCTTGATCATATGTCTAATCATGGCATGAATATTAAGACACGAGTGATTCAAAGAAATAGTCTATCATTTTACGTAAAAACAATAGTACTTCGAGCGTACCAATAAAGCAATCATGTCTTTTCAAAACAACAAGGCCAAAGCAAGCTTATCCCTACAAAATCATACAGTTTGGCCATGCTTCATTTTCGTCACACAAAATTCCCCCATCATGCACAACCCCGATGACAAGCCGAGCAATTGGTTCATACTTTTTAACGCGCTTCAGCTTTTTCAACCCTCACGCAATACATGAGCGCAAGCCATGGATATAGCACTATAGGTGGAATAGAATATAATGATGGAGGTTATGTGGAGAAGACAAAAAAAGGAGAAAGTCTCACATCGACGCGGCTAATCAACGGGCTATGGATATGCCCATCAATTGATGTCAATGCGAGGAGTAGGGATTGCCATGCAACGGATGCACTAAGAGCTATAAGTGTATGAAAACTCAACAAAAGAAACTAAGTGGGTGTGCATCCAACTTGCTAGCTCATGAAGACCTAGGGCATTTGAGGAAGCCCATCGTTGGAATATACAAGCCAAGTTCTATAATGAAAATTCCCACTAGTATATGAAAGTGACAACATAGGAGACAATCTATATGAAGAACATGGTGCTACTCTGAAGCACAAGTGTGGTAAAAGGATAGTAACATTGCCCCTTCTCTCTCTTTCTCTCATTTTTTTGTTTTCTTTTTTTTGGGCCCTCTCTTTTTTTATTTATTTTTATTTATTTTTTTCGTCCAGAGTCTCATCCCGACTTGTGGGGGAATCATAGTCTCCATCATCCTTTCCTCACTGGGGCAATGCTCTAATAATGATGATCATCACACTTTTATTTACTTACAACTCGATATTACAACTCGATATCTAGAACAAAGATATGACTCTATATGAATGCCTCCGGCGGTGTACCGGGATGTGCAATGATCTAGCGTAGCAATGATATCAAAAAACGGACAATCCATGAAAACATCATGCTAGCTATCTTACGATCATGCAAAGCAATATGACAATGAATGCTCAAGTCATGTATATGATGATGATGGAAGTTGCATGGCAATATATCTCGGAATGGCTATGGAAATGCCATAATAGGTAAGTATGGTGGCTGTTTTGAGGAAGATGTAATGAGGCTTATGTGTGACAGAGCGTATCGTATCACGGGGTTTGGATGCACCGGCGAAGTTTGCACCAACTCTCGAGGTGAGAAAGGGAAATGCACGGTACCGAAGAGGCTAGCAATGATGGAAGGGTAAAAGTGCGTATAATCCATGGACTCACATTAGTCATAAAGAACTCATATACTTATTGCAAAAGTATATTAGCCCTCGAAGCAAAGTACTACTATGCATGCCCCTAGGGGGATAGATTGGTAGGAAAAGACCATCGCTCGTCCCCGATCGCCACTCATAAGGAAGACAATCAAAGAAACACCCCATGCTTCAAATTTGTCACACAACGGTTACCATACGTGCATACTACGGGACTTGCAAACATCAACACAAGTGTCTCTACAATCCACAACCACCCACTAGCATAACTCTAATATCACCATCTTTATATCGCAAAACTATTGCAAGGAATCAAACGTATCATATTCAGCGATCTACAAGTTTATGTAGGATTTTATGACTAACCATGTGAATGACCAATTCCTGTCATCTCCCTAAATAGATATAAGTGAAGCAAGAGAGTTTAATTCTTTCTACAAAAGATATGCCCACGCTCTAACAAATATAAGTGAAGCAAAAGAGCATTCTATAAATGGCGGTTGTCTATGTAAAGAGAAATAGGCAATCCAAACTTTAAATGATATAAGTGAAGCACATGAAGCATTCTATAAAGCCATACTCAAAAGATATAAGTGAAGTGCATAGAGCATTCTATAAATCAACCAAGGACCATCTCATACCAGCATGGTGCATAAAATAAAAATAAAAACCTAATTGCAAAAGACGCTCCAAGATTGCACATATCGCATGAACGAAACGAAACTGAAAACATACCGATATTTGTTGAAGAAAGAGGGGATGCCTCCCCAGCATCCCCAAGCTTAGACGCTTGAGTCTCCTTGAATATTTACTTGGGGTGCCTCGGGAATCCCCAAGCTTGAGCTCTTTCCTCTCTTCCTTCTTCTCACATCGAAACCTTCTCAATCAAACACTTCATCCATACAAAACTTCAACAGAAAACTCGGTAAGATCCGTTAGTATAACAAAGCAAATCACTACTCTAAGTACTGTTGCAAACCAATTCATATTTTGTTTTTGCATTTTTTCTACTGTAATATAAATTTTTCATGGCTTAATCCACTGATATAAATTGATAGTTTCATCAAAACAAGCAAACTATGCATCAAAAACAGAATCTGTCTAAAACAGAATAGTATGTAATAATCTGAACATTAACCATACTTATGGTACTTTAACAATTCTGCCAAAATTAGGAAAAATAAAAAATTTGTACAGAAAGACAGTGCAAAAAGAATCAGAACCATTTGACGTTCCAGTAAAAAACTAAAATTCACGCACTACAGCCAAAGTTTCTGTCCTGCACTGCACAAACCAACAAGCATTGTAAACATCCTAAAGGCAAACCTTGGCACATTATTTTTATAATACAATGGAATGGTACAAGGGGATAATTATTTTTGTCGAAAAGTTTCTGTAATCAAGATTCACAAAGTTGCCGTGAGCATGAACAAAGTTCAAGGAGCTCTCCCACTTCAACAATGCTTGTCTCTCTCACTTTCGCTTTCCTTTTTGAAAAGTTTTTTTTTGTTTCCCCTCTTTATTTTTGTTGTTTTTAAACTAAATGAAAGCACTCAACAGAAATAATTGACTCTCTAAAACTTCCGGGTTGTCTCCCTGGCAGTGCTTTCTTTAAAGCCATTAAGCTAGGCATATTGTGCTCAAGTAATGGATCCACCCGGATCCCAAGGTATATCAAAGCCAATTTTAATTAGCAATGATTTGTAATTTAGTAGTGAGCACAAAGTAACATACATCAAGCAACAATGAAGTCTAACCCTCTTCCTATGCATCGGCATGTCATAAAAGAACAATTCATGCACACCAAGTAAAGGCCAATGCATAGTATAAGCAGTTTCTTGCAATTTCATCATATTGGAAACATAAAGAGGCGGAGATATAGTTCCTCTCTCATAATAATTGCAAGTAGGAGCAACAAGCACATGCATATTATATTCATCAAAATCATTATGTGCAACGGTAAAAGGCAACCCATCAATATAATCCTTAATAAGTGCAAACTTCTCTGATATAGAGTAACCGGGAGAATTCAAAAAGATAATAGGACTATCATGCGTGGGTGCAATAGCAACAATTTCATGTTTAACATAAGGAACTATAGCAAGTTCATCTCCATAAGCATAATTCAAATTGGCATCTTGGCCACAAGCATAGCAAGCATCATCAAAAAGGGGTATTTCAAAATAATCAACGGGATCATAGCAATCATCCTTCGGTAAGCACGAAGGGGAATTAAACAATGTATGAGTTGAAGAGTTACTCTCATTAGAAGGTGGGCACGGGTAGTTAATCCGCTCTTCCTCCTTTTGTTCTTCGCTCTCCTCATCATCTTTTTCATCCAATGAGCTCACAGTTTCATCAATTTCTTCTTCCATAGATTCCTGCAAAATATTATTCTCTTCTTGGACAGCGGAGACTTTCTTAATAAGTGCATTAATTTCATAATTGTATTTATAATTATCATAGCAATATTTGAGGATAGCTAAATTTTTAGATCTATAAACAGCATCATCAAAATCCTCAAACTCTTTACACATAGCTTCAATTTCATAAGCACCCGTAAAAGAAACAAATTCTTCTATTTGTTCCACATCATAGTCATATATACCTCTAGCATAAGAAGCTAAGGTTTCATTATCATTAAATTTGCATGAAAAGGGAAAGTGTGGAGAATTCATCCTAGAGCAACAAGTATAATCATATTCCACGCATAGTTGCCAAGCATACCACTTCAATATATGAATCTGATCCCATAATAGTTTCCCTTTTTGTGTCAAGCGATAATCCCTAAAGTATTCACGTTGATCCAACGTTACTCCCATTACATAATTGAATGGCGTTTTCTCAGGATTATTAAAGTAGTACATAATATCTTTCACATAACCAGCATCGAGGGTTTTAGGAGGTTCCCCATCTCCATGAGTGGCAAGTACACCTAATTTTTTTGGTATTTCGTGTTCCATATCCATAACAAAAGATAGAGAGCAACTAAGAACAGCAAATAAAAATTACTTAGTGATAAAGCAAACAAGCACACACGAGAATATTCACCCCACGCTATTGCTCCCCGGCAACGGCGCCAGAAAAAGGTCTTGATAACCCACAAGTATAGGGGATCGCAACAGTTTTCGATAAGTAAGAGTGTCGAACCCAACGAGGAGCTAAAGGTAGAACAAATATTCCCTCAAGTTCTATCGACCACCGATACAACTCTACGCACGCTTGACATTCGCTTTACCTAGAACAAGTATGAAACTAGAAGTACTTTGTAGGTGTTTTTGGATAAGCTTGCACGAAAGTAAAGAGCACGAAAATAAAACTAGGGGCTGCTAAGGTAAAGACACAACTAAAGTAAATATAGCGAGTGTGTAAAAGTGATGGTAGGTGTGGTGAAATTGTCCCTTAAGCAATTGACTACTTTACTAGACCGATAGCAAGTATTATGTGGGAGAGGCCACTGCTAGCATGTTATCCCTTACTTGGAATTCTATGCACTTATGATTGGAACTATTAGCAAGCATCCGCAACTACTAACGTTCATTAAGGTAAAACCAAACCATAGCATTAAGATATATTGGTCCCCCTTCAATCCCGTATGCATCAATTTCTATGCTAGGTTGAAGCTTCTGTCACTCTTGCCCTCCAATACATAGTCCTATCAACATACAACCAGCCCTATGGTGTGATCCACGCGCGCGCTCATATGATGGGCACCAAAGGATAGCAACATAACCACAAGCAAATTAAATCAATCATAGCAATTCATCAACCACCGATAGGACAACGAAAATCTACTCAGACATCATAGGATGGCAACACATCATTGGATAATAATGTGAAGCATAGAGCACCATGTTCAAGTAGAGGGTATAGCGGGTTGCGGGAGAGTGGACCGCTGTAGATAGAGGGGGGAAGGTGATGGAGATGTTGGTGAAGATGGCGGAGGTGTTGGTGAAGATCGCGGTGATGATGATGGCCCCCGGCGGTGTTCCGGCGCCACCGGAAGCGAGGGGGAGAGAGCCCCCCTCCTTCTTCTTCTTCCTTGACCTTCTCCCTAGATGGGAGAAGGGTTTCCCCTCTGTTCCTTGGCTCCCATGGCTTGGGAGGGGCGAGAGCCCCTCCGATAATGGATCTATCTCTCTGTTTCTGCGTTCTCTCTTGGCTCTGTTTCACCGTTTTGCGTATATATGGAGATCCGTAACTCCGATTGGCCTGAAACCTTCGCCCAGATTTTTTTCCGAATATTATCTTTCTTGCGGTAAAAGAAGAGCATCAACCGCCTTATGATGGGCTCACGAGGGTAGGCGGCGCGCCCAGGGGGGCGCGCCCCCCTGCCTCATGACCACCTCGGGCACCATCTCGCGTGGATTTTTCTTCTGGAATTTTCCATATTTTCCAAAAATAAGCTCTGTCTGTTTTTATCCCGTTTGGACTCCGTTTTATATGGATATTCTGCGAAACATAAAACATGCAATGCACAGAACTGCACTGGGCAATCGGATCAATATGTTAGTCCCAAAAATAATATAAAAAGTTACCAAAAAGTATATGAAAGTGAATAATATTGGCATGGAACAATCAAAAATTATAGATACGACGGAGACGTATCAGGCTACTGTCTATGCGGCAATATTTTTACATATCTTAAATACATACCTCAAAGCCTGTTAGAAGGCTGGCACAGGCTTCAGTCAGCCCGCTCTTGGCGGACTGAACCTTCTGGATCACCACACTCATAATAGTGCGGTGCTCCTCATCGATGGAGGCGTCGTTAAGCACCTCCAGCAGATTATCCGGTGCCTCCGGTTGGACGGAGGTCACCGACGTCGTAGGCTTGCCCTTCTTACTAGGGGGGCGCCTGCCGGACTCCGGAACCACTGAAGGTTCCGGTGCGGTGTCCGGCCTAGGGCCGGACTTGGAGCCCTTGGGGGTTTTGTCCCCTTTGCGCCTGGAGTCCAGGAGGTCGCCTTGCGGCGCCTCCAGGACCACCTCCTCCTAGCTTGGACCCTTTTGGGACTCTACGTCGGCATCATCCGCAGCGCGAGGAGAGGAGGCGGCTGGAAGTGAAGTTCTATTCACATCCGACAAACCCAGGGAGCCGCTCGACGAAGCGTCGAGCCCGGCCTTGGGCGGACTGCATGATTATATTCGGCCTCAGAAAATAATGTGCAACAAAGGAGCACTGTGAGTTATTCTGGTATCCGGATACTTACGATTTTGCCACGGGCTTGGCCCTGGATGGCCACTCCTCTTCGCCGTCGTCGACTTTGGTGGAGTAGTCCGGAGGAAGGGTCCTCCCCTTCTTGGACCCTCCGGCCCCCCCGGTTGGGGCGGCCTTCCTTTTCGTTCCTCCCCCCGCTGGAGGGGGAGAGGCCTCTTCTTCCTCCTCCTCTTCTTCGTGGGAGGAGTGCGCCTCGCAGTCAACGGATGATGAATCCGACACCACCAGGCGCCGGGAACTCTTTCGAGTTTCCGTGGCCTTATTCTTGGCCTTCTTCTCCGGCACCACGTAAGGTGCCGGAACCAGCAGCCCCGTCAAGCGGGCGTCCGCTGGGTCTTCGGGCAAGGGAGTCGGACAGTCAGTCTGCCCGGACGTCTTCTGCCAATCCTCTCAAAGGTAAGGGAGTTTAGATCCCGCATAGAATCAAACTATGGAAAACAAGTAACCCGTCAAGGGTAAAATAGCTTACCGCGTTGGCTTGATGCTGCGCGCTGAATCGGCGATCCTCGGTAGAGGATGCGGGAGCCTCGGCGCCCTTGAACAGCACCTTCCAGGCGTCTTCATATGTAGTGTCGAAGAGCTTACTCAGGGTTCGGTGCTGTGCCGGATCAAACTCCCACAAACTGAAAGCCCGTTGTTGGCACGGGAGGATCTGGCGGATGAGCATGACCCGGACTACCTTGACGAGTTTGAGCTTCTTGCTCACCAGGTTTTGGACGCAGGTTTGGAGTCCGGTCAGCTCCTCCGAATTACCCCATGACAGACCCGTCTCTTTCCAGGAGGTGAGCCGTGTGGGGATGCCAGATCGGAATTCGGGGGCCGCTGGCCATTCAGGGTCACGCGGCTCGGTGATGTAGAACCACCCTGATTTCCACCCCTTTATGGTCTCCACGAAGGAGCCCTCGAGCCATGTAACGTTGGGCATCTTGCCCACCATGGCGCCTCCGCACTCCGCTTGGCGGCCGCCCACTACCTTCGGTTTTACATTGAAGGTCTTCAGCCATAAGCCGAAGTGGGGCTGGATGCAGAGGAAGGCCTCGCACACGACGATGAACGTCGAGATGTTGAGGATGAAGTTCGGGGCCAGATCATGGAAATCCAGGCCGTAGTAGAACATGAGTCCCCGGACAAATGGGTGAAGTGGGAAACCTAGTCCGCAGAGGAAATGGGTGAGGAACACCACCCTCTCATGGGGCCTGGGGGTGGGGATGAGCTACCCCTTGTCGGGGTGCCGGTGCGCGATGTCATTGGACAAGTATCCAGCTTTCCTCAGCTTCTTGATGTGTCCCTCCGTGATGGAGGAGGCCATCCACTTGCCTCCCGCTCCGGACATGGCTGGAGAAGGTTGAGGTGGGATGTGCGGACTTGGGCGCTGGAGCTCGAGTGCGCGAAAATGGATAAGCAAAGGAGGAAGAAGGCGTAGATGAGAAAGGTGGATCCTTATCCCCTTATATGGGCGGACGAAACTATGTGCCCCCCACCAGCATGGTAAAACTCGCTTATCTCCCAAGCACCGTAATTAATGGCACGGTTGGGTTACCCACGCCCGTATTGATGAGAATCCCGGAATAAGGGGACACGATCTCTGCTTCGACAAGACGTGCCAAGGAAACCGCCTCGCTAAGTGCGCTTGAGGTGGGACAAGAAAACGATTCAATAAAGGCTTGGCCATGGTGTGATGTCACGCTGCATGAATACGTCACAGATTGGATTTGTGTAAATATTATTCTCTCTACGGTGGTATGTGGAACTTATTTTGCAGAGCGGACACTATCCTTGTGTTCAAAATCTTCTATGAAGTATTCGGAGGAGGAACCCGCCTTGCAATGCGAAGACAACCCACGCTACCGGACTCGTCGTCATTGAAGCCTGGTTCAGGGGCTACTGAGGGAGTCCTGGATTAGGGGGTGTCTGGATGGCCGGACTATAACCTTTGGCCGGACTCCTGGACTATGAAGAGACAAGATTGAAGACTTCGTCCCGTGTCCGGATGGGACTTTCCTTGGCGTGGAAGGCAAGCTTGGTGATACGGATATGTAGATATCCTCCCATTGTAACCGACTCTGTGTAACCCTAGCCTCCCCGGTGTCTATATAAACCGGAGGGTTTAGTCCGTAGGATGAACAACAATCATACCATAGGCTAGCTTCTAGGGTTTAGCCTCTCTGATCTCGTGGTAGATCTACTCTTGTACTACCCATATCATCAATATTAATCAAGCAGGAGTAGGGTTTTACCTCCATCGAGAGGGCCCGAACCTGGGTAAAAACATCGTGTCCCTTGTCTCCTGTTACCATCCGCCTAGACGCACAGTTCGGGACCCCCTACCCGAGATCCGCCGGTTTTGACACCGACGCCTCCCTTTCCTGTTAGGATAAAAGATCATGCTAAAGCTTCGACTGTTGTTCGTAAGAGTAATACTAGGACTTATACACCTCCTGAGCAAATTAATGTTGAACCTAGTATTGCTATGGTTCAAGATCTCTTGGATGAGGATTTAGATGGGCATGTTATTTCTTTCTGTGGTGAGACTGCTAATATTGCTAGACCAGATACTAAGACACGTAGACCTGTTGTAGGCATGCCTATTATTTCAGTTAAAATAGGAGATCATTGTTATCATAGCTTATGTGATATGGGTGCTAGTGCTAGTGCAATACCTTATACCTTATATCAAGAAATTATGCATGACATTGCACCCATTGAATTAGAAGACATTGGTGTTACCATTAAGCTTGCTAATAGGGATACCATTAAACCTGTTGGGATTGTTAGAGATGTTGAAGTTTTGTGTGGGAAGGTTAAATACCCTGCTGATTTTCTTGTTCTCGGTTCCCCACAAGATGATTTTTTTCTCATTATTTTCGGTAGACCCTTCTTGAATACAGCTAGTGCTACGATTAATTGTGAAAAGAATACTTTCACCGTTGGCATAGATGGTATTTCTCATGATTTTAATTTTTCTAAGTTTAGTAGACAACCTCGTGATAGGGAACCACCTAGTAAGGATGAGATTATTGGTCTTGCTTCCATTACTGTTCCTCCAACTGATCCGTTAGAACAATATTTGCTAGACCATGAAAACAATATGTTTATGAAGGAAAGAGAGGAAATAGATGAAGTGTTCCTTAAACAGGAACCTATGCTGAAACATAACCTTCCCGTTGAAATTCTTGGGGATCCCCCTCCACCCAAGGGTGATCCCGTGTTTGAACTCAAACCATTACCTGATAATCTTAAGTATGCTTATCTTGATGAAAAAGAAATATATCCTGTTATTATTAGTGCTAACCTTTCAGAGAAAGGAGAAGGAAGATTATTGAAAACTCTGAAGAAGCACCGAGCAGCTATTGGATATACTCTGTATGATCTTAAGGGCATTAGTCCCACATTATGCCAACACAAAATTACAGTGGAGAAAGATGCCAAACCAGTTAGAGATCCTCAAAGACGATTAAATCCCAAGATGAAGGAAGTGGTAAGAAAGGAGATACTAAAGATCCTTGAGGCAGGTATTATTTATCCCGTTGCTGATAGTGAATGGGTAAGCCCTGTACATTATGTTCCTAAAAAGGGAGGTATTACCGTTGTTCCTAATGATAAAGATGAATTGATCCCGCAAAGAATTATTACAGGTTATAGGATGGTAATTGATTTCCATAAGTTAAATAAAGCTACTAAGAAAGATCATTACCCTTTACCTTTCATTAATCAAATGCTAGAAAGACTATCTAAACACACTCATTTCTGCTTTCTAGACGGTTATTCTGGTTTCTCTCAGATACCTGTGTCAGCGAAGGATCAATCTAAAACTACTTTTACTTGCCCTTTTGGTACTTTTGCTTATAGACGTATGCCTTTTGGTTTATGTAATGCACCTCCTACCTTTCAAAGATGCATGATGGCTATATTCTCTGATTTTTGTGAAAAGATTTGTGAGGTATTCATGGATGACTTTTCCGTTTATGGATCCTCTTTTGATGATTGTTTGAGCAACCTTGATCGAGTTTTGCAGAGATGCGAAGACACTAGTCTCGTCCTGAATGGGGAAAAGTGTCACTTTATGGTTAACGAAGGCATTGTCTTGGGGCATAAGATCTCCGAGAGAGGTATTGAAGTTGATAAAGCCAAGGTTGGTGTTATTGAAAAGATGCCATGTCCCAAGGACATAAAAGGTATAAGAAGTTTCCTTGGTCATGCCGGTTTTTATAGGAGGTTCATTAAGGGCTTTTCTAAAATCTCTACGCCTCTGACTAATTTATTGCAAAAAGATATTCCTTTTGTCTCTGATGATGATTGTGTAGAAGCATTTGAAATACTTAAGAAAGCTTTGATCACTGCACCTATTGTTCAGCCACCTGGAGTTTACCTTTTGAAATTATGTGCGATGCTAGTGATTATGCTGTAGGTGCTCTTCTAGGGCAAAGAGTCGATAAGAAGTTGAATGTTATCCAGTATGCTAGTAAGACTCTTGATACTGCCTAGAGAAATTATGCTACTACTGAAAAAAAGTTCTTAGCAGTTGTTTTTGCATGTGATAAGTTTAGACCTTATATTGTTGATTCCAAAGTTACTATTCACACTGATCATGCTGCTATTAAATATCTTATGGAAAAGAAAGATGCTAAGCCTAGACTCATTAGATGGGTTCTCTTTCTCCAAGAATTTGATTTACACATTATTGATAGAAAGGGAGCGGAGAACCCCGTTGCAGATAACTTGTCTAGGTTAGAGAATGTTCTTGATGACCCACTGCCTATTGGTATGCTGATTATGCTAATTACATTGTTGCTAAATTTATACCGCCTAGTTTCACATACCAGCAAAAGAAAAAGTTCTTTTATGATTTAAGACATTACTTCTGGGATGACCCACACCTTTATAAAGAAGGAGTAGATGGTGTTATTAGACGTTGTGTGCCTGAGCATGAACAGGAACAGATCCTACGCAAGTGTCACTCTGAATCCTATGGAGTACACCACGCTGGAGATAGAACTGCACACAAGGTACTACAATCTGGTTTTTATTAGCCTACTCTCTTCAAAGATGCTCGTAAGTTTGTCTTATCTTGTGATGAATGTCAAAGATTAGGTAACATTAGTAGACGTCAAGAAATGCCTATGAATTATTCTCTTGTTATTGAACCGTTTGATGTTTGGGGCTTTGATTATATGGGACCTTTTCCTGCCTCTAATGGTTATACTCATATTTTAGTTGTTGTTGATTACATTACTAAGTGGGTAGGAGCTATTCCAACTAGTAGTGCTGATCATAACACTTCTATTAAAATGCTTAAAGAAGTTATTTTTCCGAGGTTTGGAGTCCCTAGATATCTTATGACTAATGGTGGTTCACACTTTATTCATGGTGCTTTCCGTAAGATGCTTGCTAAGTATGATGTCAATCATAGAATCGCATATCCTTATCATCCACAGTCTAGTGGTCAAGTAGAGTTGAGCAATAGAGAGCTCAAATTAATTTTGCAAAAGACTGTGAATAGATCTAGAAAGAATTGGTCCAAAAAACTTGATGATGCATTATGGGCCTATAGAACTGCATACAAAAATCCTATGTGTATATCTCCATATAAGATGGTTTATGGAAAAGCGTGTCATTTACCTCTTGAACTTGAAAATAAGGCATATTGGGCTATTAAAGAGCTCAACTATGACTTCAAACTTGCCGGTGAGAAGAGGTTGTTTGATATTAGCTCACTTGATGAATGGAGAACCCAAGCGTATGAGAATGCCAAGCTATTCAAAGAAAAAGTCAAACGCTGGCATGATAAGAGGATACAAAAGCGTGAGTTTAACGTAGGAGATTATGTATTATTATTCAACTCTCGCTTAAGATTTTTTGCAGGAAAACTTCTCTCAAAATGGGAAGGTCCTTACGTTATAGAGGCGGTCTATCGTTCTGATGCCATAAAAATCAACAACTTCGAAGGCACAAGTCCAAGGGTGGTAAACGGTCAAAGAATTAAACATTATATTTCAGGTAATCCTATCAATGTTGAAACTAATATTATAGAAACCGTAACCCCCTTAGGAATACATAAAGGACACTTTCCAGAACGTTCCAGACTCCGAAAAGGAATAGGTATGTGGTACGGTAAGTAAACCGACTCCAAAACAACTCCAATGGCAATTTTTATCAGTTTTGGAATATTTAAGAATTTTAGGAAGAAAGAAGTAGTCCGAAAGGGAAACGAGGCCCCCACGAGAGTGGAGGGCACCCCCCCCCATACTGGGCGCGCCCCCCTGTCTCGTGGGCACCTCGTGTGCCTCCCGGACTCCGTTTTCTTGCACGTTACGTATTTTGGTTGGTAAAAATTCATTATATATACTCCCTAAGGTTTTGACCACCGTATCACGCAAATATCCTCTGTTTTCGTTCCGAGCTGTTCCTGTTGCAGAATAAAAGCAAGATGTCTTCTCAGGAGTCAGTCGGGGAGAGCCGGGTGTCTCATCCAACACCTGGTCCAGGAGCAAATAGCGATGCTTATCACTTTGGACCATCAACGGAGGACGAGATGGAGGCTGATTTGAAAAGGATAGATGCCATGGAAGAAAATCAAGAAGTTACCTCTCGTCTTCAAGCAGAATACACTATGGGGAAACTACCTAGCCTGGCTATCCCTACTTCGGTCACCCCTTCCAACTTTAGGTTTCTTTCTTATGAAAATATGAAAAAGAGTTTCAGTTGTTCTCCAGAAGCTATGCAGCATCCTTGGGTGAAAGGAGCTTTGGCCGTTACGGGCAAGCTCCGTAAAGAAATTATGGACCTCAAACAATAAGTCAACAAGCTTGAAGAGTAAAAATGTATCCCGAAGGGCATCATCGCCAAGAAGATCATAACACCAACCGTGAAGAAGGAGAAATAATCACAAGGGTATGAGCACTCCCCTTGGCAACTGCCAAGCTTGGGGGAGGTGCCCCGGTATCGTATCACCATCACAGTCCTATCTTTACCGCTTTATTTAGTTCGATCCTTTTAGTAGTATCTTGATCTAGTAGATTGAAGTTTTTATATCAAGTAGTTTTGAGTTTTGCTTTGTGATCTCTTTTTGTAATCGAGTCCATGAGCTATCTATAATAAAGATTAGTGTTGAGTCAAGGGCTTTGCTATGTTGCTATGATCTTGAGAAAGTAGAAAGAACAAAAGGGTTCATATTGAGCTTATGCATAGTGATGACTTCACACATAGAAAGTATGAGGCATAAAAATTGTTGAGAGTTGATAAACTTAGCCTTGGTCATCGTTGCAATTAATAGGAAGTGGTAAGGAAAGAGGGGTTCACATATAAATATATTATCTTGGACACCTTTTATAATTGGGAGCACTCATTAAGTATGACATGCTAAAAGAGTTAACGTTGGATAAGGAAGACAATGTAATAGTTTATGTTTTCCGACATCTCAGTTAAAGTATATTGACATTGACCTTCCAAACATGTTGAGCTTGCCTTTCTCCCTCATGCTAGCCAAATTCCTTGCACCAAGTAGAGATACTACTTGTGCTTCCAAATATCCTTAGACCCAGTTTTTCCATGAGAGTCCACCATACCTACCTATGGATTGAGTAAGATCCTTCAAGTAAGTTGTCATGTTGCAAGCAATAAAAATTGCTACCTAAATATGTATGATTTATTAGTGCAGAGAAAATAAGCTTTGTACGAACTTGTTGTGGAAGTAATAAAAGCGACGGACTGCATAATAAAGGTCCACATACAAGGGGCAATATAAAGTGACGTTCTTTTGCATTAAGATTTTGTGCATCAACCCTAAACGCACATGACAACCTCTACTTCCCTCTGTGAAGGGCCTATCTTTTACTTTATGCTTGAGTCAAAGTGATCCACACCTTTCCCTTTTTCATTTTATCCTTTGGCAAGCTCCTCGTGTTTGAAAGATCATGATATATATATATATATATATATATATATATATATATATATATATATATATATATATATATATATATATATATATATATATATATATATATATATATATATATATCCAATTGGATGTAAGTTAGCATGGGCTATTATTGTTGACATCACCTAAAGGTGAATACGTTGGGAGGCAACACAATAAGCCCCTATCTTTCTTAGTGTCCAGCTGAAACTCCATAACCACAAGTATTGCGTGAGTGTTAGCAATTATAAAAGACTACAAGATAGTTGAGTATGTGAACTTGCTGAAAAGCTCTATTGTTGACTCTTTCTGATGTTACGATAAATTGCAATTGCTTCAATGACTGAGATAATAGTTTGTTAGTTCCCAATGAAGTTTTTGAACCATACTTGACATTGTGAATTGATTGTTACTTGAGCATAAGAAACCATATGATAAAATCTATTTATGTTGCTGTTATTAGAATGATCATGATGCCCTCATGTCCATATTTTATTTTTATCGACACCTCTATCTCTAAACATGTGGACATATTTTTCGATTTCGGCTTCCGCTTGAGGACAAGCGAGGTCTAAGCTTGAGGGAGTTGATACGTCCATTTTGCATCATGCTTTTATATCAATATTTATTGCATTATGGGCTGTTATTACACATTATATCTCAATACTTATGGCTATTCTCTCTTATTTTACAAGGTTTACCATGAAGAGGGGAATGCTTGCAGCTGGAATTTGGCCGAAAAGGAGCAAACATTGAAACCTATTTCGCACAGCTCCAAAAGTCCTGAAACTCCACGAAACATCTTTTTGGAATTTATAAGAATTATTGAGCGAAAGAAATACACCAGGGGGCCCACACCCTGTCCAGGAGAGAGGAGGGCGCCCCCCTATAGGGCGCGCCCCCTATCTCCTGGGCCCCCTGGTGGGCCTCCGGTGTCCATCTTTTGCTATATCAGAGCTTTTACCCTGGAAAAAATCGTGGGCAAGCTTACGGGACGAAACTCCGCCGCCACGAGGCGGAACCTTGGCGGAATCAATCTAGGGCTCCAGGAGAACTGTTCTGACGGGGACACTTCCCTCCGGGAGGGGGAAATCGTCATCAACATCATCACCAACGATCCTCTCATCGGGAGGGGGTCAATCTCCATCAACATCTTCACCAGCACCATCTCTTCTCGAAACCCTAGTTCATCTCTTGTATCCAATCTTGTATCAAAACCACAAATTGGTACCTGTGGGTTGCTAGTAGTGTTGATTACTCCTTATAGTTGATGCTAATTGGTTTACTTGGTGGAAGATCATATGTTCAGATCCTTTATGCATATTATTACTCCTCTGATTATGAACATGAATATGCTTTGTGAGTAGTAACGTTTGTTCCTGAGGACATGGGTGAAGTCTTGCTATTAGTAGTCATGTGAATTTGGTATTCGTTCGATATTTTGATGAGATGTATGTTGTCTTTTCCTCTAGTGGTGTTATGTGAACGTCGAGTACATGACACTTCACCATTATTTGGTCCTAGAGGAAGGCATGGGGAAGTAATAAGTAGATGATGGGTTGCTAGAGTGACAGAAGCTTAAACCCTAGTTTATGAGTTGCTTCGTTAGGGGCTGATATGGATCCATATATTTAATGTTGTGGTTAGGTTTACCTTAATACTTCTTTTGTAGTTGCGGAACCTTGCAATAGGGGTTAATCATAAGTGGGATGCTTGTCCAAGTAAGGGCAGTACCCAAGCACCGGTCCACCCACATATCAAATTATCAAAGTACTAAACGCGAATCATATGAACGTGAGGAAAACTAGCTTCACGATAATTCCCATGTGTCCTCGGGAGCTCCTTTCTCATTATTAGAAATTGTCCAGGCTTATCCTTTGCTACATAAAGGATTGGGCCACCTTGCTGCACTTTATTTACTTTATTTACTTGTTACTCGTTACTAGTTATCTTATCACAAAACTATCTATCACCTACAATTTCAGTGCTTGCAGAGAAAACCTTACCGAAAACCGCTTATCATTTCCTTCCGCTCCTCGTTGGGTTCGACAGTCTTACTTATCGAAAGGACTAAGATTGATCCCCTACACTTGTGGGTCATCATGAACAAGCACACAACAACAGAAATGAGGAAATGAAAGAGTTGAGGAAATAGAACCAGTAAGCTTGGTGAAGACAATGATTTGGTAGACCAGTTTCAACTGTTGTCTCTGTTGTATGTCTGGTTGGAGCGGATGAATATTTAAACTCGAGGACACACAGTCCCGGACACGCACTCCTCACCGTATTCTCCTTGAGCTAAGGTCACACAGACCTCGCCCAATCGCTCGTGGTAAGTCTTCAGGTGACTTCCAAACCTTCACAGACTAGGTCACTGGGTGATCCACAATTCCTCTGGGATGCTCTAGACCATGACGCCTAACCGTCTGGAAAAAGCACAGTCTTCAAAGGTAACAAGCGTCGGATCCATGCAGTATCACTCTCTTCAGTGATGCTCAATCACTTTGGGTTGTAGGTGTGTTGGGTTTGGGTTTTCCTCACTTGATGATTTTCGCTCAAAGTCCTCGGAGGATGGGATGCTCTCAAATGACAAGTGTTAGTTTCTCTCGGAGCAGCCAACCAGCTAGTGGTTGTAGGGGGCGGCTATTTATAGCCTAGGGAGCAGCTCGGCATGATAAGACACAAATGCCCTTCAATGATGTGACCGTTCGGTGGGTAGATATTTTGGGACAGCTGGTGCATAGCACAGCAACAGTCGGAATTTTGACTCTCAAATTCCTCAGGGCTATCATGTTCCTCACTGTGTAGGCAATCCGCACTAGCAAATTCCTAACTCCTCTATCAGAACAAATTCCTAAGAGACCAGAAGAACTTCGTCTCTGTCACTGAAGAATATGACTGAACTGTATGAGATTTCCAATGGCTTCACTCGAAGGGATTGGTAGGTGTAGGATTTTGAGTTGAGCATCACATGGAAATTTTTCCTTAGTATTTCCTCGACCCCCTTTAACAGTACGGTGTTTCCTATGACTCAAGAAAGAGAAAATGAAACTATAAAAACAAAAGTCTTCACGCTTCATGTTCCTCGAATGATTGCCAAGTCTTCCAGGTCAAACCTATTTCTTCACTTTCAAAGTCTTCAGAAAGTCTTCAGAAATCCAAAGTCTTCAGTTGAAGAACTTCATTTTTAGTGGTCGACTTTCTCTGTAAATATCAAACTCCTCATAGACTTATAGACCTGTGTACACTCACAAACGCATCAGTCCCTTAACCTATAAGTCTTCAATACACCAAAATCACTAAGGGGCACTGGATGCACTTACAATCTCCCCCTTTTTGGTGATTGATGACAATATAGGTTAAGTTTTCAACAGGGATAAACATATGAAGTGTAAATACTAATGTTGAGGAATTTGATTACAAGATATAGAAGAAACCCCCCTGAAGATGTGCATAGTGAGGAATTTGCTTTTGAAGCAATGCACACTTGAAGAGTATAATCATGGAGATCTCCCCCTCACTACAGGAATCAGCTACTTTGCCGTCCGCCACGGTGGACGGCAAAGGCATGAATGCCCTTTGCCGTCCGCCACGGACGGCAAAAGGCTCCGGCAAAGAGCTACTTTGTCGTCTGCTTTTGGCGGCTGGCTGCAAAGGGGCCTTTGCCATCAGCAGCGGACGGCAAAGAAAGCAGACGGCAAAAATTGTGCCGTTAGTCCGTTAGGTGGCTAACGGCAGGCCTTTGCCGTCCGCCGCTGACGGCAAAATTTGTCCTACCTTTGCCGTCCGCCGTATGATGTCAGCTAGACGTCACTACACGGCAGGCCTTTGCCGTCCGCCGCTGACGACAAAATTGTTTACTCTTTGTAAATGCGCACATCAGAGGCAAACTGACCAAATGGGTCAGCTCCCAGGAAGCACGGTTGGCTGCCACGTGGCTTCTTTGCCGTCCGCGGCTGACGGCAAAGAGCCCGTTGCCGTCGGTGGCAGACGGCAAAGAGCCTGCATATTGGCTCTTTTTTCTGTTTTTTTTAATCCAACAATTTTCACAGCAAATATATATGACACATATAGATATATTTCACAGGGCTATTTAACAACAAACATATCACATATCCAGCACATAAGTTTCATCGTACATACATATATAGTTCCATCCATTCATACATAGCAAGTTGCACATACACATAAGTTGCAACCATTAGGAAGTTGCACATACATATTACAATGCAAAGTTTCATCAAGATAGCAAGTTCTATCGTAGCAAGCTAGAAGAATACTAGAAGAGAATGAAATAAAAAAAGCACTCCATCATAGCAAGCTAGCTTCCGAGAAGTGAATGAAATCTGAAAAATGGCAAATAAGAAAGTTAGGAAAAGGTGACTAGAAGAAGAAGACTAGAAGAAGAAGCACGCCATCGTTTGTGAGGTAAGTTAGGTGAAATGGGTCATTTATGAGCTAACTTAGGTAAAAATGCATCATTTTAGAGCTAACGTAGGTAAGATGGGTCATTTTGGAGCTAACGTAGGTAAAATGGGTCATTTTGGAGCTAATGTAGATAAAATGGGTCATTTTAGAGCTAACATAGGTAAAATGGATCATTTTGGAGATAATCTAGGTAAAATGGATCATTTTGGAGATAATCTAGGTAAAATGGGTCATTTTAAAGCTAACTTGGGTAAAATGGATCATTTATGAGCTAACTAAGGTAAAATGGGTCATTTTAGAGCTAACTTAGGTAAAATGGCTCGTTTATGAGCTAACTAAGCTAATTATGCCGTTTTTTACAGAAGTAAGCTAAGTACATGTCATTATTGAGCAAACCTAGTTAACTAAGCATATTATAACTAACTTAGGTCATTTTGGAGGAAACAAAGCTAAGTATAGATTGTTTTAGAGCTAACTTAGGTAAAATGGCTGGTTTTGGAGGTCAGTAAGCTTATTAAGTCATTTTGGAGGAAAAGAAGCTAACTCTAGGCCATTAAGGTAAGCATATTGGAGGAAATAAAGTTAAGTCTAGGTCTTTATGCATTTGTTAAGCAAAAAACTAGAAAAACTTACCGTGATCATGGAGGTGTAGGAGCGGGCTGGCTCGTGCCAGTAGCTGGAGAAGGATCGTGTGATGCTTGTCTGGAGTTACGCTGCACCAAAGATCATTTCCAATGTTTCGTTAGCATGATGACACTCAAATGTTAAGACTAGCAAGTAACGTCCATTCAAATTAAACTCACTGTGGTCTCGGGAGCAATCTCTGGATCAATGGCTATGGAGCCACGGGACAACCCGCCACCAGATATCATCACCTGCTCTGGATCAATGGGAATCTGGCTCGGGTTAAAGTCCACCCCTTTCCTCGCCTTCCCCTTGACTTTCTTGTAAGACGTTGTGTGGGCCATGGCATACAGGTCGTACCCCTCTGGCACCTTATCTGTCTTATTGTAGCATGCCTGAAAGAGAGAAACAAAGTAAATTAGTAATTAAAGGGCTCAAGCTAGCATGATGAATGAATTGCATTAATCATGAAGCAAACCACATACCCAGTTCCGCCTGAACCGATATAAGCTGGAGCTACCTTGATGATGTGGCACACCTTCAATTTGGGCACGTTTGTCCTTGGCCTCGATCGGCTCCCTTCCATCTTTCAACACCGCCATGACAAAGAGTAAACGAAATTAGTACAACATAAAAAAATACCAACATGAATAATAATATGTATATCACTTAAGTGTATCATCATCAAGTACAACATAAAAAATTGAATACCTGACACTACTAATAATCTCGATCAGTATCATCAATAAATGCATAATCAGCATCATCACTATAATCAATGACGGGCTCATAGGGTTCAATGGCATCAACATGTGGAAGGCCACCTTGACGTAATCGGTCAAGTATTGACAGGTCATCTGCAGAAGTAACCTCTTCTTGTTCCGGCTCTTCTTGTTCCTCCTCTGGGGTGATGTCGGATTCACTGTCGCTGTCTACTTCAATGTTTTGGGGTGAAGTATAGCGGTTCTTGAAATGATTTTTGGAAAGACGTGTCTCTTGGAAGAATTCTCCTTCATATGTGTCTGGGTTAATGTGAGGTTCATAATCCTCTTCCTTTGGGGGAGATAGTCTAGCACGTGGCGGCACTTCATAAACGACATCCCAACCTTTCAGATTTGGATTAGTTTGGCAGGCCCACGGTAGATAGGATACTTGGGTCGCTTGTTGAGCCGTAATATAGACATCAGGAACATCTAAATGGGTGCTTTGGTTGATTTCAACTATCCCTATATGTTCATGAGTCCTTCTAGTCTCCTTCGGCTGAAACCAATAACATTTGAAGACTACGACATTCGGTGGGTTTTCACCATAGAATAGAAGTTCATAAATTGCTTCAACTCTCCCATAATACTCGGTACCTCCTTTGCCGATAGCAGATACACAACAATTTGTAGACTTTCGGTCGGCCATAGATAGCTCTTTGCCATAGGTACGAAAGCGATACCCGTTGATGTCGTATTTGTCAAATGAACGGACCTTATAGTCAAAACCATTAGCGACTTGTCGCAATTTGGCGTCCATAGACTCTGAATTAGCCTACAAGTTTAATGTGAAAGGATTGTTGCATTACGCACAAATTAGCAAATGAAATGAAATTGTCGAATAGAAATTACCGTTTGTTTGAACCAAGAGATGAAACCGGGATAGCCGCCTCCTTGCTTTGCGAGAAGCTCATACTCTCCGACGGAATCCTTTTGGATCACCGCTCCATACGAGAATATGGCGACGTATCGACTGTATGAAATATCCAGGAATAAGAGCAGTTCAAAGGAAATAGAAATTGCGAAACAATGTACCGAGAACTTACTCGATGTATGGCCGCACTTCTATCAGGTTGTTGAAGATATACAACGAAATGGTCCACCATTCTTCGTTATCCAAAGATACTGGATTTGAAACACTGGCTAGTGCGAGATTCCCTTTGAATAGGCTGAGGTTGGATCCACCCTTTTTAGGGTCGTCAGCATTGTACCGAGGCTTCGGATTATGCAAATTATGATTTTTGGCTTCGTAGTGTGCTGTCACGAAGTTTGCCGCCTCCTCAGTGATGAATGCCTCAGCCATCGATGCTTCAATTCTACGTTTATTTTTACATTTTTCTCGAAGCGTCTTCTGCATCCTCTCAGTTGGGTAGCACCAACGATTTTGCACGGGCCCCCCCAATCTTGCCTCGGTCGGGAGATGCAAAATCAAATGCTACATTGGATTAAAGAAGCCCGGTGGAAAGATCTTCTCTAACTTGCAGATCAACTCCGGCGCCAACTCTTCCATTTCTTCTAACACGCCAGGCGATAGTTCTTTCGCACAAAGAACACGGAAGAAATAGCTGAGTTATGCCAGTACTAGCCGTTCATCCTTAGGGATGAAGCCACGCAACATCACCGGCATTACCCGCTCAATCCATATGTGCCAATCATGACTCTTGAGACCAAATATCTTCAATTTATCAATACTTTCTCCCCTCTTTAGATTCGTTGCATACCCATCGGGGAACATCAACTGCATTTTCACCCACAAGATAATTTCCCTCATAGCTAGCCTTCCAAGATTGAACCATGCCTTTGGCTTCGTCCAGTTCTGCTTTCCTTTCGGTTCTTTCATGTTTTGTAACGGCCTATCACATAGCACCTCCAGATCGACTCTAGCCTTAGTATTATCCTTTGACTTCCCATCTATGCCAAACAATGTACCAAAAAGTGCCTCGGCGATATTCTTCTCAGTGTGCATCACGTCGATGTTGTGTGGGCAAAGGAGGTCTTTGAAGTAAGGCAGATCCCATAAGCATGTTTTGTGAGTCCAGGCGTGCTTAGAATTATACCCTTGAAGTACCTGGATGCTCGGATCTGGCTCGAGAGTGTTTAACGATCCAGTGCATTGGTCTGTCAACGCAGGTGGTGCAGAGTTTTGACAACTCTACCTCTGATGAAGTTCTTCTTGTCTTTCCTGAACTTATGGCGAGGATCCAGGAACTGTCTATGCATGTCGAAGCAAGAAAACTTGCGACCGGCCTGAAGCCAACGAAACTCAAGAGCTCCCTTCCATGTGGGGCACGGGAACCTTCCATGCAAACACCAGCCAACGAATAGCACATATGCCGGCAAGTCATGCGTCGATTACATGTACCAGACACGCATTATGAACTTTTGTTTACTATAGGCGTCGTATGTCTTGAACCCATTATCCCAGGCTTCTTGCAATTCGTCCT
This sequence comes from Aegilops longissima, assembly GCA_021605205.1. NCBI lineage: Eukaryota > Viridiplantae > Streptophyta > Magnoliopsida > Poales > Poaceae > Aegilops > Aegilops longissima. The sequence continues at coordinate 98,898,688 of CM038677.1, read as the reverse complement.
TAAGCGGCTGCATGTACACATTCATATTTTTCCCCAGATAGTTGGGCCCTGGAATTATCAACGTCAGGAAAATGTTCTTTCTTTGCATAATCTGTCCGGGGGGGAGATTGAGTGGAAAGACAAATACGGGCCAACAACTGTATTGGGCTGCCATCATACCAAACACGCTGAACCCATTCGTGCTGATGCCGACTCGAGGATGCCTCGGATCTGCCGCTTTGTCAGCATGTAATTCATCAAACTTTTTCCACGCAACACCATCCGATGTGTGTACCATCATCAGATTCCCATCTGCATCTAGTTCGGTTCTTTTGCCTGTTTTGTGCCATGTCATCTGTCTGGCCATCTCTTCGACCATGAAAATACGTTGAAGTGTTGGTACGATTGGCATATACCGAAGAACACTAACGGGGATTTTGGTATGTGTCTTCTCACCCATACCGTTGTCTACCACAATATACCTGGAAGACTTGCAAATGGGACAATAGTTCAAGTCCGCATAGTCAAGCCTAAATAAGGCACATCCTTTCTCACAGGCATGTATCTTTTCATAGGGCATCTTCGGTGCACGGAGGATTTTGTCCGACTGGTACAGGTTTGCAGGCATTACATGGCCTTTGGGTAGAAAGCGTCCAAATACTGTCATAATTGCGTCGTAGCATTCTCTGCCCAAGTTGAACTAAGCCTTCAGAGCCATTAATTGTGAGATGGCATCCAACTGACAAAGCTCGGTGTGCTCGTGGAGCGGACGTTTTGAAGACTCCAACATTTCATTGAAGGCCTTTGCAGATTCCTCCATCTCCTCGTCTGAATCCCGAGCATCATCATAGTCTTGCACCATGTTTTCCATCCCGGTACCATGCTCGTCGGTGCAACGACGATCCACCTCAGCTCCGTCACGTTGGGCAGACTCACCATGAAATGTCTACACCGTATAATCGGGCGTAAAATCACTCTTCTATATGTGTTTGCCCATTTCAGCCTCTGTCCTCTTTTCCCAATTGCCGCACCAGAAACAAGGGCACAAGGTTTTCCTCTGGCCATTTGCAAATGCGGCTTGCACAAACCCCTTGGCTTTTGTGAACCATTCAACGCTCCATTTGTTCTGACCAGTGTGACCGGTATACATCCACGCACGATCACTCATCTTGACTTTCAGAGCTACTGGACACACAACAATTATATATATAATTCACCATGTATATATTCATCAGTTGGTCTACTTTGTCAATTTCATTACGTCCATGCAACCTACACTCTAATAGGTAATGATAGGTCCTAATCCCACTCGAGTATGTGTAGATTGGGTTCATTTTCCCATGCTATGCTCTCCGACGCAAAATTTTGGCAGCACCTCCCGCTGTTCTCCCGATACACGTCTCTGCAATAAAAGAGAGGATGTGTACCGGAGAACAACGGGGAAACAGACTAAATTTATGTGTCGGATCGAGCAAAGCATATGGGAAAACGAACCCAATCTACACATACTCGGGCTGCCCATGGATAGCGTTGGACAATTCGAAAGAATCAAGGTTATAAATATGCAAATGCATGCATATTTATAACTATGACGCTTTCGAACGGGAGACACATATTGGTTACGCATACTGATGATTCAAGACACATATATAGCTAGCTATCAAATTTCATCGGCACGAACACCGGAACAGAGAAAATAATTAATGGGGGAGGAGGACATGTCATTTGTGCTCACCCACGAACGAAGGGGCAGAGCTCGTCAAACGCACGGCGAGGTCATCGAACACCAAACCTTGCAGCGATGAAACAACTGCACATTGAAATCTACCCGATCAACACAATTATGATATTTTTCATAACAAAATCGAAAAATATATGACCTAACTAATAATTCACAAATATATGACCCCGTCGGCCTCTAGAAGGCCAAAGAACACCTTTTCGGGAGGTGTCGGGGTCGGGTGTGTGGTAGGTGTCGGGTGCCGTGTCGAGGTCGGGTGTTGTTTCAAGGTCGGGGGTCTGGGTGTCGGTCGGGTCGGGTGTCGGGTCGGGGTCAGGGGTCAGAATCAGGGGTGTGGGTGTGTGTCGGGGTCGGGTGTCGGGTGTGGTGTCGAGGTCGGGGTCAGGGGTCGGGTGACGGGTGTCGTTTCGGGGTCGGGGTGTGGTGCCGGGGTCGGGGTGTCGGGGTCAGGGGTCAGGGGGTCGGGGTGTCGGGGTCAGGGGGGTCAGGGGGTCGGGGTGTCGGGGTGTGGTGTCGGGATCAGAGAGTCGGGGTGTTTCCTTCTATCCTTCTTCTTCTTTCTTTCTTTTCTTCTTCTTCTTTCATTTCTTCTTCTTCTTCTTTCATCTTTTTTCTACTTTTTTACTTCTTTTCGTTTCTTCTTTTCTTCTTCTTCTACTTCTTCTACTTATTTTCTTCTTCTTCTTTTTTCATCTTTTTTCTACTTCTTTTCTTTTCTTCCTTTCTTCTTCTTCTACTTCTTTTCTTCTTTTTCTTTTTTCATCTTTTTTCTACTTCTTTTCTTTTCTTCTTGTTCTACTTCTTCTACTACTTCTACTTCTTCTACTTCTTCTAATTCTTTTCTAACACTAACACTAACACAATCAAGCACTAACAATTAAACAGCAAAAAAATGAAAAACAGAAAAAAGAAGTAGTCCCTCACCGAGCAATGGGACGGTCGGGTGGGCGGTGGCAGGGCGGGCCGGGCGGAGTGGCGGGCGACGACGCAGCGTCGTCGGGTGGGGGGGCGGAGGGTGGTGGGGCGACAGGGCAGCGGGGCGGTGGCGAGGCGGCGGGTGGGTGGTGAGAGGGTGGTGGGGCGACGGGCATCGGCGGGTGGGGTGGGGCGGAGGCCGGTGGGTGGGGCGACAGGCCAAGCGGGTGCGGGCGAGGCGGCGCCAGGGCAGCGGTCAGGCGGGCCGGGCGGCGGGTCGGCGATGGGTGGGGATCTGGTGGTGTGGCGTCGGGGAGGAGAGAGGGAGAGAAGAGAGTAACGGGCGGGGGGGTGGTGGCCGTTAGTTAGTCTGCTCTTTGTCGTCCGCCTCTCTTTGCCGTCCGCCTTTATCTCTCTTTGTCGTCTGCTAGCGACGGCAAAGAGGTGGGGCGCAAGTTTTTTCTAAACAGGGGGGGTGGGGCCACCTCTTTCTTTGCCGTTAGCCACCGACGACAAAGATTCTTTGTCGTCGGTGGTGGCGGCAAAGAGAGGGGGTCAAAGGGTGTCGGGGTGTCGGGTGTCGTGTCGGGAATCGGGTGTCGTGTCGGGTCGGGGTGTCGGGTCGGGGTGTCGGGTCGAGGGGTCGGGGGTCGGGGGTGTGGGGTGTGGTGTCGGGGTCAGAAGGTCGGGGTGTTTCCTTCTATCCTTCTTCTTCTTTCTTTCTCTTCTTCTTCTTCTTTCCTTTCTTCTTCTTCTTCTTCTTCTTTCATCTTTTTTCTACTTTTTTACTTCTTTTCGTTTCTCATTTTCTTCTTCTTCTACTTCTTCTACTTCTTTTCTTCTTCTTCTTCTTTTTCATCTTTTTCTACTTCTTTTCTTATCTTACTTTCTTCTTCTTCTACTTCTTTTCTTCTTTTCTTTTTCATCTTTTTCTACTTCTTTTCTTTTCTTCTTGTTCTACTTCTTCTACTACTTCTACTTCTTATAATTCTTTTCTAACACTAACACTAATACAATCTAGCACTAACAATTAAACAGCAAAAATGAAAAAAAAAAAAAGTAATCCTCACCGAGCAATGGGATTGTCGGCGGCGGCAGTGGCGGGGGCACCGGCGGCGGCGGCGATGGCGGCGGCGGGCGGTGGCGGGGGCAAGGCGGGACGACGGGCGTTAGTGGGTGGGATGGGGCGGAGGGTGGTGGTGGGCGACAGGGCAGGGCGGTGGCGGGGCCAGCGTCAGGCGGTGGGAGGCGGCGGGCGGGCGGGTGGCGGAGGATGGTGGGCGACGGGCGGCGGGTGGTGTGGGGCGGAGGCGGGTGGTGGGGACGGCCAAGCGGGTGCGGGCGGGCGGGCGGGGGCGGGCGGCGGCGGCGGGGGGGGCAGGCAGGCGCGGGTCGGCGATGGGTGGGGATCTGGTGGCGGGCGCGGGGAGGAGAGAGGGAGAGAAGAGAGAGTAACGAGCGGGGGGTGGCGGCCGTTAGTTAGTCTGCTCTTTGCCATCCGCCGCTCTTTGTCGTCCGCTTTATCTCTCTTTGTTGTCGTCTCGCCAGCGAGCGGCAAAGAGGTGGGTGTTAAGTTTTTCTTAAGCAGGCGGGGTGGGGCCACCTCTCTCTTGCTTGTCGGTGGCGACGGCAAAGAGCCGGCCGATGGCAAAGGCCTCTTTTGTCGTCTGCCGTTTCTTTACCGTCTGCTTTTCGGTAGCTGATGGCAAAGAGCTTCTTTGCCGCAGACGGCAAAGAGCTGGCAGATGGCAAAGTAGCTGATTCTAATAGTGCCTATATCTTATAATTCATACACGCATTTGACATATAGTATGAAGAATTTGAAATGCATGATGAAATATGGTGACTGATGTAATTCAGCATGCGTGCATTAACATTAATGAGGAATAAGCATGCAGAAGAACACAGCAAAAGTATCATACCACCATAGAGTTTAAGATTACAACTCGATCCAGCAAAGTCACCAAAAGAACGAGAGTTGTAACTTAGAAAAAAACGCCCATATAGGATAGACCCTCTTGAAGACTAACTCTCAAATTTCTCCCCCTTTGTCATCGAATGACCAAAAGGGTTGAAAATGAGGACTGACGCCCCTGAAGAATATCATGACGATGGAGGAGCGCTAGCGTTGTTGGGGTCTTGAGTCGTTGTAGGGCCTGCCGCAGTGTCGTCCAAGTCTTCATATTCATCCATGTCGTATGATGAAGAAAATGAATTGACGACCAAGGAAGGAACCTTGAACTTCTTGAATCTCTTCGGTGGAGGAGCAGACCAGTCAAAAACTTCCTTCTAAGACGAGCATTGTCATAAGGGTTGAAATCAGTGAAGAACACATGCTCGCCGAAGAAGTCATCAGCCTGGAATTTCTGCATCTTTGAGAAGGGATCCTTTGGCTTGGGCTGAGGAGTGTCAGTCAATTGCATCACCACCTCAGGAATCACAATCTCAGGATCCACAGACTGAGGAATTGGAGGTTCGTCTTGAGCTGCAGCCTGGGTCTTCAATTCTTCATTTACATTTTCTTCAGCACTAGTGGTTGGAATTTCTTCATGGACAGATGGGGTTGCATGAGGTTCTTCAGATCCCACTTGTACTTCAGTAGCAGCAGGGGACTGAGGAATTGCTTGAAGTGGAGTGAACATCGGAGAGTTGGGGTGTTGACTTTCCCAAAAGTCATCATTCAGCATAGGTGTGGTACAGCTAATGTCCACATCCTCATCTTCCATTTCTTCAACGCCGGCCTCTTCAGCTGTGAACTGAGGCATAGGCGAGGAGACAACTGGAGTTGAAGGGATTTCATCCACTTCAATTTCTTCATCCAACTGGTTTGACGAAGCAGCAGAAGGATTCTCTTCATCGGATTCACTTGGAATCACATAATCTTCACCAAAAGGAACAAGGTCCTTTGATGGCATGAAAGAGACGGGAACGACATCAATTGGGTTGTTAATTGAGCTTGTCAATGGCTTCATCTTCTTTAGATCTGAAAAATCTGATGAAGTGATGCCTTCCTTTTTCTTCACAGCTGCACGCTCTGCAGCCTTGGTCTTCTTCGCATCTGATGCTGATGGAAGAATTTGAGTTGGTGTAGGCGCAGGAGGAGCAGAGGAATTTGGTTCAGTTTCTTTAGGCGCAGCTGATGTAGTTTCCCTGACTTCTTCACTTTCTTCAGGCGCACCACTAGTGGATGCCCTGGCAATCTCTTCAGCGGCTGGAATGCAGTCATCAGCCCTGGTACTTTCATTTTCTTCAGCAGCCTGATTGTCATCAGCGGTGCTGGCATGTTCTTCGGTAGGCTGAGCAGATGCTTCAGCCGGAGTGACTTCAATGTGCACAGGAGCAGCAGCACTTGAAGTGAAAGTCTTCGTCAGCTTGACGAACCGGACCTTGGCGCCCTTCTAATCAGCATAGTAGCGATTGAATTCATCACTCAGTTGCTTGATCTCAGCTTGCAAGGCAACGAGTTGATCAGGGGTAAGAGTGAGGACATTGTCCTTTAGGTAGCGCTGCTTCTTGTACTGCGCTTTCTTCAGTCTTCTTCCTTCTTCAAATTTCACTTCTCTTCTTCAATGAACGCAGTCAAAACATGACTTTGACCAGGAGTGAAGTTCATCTCCGGCAAAGGCGTGTTTGGGTCCTTGTGCCATAGGTCATTGAAGTCTAGGATCAACTTTGCATCCAATAACAGTGGCACATTGCTACCTTTGGCTCTAGCGGCCCTAGCCTGCCTGTCTCTGATGATTTCGGCAAGTTCTTCATCATCAGCCTCATCATCATCAGAAGGCACTTGAAAGGCAACCTGCTTATTATGAGGACTTGGTCGAAGGCCTTGTCCAACAGTGGCCTTTTTCTTCAGCAGAGAGGGGTCAGCTGAGGAATTTGGTGCAACTGAGGAACTCGCAGAAGCTCCTGAGGCAATTGAGATGCCTGCGGTCCTTTGGCACGTGGCGAGATGTACGGGTGCTCAGGATTTAGTCAGAGCAGCTGAAGACTTTGTCGGAAGAGCTGAGGACTTTGAAGGAGGAGCAGATTGAGGAATTTGCCGTGAGGGCTTTGAAGATTCTGGCCGTGAGGGCATTGCTGAGGAACTTGGCCGTGAGGGCATTGAGGGTGAAGCACTTGGCTTGTGAGCAGGCCTCTTAGCCATGGCCTTCTTTAGCTTACAAGCAGAGGCCTCAACAGCGGTAGCAGCAGCAGCAGAGTCTTCATTAAATTTCCTCACTGCTTCCTTTGCTTGTTTGGCCAGTTTGGCCTGGCGCTTTTCCCATTCATCAGGATAATCCTCACCGCGCTTGAGGTTGGTGGGATATGCCAATTGGCCAGGTGCCAGTGGAGGTCTTGGGCATGGAGGTTGAGTGTGAATTTCTTCATGTACTTGGGAGTGACATATCTGTAGTCCCTCCATTCCCGTGCCCATCTCCTCTCAATCTTTTGAATGCGCACCTTGCGCTGATTTTTATCTTCCTCAGAGGGTGTGCAGTATCCAGCATAAATGTTATCAGGGATCTCAAATGTTGTGTTGACCTCAGGCCTCTTTCCACCCTTCTGTGGCTTCTTACCATCAACCATTTCTTCAGCTGAGGAATATGAACAACTGAAATTTCTGAAGAGGTGTGCAACTTTTCTTCGAGGAACGCTGCAAATGAGTTAAGTTGATGAGAACCTAGTGATTCAGCAGCGGACATGTGTACCTGTGAACAGAGTATAGTTGCGAGGAATTTGGAGAGGTCATATTCGTTCTCAGAAGGTTTTTCAAAAAGAATAGGTTTGAGGAATTTGACCAGATGAGTCTTGAAGAATTTCACTAAGCGTTCTTTGTCTTAGGTTCCAGAGTTGTATAGATTGAAAATCCACACAATTGAGGAATCTTGAAGAAAATCATTGCTTAGAGAAACGAATCAAGAGCAGATGACATGTGAAGTGTTCAATGTGTGAAGATTTTAAGAATAAACACCTTTGAAGATTTTCAAGAAAACATATGAATAAAAGAGGGCAGTAAAAGTAACTTTTAATTACCCTTGATGAAGAACACGATGAACTAGGAAGTGTATATGTGAAGTTCGTCAGTTCAGATCTTCCACGCCCTAACACTAAAAAAATAAACTTCCGTGATGATTCGTGTTTGTCACAGTAGGCCGTGTTTTTTGTCATGCATGTACATCCATGACGATTTTATGATAGAATCAAGATAGTCATACGTCTTTGTCAGAGAAGTGTTCCATGACATTACCAAAATTATCATCACGGAAGTGTCCACTTCCATGACGATAAATCGCGCGGCACAGAAGTGCTTTCGTCAAGGGTGACCAACACGTGGCATCCACCCTAACGGAACGTCGTTAAGCTATCGGGTCGGGTTTTGGATCCGATAACCCGTTAACAGCCCCGACCAATGGGAAATTTCCATGTAAAATTCTTATTGGCGGACGAAACACGTGTCACCGTCCTTTGGGTCGATAGGCGCCTATGATATGTCGACACGCGCCACAGCCCACCACTGGCCCATTTAGCTTACAAAGCCGGCCCGTTTGACTTGGTCAAAAGTTAACGGGCTGGCCCATGAAAAGCATGTTAATGGTCTCTTTGCAAATAGCCCATTTTATGGCCCGTCAACTCATGGCCCGTTCGGCCCTAAAGGAAATCGGCCCAACAACGTCATGTGGGCCGTCGAATATAACACCAGCTCATTTCACTTTTGGCCCATGTATGGCCCACGACGTCTTTTGGCCCATATGAGGCCTTCGTATCTTTCGGCCCTTTACAGGCCCACGGTGACTCTAGCCCATAATGAACAGTAATTTTCTTTGTACCCGTTAGCGGCCCGTGATTTACATGGGCGTTTCACCCGTGTTAGCTTTCGGCCTATTGACGGCCCATACGTTCTTGGGCTCCTTTTCGCCCTCGATTACTTAGGCCCACATCGCCTGTTCCCATAATGGGCCAAATTCGCCCATGGCAAGAGTCGGCCCACATCTTGGCATGTTCCCCAAATGGGCCAAATTCGCCCATGGCAAGAGTCGGCCCACATCGCTCTGTTACCCTAATGGGCCAAATTCGGCCCATGGCAAGAGTCGGCCCGTTTGTGGCCTATTAACCCGTTGCGCCGTTTCCAGCCCGTCCTATATTCTGGCCCATTAACGACCAGTTATGCTTGTGACAATTAAGCCTTTGCGATCCCACGGCACGTTAGCGGCCCGTTACCGTCTTTGGCCGATACCAATTACGCCCGATTAGGGCCCATGTAGACCCATTTATCCGACGGCCCGAGGCCCACCGATTACAGGCCCATTTATCGACGGCCCAAGGCCCACCAATTACAGGCCCATTTATCGACGGCCCATAGGAGACCCATGGATCCTACGGCCCGTATATGGCCCATGGTAGTTGCGGCCACTAGCAAACCAGGGAAAAAGAAGACTAGGAAATAAATAAGGCCGAAACTAATGCTAGGCTATTAAGGCGATTGCACAGATTACAACCACTCGGCATCAAAGATCGCCACCAGTGCAAATATAGGGAACACCCTACACTATACAAAAATGGCTTGCTATTTTCTTCAGCCGGTGGCTGCACGTTAAGAATAAATTTTGTATCGCACCAAAATAAATTACAACTATATAACAAAAGGAAGGTTGGCATAAAACTTAACAGTCTAGCAGATAAATGCACCACCAGAAGTTCAGAAGCTCAGTTCATTTGACCTGACTGTTACATTTTCATGTTGTATTGTCCGATGGAGCACCATAACCCTCGCCTTCATTTCCCCTAGGCTCCTGAACAACATAGCAAATGTCTGATAGTCTGGTTTCAAAACCATGCATATCTTGACGACATTGAGCAATGTTTCTCCTTGTTTCACAAAGGGCCTCTGTTAGGTAATGGACTTGTGTCTAGAGCGCAGATACAACATTGCTTTGAGCTTGCATATCTTGATCATAAGGCAGTTTGGACGATATTGCCTTAACAACCAACCCAGTATTACGCAGGAACGTGCTTTTGGCCTTTGTTAGTGGACAGTCTTGACCCACCGCAGCAAGAGCCGACATTGCGGTTATAGTTGCCTCGCCACCTTCGTAAGGTGGCGGTTCCACCATTTTTCCATAGCTCGCTGAAAAGTTGAGGTTTTACATTAGTAGTACCGAGCGAAGATATATTAAGGAGGCAGCAAAACCAAACAAAATAGCTTTGGTCTATATACAGAACTTATTCTGGTGAACCCATGTAATATATTAGTTGTATTTTATTGCAAAGTACATAATAAAACCAGGTTCCAAACATATGACCATGTACCATCGCTAATGTATTGTCTATTTCTTCACATTGTATTGAGGGCTAAGGATAAAGAGACGAAGTTTATAATACGGTAAGCATAGTATGACATCATTCATATCACAAAACAACTGAGAGCAGAAAAACAGGCAATTGTAACATTGTGTGGGCAAGTCCATCACGGAACTAGATTACGGGTCAAGATCAAAGGAACATCACTCCTCTCTTTTAAACCTTGTAAGGTGCAATGATACGCTAAGACAATTGTGTATAAAATTGAAAAGAGTAATAGACATTGGCTGCAAACCATGCAGTTCAAGGCACAAGTCAGAGTAAGTAGTAGTTAAAAGGCATGAGGATTAAGGACTTACAACAGCGGCTTTGACTGGTGTAGTCATGCCCTTCTTCTTCTTTGGTGTGACAGTCCTTGAAGATTTCCACAACATTTGGTTCAGGTACTTTTTGGTCCTTGCGGGCTTTCCTCTGCATTTGAACAAGTCAATATAGATCTGATAATATGGTACAACGAAAAGAGTGAAACAGCAGCTAATTACAAGAGCATCGCAGTGTGCAATATAGCTACGAGATCCTGTCATCTGTTGGAATTTCACTTTCGTACGGTTGGCCTTGTTCTTTGAACAATTCACCTACAAGAAGATAGATTTGTGTGGCACATGCGTAAATAGGACTTCAACTTGTGATCTGATCACATATATAATGTACCTGATACTTCGGATCAGACCAGTGTTTAACAAGGCCCCTTCAGTCTTCATCCAATATATTTTCCACTGGAGATGTTTGGGAAAGTTCACTGTTAGACTTGCCTTCAAAGTGAGTTTTCCTCAAGTTATACCGATACTGTCGCAGAGCAGACTTGAAAACATGGGTGCAAGCTTGTCTGGTTGCATCATCTTGGCTATCCAACTTGAACCTCATCTGTTGAAAATTATGGGAGTCTCATTATCAACAACCTAGAAAGTATGGGACAGAGCAAGACGATATTACTAGTTTCCATACATAACCATACTTACAGATAAATGGTCGAGGAAGGTGTTGAACTGGGTTTCGTCTTTGTCATTCCTGTATTGAATCCATGTTGGGAGGATACGTACATGACACCTAACGACAACCGCTGCCTCTGATACTAACTTGGCTGACTCTGTAGCATCACGTGGCCTTTTTAAACCTGCCTCAAAACGGATCTCCATTCTTCCTCCTCTAGATTTAGTTAACCTATCGAGCATTATCCCTGATGTTTGTTTCCTCTTGCGCCTAGGTGCTAGTCCAACAATGAACATAGGAAGTGTTAGTGTACATCAAACTGTGAGACTACATATAAAGAAGCATGCAACTGTAACTTGACTGCAGCAACTACCTTCTTACTGTTGAAGCTCACAAGGTGCATCTGATATTGCCAACTCGTCTTGAGTCAAGAGTGCTTGGGAAGTAGTGTCAGGTGGCAAGGGAACTTGGGAACGTGCTGCTAGCTTAGTTGACGCACGAGTAACTCGTGCAGCTGGTAGTACTGTGGTAGGTGTTGCAAGAACTAGGGTTGTCAGGATGCCGTGTTTGTAGAATTTTCCGCTGGACTTTGACCTTCTATTGCACCATCAGTACCAGCAGAATCTACAGGATTCATCCGCTTCTCATTCCCTGCCATTCTGTGTTTCTTCCTCTTTCTATGTGCCATGTTAAGTCAAGCCGACAAGAAAAACGAATAACAATTTAGTTCTTGAACAAATTGATGCGTGATGCATTTAACTGAACTTTGATGTTAGACAACCACATGATAGGAGGATGTAATATGTATGAAAAACAGGACGGAAGAGATAACCAGAACTATGATGTGTAAACTAAGAAGAAGACATTTCACCAAATTAGAAGCAATGCAATGGAAGGTAGACACCATATTAAAGATGCTACAAATATCGCTCTGCCAAGTTAACAGTGTCTCGTCATAAATGGCGTTTAAACAAATGTGAAGCAGTACAAGAAATAAATCATATGCAAGATGCAAACAAAATCACACTACCATGTTAGAGGTCTCTCGTCATTGGTGCCATTGCATATTCACAGCTTATGATGTGTAAACTAAGGAGAAGGCATTTCAACAAATTAGAAGCAATGAAAGCTAGACACCATACGAAAGATGCAACGAATATCACTCTACCAAGTTAAAACTGTCTCGTCATAAGTGCCATTTCAACAAATTAGTAGTACAAGCTAGAAAAGAATGTGAGATGTAACCTATATCACACTCCGAATTCAAACGTGTCTTATGATAAGTGATTGTTGCAGGTTACACAACAGTAGTAATTTGATGTAAGAACATGGTGTGATAGACATATATTGTATGTTCTAGAAACAGGAACACGTGTCTTATTCAAGTATAATGTGTAAAGTAAGCAGATGGAATTCAACAAAATTATAAGCAATACAAGCTAGACATCACACATAACATGCAACCACATATAATAATTGCCAAGTTAGAGGGAGCACCGGTGATGCTACACTAGGGAGACGTGCTCATCATAAACACAGCTTTGTTGAGTGTCTATGCATGTGTTGTCTTTGAAATCATCTTGGGGTGTGGAGGAGTAGAAGCTGTAGAGGCCCTCCGTTGGAAGGAGCACCTTTATCCGCTGCCTTGCTAACTTCCTTCCGCTTTATTGATTTTGAATTGTCAAGTAAAACCGACAAGAAAAAGCAATAAATTTCTCTTTAGAACTCATTCATGCATGATCGACAATCACTACTTTGATGTAAGGCAAACACATGATACCAGGATGGAATATGTACGAAAAACAGGACGGCATGGCATGTTCACAACTGTTTGTGTAAACTAAGCGAAACCATTCCAGCAAATAAGAAGCAATGCAAGCTAGACACCACATGAAAGATGCAACCAATATGACTCGCCAAGTTAAAAGCGTCCCATCATAAATGGAATTTCAACAAATTAGAAGCAGCGCATGCTATAAATCATATGAAAGATGCAACTAATATCGCCTTGCATATACTAAAGGTGTCTCGTCATATTGATTGATGCGGGATACAAAAACAATAGTTTTATGTAAGGACATGCTTAATAGACAGATGTACTATGTACTAAATACAGGAAGGCATGTCACATTAACAGGTATAATGTACTATAAGATAAGCAGACTAGCACATGTAGTTTAACCAGATTGGAAGAATTACAATCTAGACACCATATGCAACATGCAACCACATATCACGCTGCCAAGTTAGAGCAAGCACCTGCGATGCTAGTGTAGGGAAATGTTGTAATCAACTACAGAGCTACGTTCATTATCTTCATCTAGCATTTCTGTTTCTTGAGAATCATGTCGGGAGGCTGACGCTGCATTCTTTAAATGAGGAGTAGTCCCCTAGCATGCCTGCCTCGTCATAAGTGATTGATGAGGGATACACAAGAACATTAGTTTGATGTAAGAACATGGTTAATACACAGATGTACTAGTATGTACCAAAAACAGAAAGGCATGTCATATTCAAAGGTATAATGTGTAAGCTAAGCAGATGCAATTTAACCAAATTGGAAGCAATACAAGCTAGACATCCGGCTGGAGTGGTGAACATGATCATCTAGGACCTGAGGGCCTGGTGGGAGGCGGGCTGCTTCGCCACCATCGCGGCTTTTTAGTTGGCTTCCAAGTGATGCCTGTCTTTGCTTGGCTTGTCACTGGCTCGGCCAGTGCCCTGACTAGCTATTTTTCTTCTGGTGCTCACGGGATGGTGGTTCATGTAAAAAATATCTTTCCTTATCTTAATAAAGACCGACTTCGGCCTTTCGAATACAAGCTAGACACCATATGGAACATGCAACCACATATGACACCGTGAAGTTAAAGCAAGCACCTGGGATGGTGGTTCATTGCGAGCGAGGTCATCAACTCCAGAGCTACGTTTACCGTCTCCAACTGCTAACACTGCACCCTTTATAACACTGTACCATGTCGTGCCTAGCCACGTAGAAAGATGGCACGACTTGTCTCTTTTCTTTTTTGCTTCTCTTTCGGCAGACTCTGAAATACCCTTGCATAAAAACACATAGTGAGAGTATGGGTGAAGTGTGTGCAGAACTAGTGCACTGTAAAAGTAGCAGATAGCAGGTGGCTGAAAAATAAATGACAGGAGACATATGATAGCTCTACAACATTGCATGGCAAACAAAATTAGATTCTACTCCGTATGATTTTGTAATATATGAGCACGGAAATGCGGTACTCCTCCAAAGACACCACCACATGTGGGCATATCTAAGATAACAGTCAACTGAAAATAAATAGGTCAGTCGATTTTTTTAATGAACCATTCGATCTATAAGGAACGGGCAGATGGCCTTCGTCTACCTCCCGCCAGTCATTGTTGACGATCTTTCTCGAACCGCCAGCGACCACCGGCCCAGACCCCTGCCTCCGCCGCCCCGCCCTCCCATCGACCTCACACCACCACCGTGCTTGGCAGCGCCCCCAGGCCATCCCTTTAATCCCGGCCGACCTCCGGATCGGCGCCAAGAGCTCTAGGACGACACGCCCCTAAGATAAACACTAAGGTGCTGCTTCCCGGCGTAATAGTCGTACTAGCGCTGTTACGCCGGGAATGCTTCCGTTAATTGGGAATCAAGCGCCGAAATTGAAATTCAGGGGTGATGGACCTCTAGCTAAGGTGAAATAGTATATGAGGAGAAACCTTGTGCATCGCGAGTTACTAGGAACATCTAGTATCAAGAATAAGCGTCCAACTAGTGTCTTCTGTGGGATGAATACCGTGCAAGCAGAGACGTAAGATTTGCATGAATAAGGGAAGAGGAGTACCTTCTTCGGTTGCCGGTGTGGTCACCTCCACATGTCGCGCCGATCTTCTTCTTTTTACCGGGGAAACCGATGTTCTGGAGGGTGCAGGCTTGGACGAACCCATGGCCAAATTGTTGACTGTGTTGTCGTGGTCGTATGTCGGCGGAGGGGAAGCAGATCCGAGGCGGTGAAGGACGGCGTAGCAGGAACAGCTCCTGTGCGGTGGAGGGTGGCGAAGTTGGAGCGGCAGCGGTGAGGCGCAGGACGGCGTGGTTGAACTGGCTCGGGTACGGACGGCTCGGCCTCGGCTTCAACTACTAGCCGTGGAGGGCGTTGCGGTTGAGGTTGCGGTGGACGACGATGTCGGGGTATCGGCTCCGGCGTGATGGAGGAGGGCGGCGGTTGATGGGTGGGATGGGGTGGCGGATGGAGGACCTGGGGTTTCATGCTGGTGGAGAGGTAGTTTTGGCGCCACGGAGTACTGAATGGGGAATCGGACGGTGGGGGAACCATGTTTCGGTCTGGGACGCGCTTGTTTTGGCTTTTTGAGCAGAAGATGGGACGCGCTTGTTTGAAATTTGGGGAAAGTACAAACTTTGCCCCTCTTAAATTTCGGACCTCATCATGGTCGGGGTAGGATGGTAATCCCAGGTGTCCCAAATAGTGGGCGGAGCGATTTGACGCCGCATGTGTGCTTAGGCGGCCATTGTGTATGAATGTTGTTCGGAGGCGGTTGCGTGGCGTCTAGATGAAGCTACAAACCTACCCCGGTTTAGACCTTTGGACGTCGGGCCGGTAGGTTTCACGGGTCGGAGTTATTAGAAAAGTAATTTCCTTGTACTACCAAACATTGGTCTCACGTGGTTTCGGGCGAGTAGAGGCTCTTTTGGCGCTTTGTTTGAAATTTTGAAACACAAGCATTCACGTTTAGAGTACTCTTGAACTATGAGGATTGACCTAAATAGACAACGTTATATTTGACCTTGTATGTTTGAAAACCTCATTAAATTATCCGCTTCTTTTTGAAATTTTGACACTTGAAAATCCTATAACTATGATTATTTTGGAATGGAGGAGCTAAATTTGAATCTATTTTGTACACGACTACATATGCTATTATGTACAAAATCAGAGCAAAGATTGGTGCCCCATAATTTAGGTACGGTTTACAAATGCCATGATATCAAATTCAAATAATTGAATGGACTTCATGTTGAATTCGATTTTTTAAACCACCTTAAGTTGAATTCAAATGTATGCTAGTTCATAGGTAGCTATTTATAATGTCCATTGTGTAACTTTCTATGTATAATGTGCTTTACACACACAACATGAACTATACTCACGTTTATATTCGATTGCTAAAGTGATGCATTGTGTGGAGTTCAAAATACTAACTATGTGGATCAATTGTGTCGAATAATAACATAGACATGCTCAAATTCGATAGAATCTAGATGTCGATGGATCAATGACCGCTCCTACGCTAATTGCAAATATCATGATCCCATCCTAATATTTGGATACAATTTATATCTTTAATCAATGTGTAGAGCAGTCTTTTACGTGTAGTTTCACTCTCCATCGGTGGTCTCTCACACATGCTCACACACTCTCTCCCGAGGTGTCTTTCTCGCACACATGCTCTAGATATAACCCTCCCTCCCTCTCGTAACCATTTACAACTGTTTTCACTAATCTTTATCACAAGCACTCTTCCTCTCGCAAACATACACACGAACAATCCTCATCGACCCTTTCTATATGCATGGACCTGCCTACGTGTCTCATGTACGCACATTATCTTTACGCCTGTCTCTCACGGATTGTCTCACACCTCTCTTCCTAATCGATGAGTATGATTCTAGTAGAGCATTCTGTAGGATGCCCCTTAAAGTTAGGTTGGATGAATAGTAATATCAGAGATAAAGGGGTTACCTTAGTCCGAGAACCTAGGGTTACAAATCCTAGCCGGCTTTGTCAGTGGACATAGAGTCCTTCACAATTCTGCTATCTTTGTCTTGTACGACTAGTCATCCATGGGTCTTCCTAAATGTGTCATGGGCCGACCAATGTGGCGCAGGACAGAACCGAACGAAGGGCCTCATCTCGACCCACCGGACCTCACGCGGTGACACACCCTCTGCCCCCACGTCTCATTATCTTCTCACACCCACACATACCAACACAAACACCACACACACAGAAAATTTCTCCTGGTGCCTCTATTCCCTCCCCCCTTGCATATACACACTCAAGGGAATGGAATCTCTTGTCGTGACGTCATATTTGTATCTCTCTCTAGACCACTCTCATTTCTCGTGCTATCTCTCCCACGCCCCCCCCCCCTGTCTGCCCCTCTATCCATGCCTCTCTCGAACATGTAATACACACACATATCTCTCTAGGCCCCGCCAAATGCATCAACTACACATTCACACATGTTACATCACGAACCCATTGATCTAAAAGCCCTCTCTTCACGCTTATTTCAGATACAACATTCCTTTTGAATAAAGTGTGGCCAAAAATTATTTTAGAGTTTCTACATATATACAACATTACAAAGTTATATGGAGGAGTACTAACGCTAATTTGCATTGCATGGTGCCCACAATGATATTTATTCAAGACTATGAATTTGTATATTTTATACTATATACAAAGTTAGTCATAATAAAGAGAAACGAAGAGCATCTCTCTCTCCATCGCATACCCCCCCCCTTACGCCCATTTCACATATGCACACAAAACTATCTCCAGGTCCTCTAAAAGTAAGCCCCCAGAAAATTCACACGTGTTTCATCTTTCTCTCGCGATATATGCAATGACAATCATTGTATTTGAAGCGAAAGCACGATACATACATTGGACTTCATAATCCACTCATTACGGTCACCGTTTACGTTTAGTGGTTATTATACAGTCACGGGCTCACCGTACAACTCTGTATTTGCTCATGACATGACTAGTTGACCAGTTAAACGCTCCACGTGGCACCTCTAGCATCACATTATCTCACTACCATCGTGCACACATGTCGACTTGTATCTACTCTACATCTACACTCTTATAAAATACATAAATTACACTCTTATAAAAACAGAGTTGGTGATGATGGTGTGCCTTCCATCCTGCAATATAGACCGTCCGATTTATATCTGACGGATAGGAAAGAAACTATGGCAATTTTGCAAAAAGGTACCCACACACCTCTCCACATTTGCAAATAAGGCCTTCCATCGTTCATCCTTTTCTCTCACAAGATAAAAAAGTCATACAAATGCATCTTGATGTTACGTGCAACGCACGGGCATCTTGCTAGTAAGAATGAAAACAAACGACAAAAAAATATTTTGACGGTGGTTCGAAGTCATGACCGCGGGCACAGCGGACAAGGTGGCCTTGTATTGGTATGTTGAGCCGTCTGTTTTAACACACAAGAGATGGTGTGGTGATTATACACACACGCATGCATGCACACCAACTGCATCCACGCAACACACACACAAACACATGCACCCACGCATGCACGCAACACTCACACGTACACACGCAGCCACGCACGCACGCAACACTCACACGCACACACGCACGCATGCATGCACACACCAGTACACCGCACGACCAACACACACTCTCACGCTCAAGTGCTCAACCTACACGTGCATGCGCACACATCAGGCCCTAACAGACACATACACAACCAGGTGATTCCCAAGACGGGTTGGAGCCTTGTCGCGCTGCGTAAATTTGTGTTTATCGACCTTTCCCTATGCGAACCGACAGGTGGGACCCACAAGGAACGTGGTCAATTTAACTAGTCAACATGGCGCCACGCAGACTATTTGCCGGTCAGCGAGTGCAATCCGATGCTGAACTGTGAGCAAGTGACCGGATAATCACCGCAAAAGCGTATATAGTGACCGTAATCAGCTTATTACGAAGTTCGTGACCGATATGCTTTTCTCTCTATAGGCCCTCCAAAACTACATCTCTACATGTTCTCGCATGTTACATCTAACAACTATGCAATACAGCACTACTACTACACTCTAACACAATAAATCATATGTGTTTTAGTTTTACTAGATATCATATTGTTACTTATAATTATTCAGTTTGCATACATTAAAATTGCCTTTGAAATGTATGGCCAAGATCATCTACCGCTGGAAAAATCCTGCCCTTTCTGTTTAATCGGGTTTGTATCGATGGATCGTGTGAAACAGCAAAACTATAGTACTATACAAGTACAAGTGACAGTTCATCTGGGCGTCGTGTAAATCTACTCCTCCGTCAGAAGAGTGGAGCGCCGCTTTCATAAATCTTCTAGTCCCTTTCGCCGACATGTGGGACATCAAGCTACGGGTCCACGTGCCATACCGAATACTGATGCGAGCAGCCGGGTGAAGCACCCAGTCATGGCGCCGCGTAGTAATGAGCAATGAGGCTTCAAATCACAAAGCTGCACCTTTCCCGCAGTTAAGTTGGAGGACAAAGTAATAATGCTAAAACGAAGTTGGAGGGACGAAGCAACCATCATTTCACTCGTTGCTGAATCCACTTCTCCCTCATCTTTTCAACTTAACCACGTGTTGCTTTCATCGTTGTTCGCCTCATGTGGGACGCAGATCGGCTTGGTAAAGCAGCGACACGTGGGACCGCATGTTAGCAAACCGCCAGACAACGTCCTCGAAAATAAGAAACCTCCCCGCCATCCGCGGCAAAATCACCTCCTTTTACTAATCTTGATTCTATAATTTTTAGATCAATATAATTGAGATTTGTATAGATAGCACACAGGAGCAAAACCAAGTGGTACGGTTAAGGGCATCCACAATGTGTAGCCAAATGTGAAAATAGCTTTTGGCATCGTGGGAACCATTGTGGACGGTGTTGCCAAAGCCAAAAGATGGAACCGAAGCTCCTCGATTGATTGATTGAAGGAATAGAAAAATGCAACGTCTCTCCTCTTTCTCCCATGCTTGGACGCATGTAGTACAGTATAGAGCACAGAGACTACTCCCCTGTCCCTTCTATCATAAATCACAAAGCAGTGAGGCGTCAAATCACAGCACGGACGAAGCAACCATAATTTCACTCTTCGCTAACTCCGCTTCTCCATCGTCTTCTTCGAGAAACCATCTCACCGCACTAGTACTCCTAGTAGTATTACTACTAGTAAAGGACTTTCTGGATGCAAATAAGGTGGTTGTCTCGGCTTGCAGGCGGCACTTGCGAACGACTTACCGTGGTCTCCCTCAATGGTGTTCTCCGTCGAACGCACTTCGCCAAACCACAAAAAAAATATCGTCGACGTCACCGCAATGGGGAAGGAAGTCAAATATAGTTACTACCTCCATTTTTTTTGTACACAAGGCCAGTATCTCAAAATTACAATTTGCAAAGGGCCACTAACACTAATCGAGGCAAAATTGATGGGGTAAGCAACCAAGGACATTAATATCCCATGCATGCATGCGGAAGTGAGAAGGTTGGTTTGCATGGTGCTGCATTAATCAAGCGATGAGGAGTGAGATGGTTAGCTCTTTGGTCTTTTGAGAAAAAGATACGCATTAATTGACACGTGAAACGAGGATTTGTATCGATTAAATCCCGCAAAGGAAAACTCTGCCTTTCTTTTTTAACACTAGTACTACCTCTGTCCTGGTTTATTGGTCCTCATTGTATTTCGTGTCAAATTTTGACTATAAATTTAACTTATAAAATGTTAATGCATGTCAACAAAAAATGCATCGTTAGATTCATATTTGAATGTAGTTTTCAATGATATAATTTTTTATAACATGCATGAACATTTTTTTAGTTAAATTTGTAGTCAAAATTTAGCACGGAATATAATGAGGACCAATAAACCAGGACGGAGGTAGTACTCCTAGTACGTACGTACTTATCCTGTTTGGGTCTAGGCCTTGCATTGCCAAACTTGGCCACACAATTTTGCCAAGCTTTCCTAAAGTTTTCAAAATGAGAAGGAGGTACACTTGCGCACGGCTGTCGCGGTCGCACTGCACCCTCACACGGTCGCACCGCACCCTCACACAGTCGCTCCTGCACGCCGCAAACCCAACCAAGGGAACGCACCCTCACTGACACGTGCCGTCGCATGTGAACAAACCAAACTCAGCCATCCTACCGCTGACACATAATTTTCGTTCATAGAGTATTTTTATCCAACCGCATGTTGGGGAGTATCCGTACGGCCCGTGCGGTGGTCTGTTGGGGAAGAAGAAGAGGTGAGGAAGAAGGAAAGAAGGGTTAGGAGGCGAGGATATTCATCCAACCGCCTGAAATGGTAGATCGACCCAAGTCAGCGACTTGCATAACAAATATAGTATGTTTTTACACAGCAAAAGATCCATAAAAACAACAACATAAAGAAAAACTATCACTGCTCGCGGAAAAGACGGCCTCGTCGTCTTTGGCTGCCAGCGCGAACCAGCCAACGTGTGTCTCCGCATAGTGGTTGTCCTCGGCCTCCAGCTGCTCGTTCAAGCGGAGCGTGCGGGCGCTCTGCACGGATGAGAGCACAGCCCGGTTCAAGTCGAGGACGTCCGGTTCCGCCTGTAGGAAGGCCTCGATGGCAGCGGCATCTGCGCGCTCCGCGTCGAGTCGAGCCTCCGCCGCCCGGTTCAAGTCCAGGACGTCCGGTTCCGCCTGCAGGAGGGCGTCGATGAGAGCGGCATCCGCGCGCTCTGCGTCAAGTCGAGCCTCTGCCGCCCGGTTCATGTCCAGGATGTCTGGTTCCGCCTGCAGGAGGGCCTCGATGGAATTTGCATCCGCGCGCTCTGCCTCAAGTTGAGCCTCCGCCGTCCGGTTCACATCCATGACATTCGGTTCCACCTGCAGGAGAGCCTCGATGGCATCGGCATGCGCGCGCTCCGCGTCGAGTTGAGCCTCTGCCTCCCGGTCCTCCTTTAGTATCGCCATGTTGAACCGCTGGTCCGCCTGCACCATGGGGGACTCGGACGCCGGCACGAAGTCGACGTCCATCGTCTCATACCCATCGGGGGCCTTCTGCGCCGCGACCTCCGCAGTGAACATTGGATCGGCTTCCTCCTCGTAGCTTGGCTCCAGAGAACTCGGGGATTGGCCTGCCGCAAAGCGAGCTTGGGAACGGAGGTCTGTGGCACCGACCGCCGCCGCGATTTCTGCGCGGCGCTCCGGCGTCAGCATCTTGTAGTAAGTGATCTTGCGGCGCACCATGGCTTTCCGGCGAACTAGGGGACGCTTGATGCGGGCTAGGGGATCGAAAGGTGGGGGAATGGGCTGGAGATTTGGTGTGGTTTTAGGGCAGTGGCTGGCGTAGGCCGAGCAGCAAAGGTTCTGGTGTGAATAGTGGTTCCGGTGACGACCGGTCAATCAGTTTTGACTGTACATCGCTCTTGTCGCGTTCGTGTTGCAGCCCGGCACGCTGGACCCTCCACGTCGCTCACTGAATGGAACGCGTCTTGCCTTTTTTGCCGCTTGTGGGACCGCAGATTGAGAGCAAACCGGCGTCCCTCCCCTCCCCCCGTGTCATTTATTATACCACCACTCCCTCCATTTTATGCGGAGTAAATAAAAACAGAGGGAGTATATACTACGGATGAGGATCCCCTGACGTGGCCGAACCCATTGAGTAACTGACATGCGGGGCCTAGCAAGCATGGGGTCCGCCAGTAAGTGACCGAAAGGGAGGGTAAGGCAGGGATACCTACGTCAGAGGATCCACTTCCACTATACTACTTTGACCAAATGTTAGAGTAATAATATATGACATGCAACTTACACAAATGTTAGAGTAATAATATATAACATGCAACTTACACAAAGCATACAGGGTCTAATGCGTTTTTCGAGGCTAACTTTGACCAAATGTTAGAGTAATAATATATGACATGCAACTTACACAAAGCATACGGTCAATTTCGTATGTGAAAGGAGTTTCAATGATATAATTTTCACATTATACATCTCATGTACTATTAATCTTGTCAATAGTCAAATTGGAAACCATCTAAGTACAAATCTAGGAGTACGTATGAATCTAACAATATTGATTGGGCGTTGTTGAATGTTGATACCCTTTTGATCATAGTAGAGATACTTTGACTACACATAAAACTTATATGTAAACTAGAAAGGATAGGAGGGAGTATATTGTGCGCTCAAAAGCGTAAACGAACATTGAATACCCTTTATATATGATTTGCGGATGCTATGATCACCGGTTCAAAATTTTGAATCCGCCTTAGGTATCACGTGCCCCCACTCGTTCCCTCTCGATTTCATCTCAGGGTCCGGAGATCTATTGAAAGAGGACTAGGGTGGGTACATGCGAATGATACTCGGCGGAATGTTCAAATGAGGTATGCGGGAGGATGGACTCGACTGGAGGGCGACATGGTCGATGGAGAAGAGGGTTGGAGAGGAATGAGAAATAAGCAAACGCCACATGATTACACTTGAACGGCTCAAATAAACAATAAGTTCTCTCGCTTGGCCTACGTAGTGAAAGGCCTAATGCGCAACGCGGAGCACTGACGCTCGAATATGGCCGGGAAAACAGGGAAACCGACATGTGGGGCACACCCGTCGGGACGACGTAGCGTAGACTAGTCCAATGGAGGAGCTGGCCCACGACCTCCTCGCCACCGACAACCGTTCATCTGGGTCGTTGGGGCCAACAACGGGGCGCAGCTCCAGCACCGCCTCTGGACACGGCGACCGCGGTGAGCAACACGCTCATATCGTCGCTAGACACGATCAGTTTCAGTGTGCCGAGGGTGGCGTTAGTGTTGTGGCACGACCAACGGTATGTTTGGTTTGTGCCCAAGGTTGCCCCATCAAAGCATTGGTAGCCAAAATTTTGGTTCAGGTATTGGTTGCCCATGATTTGGCCGACATTGGCAAGAAAAATGAACTAGAGTTGGCCAGAGTTCATTGGCATGCCAAAGAAATGGCAACCATCCAAACAAAGATCAATCTTTGGGTCATGACCAAAATTTTGGTTGAGGTATTGGTTGCCCATGATTTGGCCGACATTGGCAAGAAAAATGAACTAGAGTTGGCTAGAGTTCATTGGCATGCCAAAGAAATGGCAACCATCCAAACAAAGACCAATCTTTGGATCATGACCAAAATTTTGGTAAGGTGCACTTTTGCCACAATCCAAACACATCCCAACACCCGGCTCGTCGAGGATGCACGGGGCGCCGCGACGCGTTCGCGGAGTGGTGTAGCGCGGCCAACTGCATCCTCTAGACCTAAGACCATGCCGGGTCGTCTTGCTTTTTCAATGACATGTGGGGATCGCATTTGAGCAAAGGGCATCTCCAACATTGCCACGACCGTAGCTAACTACCCTGGCACACCAAAGCCCTCGTCCCTCGCGTCGTCGCGCGGTGCGTTCCCAGCTGGCGCCAGCTGCCCGCATTCATGCCGTCCATTCGTATGTCGTCGTTAAGAGGCTCGGTGCGAGGAACCAACTCCAGCGACTTAATGACTTTTCGGACGCTTGGCCTCACCGGAATGCGCTACTTAAAGGGGCAACGCCCAGCTAACCTCCACACCATAGCGCATCGTCCTCCTACCTGGCACCACATCCGCCATGACCGCAAGTGCGAACACTCTGCGGGAGAGCTTGTCTTCGGGGATGAAGCTCAAGGTCGCCGCCCTCGCTAACGTCGCCTCTCACGACGCAATAGCGGCGTAGACGGACGCGGACGCGACCGCACAAGCGGTGGCCACACTGGCGGCCGACGACGGGAGCACCGTCAGCCACGCGTCCTACTTGCCGCTGTCCAACGTCCGGCACCGCCGAGGTCGGGGACTCCTCCGAGGATGAGTAGGGCATGGGAGGCGGCAGGGCATGGTGTGCCAACTGGCCGGTCCGTATCCCGTGTTCTACTCTTCCTCGCCGGAGGCCGCACCTTCACTTCACGGGTCTTGAACCCCGCCCCCGTACATAGAGATTGCAGATGGAGGACGTCGGTCGCCGCCGTAGAATAGGTTTAGGGTCGGGTTTCTTTTATTTTTCTGTCCTATAAAAGTTCGAAATGTAATGAAATCTGTCGTGTTTGCATTAATCTCGGCCGGTGTATATGAATTTTCACAATAATATACATATTGTAGGAGTACTAGCAAGATGCACGTGCGTTGCACGGAAGATCAAGATCTTGTGGGAGAAAAGGATGAACGAGGGAAAGCCTTATACGCAAATGTGGAGAGGAGTGCGGGTAAATTGTCATAGTTTCCTTCCTATCCATTAGATATAGATCGGACGCCTATATTACAGGATGACAGGCACACCATCATCACCAACTCTGCTTTTTATTGAACCGAGACAAATCTAAAAAACCCAACTAAGCCAACCTCCCAGCATATCGCGCGGGAAGAGACCCGGCCGCGCCGTTTTAGTCAGGATTACCGGATTACTATTAGTAGTATCGATGGATCGCGCGAAGCAACAAAAAATTTTTGAGGGGGCGAAGCACCTAGTTTAAAAGGAAAAAAGGCGGTACACTCACAACACTCCTGTCGCGGTCGCATTGCACCCCACACATGTTCGGTCCTGCACACGGCTCACGCAAACGGAACGTGCTTCGGCTTGCCTCTTCACTGACACGTGGGACTGCACTTGGAGAAACCGACCATGCGCCAAACTCCCCGCCCACCGCAAAAATCCTCCCCCCCACACACACACACAAAAATTCCCCCAAATCTGATTCAACCGCCCTTCAGCCAAATATTAACCAAACCCCCCCCCCGCCCCCTCAACTCCATTCACACCACCAAAGCCGCCCTCCCGCCCGCCGCCGATACGCCGGCGCCATGTTCGCCGAGGGACGACGGTGATCCTCTCGCCCCACGTGACGCTCAGAGACTGCCGTCCTCTAGCAGCGCCGCCACCTCGCCTACGTTCTTGTGGGGCGCGACGGCGTCAGCGCCGCCACCCATTGGCGGCGTCAGTGTGGAGACGCACGGCGGTCAGCTTCTTCCACGGCACGCGCATTCTAGGCGAGGCCCCGTTCATGTCGGTGTAGCGCTGAATGTTAGCTGATAGACGTTGTTAATCTCACTATTTGCCGAAGTAGTTTACTGTCAATATGCTCTGCTTAAGAAGCTTCCTTGCCCTGTTCTGCACTCATTGTTGTCAAGGCCGTTCAGCAGTTGTTGCTTGTCCATGATCAGAGGAACTGCATCTTTAACCTTCTGCTCTGCATCTTCCTCTTCTGCCGTTCCTCCAGTTACTTGTCCAACACCCCAACCTGCTGGTATTGGGATTCCTCGGCTAACCAAATAATCAGCGTAGTTGCATTCCCCCACATCAGCAACTTCCCGGAAATACAAATCACATGAATCTTCCCTTTTCTGTATGAATCAAATTGGAAGATCATCAACCAAACTATTAAAAAATCAGCACCTGAAAGCAGCAGAACAACACTTAAACATATTATTACCCCATGATTCAGGCATTTGTAGAAGACTCGACCAGGGTTGCGGATTGTGGTTGAGACGCGACGGATGACTCTGCGTGATTCGCAGCAGTGCCACCACACCAACGGCAGCGGGTTGCGATGAGCAATCGGCTGCGATCTTGTGTGTCGGCGGGGTGTGATGAGACCCAAGCGATGGTGCGGGTGGCGACTTGGCGATATCTGGTTGTTGCTGCTGAAGAGCGGTGGATGAGCAACCAGCGGACATGGTTGCTGCGCCGAGCTTCGATGCTAGGCGAGTAAGTAGAGAAGAGGAGAAGCGAGCGTTGGATATGTCAGTTTCATTACTTGCAGAGTAGCATAGCACCATATATAGTCATAGTCTAGGTTTGGATTCGAACCAGCTACACGAGCACGTCTTTCTTTTTTCTAAAACTCGGCAACGTCTCTTTACTGGTACACTAGCTTGTTCTGTACGCCTTCCCAAGTCTTTGATTTTCATTCCATTTTTTTTGCGAGGAAGGAAGGAGGACAAAATTGAGAGTTCCTCGGACTCGAACCCAAGACCTCTCGGTTGAAAACCAAGGGTGCTAGTCACTTATGTGGCTTAACGTTCCTGTGAGGAGGACGGCAGATTTAACGATTTTCCTCGCAATTTTCTTCCTATATATAAAAAGTATGCTACTTGGTGTCCGCTTAGTCAAAAAACAATTGTGCCAACCTTGACCGTTGGATTGACATTCAACGTCTGTCGTGTTTCTTGATCTCTTCTTCCTCGAGCCGCCAAAGCCAAACCAGCGCCCGGGACCGCCGCCTCCGCCTCCCACGGCTGGTTGTGATCTTCCCGGCTCCTGTTAGTTCCTCGCCCGAGGCCTCACCATCGCCCTCCGCCTTGGTTCGCTCATCCTTGGGCCGCCCTACGGTGTTGTCAACATGGTCAACAACCAAGAGGAATAAAGAGATTTGTACATGGTAAGGATGCGGTAGGGATCCAAAGCAGCCTGCTGCAGTAATTTTGTTTTTTCGGACGGAGAAGGGTATCAACTGGGTTGTGCGGGACCGTGGCCTGTCTAGCCTGTGCTTTTATTTCATATGTTTAGCACATGACCAGCCCAGTTTGTTTTTTCCTTTCTGAAAAATGGCTAGCCAGCTATTTTGTTTTTTGCAGAATAACCAACATAGGCCTACTTGCTTTTCTATGCCCTGCTGGGCCGGAAATCTTTCAAGACGAGGAGGGATGCATTTTGCCCAGAAAATGGGCTATAAGTAATAAGAAATGGGCTATAAGTAATAATAAATGGGCTGTAAAATGAAAAAATACAGCAAACAGGCAATTAGTTCCAAAATACTGTTTTCTTTCGGATTTTGATATTTTAAATTTCATTGTTTTTAAAGGGTAAAATTTCATTGAATTTAAATTAAGGTATATTTAGATTTAAAATTAATTTGAATCTGGCTAGAAATTTCGGGTTGTATGTTGTTTGGGACAGATTTGGAGGCTGACTTGTGGGTCTACTAGGTTGACGTGTACTTTGGCTTTGTCAACTTAGTCCACAAACGATTCTAGCAGCAGTGACCGTTGGATGTTAATCCAACGGCCGTGCTTCTTCTTCAATATCTGATCTTCTTGCTCCAGCCGCCCAAACCAGCGCCGGTGGGACTGCTGCTCCGCCTCCGTGGTGGTTGTCTTTGCTGCCGCACGAGCCGCACCGCCCCACCCTACTTCATTCCTAGCCGTGCCATTCCTCTACTCACCCACACCTCCTATTATTCTCCGCGACGCAGCCGGACCATAAACCTCAGTACTCCCCCGCGCAGGCAACCATTGCCGAGTCTTCCCTGGCTACGTGTCGTTCCCTTCCTAGGCCTCGCCGTCGTCCACCGCCATGGTGCTCTCGGCGCGGCCTGCTCAAGGTGTTCAACGAACGACATCCATCGGCCGTGGACTGTACGCGCAAAATAATGATTTCTCCACCTGACAGCTGGGACCCACTGGAAGGGCCTCTGTATTTCACGAAAAAATGTTCCCCCCGCTGACATGTCGGACCCACCAGCTATATCTTCGCACGCAAGGAAGTGCCTCCTTATTACGCATAAAAAATGAATACCCACCCTGCTAGCTGGGACCCACCATAGTGGGAGGATGACTTGTGGGCCAACTAAGTTGACTGGGATGGAGGGCTTTGTCAACTTAGTCAATATGAACGATTCTAGCTCCAGTGACCGTATGATGTCCATCCAACGGCCATAGTGCTTCTTCAACCTCTGGTCTTCTTGCTCCAGCCGCCCAAATTAGCGCCGGTAGTGCTGCATGCTCCTGCCTCCCGTGGCCGGCTATGCTGCCGCGGAGGCCTCACCGCCCCCTACTATTCCCACCGCTGGCCAGGCCCTGCGGCGACGGCAGCCTCCCACCGCAGCCGAACCAGTGAATCCTCGTACTCCTCTCCGCGCGGGCTTCCACTGTCGCGTCTTTCCCGGCTCCGCGTCGTCCCCTTCCTAGGCCTCGTCGTCGTCCACCGCCGTGGTGCTCTCGGCGCGGCTTGGTCAACATGATCAAGGAACGACTTCCATCGGACGTGGACTGTACGTGAAGAGGCTGACAGCTGGGTCCACGGCCGCAGCAAGGAAGTGCCTCCTTATTACACGGAAAATAATGATTCCTCCACCTGACAGCTGGGACCCACCGTACGGGCCACTGTATTTCGCAGAAAAAATGTTTCCCCCTGACTGTTGGGACCCACCAGCTTCATCTTCGCACGCAAGGAAGTGCATCCGGGCAAAAAAAAACTATTCGCCCCCCTGACTGTTGGGACCCACCAGCTACACCTTCGCATGCAAGGAAGTGCGTCCGGGCAAAAAAAAACGATTCGCCCCCCCTGACTCCTGGGACCCACCAGCTACATCTTTGCAGGCAAGGAAGTGCCTGACAGTCGGGACCCACCTGGTCGAAGCGTACGTAGCGTTGTCATCCTGGTCACGAACGTGTACGTACATACTGGTCGATGTAGAGGCGCGCACGTGTTGTAGTAGAGGCGCGCACGTGTCATAGTAGAGGCGCGCACGTAGTATGTACACGTACATACAGCGGCCAGGGTGCAAGAAAGAAAATACGGACACGTATGTGTACATACGGGCGGGGTATCGAACGCCTACACAAGATACGTCACGCCGGGCTCGTGTACATGGCTGGGTCGGAACGGAGAAACAGCGTCGTCGTCGTGTTCATGGGGAGGCAACGGAATACTTCATGTTCATGGGGAAGCAATGGAATGCGTCGTGTTCATTAGGAGGAAACGGAACGCGTGGGAGCCAACCGGCTGGGTCAGAACGGAATGTGTGGTCGTGTTCATCGGGAGGGCTTGGACGGAACAGGCGATGGAAACGAGGCCTGGCATACCGCACAACAGAGTAAACGGCCTTGTGTTCGACCGGCCACGTTCGAAACGGGATCCTGTTCCTCGGGAGGGTCAGCGTCGCAAAACGGAGGAAACGAACCTCCTACGGTCGAAACGGGGTCTGTTGATCGGGAGGGTGTGGCGCATCGCAAAACGGATTTAAACGGACCTCCTACGGTCTAAACGGGGTCATGTTGATCGGGAGGTGTGGCGTACCGCAAAACCGAGGAAACGGTCTTGTGTTGGAGCGCCTGATCAAAGCGGGGTCCTGTTCATCGGGAGGGTGTGGCGACCGCAAAATGGGACTCCACGGATCTGTTCATCTCCACCGTCGACCTCCTCCGCCTCCACAGCTACCGTCAACCTCCTCCGGCCTCCACGGGCTCCTGCTCATCCAGCCTCCACCGCGCTACTCCACCGCTCCTGCTCAACCACCCCTCCACCGCTCACTGTTCATCCAGCCTCCACACCACGGGTCCTGTTCAACCACCCTCCACGGGCACCCTCCACCGTCTCACTGCTCATCCAGCCCTCCACACCATGGGGTCTTGTTCATCCAGAGGCAACGCCACCGCCACCGCTCATCCAATCCCCCGCCATAACGCCACTATTCATCCAATCGATCGGCTTGATTAGCAGCAGAGCGGCGAATCGCCGATCGGGTTCGATTAATAGCCATCGATAGATCGCTCGGGTTCGAGAACGCGTAGCCTGCAGGCAATCGCCGGGTTCGATTAGAGCCCAACGCCCGCCGGGTTGATTAGAGCTAACGCCGCACACACGCAGCGTCGTGTACGAGAGAAAGCGCGCATCGCTCGCCCCGACCTCCCACCAGAACCGCAACTCCTGAAATTTTCCTCGCCTCGCTTCTACCATAGTTTTTTCCGTCATGGACGGCCCAAAGAATGTCATGCAGCTGCGTCTCCGGCCCGCCCAGGACGAAAAGCCCATTTTCTGTCATGATTTTTTGTCATAGAAGTAGGAGCTCACCACATATATGATGATACCGGGTTTTTTCACAATTATCGTCATAAAAGTGTCATATGTATGACAGAAAAAAAATTCGTTCGGCCCAAAATGTCACGGATGTATCTTTTTTTTTGTAGTGTAACTCGGTAGAGGAAGACAGCTACGGCAGCGGCGGAGTGAAGAAATCCGCAACTGGCACGAGTACGACGGCGACGAGGTCGAGGCAGTGAAGCTCTTCCTCACCGATGGCGATGAAGTAGTGGCGGCGCTAGGGTTTGAGAAGCTCGAGCGGGAGTGAGAACGAGCGGAGTAAAAACGAAGTGAGGAAGAGGCAGGGGTATTTATAGTGGGAGTGAAAAACTGTACGCCTAAGGAAATCGGACGAACGTGCCCCTGGCCCTTCTCATTCGCTTGACATGTGTCACCCACGTACTGAGAGGTGGCGATCGTGTAGGATCATGGGTGAATAGATAAGTATTGTCGTGGGATGCGGAACGGTTTGAGCGGCAAAGCCGAAAATTTAGAGAAGATAAGTTAAAAGTTCCGTTCGCAATTTCTTCAGCTGTCAAGGACACAGTGAAGATTTTGAACGAGTTTCAAATAGAACGCATATGAAGAATTTGTGAACAGACTCGGTTGAGTTTAGCATAGAAAGGGAAGGGTCCGATCACATTCACTTAGCAGAAGAAATCAACTTGAAGAATTAGCAATAAGTGAATGTTGTAGAGGACATAAACTCATATATATATATATATATATATATATATATATATATATATATATATATATATATATATATATATATATATATATATATATATATATATATATTCAAATGAAGAACAACCACGGAGAGTGAAGACAATGCAAAGATGAAGAATTTGAAAAACTGAGGAATTTCAAAAACGAAGAAAAACTCAAATTGAAGATTTTCAACTTTGGTTTGTGGCGTAACCCACCGTATAAGAAAGCTGATTTCAGACACCGCGTACAATTGTCGTAGGGCTCTGAGAATCAATTTCTTCATTAATTTCTTCACACTTAGAGGTTTAGTCTTCATTGATTGAAGAAGAACGTTACTTTTTGTGTTGCGCATCTAAGTCATCAAGTCAGCATAAGTGTTAGGATGTGTGTCCATTTTAGAGAACATTCAAAGATTCAAGGATATTTAACTCACACCGCAACTTGCTAAATCTCTTCTCATCCAAGGGCTTAGTGAAGATATCGGCCAGCTGGTCTACAGTGCTAACGTGGTCGATGGAGATGTCGCCCTTCAACACATCATCACGAAGAAAATGATGACGAATCTGGATGTGCTTTGTCTTCGAGTGTTGAACTGGGTTATGAGCAATCTTGATAGCGCTCTCATTGTCGCAGTAGAGAGGCATGTTCTTCACGTTGATGCCATAGTCCTTGAGTGTTTGCTTCATCCATAGTAATTGAGCACAGCACGATACAGCAGCAATGTACTCAGCTTTTGCAATAGAGAGAGATACGCAGTTCTGTTTCTTCGAGGACCAACAGACCAAAGATCGTCCGAGGAAATGGCATGTGCCTGACGTTGACTTGCGGTCCACACGATCACCAGCATAGTCAGAGTCTGAATATCCAATGAGATCAAATGAAGAGCCCTTGGGATACCATAATCCAAGTGTTGGTGTGTGAGCTAGATATCGAAGAATATGCTTCCCAGCCTTATGGTGTGATTCCTTCGGTGTAGCCTGAAATTGAGCACACATGCAAACACTAAGCATAATATCCGGCCTAGATGCACATAGGTACAATAAAGAGCCAATCATGGAGCGGTATACCTTTTGATCAAAGTCTTTACCATTTTCATCAGTGCATAGATGGCCATTTGTGGGCATTGGAATTTTGACCCCTTTGCAATCTTGCATGCCAAATTTCCTCAATACATCTTTGAGGTATTTCTCCTGAGATATGAATATGCCATTGCGCTGTTGACGAATTTGAAGACCTAAAAAGAATTTCAATTCTTCCATCATAGACATTTGATATTCTTCAGTCATCATATAGGCAAATTCATCACTGTATCGTTGGTCAGTACAGCCAAAAATGATATCATCAACATAAATTTGGCACGCAAACAATTCACCATCATAAGATTTAGTGAAAAGAGTTGGGTCAAGTGAACCAGGTTTGAAGCCTTTCTTCATGAGGAATTCCTTCAAAGTATCATACCACGCCCGAGGGGCCTGCTTGAGGCCATACAGGGCCTTATTGAGTCTGAAGACTTTGTCAGGATGCTTTGGATCTTCCAAACCTGGGGTTGAGCAACATATACTTCTTCCTCAAGCTTACCATTGAGGAATGCACTTTTCACATCCATTTTTTGTAAGATAATATCATGATGGTTAGCATAAGCAAATGTCTGTGAATAGCCTCAAGTCTAGCAACAGGTGCAAAAGTTTCATCGAAATCAATTCCTTCAACCTGTGTGTAGCCTTGAGCTACAAGCTGTGCCTTATTCCTCACCACAAGGCCATTTTCATCTTGCTTGTTGTGGTAGATCCACTTTGTGCCAATGATGTTGTGCTTGCGAGGATCTGGACGTTTGACCAGTTCCCATACGTTGTTGATCTCGAACTGATGTAATTCTTCTTGCATAGCTTGAATCCACTCAGGCTCCAGAAATGCTTCATCTACCTTAGTGGGCTCTGTGATAGAGACAAAAGCAAAGTGCCCACAAAAGTTAGACAAATGTGAAGCTTTTGAGCGTGTGAGAGGACCTGGTGCTTCAATGTCATCGATGATCTTCTCGACTTGCACTTCGTTTGCAATGCGAGGATGAGCGGGTTGTCTTCGAGGAATTTGATCCGCATTTTCTTCAGGAGCATTTTCCTCAGCACCGTTTTCTTCAGGTGCACCAGCTCGACGTTCTTCACGTTCTGGAATGAATTCTTCAGCAGATTCTTCGGTAAGAATGACATCCTCAGTAGCCTTGAACTTGATAGATTCCTCAGGTGCTGGTTCATCTAACACAGAAGGTAGGTGCTCTCTTTGCGAGCCATTAGTTTCATCGAACCGCACATCTACAGTTTCAACAACCTTGTGCAGAACGTTGTTGAAGACTTTGTAGGTGTGCGATTCTTTTCTGTAACCAAGCATAAAACCCTCATGTGCTTTCGGTGCAAATTTAGAATTGTGATGAGGATCTCTAATCCAACATTTAGCACCGAAGACTTTGAAGTAACTCACATTGGGTTTCTTGTCAGTGAGGAGTTCATAAGCAGTCTTCTTGAAGAATTTGTGAAGATATACTCTGTTGATGATGTGGCATGCAGTATCAATAGCCTCAATCCAAAAACGACGAGGCGTCTTGTATTCATCAAGCATAGTGCGAGCCATCTCAACAAGAGTTCTGTTCTTGCGCTCCACGACGCCATTCTGCTGAGGAGTATAAGGAGCAGATAACTCATGAGTAATACCAAGTTCATCAAGATAATCATCAAGACCAGAATTCTTGAACTCAGTCCCATTCTCACTTCTGATGTGCTTGATCTTCACACCAAAGTTGGTTGAAGCCCTCGAAGGAAATCATTTGAAACTTCCTGCATCTCATGTTTGTAAGTGACAATGTGCATCCATGTGTAACGAGAATAATCATCAACAATAACAAAGCCATATAGAGATGCATCATTTGTAACAGCAGAATAATTATTAGGACCAAAGAGATCCATGTGAAGCAATTCAAATGGTCGAGTGGTAGTCATGATAGTCTTCGTAGGATGCTTGGCCTTTGTCATTTTTCCAGCTTCACAGGCTCCGCATAAGTGATCCTTGAGGAATTTGACATTCTCAATGCCAATGACATGCTTCTTCTTCGCAAGCGCAGTAAATTCCTCATGCCAAGATGACCAAGTAAATCGATGCCATAGCCAGCCTTCTGAAGCTTTTGCAAGTAGGCATACGGCTGGTTGTGGTCCTGTAGAGAAACCAACAATGTACAAGTCTCCTCTCCTAAAGCCTTCGAAGAATTTGGAATTGTTAGCTTCCATGATCACAACACAACAATATTTGCAAAAGACAACAACCATATCGAGATCACAAAGCATTGAGACAGACATGAGGTTGTATCCTAAGGACTCGACAAGCATGACTTTGTCCATGTGTCGATCCTTTGAGATCGCAACCTTACCTAGACCCAATACCTGACTTTTGCCTTTGTCAGCGAAGATGATATGCTTCAGATGTGACGGTGGTAACGGAGCATCCATCAATAGATTCTTGTCACCAGTCATGTGATTTGTACATCCACTATCGAGGACCCACTCATTGGCTTTTGGTTGATCATCCTGCAGATGAATTAGTGCAACTTACAAACTCATATACTTCATCAGTGAAGAATATGACATCAATATCATCAGATCAATCTCATCAAGCAATAGAACAGATAAAACAGTATGAGGACGTGAGAAATGAAAGTTCATTTCTTCATGATTAGCCTGCGACCTTTCAGGCAATGTTCAGGTCTCCAGCAAATTCTTCAGACGTTTTGAGCACGTCTGGAGACCCGACCTGTGACGCCCCAACACCGGAGCTTCAGTTGCCTTCCAGGGTTTCCGAGTTTTGCCATGTGGTTTGTTTTGTTTTTGCATTGCATCATGTCATCTCTTGCATTGCATCATGTCATCATGCCATCATTCATTATTTTTTTAAAAAAAACTCTTCTAAATAAATTGTATGGATTTCTCGATCCATTTAAACCGAGGGATTCACATGGTGTTTTCTCTTTATAACATATCCTCCCAATATTAGGGTGCTATATAAATATTCCATTAATTGGAAATCATCATAACACACTTGCAAAATAATTCCAATGCCCTTTCTACTTCAAGTTTGGTCTCCAAACCTTGCCATTTTTATTCTATCATTTTCCGGAGTTCCACCAAAAATCATTGGATCATTTTTGTTAAATTCCTCATATTTTTATGAGTCCGGGAAAGTTGCCCTCCTGCCCAAATTCTTCCTCTAACCTTCTCTTCTCTCTTTTCTTGCTCTTTCTTTCTCTGTTATTTAGAGAAAAGAGTTTAAAGAGAGGGAGAGCCCAGCCGGCCCTGGCCTTTCTCCTCCACCCAGGCCGGCCCACCAAATCCCTTGAGGCCCAAGGCCCAGGCGGAGCCGCCTCTAACCCTAGCCCGCAGCACCTCTCCTCCCCTCGTCCTCCTCCTGCGCCGCAGCGCCGAACCCGCCTCCTCACCCGATCCCATCTCCCTCGTCGCGCCTGCTCGCGATCCCTCTCCCTTTTCCCTCGCTCCTCCCTCGCTAGGCCGGATCCCTTCTCCCCATCGCTTCTCTCCCGATCCCCTCATCTCTCCCGTCGCCTAAGCGCCCGAGGAGAGGAGCTCCTCGAGCACCTGCTACTCCTCATCCGGCGTGCCCGACGCCGCCGGGCAGCAAAGAATCGCTGCTGCACCCTCTCGCCGACCCTGCGCCACCTCGTCGCCGTCCCGCGCCTCTCCACCTCGCCGGGCCAGGACCATCTCGCCGAGCTCCTCCGCATCTCCCCCTGCCTCGACCCTGCTTCGCCTCTGCACCGCGCCGCCCCGTCGACCCTCCGCGTCCTCCGCCATCAAGCCGGCCGCCGCCCTACGCGGACGACCACGCCGGCCTCTCCTTCCTCCCATCGCTTGGTCCGCCCACTCCATCCCGATGCTCGCTGGAAACCCCTCTCGCCGCTCCATCGTGCTCGGAGGTCAGGGCCGCCATGGACGAGCCTCGCGCCCTGCTTGAGTCACCGGGCCAGGGATCGCCGATGCCGCCCCTGCTGCCGGGAACCTTGTTTTCGGCTGTTTCCGTCTCGGCGCCATCATGGAGACCATGGCTATCACCGAGACCCGGTTCCGTCAAGACGTACACGGAGATCCAAGTCAGAAACTACCGATGGCCCTCCAAGTTCAACGTGGAACCCGGGCGCCGAATCCGTCAAGTTCGTCACGACCGTGAACCACTACCGTCGACTCAAGACTCCGTGGACGGCAAGTCCTCGTCGTGATCCCGAACATCTACGGAGATTGTGCAACTAAGAACGTGAACGACTACCGCCGCCAAGTTCGCGAGTACCTCTACCGCCGCCTCACCGGATCGTCAAGTACCTCTTGAAAACCGACCGTGAACGACTCCTTCGCTTCACGAACTCGAACCGTCCCGCTTGAACGCTCGAAGGTATAACCCGAGACGACCGCCGTGATCAAATCATCCTTGCGATGCCCTCTTTTGCCATGCCACCGTTCCGTGGGAACCCGTATCCGGATCACCCACCATCCTCGCATGACTCGCTCACGCCCACTTCTTTTCACCGGTATCTCCATTAGCTACCGGAACCGATATGTTGCCGTGGCACCCCTTTCTTCCACCACGGTGGCATAATGCTTCATAATGCTTTTGTCAACGTTTTCATAAAAAATTGCATAAAAACTTGCACTTGTCATCCGCATCATGATAACAACATTAATATGTTTATAATTGTTGTTTGCATTAATTTGCTTAAATGCCTTGCTAAAATGATTTATTTCATAACTAAATAACCGTAGCTCGGTTTTAAATAATTTATATATGTAGATGGGGTAGAAAAATGCCTAGTTTAACTTGGTATACTTTATTTGCATGTTTAACAACTCTAAAATATGCTTTAGGTCAGATCTGTTCCGAATCTAAAATATTGCTCATGAGGATTTTCCGGAATTGTTGTTTGTTGTTTCCGGCCTCATTTAATCTTGTCTAAATAGTTAGTTTCATTATGCTCCACCTCTTGCCATGTTTAACAACATTTAATATTGTTGAGTACCTAACCGAGAGAGAACTAAATAAGTGTTGTGGTGTTCCGTCAATATGCAACTCGTTGCATATTGAGCTCCACTTAATTTGTAGGATTGTTTGTGCATATTGCCATGCCATGCTATTTAAACCGGACATGCATCATACTTGATTGTGCATCATGCCATGTTTATGTGATGGTTGTTTACTATGTTGTTTGCTTCTTTCCGGTTTGCTTCTCTCGTTAGCTTCGGTTTCGTTCCGGAGTTGTGAGGATTCGTTCGACTTCGTCCGTTTGTCTTCTTCATGGATTCGTTCTTCTTCCCTGCGGGATTTCAGGCAAGATGACCATACCCTCGAAATCACTTCTATCTTTGCTTGCTAGATGCTCGCTCTTTTGCTATGCCTATGCTACGATGCCTACCACTTGCTATATCATGCCACCCACATTGCCATGTCAGCCTCTAACCATCCTTTCCTAGCAAACCGTTGTTTGGCTATGTTGCCGCTTTGCTCAGCCCCTCTTATAGCGTTGTTAGTTGCAGGTGAAGATGAAGTTTGTTCCTTGTTGGAACATGGAGATGTTGTTCCTTGTTGGAACATGTTTACTTGTTGGGATATCACAATATATCTTATTTAATTAATGCATCTATATACTTGGTAAAGGGTGGAAGGCTCGGCCTTATGCGGTGTTTTGTTCCACTCTTGCCGCCCTAGTTTCCGTCATATCGGTGTTATGTTCCCGGATTTTTGCGTCCCTAACGCGGTCGGGTGATTTATGGGACCCCTTGACAGTTCGCTTTGAATAAGACTTTTCCAAAGAAGGCCCAACATTGGTTTTACATTTGCCTCCTAGCCTTTTTCCCTTGGGAGTCGCGATCCCGAGGGTCATCTTTATTTACCCCCGGCCAATGCTTGTCTAAGTGTTGGTCCAAACTAGAGCCACTTGCGGTGCCGCCCGAGGCAACTTGGGG
Organism: Aegilops longissima; assembly: GCA_021605205.1. Taxonomy (NCBI): domain Eukaryota; kingdom Viridiplantae; phylum Streptophyta; class Magnoliopsida; order Poales; family Poaceae; genus Aegilops; species Aegilops longissima. The sequence goes on along the minus strand of CM038677.1, from coordinate 98,860,405 downwards.
TATCGTCGGTTGCCGACGTAGTGTTCATCCGGTCGTGGCTCGAGACGAGATACTGCGGCTACTATCGAGGGTGTCGCACGGGAGGTCTTGCTGGACTTGTTTTATTGCTGTGAAATGTCTTGTAGCCGGATTCCGAGACTGATCGGTCTTCCCGGGAGAAGGTCTATTCTTCGTTGATCGCGAGAGCTTATCATGGGCTGTTGGGACACCCTGCAGGGTTTGAGCTTTGAAAGCCGTGCCCGCGGTTATGTGGCAGATGGGAATTTGTTAATGTCCGTTGTAGAAAACCGAAGTTGATCTTAATTAAAATACACCAACCGTGTGCGTAACCGTGAGTGTCTCTTTTCGGGTTGATCGAGAGGAGAACACGGTTTCGGGTTATGTCGACGTAAGTAGGAGTTCAGGATCACTTCTTGATCATAGTTGTTCGACCGTGCTTTGCCTCCTCTTCTCGCTCTCTTTTGCGTATGTTAGCCACCATATATGCTAGTCGCTTGCTGCAGCTCCACCTAACTACCCTGTCCTACCTTTAAGCTTAAATAGTCTTGATCTCGCGGGTGTGAGATTGCTGAGTCCCCGTGACTCACAGATACTTCCAAACCAGTTTGCAGGTGCCGATGAAACCGTGCAGGTGATGCACCCGAGCTCAAGGAGGAGCTCGATGGAGATCTTGTTCTTTGTGTTGTTTCGTTTCAGTTGATCAGTAGTGGAGCCCAGTTGGGACGATCGGGGATCTGTGTAGCTTGTGGGGTAGTCTTCTTTTATTTTGGTTCCGTAGTCGGACCTTGATTGTATCTGTATGATGTAATGTTTTACTCATGTATTGTGTGAAGTGGCGATTGTAAGCCAACTATGTATCCTTTTCCCTTATGTATTACATGGGTTGTGTGAAGATTACCTCACTTGCGACATTGCTTTCAATGCGGTTATGCCTCTAAGTCGTGCTTCGACACGTGGGAGATATAGCCGCATCGAGGGCGTTACAAGTTGGTAATCAGAGCCTTCCCCGACTTAGGAGCCCCCTACTTGACTGTTTGCTGACGTTGTTGAGTCTAGAACGGAAAATGTTTTGAGTCTTAGGATTATATATATCGGAGAGTAGGATTCTTTTTACTCCTCGGTCCTTCGTCGCTCTGGTGAGGTATCCCGACGAGTTTTGACTCTTCTCTCCTCAAATTTCACTAAAAAATTTTTAGGATCACGTGGGTATCTTGGAATCGTTCGATGGTTTTGTGACGAGAACATTGTTCTTGGTGCCTCGACATTTAGGGGTTGTGGCGGTGTCCGGGAGTTGAGCTCCGAGGTGTTGTCCTCACAATTTTATCGTTGCAGTTCGGAATACCTGAGTTTTACCGACATCGAAATCTCTTTTGTGCAGTTGTTGGTGAGATAACCCTGATAGCCCGAGATTGTGGCGAAAAGGGAGTATTGCCATGACTTGTATAACGGATGTTTTTCAAGGTCGAGGTACACGATTTCGAGGATTTCTTGGTTATGTGTTGACGGATGGATACAATTTGGATCTAGGTATTGTTAGTTTGGGTGATATATTTTGTGTCCCTGATCCCCAACACCAGATTGCATAACCAGAAAGTTTCGGGAGTTTATAGGTGGGAATTCTAGTAGCTTACAGGATATCTTTCCGGCAGATGTATGATTTGAGATTGGGGTTCAACGTCTAGTGGTCCGCCCATTCACGGTCGATTTACAGTGGTCGCGAGACGTCTTAAAGAATCCTTGGCTATGCTGATTCGGGACGTCTTGTTTGTCATTCGTGACGTCCGCTATACGTCGTGTCCGTGTGGGCCCCACCACGAACACTTTGGGCGAAATCTCTATCATGTGTTTGTTCCGGCTCATTCTTGAAGCCAATCCTTTGTTTTTGTTTTGTTTTGTGGTATTCGAGTTGCTTCAATGCCAAGTGTCGATTCCATACCTTTCCTAATTGGTGTTCTCATATTGCTATGTGAATACTAATCCTTCTTGATCACTGAGCCTGTCATGTTAATTCTTTTCCAACCGGCGTGCTTCTCTTCAAGTGAATCCGATCATTCCAACATTCGCAAGATCAATTCTAAGCTTTTTCTTAACGGTGTTCGTTTCATCCGACCCAAGTTGTTTTGATTTCCCGCCCTCCCACCCTTTCTTCTTCAAGGACTCAGATTTCTTAATCTAGTATCCATTTTTTTTATTGAGTGAAGTTTCTTCATTCTTTTCCTTTAATGTTTTATCCAGTGATTTCTCATGAAGACGCTAAGGAAGCTTTAACCTTATCATTGTTCCATTCTAATTTTCTTCTCCGGCGGACTCAAGTCAAGTTTTCAGTGTTGATCTTATTCTTTTCATCATTTCAAATGCTTTCTCATGTCGGTGCATCTCTTAATCTTTCACTTCTTGTTATTCAATTGTTCCGGAGTGTTGAAGTTATCTCAGAAGATTCGTGTTTCCATTCTTAATCCGTTCAAGCTATTTCGAGGTTGCTATCTCATGCAAGCCATTTAATTCTACCGGTGCAATATCTATTTCAAACAATTGTTCAACGGTGGTTATTTTGAGTGGGCCCTAACCCACAGGTCTTTTTCCAGGATCTTACCTGACTCTTTTATTTTTCAAGAGCTATTCCCAAAGTCATTGCAAAGTTTGACGTAAGAATGAATTATCATCAGTCTTGGTTTTCTCCAAGATCTTCCAAATTATTTTCATTGTTGGTTCAACCTTCCTAATTTTCATTCCGGAGTGCTTCAAGATTCATGGTGATGTTTCTCGTCGTCATTCTCGAATTTTGAAGACCGAAGAAGAGTTTCTCTTAAATCTTGCTCTATTCACTTCAAGATTCATGGTTATAGCTTTGTGCCATCCTCATAATTGTTTTGATTGTGAGAATTCTTTTAACCCACCCGGAGCATTTCAGGAGTCTTTTCAATTTGATTCTTCGGAGCCCATCATCTCAGAATTATTCATTCAAGCGTTCAACTCTGGTTTTCCAAATCTCACCGGTGCATCGTCGAAATATCCTCTAATCAGTTCATGATCTCTTCGTTCTCATGTATCTAAATTTTGTCAAGCACCTTTATTCGTTTTACAATTCCTCCCCGTGAATTGTGCCTTTGCTACGTTCATTCTTAATTATTATGGTGGTTTGTTCAAGAGTTCTCTTCCTTCGTTATCATATAGACTCATTCGTTCTTTCCAATCCTACCGGTGGTTCGTTGAAGACCTTCCCAAGTTCGCGCCATATCTATCTTAATCCTTTCTACGAGAATAAGTAGTATGCCAAATCCATTGCTTGTCATCAATTCAATTGGTGAAGGATGAGCATAATGTAATTCTTGTTCTTGTTTCTTCCAAGTGAGTTCAATTCCTTATTCCGGAGGATCATCAAAATTCTTGATTTCATTTGTTCATCTTTCTTTCCGGAGTTCCAAGTTTTCTCGGCTATATCATTTCAAAGCTTCATCTTATCACTGCAAGGCTTCACCTTGTATTGTCAACTTCTCTTTCTTTTATAATCCTTTTGTTTACCGGAGTTCTTCATGGAGGCTCTACATGGTGCTTCCTCTAGGATTCTTTTCATTCTTCAATTGTTCTTCAAGATTTCTCTTGGAGTTAAGATCCGCCAAGCTATACTCAAAAATAAGCATGGTGCTCAACACATGTTTTGTTTTGAGGAGTTCAAGTATTCTTCTTCTTGCATTTCGAAGTGCAATTTGTTCTACCTTATCATTTGAGGTGGTGTTATGTCATTCTCGACAATTTGAGTTCGTGTTTCATGATTCACATGTTGTCAAGAATGAGGTATTTTAAATCCATCAAATCTCTTCATTGGAGTTGTCTTGGGCTATATTTCACCTAAAGCTTTCCCTAAGGATTGTTGCTATTTATGGTGCTTATAAATGACCCAAGTTCTTCATGTGTCCTCCCGGTGAAATAAGTTTCTCGTCTCCTTGTTGATATCAATCCAATCGTTTGTTTCCGTTGGTGGCAGAAGCTCACCTCATAATGTGGAGATGTTTCCATAAGCCCACTACAAGCTTATTCATTTCTTTGTTGGTTTTCCAACAACTCCGTTCAATTCTTCTTTGCAAGGATGCTTTTCAAATTCATTTGTGGTAGAAGTTGTCATTTTCTTCTCCATCCCTTTATCCCAACAATCTAGATTCTATTCTTTCGTTTCGAAGGCATTGTGATGTTGCTATTTTCACCCATCATCTCGTTTTGCCAGGACCATGTGCTTTTTCTTGTTTATCGATTTAACCGGAGTGTTGTGTCTTCTCTTCAAGTTCTTTTCATCTTATCAAGTTTCCTTCTTCTTCCAATCGGAGAGCTGCCCAAATTATATCAATCTTATTCCTTCTCGATCTAGTTTTAACCGGAGTGGTTTCAGTATCTATGTTATCACTTAACCTCTGGGTTCTCGTCGTATCCCTTGTTCCTCTTTTCTAACAGAGTGTTTTCAACTTTGTTCATCTTCGTTGTTTTCTTTCTTTCAAGTTTTTAAACCTCTCGAGGTTCATTGGTTTCATTCGTTTGTCAAAGAAGCAACTTTGTTTTACCTCTTCCTCTTCCGTTTTTTTTTCCGGTGCCATCCTAGATCTCGGGACGAGATCCTCTCGTAGTGGTGGAGTGTTGTGACGCCCCAGACCGGAGCTTCAGTTGCCTTCCAGGGTTTCCGAGTTTTGCCATGTGGTTTGTTTTGTTTTTGCATTGCATCATGTCATCTCTTGCATTGCATCATGTCATCATGCCATCATTCATTATTTTTTTAAAAAAAACTCTTCTAAATAAATTGTATGGATTTCTCGATCCATTTAAACCGAGGGATTCACATGGTGTTTTCTCTTTATAACATATCCTCCCAATATTAGGGTGCTATATAAATATTCCATTAATTGGAAATCATCATAACACACTTGCAAAATAATTCCAATGCCCTTTCTACTTCAAGTTTGGTCTCCAAACCTTGCCATTTTTATTCTATCATTTTCCGGAGTTCCACCAAAAATCATTGGATCATTTTTGTTAAATTCCTCATATTTTTATGAGTCCGGGAAAGTTGCCCTCCTGCCCAAATTCTTCCTCTAACCTTCTCTTCTCTCTTTTCTTGCTCTTTCTTTCTCTGTTATTTAGAGAAAAGAGTTTAAAGAGAGGGAGAGCCCAGCCGGCCCTGGCCTTTCTCCTCCACCCAGGCCGGCCCACCAAATCCCTTGAGGCCCAAGGCCCAGGCGGAGCCGCCTCTAACCCTAGCCCGCAGCACCTCTCCTCCCCTCGTCCTCCTCCTGCGCCGCAGCGCCGAACCCGCCTCCTCACCCGATCCCATCTCCCCTCGTCGCCTGTTCGCGATCCCTCTCCCTTTTCCCTCGCTCCTCCCTCGCTAGGCCGGATCCCTTCTCCCCATCGCTTCTCTCCGATCCCCCTCATCTCTCCCGTCGCCTAAGCGCCCGAGGAGAGGAGCCTCGAGCACCTGCACTCCTCATCCGGCGTGCCCGACGCTGCCGCCCGCTGCAGCAAGAATCTGCTGCTGCACCTCTCGCCGACCTGCGCCACCTCGTCGCCGTCCCGCGCCTCTCCACCTCGCGGGCCAGGACCATCTCGCCGAGCTCCTCCGATCTCCCCTGCCTCGACCCCTTCGCCTCGCACGCGCCACCCGTCGACCCTCGCGTCCTCCGCCATCAAGCCGCCGCCGCCCTACGCGGACGACCACGCCGCCTCTCCTTCCTCCCATCGCTGGTCCGCCCACTCCATCCCGATGCTCGCCGGAAACCCCTCCTCGCCGCTCCATCGTGCTCCGAGGTCAGGGCCGCCATGGGCGAGCCTCCGCGCCTCGCTTGAGTCACGGGCGAGGATCGCCGATGCCGTCCCGCTGCCGGGAACCTTGTTTTCGGCTGTTTCCGTCTCCGCGCCATCATGGAGACCATGGCCATCACCGAGACCCGGTTCCGTCAAGACGCACACGGAGATCCAAGTCAGAAACTACCGATGGCCTCCAAGTTCAACGTGGAACCCCGGAGCGCTCGAATCCGTCAAGTTCGTCTACGACCGTGAACCACTACCGTCGACCCTCGAAGACTCCGTGGACGGCAAGTCCCTCGTCGTGATCCCGAACATCTACGGGAGATTGTGCAACTAAGAACGTGAACGACTACCGCCGCCAAGTTCGCGAGTACCTCTACCGTCGTCTCACCGGATCGTCAAGTACCTCTTCGAAAACCGACCCGTGAACGACTCCTTCGCTCTACGAAACTCGAACCGTCCCGTTTGAACGTTCCGAAGGTATAACCCGAGACGACCGCCGTGATCGAATCATCCTTGCGATGCCCCTCTTTTGCCATGCCACCGTTCCGTGGGAACCCGGTATCCGGGATCACCCCACCATCCTCGCATGACTCGCTCACGCCCACTTCTTTTCACCGGTATCTCCATTAGCTACCGGAACCGATATGTTGCTGTGGCACCCCTTTCTTCCACCACGGTGGCATAATGCTTCATAATGCTTTTGTCAACGTTTTCATAAAAAATTGCATAAAAACTTGCACTTGTCATCCGCATCATGATAACAACATTAATATGTTTATAATTGTTGTTTGCATTAATTTGCTTAAATGCCTTGCTAAAATGATTTATTTCATAACTAAATAACCGTAGCTCGGTTTTAAATAATTTATATATGTAGATGGGGTAGAAAATGCCTAGTTTAACTTGGTATACTTTATTTGCATGTTTAACAACTCTAAAATATGCTTTAGGTCAGATCTGTTCGAATCTAAAATATTGCTCATGAGGATTTTCCGAATTGTTGTTTGTTGTTTCCGGCCTCATTTAATCTTGTCTAAATAGTTAGTTTCATTATGCTCCACCTCTTGCCATGTTTAACAACATTTAATATTGTTGAGTACCTAACCGAGATAGAACTAAATAAGTGTTGTGGTGTTCCGTCAATATGCAACTCGTTGCATATTGAGCTCCACTTAATTTGTAGGATTGTTTGTGCATATTGCCATGCCATGCTATTTAAACCGGACATGCATCATACTTGATTGTGCATCATGCCATGTTTATGTGATGGTTGTTTACTATGTTGTTTGCTTCTTTCCGGTTTGCTTCTCTCGTTAGCTTCGGTTTCGTTCCGGAGTTGTGAGGATTCGTTCGACTTCGTCCGTTTGTCTTCTTCATGGATTCGTTCTTCTTCCTGCGGGATTTCGTGCAAGATGACCATACCCTCGAAATCACTTCTATCTTTGCTTGCTAGATGCTCGCTCTTTTGCTATGCCTATGCTACGATGCCTACCACTTGCTATATCATGCCACCCACATTGCCATGTCAGCCTCTAACCATCCTTTCCTAGCAAACCGTTGTTTGGCTATGTTGCCGCTTTGCTCAGCCCCTCTTATAGCGTTGTTAGTTGCAGGTGAAGATGAAGTTTGTTCCTTGTTGGAACATGGAGATGTTGTTCCTTGTTGGAACATGTTTACTTGTTGGGATATCACAATATATCTTATTTAATTAATGCATCTATATACTTGGTAAAGGGTGGAAGGCTCGGCCTTATGCCTGGTGTTTTGTTCCACTCTTGCCGCCCTAGTTTCCGTCATATCGGTGTTATGTTCCCGGATTTTTGCGTCCCTAACGCGGTCGGGTGATTTATGGGACCCCTTGACAGTTCGCTTTGAATAAGACTTTTCCAAGAAGGCCCAACATTGGTTTTACATTTGCCTCCTAGCTTTTTTCCCTTGGGAGTCGCGCATCCCGAGGGTCATCTTTATTTACCCCGGGCCAATGCTTGTCTAAGTGTTGGTCCAAACTAGAGCCACTTGCGGTGCCGCCCGAGGCAACTTGGGGTATCGTCGGTTGTCCGACGTAGTGTTCATCCGGTCGTGGCTCGAGACGAGATACGCGGCTACTATCGTGGTGTCGGCACGCCGGAGGTCTTCTGGACTTGTTTTATTGCTGTGAAATGTCTTGTAGCCGGATTCGAGACTGATCGGTCTTCCGGGAGAAGGTCTATTCTTCGTTGATCGCGAGAGCTTATCATGGGCTAAGTTGGGACACCCTGCAGGGTTTGAACTTTCAAAGCCGTGCCGCGGTTATGTGGCAGATGGGAATTTGTTAATGTCCGGTTGTAGAAAACCCGAAGTTGATCTTAACTAAAATACACCAACCGTGTGCGTAACCGTGAGTGTCTCTTTTCGGGGTTGATCGAGAGGAGAACACGGTTTCTGGGTTATGTCTGACGTAAGTAGGAGTTCAGGATCACTTCTTGATCATAGTTGTTCGACCGTGCTTTGCCTCCTCTTCTCGCTCTCTTTTGCGTATGTTAGCCACCATATATGCTAGTCGCTTGCTGCAGCTCCACCTAACTACCCTGTCCTACCTTTAAGCTTAAATAGTCTTGATCTCATGGTGTGAGATTGCTGAGTCCCGTGACTCACAGATACTTCCAAACCAGTTTGCGGTGCCGATGAAACCTGCAGGTGATGCACCCGAGCTCAAGGAGGAGCTCGATGGAGATCTTGTTCTTTGTGTTGTTTCGTTTCATTGATCAATAGTGGAGCCAGTTGGGACGATCGGGGATCTGTAGCTTGTGGGGTAGTCTTCTTTTATTTTGGTTCCGTAGTCGGACCTTGATTGTATCTGTATGATGTAATGTTTTACTCATGTATTGTGTGAAGTGGCGATTGTAAGCCAACTATGTATCCTTTTCCCTTATGTATTACATGGGTTGTGTGAAGATTACCTCACTTGCGACATTGCTTTCAATGCGGTTATGCCTCTAAGTCATGCTTCGACACGTGGGAGATATAGCCGCATCGAGGGCGTTACACGACCCTGCATAAGAGATTAGTTCTTTTTCTTCACCACCCACATCTGAAGGGGTGGCAAAGAATTCATCACTCTGCGAGCACCATATGAGAAAGGAGGCATAGAAGCCAGTCCACTTTGTTTCACATAAGAGGGGTTAGGATAAGCATATGAATAAGCAGAGAAATTCTTCGAGGACTTATGAACATAATGATTAGAAGAATAATGCTCATATTCATAGCCCTTAGCTCTACCCTGCGAAACAGAGGGGTTAGCGCGATGATGATCGTATGAGGACTTTGATCCTTTTGAGGAATTTGATCCACGTGAGGAATTTGGTCCATATGAAGAATTTGATCTGGAGTTCCTATTCTTCACAGGTGGTGTCATGAGGACATTCACCTGAAGACTTTCAAGGCAACTTTTGGGAACCCAGATTTTCTTCATAGGGGAACCGTTCTGCAGATTAGTGCCAACATATCTAGCAAATACTTCACCATTCTGATTTTTGAACAGTTTATAGTTGAGTCAAATGACTCATCGGAAGAATGAGGAGATTCGCATGTAAAGCCAGATAAATTGGATGGATCAATCGAGGTCCTTTGCAGCAACCCATGAGGTTTTGGGGTACCGCTCGGGCTTCAATATGTTCCATCAGCATTGAGTTTCCTCTCAAAGGCAATACCCACTACTGGATGGTAAAGGCATGGTCGGCGGATGGCAAAGGCTTTGCCATCCGCCAAACAGATGGCAAACAGTTTGTGCGAAACCTTGCGGTAAAGGCTTCTTTGCCATCTGTTGGCTGATGGCAAAAGCAGTCAGGCTTTGCCATCTATTGGCAGATGGTAAAGCCTCTTAACGGGTTAGCCCGTTAGAAGGCTAACGGCATACTTTACCGTCACCAAATAGATGGCAAAGGTTGTAGCTCTTTGCCATCCGCCAAACAGATGGCAAAGGATGCATGCTTTGCCGTCACCGGTGATGGCAAGAGCTTTGCCATCCATTGGCAGATGGAAATGGGCCCAAATAGACCAGCCCAAATTTTACATGTAGATGACACGTGGCCTCTTTGCCATCTCGCCGGTGATGGCAAAGCTCTTTGCCATCTACCAAAGAAATGGCAAAGTGCCTATATTGCCCCATTTAATTTAATTTTTCTTATATCAATTCATTTTCACAGAAAATCAAACACAAATATATTTATATGACCAATATAGCATATTCAACACATATTACCAATAGTCATGAACACATATATATATCTAACACATGTTACCAATAGTAGCAAGTTTCATCCGTACATATACATAGTTTCATCAATATTACACAGTTTCATCCATAGGTAGCAAGTTTCACAAGGTCAAAACAAAAACTAAATACAAGCACTCCATCAACCTAAGCTTCTGTGATCTTAAGCAAATCTGTAAAATGGGAAAGAAGAAAGTTAGAAGAAGAAGACTAGAAGAAGAAGATTATTATGATGCAACTAAAATGTGAAGATTATTATGATGCAACTTATATCTGTAAAATAGGTCATTTTGGAGCTAAGTAAGGTCATTATGTCATCTAAAATCCAAAGATTTAGGTTAGATTTGGATTATTATATACTTTCTAAGAATTGGTTTAGATGCTAAGGATACCAATTCCCACAAATATCTATTAAATTTCTCCATCCTAAATGTGTGAACCTAGTGGGATAATATAATATCTTAGCTTGCAGAGGATCCGATGCTACTATCGGATTTAGCAAAAATAAAGATGATGAAGAGCAGCTTTCAAGTATTTAGTCTATAGACCATAGAACCCTCTGATGAGCTAATTAAGCTAAAGGAAATAAACCATAGATAAGAATACGAAACAATTATGAACATAATCTGGCGATATACTAAATAGCTTCATCAATAAGAGGCTCGCATGAGGCAAGACAAATACAAAATTATCCTTTAACCAGTAACATTTTCTACTAGCACGGTGACCAACTTAGACTAGAAAAATACAACTGAACTTTGCATTATCTAATAAGGTATAATGGATCTTTTTTCCATTCAAAAATAAAAGGAGCGCTACTACTGAAGGTTCTAAAATTGTACTTGCAGATGTTCGGGATCCTAACCTTACTTTCGTATCCTTTGGAATGTATACAGTTCTAAAGAGAATCACTCATATGTCCAAGGTTTGGAAACCTGAAAGTATTCTTCAGTTATAACTATCCCCAGGAAAACAGTGTCATCATTATATTTAGGAAGTTGACATGATGGCATTAAATAGAAGATACTCTACAAACAAACAGAAGTCATGGGAATTTTACAACCTTGTACTTAATGTCCTGAGCTCTACATGAAAGAAGCAACTGCAAAAGGCTATAAAATTCTGAAGTTGTAGAGCGAGGGAGCTCTCAAACAGTTCACAGCTAGTATGTAGCTAAAAACTTGAAATGAACATCTCGTGTGTTTGTACTACTTCTAATTAGTTCCTACAGTATAAATCTACACTATCATCCGAATCCAACTATCTAGTTGAACGCCTCATTTGGCAAAATAACTAACTCATGCTCAAGGCAAGGCAATGCACACACCAATTCTCGGCAATGGCAACAGCGATTTGTGCAGAAGTGTAACATTGTACTGAATCTGAGACCCTTATACTGGTCGTCCATCAAACAAAAATGCGAGAAGTACTAGACAAGTGCAGCAGCACCTAGGCGGTGGGGCGCCACGGCGTCATGGCAGTCTTGGAGGTGGAGGCGGGCGGCTAAGGTCATCTGGATAACGGTGTAGTTGTCCGAGCCGAGTGGACAGCAGCGACGGCCGTTGAGCGGCGCTGCCACGGCAGCCCGCCCACGGCCAGCACCAGCAGCCTGTCTGAAGCGGCACGGCCTCAATCTGTCCGTTCAACATCCCTCCCTAGAAGCTGCATCACACACAAAAAGGGGTATGCCGTGAGATCCAGGCTCTAGAACACAAGATCTGGATCTGGATCCGGAGCGGACGAGCGTGTCAGAGGAACGATGCCACTATGGTTGGCTGGCCAGAGGAGGCGAGTGGAGAGATCGGGACGGCGAGTGGCCGAGGACGGCGAAGGCGAGTGGAGAGGTCGCCACGAGGGACCGCACGCACGCTCCCTCCCCGACGGACGGCGACGGCGAGTGGAGAGGTCGCCGCGGGGGACCGCACGCATGCTAGGGAAAGGGGGGGCCTCCGCGGGCGGCGGGGTGGTGGGTTGGTGGGCGGCGGCGGGGTGGTAGGGTGGTGGGGCGGCGGCGGGGTAGTGTGGCGGCGGGGCGGCGGGGTGGTGGGGCAGCGGCTGGTGAGATGCGTGCAGATGCGTGGGAGAGGAGGGGAGAGAGGGAAGGGATAACCCCATAGTTTTTTTATCTGCAAAAAAATAACCCCATCTCTTTGCCATCTGCCAGCAGATGGCAAAGAATCTTTGCCGTCTGCTGGCAGATGGCAAAGAGGTGGGGCTGGTACACCGTTACACTATTGACGTCCACATGATTTGCCAACCTCTTTGCCATCTGCTGGCAGATGGCAAAGATTATTTGCCATCTGTTGGTAGATGGCAAAGAATTGGCTGATGGCAACCATGTTCTTTGTCGTCTGTCAGTTCTTTGCCATCTGTTTTTTATAAGCAGATGGCAAAGACGTTCTTTGCCATCAGCTGGCAGATGGCAAAGAGCTGGTTGATGGCAAATTCCCAGATTCCAGTAGTGACCCTCTTTCCTAGGGTTCCTGTTGAGGATCTGCTTTTTAAGCACATCACAAAGAGTCTGATACCCTTTGAGGCTTTTTTACATGCCTGTCATGTATAATTCCTTTAGCCATGCATCATCAGTGATACTAGCAATGTCCTTAGATGAGGAATTAGTAATAGCAGAGACAGGTGAAGAATTTGTAGCATTAGAAGCATTTGAACATTCAGGTGGAGAATTAGCAGATTCACGTTCAATGCACTTCAGACATGGAGGAACAAATTCTTCCTGAGTAGCGCTGATTTCTTGAGCAAGTAATGAATTGCGCTCCTTCTGAAGATCTTCATAATCCACTCTTTCCTTCTCAAGATCTTGCTTTCTTTGAAGAAATTCATAAGAAAGCTCCTCGTGATCAGATAAGAGAGTGTTATGATGACCTTGAAGGGTGTCAAACTTGGACTGAAGCGTCTGAAGACTTTCAGCCAAAGCTTTCGACTGATCCATTTCTTCACCCAACATATCATCGCTCTTGTTTAGCATGTATTGAACTTTTTCCAAAGCTCTTTGTTGTTTAGTGGCAAGGGAAGCAAGTTTGACATACCTGGGGCCAAATTCATCACCTGATTCATCATCACTAGATTCGGAAAGGTAGCATTCAGTTACCTTGGCACCCTCTGCCATAAGGCACGGTGAAGAGGATGATGATTCAGGTGCGAAAGTCATCTCTTTGAGAGAATCCTTGTAATCCTCAAACCAAGGATCATGACGAGTACGATGACCTTCGTAGACCTCAGAGAGCCGGTCCCAGATTAGTTTCGCGTGATTGAGATGCATGACGTTACTGAACTGATTTAGGACAAACAGGAGCAGATGGCATCATTCGTTGTGAGGTTGAGTAGAGTGTACTTGTGAATGTCATCAGCCTCCGCCATCTTGCATAGATCGGTAAGACCAATCTCGGTGACGGTCCATAGTTCGCTGTCCATAGCCATGAGTCGCTTCTTCATCATGTCCTTCCACCGAGGATACTCATGACCGTCAAAGATGGGGCAGGATACGATCCTCATTCCTGCAGTCGACATAACTAAAACTCCAGGCGGTTAAACCAAAATCACACAGAACAAGGGAGTACATTGCTCTGATACCAATTGAAAGTGCGTTATATCGACTAGAGGGGGGGAATAGGCGATTTTTATGAATTCTTCACTGAGGAATTTGCTGATGAGGAAATTCCTAAATGAAGAACTACTTGTAGTGGAATAAGTACTCAAAAGTAAACATAGCAGAACACAAGCATAGTCATCATGATGAAATGAAGACCAGCACAGAGTACAGAAAGCATAAGCACGGGATAACACAGGATGAAGACGGACAGACTGAAGAAATTGAACTGAGGAAATTGAGAAAGTCTTCAGTCAAAGTCTTCAAACAGATATGAACAAGCACACAACAACAGAAATAAGGAAATGAAAGAGTTGAGGAAATAGAACCAGTAAGCTTGGTGAAGACAATGATTTGGTAGACCAATTCCAACTGATGTCTCAGTTGTACATCTGGTTGGAGCGGCTGAGTATTTAAACTCGAGGACACACAGTCCCGGACACGTAGTCCTCTCCGTATTCTCCTTGAGCTAAGGTCACACAGACCTCACCCAATCACTCGTGGTAAGTCTTCAGGTGACTTCCAAAACTTCACAGACTAGGTCACTCGGCGATCCACAATTCCTCTTGGATGCTCTAGACCATGACGCCTAACCGTCTGGAAGAAGCACAGTCTTCAAAGGTAACAAGCGTCGGATCCACGCAGGATCACTCTCTTCAGTGATGCTCAATCACTTTGGGTTGTAGGTGTGTTGGGTTTGGGTTTTCCTCACTTGATGATTTTCGCTCAAAGTCCTCGAAGGATGGGATGCTCTCAAATGACAAGTGTCAGTTTCTCTCGGAGCATCCAACCAGCTAGTGGTTGGAGGGGGCGGCTATTTATAGCCTAGGGAGAAGCCCGGCATGATAAGACATAAATGCCCTTCAATGATATGACCGTTAGGTGGGTAGATATTTTGGGACAGCTCGCGCATAGCACAGCAACGGTCGGAATTTTGACTCTCAAATTACTCAGGGCTATCATGTTCCTCACTGTGTAGGCAATCCGCACTAGCGAATTCCTAACTCCTCGGTCGAACAAATTCCTCGAGACGAGAAGAACTTCGTCTCACATCAAGAATATGACTGAACTGTATGAGATTTCCAATGGCTTCACTCGAAGGGATTGGTAGGTGTAGGATTTTGAGTTGAGCATCACATGGAAATTTTTCCTTAGTATTTCTCGACCCCCTTTAATAGTACGGTGTTTCCTATGACTCAAGAAAGAGAAAATGAAACTACAAAAACAAAATTCTTCACGCTTCATGTTCCTCGAATGATTGCCAAGTCTTCAAGGTCACACCAATTTCTTCACTTTCAAAGTCTTCAGAAAGTCTTTAGAAATCCAAAGTCTTCAGTTGAAGAACTTCATTTTTAGGGGTCGACTTTCTCTGTAAATATCAAACTCATCATAGACTTATGGACCTGTGTACACTCACAAACGCATCAATCCCTTAACATATAAGTCTTCAATACACCAAAATCACTAAGGGGCACTAGATGCACTTACACATGACGCTCTCTCACTCTAATTAATTTATTTTGCAGTAACATGTCAAAAATTCTATCACACTTAGGGCATCTTCAATGGTTGTAAGATAGTTGTTGGTAGACTTTGCCACATAGGAATTTTGATGATGTGTCATGCAATAAATGAGGAAGAGAGAAAGGTTGTATGTACATGAACCAACACCCCTTGCACAAGCTCCAATGTAGAATGAGAGAGCACTTTATTTATTATCTCACATCCTATTGGGCAAACTAGATACAACCCACTGGAGATGTTGTATGTTAAGGTGTTGGTTGATACATGGCATATTTTACCAACAAGCTAACATACAAACTATTGGAGATGCCCTTACTAACATCAAAAGTGCAATTAATTTCATCTCTTCTAGCGGGTGTGGATTTCAAAGCAGAACATGCAAAGGGTTTTGACTTTGGCGCTTGAACCCATTCGGCTACACATATATTAATGTCAACTTCACTAGCCGAATCACTATCATAATCGAAGGCATTACCTACATGGTTATCTTTCTCATTATCAGTATTATCTTTAAACCGGCTATATTGTTTAATCTCCTTAGTCTGGTTTTTCAGTGCCAACGCTTTCTGTAAAACTTGATTAACATCTAAAAGTTTGTGTCCTTCTAATTTATCCTTAATATAAGCAAGCAGACCCGAAAAGGCAAGATCTGCTAAATCCTTTTCGGCTATGGTCAAACTAAAATATCAGTTTTTGACATCTCTAAACCTTTTAATATAATCATGAACATGTTCATTATATTTCTGCCTAACCATAGATAAACCGAAAAGTCAAAGTTCAGTTTTATCAACATAAAAATAATCATGAAATTTTTGCTCCAATTGTGCCCATATTGAAATAGAATTAGGAGCCAGCGATGTAAACCAAGTAAATGCAGTATCGGACAAAGACAAAGGGAATAATTTTACTATATAAACATCCGATGTATTGACCTCGCTGCATTGTGCTAAAAATTGTTCAACATGCTCAAAAGTGGATCTACTATCTTCCCCTGTAAACTTAACAAATTCTGAAATTCTAAAACCACGAGGATATGGCGTTGAGTCGAAGTAATCAGGGTATGGTTTTTGATACGCACGTGCTTTACCCTTAGGTTCTAAACCAAATTCTCTTAGTATACTAGCAAGCTTATCCTTAAAACAATCATTCGGCTGTAGAGAACTGGTTTGTGGAGTAGATGGAACGCTAGCACGTGATGGAAACTCCGGCAAAGAAATTTAAGCTTGTGATGCTTGCAACGGAGACCCATTAAAATATGAATCGTGTACCGGCCCGCATGGAATCCCGGTACCGACAGTCAATAGGCATGGTGTATTATGTGCTACAGATTGATAAAAAGGTTGTTGTAAATTAGAATTAGAACTAGCACTTCGGTTATTGCTGTTGTGATTTTGTGGGACCGAAATTGAGACAATAGGAGCAGCTACGCTAGGCATAGAATTATTAGCCGAACTGCTCACATAGTTCCGGACATCTTGATCACTATTTAAAGAAAGATGGGGCTGCACAACGTTATTAGCCGATGCTCTAGGTGTATGAATATTACTAGGAAAGTTAATGAAGCCACTATTCTCCGTCGGCCTTTTCTCAGAATACTCATCGTTGATTTATAGCACTAATGAACGAACATGACTAGGTAAATTATTGTCAAGGTCTTTATGAAGCTGCTCCTTAAATTCTTCAGTTCTATTAGCTATTGAGTAATTTTGTGTCGTAGTTTTCACATCAGAATCGTACTTACTAGATACACACACATCAAATAGATGACAAATTTCTTCGGCTGAATTTTTTACCTTGGTGTTTATCGAATCGGAAGGGTTCGACACATGTACCTTCTTGACGATGTCGATCCTTGTCTTGTGGTATCCAGTTAACTTCAGTTTTAGTCGCCCAGCCATCTCTGTCTCAACCACTTGTTCAAGCTCGCGCCAATTATCCTCGGACAGACCGTTGAGTGTGATGGCAATGATGTTCTCTGGGTCGATGCCACTCCCATTTCTGGACTCGGTGCTCATCTCGTGTGCCTCTTCTTCTTCTCGTCCCCAGCAGAGCCGCCAATTGTATTGGCACGCGAAATTGCCGCGCAACACCAGGATGACCGTCGTGATTTCGTGATTGATTTAACGATTGCTTTCTGAGCAACGCAACAAAGATCCCCTCAATTTCGTAGAGGAGGGACGACCGCTTTTCAGCGCAAAACGGCAAAGATGAACCAAACCCTAGGGCTGCTGGGGTTCAGCAGGAAAAGAATGATAGATAAAGGGCGACGCTAACGCTCACACGTGTGGTGGGAGCCAAACCCGCCCACACGCCCTATAACATACAGACTACGCCATGTCACCGCATGCATGCATGTGGAAATCTTTTTGGACTTTCAGTTTTTAAAATGTTTTATCTCTTAAATGAAAAATCCGATTGAAAATTCGTTTTCACCATTAAATTCCCCGCGACGAGATCTTCAAAACTATATCTCATATCAATATATTTCGACAAAATTTTTTTTTTGTTAAAAGTTGTCATGTCTATTGCACATGAATTGCCATGATGTTTACACTAATGTTTCCATGTTATGTTTCAGCTATTTTATTCTATATCAAAAAGTAAATTTTGACATATTATAAAATGGAGAATTAAGAAACTAGACTTGCCATGCACCATAAACTAAAATTGTCATGATACATGCACTTAAAATTGCCATGGTTCATGCAAAAAAATATTTTCATGGTCAAAGTACTGAAATTGCCATCATCAAAAACTAAAATTGCCACATGGCAACTTTAGTTTAAGCACCATGGCAACTACAGTGTAAATATCATGGCAATTTTTAGGCAAAAAAAATTTTCGTCGAAACATATCAACATGGGGTCTAGTTTTGAAAATCTCGTCGAGACGGATTTAATGGTGAAAACGGATTTTCAATTCGTTTTTTTAATTAGGAGATAAAATATTTTTAAGTAAAAACCCAAAAAAATTCTGCTGATGTCATCTTTTTATACGTGGCAAAATGAGTGGTGATGGAGGCGTGTGGGTGATGTGCAAACGCCCACACGTGTGGGCGTTAGTTTTTCCGTACATAAAACATACGTGAAAAAATAGATTAGTTTCTTTAAATAGGGCGATTGTTATTTTCCTTCAATCGGCCAGGACTTGGCATGTACTACCAAAGCATCAATTCCAAACCAAACAATACTAATCCCTTGATTCGGTTACAAGTACAAAGTTGTACCTACCATATCTACTTGCTAATTTGTACCGACAATACTAAATTTTGAAAAAAAAAGTCCAGACTATACTCACATATAGTTACGTTTTAGTCCATGGAAAATAATAAAATATTCCAGCAAGGTTGCTAATCAGACCAGCTTGATCGGTCATCATGTATTGTCGCACCTTCTCGTGCGTGACTCAATAGTTCATGCCAAAAATTCTTTAGCTTGGTAGCTGAGGCTTGTTAGGAGTTTTCCTAAGTAGCTGCATTTTAGCTTAGCGTATCATAGTCTGTCTAGAACATGTTCTCAGTGGCTGCTAATCCTTGCAGATTTTCATATATTTGTCCTGAGTAAATAACTTCAGTATGTCTTCTGATCTCCTGCTGTGGCATCTCTATTGGACTATGATCAAGCCTGCATTTTGAATTAAACAACAATGGCAAATATATATATATATATATATATATATATATATATATATATATATATATATATATATATATATATATATATATATATATATGAACCAATAGTCAGACCATAAGCGCTTAAATTAATTTGGCCGATCATGCAAACTATAAGCCAAATTACACTATGAACACCATGGCCTAAAGTTAGTTGTTACTTGTGGTTTTGAACACATAACATTGTGTTTGGTACCCTAGTGTTCTGTAAAAAATATCGATATAAACGAGCCATGCTCAAAAGCAAACACAATAAAGAGTAGTAAATGCATATGGTATGACTATAGATAAATTGAAATGCCCATCGCTAGACCTGTGTGGAAAAAAAGAGGCTATATAAGAACACAAATCCAAGATGATACATATAGTCAAACAACAGTTCACTCAAATAGCAAATTACCCTGGCCAAGCCCAGATTTTCAACACGACTAGCAGCCATCGCGTATGGTATAATGTACATGACCTGCAACAGCCAAAAAAACATGAATCAACACAAGGTGTACAACATATGAGCAAATTGGAAGAAAAACCATACTGAAGAATTAATACTGATCAACAGGGATGCTCCCAGGATCGTAAAGACTATAAAGGAAGCGACAATGATGCCGGTTGGAGGATCTCCGCTAGGTCCATAGTTCACGTTCTTCGCCACGTATGTTATAATATAAGGAGTGTTTGACAAAAAAAACTACCACTTTAGGGGTTTTTGTCCACAAAACTACCACTTTCTAAAAAGTGGCCGAAAACTATCAAAAATTCTTAATTTTGTGACTAAAAACTACCACTTTCAGATAATAGCCAGTTTAAGCGATTTAACAGGTTTATGACAAGTATCTAAGCGATTTAAATAGTCCGGAAATACTTGTCATCAAAATGGATTAAAAAAGGTGTATCTAGTCGTATTTTAGTTCTAGATACATCCCCTTTTATCCATTTTGATGACAAGTATTTTCGGACGAAGGGAATAGTAAATAAAATGTTAACAATGCAATGGCGAATGGGGTCGTGGATCTGGATCCGGAGCGGACGAGCGTGTCAGAGGAACGATCCACTATGGTTGGCTGGCCAGAGGAGGCGAGTGGAGAGGTCGGGACGGCGAGTGGCCTAAGACGGCGACGGCGAGTGGAGAGGTCGCCGCGAGGGACCGCACGCACGCTCCCTCCCCGACGGACGGCGACGGCGAGTGGAGAGGTCGCCGCGGGGGACCGAACGCATGCTAGGGAAAAGGGGGGCCTCCGCGGGCGGCGGGGTGGTGGGTTGGTGGGCGGCGGCGGGGTGGTGGGGTGGTGGGGTGGTGGGGCGGCGGCGGGGTAGTGTGGCGGAGGGGCCGGGGTGGCGGGGTGGTGGGGCGGCGGCTGGTGAGATGCGTGCAGATGCGTGGGAGAGGAGGGGAGAGAGGGAAGGGATAACCCCATAGTTTTTTTTATCTGCAAAAAAATAACCCCATCTCTTTGCCATCTGCCAGCAGATGGCAAAGAATCTTTGACGTCTGCTGGCAGATGGCAAAGAGGTGGGGCTGGTACACCGTTACACTATTGACGTCCACATGATTAGCCAACCTCTTTGCCATCCGCCTGGCGATGGCAAGATTATTTGCCATCTGCTGGCAGATGGTAAAGAATTGGCTGATGGCAACCATGTTCTTTGCCGTCTGTCAGTTCTTTGCCATCTGTTTTTTATAAGCAGATGGCAAAGACGTTCTTTGCCATCAGCTGGCAGATGGCAAAGAGCAGGCTGATGGCAAATTCCCAGATTCCAGTAGTGACCCTCTTTCCTAGGGTTCCTGTTGAGGATCTGCTTTTTAAGCACATCACAAAGAGTCTGATGCCCTTTGAGGCTTTTGTACATGCCTGTCATGTATAATTCCTTTAGCCATGCATCATCAGTGATACTAGCAATGTCCTCAGATGAGGAATTAGTAATAGCAGAGACAGGTGAAGAATTTGTAGCATTAGAAGCATTTGAACATTCAGGTGAAGAATTAGCAGATTCATGTTCAATGCACTTCAGAGATGGAGGAACAAATTCTTCCTGAGTAGCGCTGATTTCTTGAGCAAGTAATGAATTGCGCTCCTTCTGAAGATCTTCATAATCCACTCTTTCCTTATCAAGATCTTGCTTTCTTTGAAGAAATTCATAAGAAACCTTCTCGTGATCAGATAAGAGAGTGTTATGATGACCTTGAAGGGTGTCAAACTTGGACTGAAGCGTCTGAAGACTTTCAGCCAAAGCTTTTGACTGATTCATTTCTTCACCCAACATATCATCGCTCTTGTTTAGCATGTATTGA
Organism: Aegilops longissima; assembly: GCA_021605205.1. Lineage (NCBI taxonomy): Eukaryota > Viridiplantae > Streptophyta > Magnoliopsida > Poales > Poaceae > Aegilops > Aegilops longissima. Next base: position 98,839,269 of record CM038677.1, on the reverse strand, counting down.
ACTTTTTCCAAAGCTCTTTGTTGTTTAGTGGCAAGGGAAGCAAGTTGACATACCTGGGGCCAAATTCATCACCTGATTCATCATCACTAGATTCGGAAAGGTAGCATTCAGTTACCTTGGCACCCTCTGCCATAAGGCACGGTGAAGAGGATGATGATTCAGGTGCGAAAGTCATCTCTTTGAGAGAATCTTTGTAATCCTCAAACCAAGGATCTTGACGAGTACGATGACCTTCGTAGACCTCAGATAGCCGGTCCCAGATTAGTTTCGCGTGATTGAGATGCATGACGTTCCTTAACTGATTTTGGGACAAACAGGAGCAGATGGCATCATTCGCTGTGAGGTTGAGTAGAGTGTACTTGCGAATGTCATCAGCCTCCGCCATCTTGCATAGATCGGTAAGACCAATCTCGATGACGGTCCATAGTTCGCTGTCCATAGCCATGAGTCGCTTCTTCATCATGTTCTTCCACCGAGGATACTCATGACCGTCAAAGATGGGGCAGGATACGATCCTCATTCCTGCAGTCGACATAACTAAAACTCCAGGCGGTTAAACCAAAATCACACAGAACAAGGGAGTACCTTGCTCTGATACCAATTGAAAGTGCGTTATATCGACTAGAGGGGGGGAATAGGCGATTTTTATGAATTCTTCACTGAAGAATTTGCTGATGAGGAAATTCCTAAATGAAGAACTACTTGTAGTGGAATAAGTACTCAAAAGTAAACATAGCAGAACACAAGCATAGTCATCATGATGAAATGAAGACCAGCACAGAGTACAGAAAGCGTAAGCACGGGATAACACAGGATGAAGACGGACAGACTGAAGAAATTGAAATGAGGAAATTGAGAAAGTCTTCAGTCAAAGTCTTCAAACAGATATGAACAAGCACACAACAACAGAAATAAGGAAATGAAAGAGTTGAGGAAATAGAACCAGTAAGCTTGGTGAAGACAATGATTTGGTAGACCAATTCCAACTGCTGTCTCAGTTGTACATCTGGTTGGAGCGGCTGAGTATTTAAACTCGAGGACACACAGTCCCGGACACGCAGTCCTCTCCGTATTCTCCTTGAGCTAAGGTCACACAGACCTCACCCAATCACTCGTGGTAAGTCTTCAGGTGACTTCCAAAACTTCACAGACTAGGTCACTCGGCGATCCACAATTCCTCTTGGATGCTCTAGACCATGACGCCTAACCGTCTGGAAGAAGCACAGTCTTCAAAGGTAACAAGCGTCGGATCCACGCAGGATCACTCTCTTCAGTGATGCTCAATCACTTTGGGTTGTAGGTGTGTTGGGTTTGGGTTTTCCTCACTTGATGATTTTCGCTCAAAGTCCTCGAAGGATGGGATGCTCTCAAATGACAAGTGTCAGTTTCTCTCGGAGCATCCAACCAGCTAGTGCTTGGAGGGGGCGGCTATTTATAGCCTAGGGAGCAGCCCGGCATGATAAGACATAAATGCCCTTCAATGATATGACCGTTAGGTGGGTAGATATTTTGGGACAGCTCGCGCATAGCACAGCAACGGTCGGAATTTTGACTCTCAAATTCCTCAGGGCTATCATGTTCCTCACTGTGTAGGCAATCCGCACTGGCGAATTCCTAACTCCTCAGTCAGAACAAATTCCTCAGAGACCAGAAGAACTTCGTCTCTGTCACTGAAGAATATGACTGAACTGTATGAGATTTCCAATGGCTTCACTCGAAGGGATTGGTAGGTGTAGGATTTTGAGTTGAGCATCACATGGAAATTTTTCCTTAGTATTTCCTCGACCCCCTTTAACAGTACGGTGTTTCCTATGACTCAAGAAAGAGAAAATGAAACTACAAAAACAAAATTCTTCACGCTTCATGTTCCTCGAATGATTGCCAAGTCTTCAAGGTCACACCAATTTCTTCACTTTCAAAGTCTTCAGAAAGTCTTTAGAAATCCAAAGTCTTCAGTTGAAGAACTTCATTTTTAGGGGTCGACTTTCTCTGTAAATATCAAACTCATCATAGACTTATAGACATGTGTACACTCACAAACACATCAGTCCCTTAACCTATAAGTCTTCAATACACCAAAATCACTAAGGGGCACTAGATGCACTTACACATGACGCTCTCTCACTCTAATTAATTTATTTTGCAGTAACATGTCAAAAATTCTATCACACTTAGGGCATCTTCAATGGTTGTAAGATAGTTGTTGGTAGACTTTGCCACATAGGAATTTTGATGATGTGTCATGCAATAAATGAGGAAAGAGAGAAAGGTTGTATGTACATGAACCAACACCCCTTGCATAAGCTCCAATGTAGAATGAGAGAGCACTTTATTTATTATCTCACATCCTATTGGGCAAACTAGATACAACCCACTGGAGATGTTGTATGTTAAGGTGTTGGTTGATGACATGGCATATTTTATCAACAAGCTAACATACAAACTGTTGGAGATGCCCTTACTAACATCAAAAGTGCAATTAATTTCATCTCTTCTAGCGGGTGTGGATTTCAAAGCAGAACATGCAAAGGGTTTTGACTTTGGCGCTTGAACCCATTCGGCTACACATATATTAATGTCAACTTCACTAGCCGAATCACTATCATAATCGAAGGCATTACCTACATGGTTATCTTTCTCATTATCAGTATTATCTTTAAACCGGCTATATTGTTTAATCTCCTTAGTCTGGTTTTTCAGTGCCAACGCTTTCTGTAAAACTTGATTAATATCTAAAAGTTTGTGTCCTTCTAATTTATCCTTAATATGAGCAAGCAGACCCGAAAAGGCAAGATCTGCTAAATCCTTTTCGGCTATGGTCAAGCTAAAACATCAGTTTTTGACATCTCTAAACCTTTTAATATAATCATGAACATGTTCATTATATTTCTGCCTAACCATAGATAAACCGAAAAGTCAAAGTTCAGTTTTATCGACATAAAAATAATCATGAAATTTTTGCTCCAATTGTGCCCATGTTGAAATAGAATTAGGAGCCAGCGATGTAAACCAAGTAAATGCAGTACCGGACAAAGACAAAGGGAATAATTTTACTATATAAACATCCGATGTATTGACCTCGCTGCATTGTGCTAAAAATTGTTCAACATGCTCAAAAGTGGATCTACTATCTTCCCCTGTAAACTTAACAAATTCTGAAATTCTAAAACCACGAGGATATGGCGTTGAGTCGAAGTAATCAGGTATGGTTTTTGATACGCACGTGCTTTACCCTTAGGTTCTAAACCAAATTCTCTTAGTATACTAGCAAGCTTATCCTTAAAACAATCATTCGGCTGTAGAGAACTGGTTTGTGGAGTAGATGGAACGCTGGCACGTGATGGAAACTCCGGCAAAGAAATTTGAGCTTGTGATGCTTGCAACGGAGACCCATTAAAATATGAATCGTGTACCGGCCCGCATGGAATCCCGGTACCGACAGTCAATAGGCATGGTGTATTATGTGCTACAGATTGATAAAAAGGTTGTTGTAAATTAGAATTAGAACTAGCACTTCGGTTATTGCTGTTGTGATTTTGTGGGACCGAAATTGAGACAATAGGAGCAGCTACGCTAGGCATAGAATTATTAGCCGAACTGCTCACATAGTTCCGGACATCTTGATCACTATTTAAAGAAAGATGGAGCTGCACAACGTTATTAGCCGATGCTCTAGGTGTATGAATATTACTAGGAAAGTTAATGAAGCCACTATTCTCCGTCGTCCTTTTCTCAGAATACTCATCGTTGATTTGTAGCACTAATGAACGAACATGACTAGGTAAATTATTGTCAAGGTCTTTGTGAAGCTGCTCCTTAAATTCTTCAGTTCTATTAGCTATTGAGTAATTTTGTGTCGTAGTTTTCACATCAGAATCGTACTTACTAGATACACACACATCAAATAGATGACAAATTTCTTCGGTTGAATTTTTTACCTTGGTGTTTATCGAATCGGAAGGGTTCGACACATTACCTTCTTGACGATGTCGATCCTTGTCTTGTGGTATCCAGTTAACTTCAGTTTTAGTCGCCCAGCCATCTCTGTCTCAACCACTTGTTCAAGCTCGCGCCAATCATCCTCGGACAGACCGTTGAGTGTGATGGCAATGATGTTCTCTGGGTCGATGCCACTCCCATTTCTGGACTCGGTGCTCATCTCGTGTGCCTCTTCTTCTTCTCGTCCCCAGCAGAGCCGCCAATTGTATTGGCACGCGAAATTGCCGCGCAACACCAGGATGACCGTCGTGATTTCATGACGACGAACGATTGCTTTCTGAGCAACGCAACAAAGATCCCCTCAATTTCGTAGAGGAGGGACGACCGCTTTTCAGCGCAAAACGGCAAAGATGAACCAAACCCTAGGGCTGCTAGGGTTCAGCAGGAAAAGAATGATAGATAAAGGGCGACGCTAACGCTCACACGTGTGGTGGGAGCCAAACCCGCCCACACGCCCTATAACATACAGACTACACCATGTCACCGCATGCATGCATGTGGAAATCTTTTTGGACTTTCAGTTTTTAAAATGTTTTATCTCTTAAATGAAAAATCCGATTGAAAATTCGTTTTCACCATTAAATTCCCCGCGACGAGATCTTCAAAACTATATCTCATATCAATATATTTCGACGAATTTTTTTTTTAAAAGTTGTCATGTCTATTGCACATGAATTGCCATGATGTTTACACTAATGTTTCCATGTTATGTTTCAGCTATTTTATTCTATATTAAAAAGTAAATTTTGACATATTATAAAATGGAGAATTAAGAAACTAGACTTGCCATGCACCATAAACTAAAATTGTCATGATACATGCACTTAAAATTGCCATGGTTCATGCAAAAAAATGTTTTCATGGTCAAAGTACTGAAATTGCCATCATCAAAAACTAAAATTGCCACATGGCAACTTTAGTTTAAGCACCAAGGCAACTACAGTGTAAATATCATGACAATTTTTAGGCAAAAAAAAATTTCGTCGAAACATATCAACATGGGGTCTAGTTTTGAAGATCTCGTCGAGACGGATTTAATGGTGAAAACGGATTTTCAATTCGTTTTTTAATTAGGAGATAAAATATTTTTAAGCAAAAATCCAAAAAAATTCTGCTGATGTCATCTGTTCATACGTGGCAAAATGAGTGGTGATGGAGGCATGTGGGTGATATGCAAACGCCCACACGTGTGGGCGTTAGTTTTTCCGTACATAAAACATACGTGAAAAAATAGATTAGTTTCTTTAAATAGAGCGATTGTTATTTTCCTTCAATCGGCCAGGACTTGGCATGTACTACCAAAGCATCAATTCCAAACCAAACAATACTAATCCCTTGATTCGGTTACAAGTACAAAGTTGTACCTACCATATCTACTTGCTAATTTGTACCAACACGTAATAGTTCCTAGTCCAGACAATACTAAATTTCGAAAAAAAAAGTCCAGACTATACTCACATATAGATACGTTTTAGTCCATGGAAAATAATAAAATATTCCAGCAAGGTTGCTAATCAGACCAGCTTGATCGGTCATCATGTATTGTCGCACCTTCTCGTGCGTGACTCAATAGTTCATGCCAAAAATTCTTTAGCTTGGTAGCCGAGGCTTGTTAGGAGTTTTCCTAAGTAGCTGCATTTTAGCTTAGCGTATCATAGTCTGTCTAGAACATGTTCTCAGTGGCTGCTAATCCTTGCAGATTTTCATATATTTGTCCTGAGTAAATAACTTCAGTATGTCTTCTGATCTCCTGCTGTGGCATCTCTATTGGACTATGATCAAGCCTGCATTTTGAATTAAACAACAATGGCAATATATATATATATATATATATATATATATATATATATATATATATATATATATATATATATATATATATATATATATATATATATGAACCAATAGTCAGACATAACGTTTAAATTAATTTGGCCGATCATACAAACTATAAGCCAAATTACACTATGAACACCATGGCCTAAAGTTAGTTGTTACTTGTGGTTTTGAACACATAACATTGTGTTTGGTACCCTAGTGTTCTGTAAAAAATATCGATATAAACGAGCCATGCTCAAAAGCAAACACAATAAAGAGTAGTAAATGCATACGGTATGACTATAGATAAATTGAAATGCCCATCGCTAGACCTGTGTGGAAAAAAAAGAGGCTATATAAGAACACAAATCCAAGATGATACATATAGTCAAACAACAGTTCACTCAAATAGCAAATTACCCTGGCCAAGCCCAGATTTTCAACACGACTAGCAGCCATCGCGTATGGTATAATGTACATGACCTGCAACAGCCAAAAAAAACATGAATCAACACAAGGTGTACAACATATGAGCAAATTGGAAGAAAAACCATACTGAAGAATTAATACTGATCGACAGGGATGCTCCCAGGATCGTAAAGACTATAAAGGAAGCGACAATGATGCCGGTTGGAGGATCTCCGCTAGGTCCATAGTCCACGTTCTTCGCCACGTATGTTATAATATAAGGAGTGTTTGACAAAAAAAACTACCACTTTAGGGGTTTTTGTCCACAAAACTACCACTTTTTAAAAAGTGGCCGAAAACTATCAAAAATTCTTAATTTTGTGACTAAAAACTACCACTTTCAGATAATAGCCAGTTTAAGCGATTTAACAGGTTTATGACAAGTATCTAAGCGATTTAAATAGTCCGGAAATACTTGTCATCAAAATGGATAAAAAAAAGGTGTATCTAGTCGTATTTTAGTTCTAGATACATCCCCTTTTATCCATTTTGATGACAAGTATTTTCGGAGAAGGGAATAGTAAATAAAATGTTAACAATGCAATTGTATAATATTGAAGCATTAATAAAGCACAACCATTACTTAAGTTATTTAGAGAGAAAAATATGTGCACTTCGACTAAAATAGCATTAAACACAAAATAATGAACTCCCCACGATCCCTATTTTCAAAATTATTGAATTACTGGCGTTTCTGGTTTCATACCAAATCTTATTTGTAAGTTTGTACCAAGAACACCCTTTTGGCTTTGATCAACAAAGGTGAGCATCAATTTGAGCTTTTAATTGATTTTTCTCCCTGATGTTATATATTGATGACGTGTGCAATTTACTAGTAGGAGAAGTATGTTTAATTCGCATATGATCTGCTTCGTGTAAGATGTTAGATGAGAATCTCGTGCTGTCAACTTAAATTTGTTGCTTCCTAGATGGTCCTGATCTACACACTCGTCCACTCACTGGTACTTATTTTCTACCAGATCTCCATGCGCAGAAGTTGGCATATCAGGCCATGTGTTATCAAGTTCTTGGAGCGTTCCTCAGTGGTGAGATGAGTTGAGAATTTTGAAGTAGCAACCTTGGTCTCTGCCTGGAACGGACAACAGTACTTGTTGCTTGGATGTTTCAGGTTCGCAGCCGACATAAGTTGTCATGCGTTCTAGTCATTTTTCTGTAATGTATGGATTCACATTGTTTTCAGTACAGGGAAAATGTTGCGCAAGATCCAGGTTAACTCGCGAAGTTGTGGAAAGGTGGTAGACACCACTCCCAGGCCAATTTTTTTGGATAATCGCTTGACGAGTAAAGTCTGTTTTAAATGAACCCTCACCTTCAAATTCTTGAAATATGTACCCTATACTCACTGATCCTGGTCTATCTCGACCTTGAACCGTTTGGCGGATCAGGATAAAGATTATCCCGGCCGGGATCAATCTTTACTCTCACTTACTACATTGGTCCACATGTCATGTTCATTTTAAATCCACGGTTGCCATCCCCTCTCTCCCAAAAATGCAACAGTCTCCATTCACGCCCGAGCCAGACAGCTTGCCGTACATGAACGGTAGCAGCGCGTCCACGGTGGAATACCTGTTGCTATTGACAATCGCTGTGGCGAGGCCGACCATGAGCACGCCCGAGACGGCCGTGCGCGTCCCATATCGATGGCGATGTCGTTGCTGGCGGTCAGGAAGTAGTCGGGGTCCCTGGCGAAGGGTTGTCAGAGCGAGACACCGTCGGAGAGGATCATCGTGATGGACGGCCGGTCCGCCCAGGACGCGAGGAAGAACGGGCTGCCGCCGAAGATGGCAGACGGCCGCGCCCACGCCATTGCCGCTGAATCCGGTCCTGCCGTTGCCGTCAATTGGGAGGGGGAGCACGAACAAGTTAGCCACATTCTGCGTGCTGCCCGAGCCCGGAGACGGTGCGTGAGGGGGGAACCCCGCAGGTGGCCGCAGCAGCAAAGGAGACCGGGGACAGCCTTATTCTGTAAGAGCAAGTGCCACTGTGTACGATCTAGTACGTTTGTTTAGTTTCACTTTGCGTCGCACCATTCCAAAGAGATAAAAGTAGCTGCCCAAGACTGACAAAAAAGCATCACCGGAACACATGGAGCGTATCCAGATGCACGGATGTGGTGTTGCAAGATGAATGTAGAAATCTGAAGTCTCTCGTTTTCTGTAAATATATGTCCAGAGCTGGTAACGGCTTAAAGAACAACAACAGATCCACAAGCACTTGACAGAACTGTTCCAGTCATGCAACTCGAAAGCCAAATGACAGTGATAAAGTTCAGAGTAGCACATAGGAATTGACACAAATGGTGCACACTAACAAGTGATCAGAGATCATGTGCTTATTTAGAATAGAGATTGCAAATCTGCACTCTGAAAAGGTTCCCAGATCTGTACGACGTTGGTCGGCGAAGATGTCATCTTAGCCCTGGAGCCCGATGATTCCTGGAAACAAGGAAACAAAAATCATCAGAACAGAAGAGATGCACAGGGTTTCTATGAATCCACTAGATGCTACAACAAGAAAATAGCAAATAACAGTTGGGCAGAAAGAAAACAGATAGGCAACTAGGACCAGATTGGAGCAACCAAAAAACATTACCAAAGAAAATTTTAACTTACCGCAAGCAACACGCGCACCAGCGTTTCCAGTGCTCTTGCTCAGCTCATGTCCACCTGAAATACAGCACGGACAGTAATGGTTACATGTGCGCTTCATGCCTCTATCCAAATCAATGTTAAACAGGCTATGTTCTGAATAGAATGAGCAGCTTCTGGGTTTTTTAAATGCAGAAATTTCAGTGTACATGTAGCAAACAGGTGAATTTACAGATAGACAAGCAAGCACTGGAAGATTGGCTAGCTAATATCAGACAATCTTAAAACAAACATGCACAACTGAATGCTCTAAACAATAGGGTGAATAGAAAGAGAAAATATGCAAATAGAAAAAAACTTTGTGCAACTTTAACATAAGAGTTTCTTCTGTGAAGGTAACACACTGTTTTTGAGTTATAAAAACATGAAGCAAAAACAATACTGTCATATTGCTGTAGCATCACATCATAGATTGGGCATTTCTTGAAACTAATTAAACGAACAGATCTGTGAACTGAGGGCACCCTGGCTACACAATACAATCTGGATATGCCCAATCAAACTTATCTGGGCATTCAGGTGGAAGTCCTCATCTTATAAGCATACGCCAAAGCAACACAAGCATCGACTAAGCCAAGCAAATACTCAGGTGATACCGAGCATATCATAAATCATAACATCTACCCTGCATGCCAAATGCCTAAAACACTTGCGTTGTGCATTCTTTCCTATAGACATGTGATAAGAGTATAAATTTATCTATCATATAAGATAAGCAAGCGAAAAATAAATATTAGTTTTATTAGCAGATTTTAAGATACCAATGTGGAAATTAGAGAAAAGCAAGAAAGAACACCCCCAGCTCAATATTCCATAAGGACAGTTAGTCACAAAGTACTCCTTTGATTTTAACCTCTAGCTACGAAAGCAACAGGTTTATCCAAAAGTAGAATAAAGTTCCCAGGCTCTTCAAACTTATTCATACAACATGAATTCATGATTATGATCCATTATAACATATAAAATGTACAAGCACATAACTATTCTAGGAATCCTGCAAAAGCAACTTCATTCAAGTTTGACAAACAATCATGCACAGGGAGATATAAAAATGTATGATTCAAGTGTTTCCAAAGCATTACCCTTGCCAAGATCATCAGCGTCACCATGGACGACAACAGCACGGCCAACAATTGAATTTGGTCCAGTAAGGGGGATCTGCCATTCAAAAGTGTGATCAGTGTCAAATGAACTGTGCTGAAACACAATATCATGAAAAAAGGGCAATGTAATATGTTTGTAGAGAGAACAAATATTGCTTACATGGCAGTCAGTAACATTGATGTTAGCAACACCTGGGAGACAAGTGAACTGTCAGTGAGGCTACACATTGCACACAATGCCACCTAATTTGGAAACAAAGCAAAAAATCTATCTCCAAAATAAAGGAATCTAAGTGAGGCTAGAAGGGTATAAACTTAGTACCATCCGCTCCAGCTGTCACATTTCCAAGATCACCAGCATGGCGGATTTCATCTTCGGGTGCCCCATGCACATGACCAGCGGGGTTGAAGTGTGGTCCTACGGAAGAAACCGACCGCACCAATAAGCACAGCACAATTCGTCTGTTCTGAAAGTAAGGAAGAAATGTAGGTACCAGTTGACATGCAGCCATTGGTGGTGTCGCCAAGAGCGTGCACATGGAAGCCGTGGAGCCCTTCCTTGAGTCCGGTGACACTTCCCGTCACGGTGGTCGGGCCTAAACAACAACCAACCAATTTACATCCAACGAACATACAGGGATAGCATATAGAGGCTTTCAGAGCATGTTTGCATAATTACCATCTCCCTCCTGGGTGAAGAAGATGGTGCCCTTGACACCCTCGCTGCCGGTAAGCACAGCCACAGCCTTCACCATTGTGGATGTGATCTGCAATCAAACCCAGAAGATAATAATCACTGATGGTGATGGGGGCAACAGGACATTGCAAACCACCCAGCAGTGTTTCAGCACAAACACATCACAAATCTTGGTAACTGGTACAGTACAGTTCTAGATTTTAAGCTAGATAATAATAATAAACTAATACAGGCCTTGCTTCGTCCACACACCATATGCCACACCACAAGCAGCAAATCACTGGTTTTTTACTGTAACCTAGCTATGTAATTCAAGTCCAGCAACAGAAACCCACTGAATATGACAGTAGGACGCAACAAAATTAACATGACACAGCACGGGGACGAAACAAACAAGTTCTAACTGAGATGCACAGAACAGTCTACTGCATCAACCCATCTGAACCCCGAGTCCAGCGCACACCCCGCGCCCAAATCGCCGAACCCTCCAACACCAACGACGGGGACACTCAGCAGCGATCCGTCAGCGACCAACCGACGACCACGCGACCAAGCACGGATCGAGGCCGCACGAGACCGCGGCCGAATCTAACCCCGAACAGACGCGCCGGCCGCAGATCCGGGCCAAAAACAACTCCGGCGAGGCCGGGGGCCCGGCGGAGGCGGATCGAGCGGAGGGAACTTCGCAGACCTAGATTTCTGGGGCGGGGATCCGGGCGGTACCTACCTCAGGTGACCCCCGGTGCGGTGCGGTGCGATGCGCGGAGGCGAGGAGTAGTTGGGGAGGAGGAAGGCGAGTCCGACTTGGGTTTATGACTTGGGGGATGGGATGGATGGATGATGCTCTGCAGAAGACTCGCGAACCGAGGGCCGGCGGCTAGCTTAAATACAGCAGAGCCGGTGGACTGACGCGCTGCCTGCTCCCCTTCACCTACCCCCTCTCGTTTCTTTTTCTTTTCTTCTTTTTATTTTTACTCTTCTCAACAGCAGTAGTAAAAAAAAGCTGGAGAATATTTTTTTGAAGATGGTGCGCGTGTAGTCCACGCATCTTTGGATAACTGTGCATGCATCTGCGTCTGACTTGTGACCGATGTGTGCTCCTCGATGCCCCGCTCCAGTTTCTCAACTTTTGAAACGGGTGCACGTGCAATCCACGCGCAGGTGCCCGTTGCTGATAATCTGCGGCAGCAAAAGGATATTAGGATTAGGGTAATGATGTTGGTAATCTGTTGCCGCGGTGGCATGCTAATCCAACCGAGCTGCTCCAAGAACGCACGGAAAGAAAAGGTGCTTTGAGATACTTTTCGGAGTTCATCGCGATGCGTCGTATGGGCAGGGGAGGCAGGGCCCAAGCATCTCCAATGCGGATCACCAAAACGAACTGCAAGACCCTCCGGATATTTTTAACCATCCAACACGGGCTAGAAAATCATCCTGTATTTAAAATCTCACAAACCAGGTTCAAATCGGAAAAGGTTTGAGGAATGCGAACGCCCGCCACGTCAGACTCCGATACCCCGGAGACACCACAAAAAATCCACTCGAGGGTCCGCCCTAGAACACTTCGTGTCACACTCCATTCTGTTTTTTTTTTTTCAACGGCTAACCTGCATTTTCACAGCGGCGCGACTATTGGAAATCCTACTCTAGTTGCCCACACCGAAGCTTAACTACTCTGCATATCATCAATATTTAAAGTTAGTCGGCCTTCGATGTAAACCAATCCTCCCCACTCCTCTCCCAAAGCCGCCGCACACCACCACACCTACACCATCGGCCGTCGTGATAGGAAAGAAGTTCGGCGTCGAGAAGTCTTGTTCTCCAAGTGCAAAGCAGAGGCGGAGGATTGCCACCGAGAGCGCCATAACGCTCGGCGCAAGGTGGTGTCTACGAGGAGCCAGACGACGCCAACCGGTGCTCACGGAGGCTTGGACCCTCGACCATCCCAAGACCATCGCCGAGTCGGACACCTGTCCCCGGCTCAAAACCCAGTTCCTCCATGTGGGGGCTAACAAATACCAAGTGTGCCTCCGCCTCCAAGTCGCGGATGCTGCGGTTCAGCGTCTGCGTCGCAGTGGCCAGGTGGGGATGTTGCGACGCCTGGCGGGCCTTCCGCCACTGGCGTGATGACAACGACGGCTTCGACCGCGACGTAGAGAATGACGGATGTGCCAGTGACCTTCAAGGCAATGCCTACGAGGTCATCATCCAGTACTTGGCCTAGTTCTTAGTTTATTTTTAGTTTAAGTTTAGGTCGAACTTGCTTAAATTGTGTTAGTTTAGCTTAAAATCCACCTGTGCTTATGTTCGGTTCGTTTGAAATGGGTTAGATATTTTATGGCTACGATTGGCTTCCTCCCGGCTCGTTGTCCACGGACTTGGAGTTACCCTAAATCTGACCCCAAAAATCCGGTATAGGTAGTTCCAAACAAGTTGTAGGGTAGGCTAGAGCTAAAATCTATAAGATTTCGAAACCAACTCATTATTCTGGCTTGTGGATAGCTAACTTCCACGCTCCCCTGTCTATGGCTAGTTCTGTTGGGGATCGTTGCAGAAAATAAAATAAAATTCTACGCATCACCAAGATAAATCTATGGAGTCATCTAGCAACGAGAGAGAGGAGTGCATCTACATACCCTTGTAGATCGCGAGCGGAAGCGTTCAAGAGAACGGGGTTGATGGAGTCGTACTCGTCGTGATCCAAATCACCGATGATCCTAGCGCCGAACGGACGGCACCTCCGCGTTCAACACACGTACGGAGCGGTGACGTCTCCTCCTTCTTGATCCAGCAAGGGGAAGGAGAGGTTGAGTAAGAGAGCTCCAACAGCAACACGAGGGCGTGGTGGTGATGGAGTGGCCGTACTCCGACAGGGCTTCGCCAAGCTCTTAATCGAAGGAGGGGAGGTGTTGGGGAGGGGAGGGGCTGCGCCTTGGATGTGTTCTACAGCCCTCCCCTCGCCCCTCTTTTTTGTAGGGGAAGGGGGAAGGGGCCGGCCCCCTCTAGATGAGACCTAGAGGCGGCGGCCAAGGGAGGGGCTTTCCCCCAAGCAAAGGCGCCCTCTAGGGTTCCCCAAACCCTAGGCGCATGGGCCCGGGGTGCGCCCAGCCCTCCAGGCTGGTTCCCGCCCACCACGGCACATGAGGCCCTCCGAGAGGTGGCCCTCCGGTGGACCCGGAACCCCTCCGATGGCCCCAGACAATACCGATATGCCCCAACCTTCCGGTGACCGTATGACAACTTCCCACATATAAATCTTCACCTCCCGACCATTCCGAACTCCTCGTGACGTCCGGGATCTCATCCGGACTCAACAACATTCGTAATCACTTACAAGTCTTCCTAATAACCCTAGCGTCACCGAACCTTAAGTGTGTAGACCCTACGGGTTCGGGAATCACGCAGACATGACCGAGACAGCTCTCCGGCCAATAACCAACAGCGGGATCTGGATACCCATGTTGGTTTCCACATGTTCCACAATGATCTCATCGAATGAACCACGATGTCGAGGATTCAAGTAATCCCGTATACAATTCCCTTTTTCAATCGGTACGTTACTTGCCCGAGATTCGATCGTCGGTATCCCAATACCTCGTTCAATCTCATTACCGGCAAGTCACTTTACTCATACCGTAATGCATGATCCCGTGACCAACCACTTGGTCACATTGAGCTTATTATGATGATGCATTACCAAGTGGGCCCAGAGATACCTCTCCGTCATACGGAGTGACAAATCCCAGTCTTGATCCGTGCAACCCAACAGACACTTTCGGAGATACCTGTAGTATACCTTTATAGCCACCCAGTTACGTTGTGACGTTTGGTACACCCAAAGCACTCCTACGATATCCGGGAGTTACACGATCTCATGGTCTAAGGAAATGATACTTGACATTAGAAAAGCTCTAGCAAACGAACTACACGATCTTGTGCTATGCTTAGGATTGGGTCTTGTCCATCACATCATTCTCCCAATGATGTGATCCCGTTATCAACGACATCCAATGTCCATGGTCAGGAGACCGTAACCATCTATTGATCAACGAGCTAGTCGACTAGAGGCTCACTAGGGACATGTTGTGGTCTATGTATTCACACATGCATTACGATTTCCGGATAACACAATTATAGCATGAACAATAGACAATTATCATGAACAAGGAAATATAATAATAACCATTTTATTATAGCCTCTAGGGCATATTTCCAACAGTCTCCCACTTGCACTAGAGGCAATGATCTAGTTACATTGTGATGAATCGAACACCCGTAGAGTTCTGGTGTTGATCATGTTTTGCTTGCGGAAGAGGTTTAGTCAACGGATCTGCGACATTCAGATCCGTATGCACTTTGCAAATATCTATGTCTCCATCTTGAACATTTTCACGAATGGAGTTGAAGCGACGCTTGATGTGCCTGGTCTTCTTGTGAAACCTGGGCTCCTTGGCAAGGGCAATGGCTCCAGTTTGTCACAGAAGAGAGTCATCGGCCCCGACGCATTGGGAATAACTCCTAGGTCGGTAATGAACTCCTTCATCCAGATTGCTTCATGTGCTTCCTCCGAGGCTACCATGTATTTCGCTTCACATGTAGATCCCGCCACGACGCTTTTCTTGCAACTGCACCAGCTTACTGCCCCACCATTCAAAATATACACGTATCCGATTTGTGACTCAGAGTCATCCAGATCTGTGTCGAAGCTAGCATCGACGTAACCCTTTACGACGAGCTCTTTGTCACCTCCATAAATGAGAAACATATCCTTAGTCCTTTTCAGGTACTTCAGGATATTCTTGACCGCTGTCTAGTGTTCCATGCCGGGATTACTTTGGTATCTTCCTACCAAACTTACGGCAAGGTTTACATCAGGTCTGGTACACAGCATGGCATACATAATAGACCCTATGGCCGAGGCATAGGGGATGACACTCATCTTTTCTCTATCTTCTGCCGTGGTCGGGCATTGAGCCGAGCTCAATTTCACACCTTGCAACACTGGCAAGAACCCCTTATTGGATTGATCCATATTGAACTTCTTCAATATCTTATCAAGGTATGTGCTTTGTGAAAGACCTATGAGGCATCTCGATCTATCTCTATAGATCTTGATGCCTAATATGTAAGCAGCTTCTCCAAGGTCCTTCATTGAAAAACACTTATTCAAGTAGGCCTTAATGATGTCCAAAAGTTCTATATCATTTCCCATCAAAAGTATGTCATCTACATATAATATGAGAAATGCTACAGAGCTCCCACTCACTTTCTTGTAAACGCAGGATTCTCCATAAGTCTGCATAAACCCAAACACTTTGATCATTTCATCAAAGCGAATGTTCCAACTCCGAGATGCTTGCACCAACCCATAGATGGAGCGTTGGAGCTTGCATACCTTGTTAGCATTCTTAGGATCGACAAAACCTTCCGGCTGCATCATATACAATTCTTCCTTAAGGAAGCCATTAAGGAATGCCGTTTTGACGTCCATTTGCCATATCTCATAATCGTAGAATGCGACAATTGCTAACATGATTCGGACGGACTTCAGCTTCGCTACGGGTGAGAAGGTCTCATCGTAGTCAACCCGTTGAACTTGTCAATAATCCTTAGCGACAAGTCGAGCTTTTCAGGTTGAAGTTTCTTGACATAAGCATCGCATCCCCAAACTTTTAGAAACGACAGCTTAGGTTTCTTCCCAAACAATAATTCGTACGGTGTCGTCTCAACTGATTTAGACAGTGCCCTATTTAAAGTGAATGTAGCTGTCTCTAGAGCGTATCCCCAAAATGATAGCGGTAAATCGGTGAGTGGCATCATAGATCGCACCATATCCAATAGAGTGCGACACGACGTTCGGACACACCGCTATTACCGAGGTGTTCCAGCGGCGTGAGTTGTGAAACGATTCCACATTTCCTTAAGTGCGTACCAAATTCGTGATTTAAATATTCTCCCCCACGATCTGATCGTAAGAACTTTATTTTTTGGTCACGCTGATTCTCTACCTCATTCTAAAATTCCTTGAACTTTTCAAAGGTCTCAGACTTTTGTTTCATCAAGTAGACATATCCATATCTACTTAAGTCATCAGTGAGAGTGAGAACATAACGATAGCCTCCACGAGCCTCAACGCTCATTGGACTGCACACATCAGTATGTATGATTTCCAATAAGTTGGTTGCTCACTCCATTGTTCCGGAGAACGGAGTCTTGGTCATTTTGCCCATGAGGCATGGTTCGCATGTGTCAAACGATCTGTAATCAAGAGACTCCAAAAATCCATCAGGATGGAGCTTCTTCATGCGTTTGACACCAATGTGACCAAGGCGGCAGTGCCACAAATATGTGGGACTATCGTTATCAACCTTACATCTTTTGGTATTCACACTATGAATATGTGTAACATCACGTTCGAGATTCATTAAGAATAAACCATTGGCCAGCGGGGCATGACCATAAAACATATCTCTCATATAAATAGAACAACCATTATTCTCATATTTAAATGAGTAGCCGTCTCGTATCAAACGAGATCCAGATACAATGTTCATGCTCAAAGCTGACACTAAATAACAATTATTGAGGTTCAAAACTAATCTCGTAGGTAAATGTAGAGGTAGCGTGCCGACGGCGATCACATCGACCTTGGAACCATTCCGGACGCGCATCATCACCTCGTCCTTCGCCAGTCTCCGCTTATTCCGCAGCTCCTGTTTTGAGTTACAAATATGAGCAACCGCACCGGTATCAAATACCCAGGAGCTACTACAAGTATAGGTAAGGTACACATCAATTACATGTATATCACATATACCTTTGGTGTTGCCGGCCTTCTTGTCCGCTAAGTACTTGGGGCAGTTCCGCTTCCAGTGTCCGCTTCCCTTGCAATAAAAGCACTCAGTCTCAGGTTAGGGTCCATGTTTTGGCTTCTTCCCGGCAACTGGCTTACCGGGCGCGGCAATTCCCTTGCCGTCCTTCATGAAGTTCTTCTTACCCTTGCCTTTCTTGAAACTAGTGGTTTTATTGACCATCAACACTTAATGTTCCTTTTTGATCTCCACCTCCACTGATTTCAGCATTGAAAATACCTCAGGAATGATTTTCACCATCCCCTGCATATTGTAGTTCATCACAATGCTCTTGTAGCTAGGTGGGAGCGATTGGAGGATCCTGTCAATGACCGCGTCATCCGGGAGATTAACTCCCAGCTGAGACAAGTGGTTGTGCAACCTGCACATTTTGAGTATGTGCTCACTGATAGAACCATTCTCCTCCATCTTACAATCAGAGAACTTGTCGGAGACTTCATATCTCTCGACCCGGACATGAGCTTGGAAAACCATTTTCAGCTCTTGGAACATCTCATATGCTCCGTGCTGCTAAAAACGCTTTTGGAGCCCCGGTTCTAAGATGTAAAGCATGCCGACCGAACAGTGGAGTAACCATCACTACGCGAACGCCAAAGCGCTCATAACGCCTTGAGTTCTTTGGGAAACGGGTGCTTCACCTAGCGGTGCATCTAGGACATATGCTTTCTTGGCAGCTATGAGGATGATCCTCAAGTTCCGGACCCAGTCCGCATAGTTGCTACCATTGTAGGACCTTGAGAAGAGGTGTCTAGAAGGGGGGTGATTAGACACTAAGTACCAAAGTTGCAGTTTTTAAGTTTGTTTGATGTTTGAGTGGAGTTTAGGCACTAGTTTAACATTCATGACATATGGCAAGCAAGCATGCAAAGAGTATATGAGCAGCGGAAAATAAAGCATGCAACTTGCGAGAATGTAAAGGGAAGGGATTGGAGGATTCAAACGCAATTTGGAGACACGGATGTTTTTGGCGTGGTTCCGATAGGTGGTGCTATCGTTTCCACGTTGGTGGAGACTTCAAACCACGAGGGTAGCAGTTATGCTGAGTCCACGGAGGGCTCCACCCATGATGGGTCCACGAAGAAGCAACCTTGTCTATCCCACCATGGCCGCCGCCCACGAAGGACTTGCCTCACTAGCGGTAGATCTTCACGAAGTAGGCGATCTCCTTGCCCTTACAAACTCCTTGGTTCAACTCCACAATCTTGTCGGAGGCTCCCAAGTGACACCTAGCCAATCTAGGAGACACCACTCTCCAAGAAGTAACAAACAGTGTGTTGATGATGAACTCCTTGCTCTTGTGCTTCAAATGATAGTCTCCCCAACACTCAACTCTCTCTCATAGGATTTGGATCTGGTGGAAAGATGATTTGAGTGGAAAGCAACTTGGGGAAGGCTATAGATCAAGATTCATATGGTAGGAATGGAATATCTTGGCCTCAACACATGAGTAGGTAGTTCTCTCGTAAATAGGATTTGGAAGTGTAGGTTCGGTCGATGGCTCTCTCCACGAATGAAGAGGAGGTGGAGGGGTATATATAGCCTCCACCAAAAATCTAACCGTTACACACAATCTACCAAACTCGGTGGGACCCAATCGTTAAACTCGGTCAGACCGATTTTGCAAATAATGTGACCGTTAGGGTTTTCGGTGGGACCGAAATGCAACTCGGTGGGACCGATTCGGTTAGGGTTAGGGCATAACGTAATCTCGGTAAGACCGATTACACAAACTCGATGGGACCGATTTTGGTAATAAGCTTTCCAGAGAGTTGGTCGAGCAAACTCGGTTTGACTGATTGTCAAACTTCGGTGGGACCGATTTTGATAATAAGTTAACAGAGAGTTTGCATTGTAATCTCGGTCAGATTGATTGCTCAAAATCGGTGAGACCGATTTTGATAATGGACATACACAGAGAGATTACAATCCCATCTCGGTGAGACCGAGATCCCTATCGGTGAGACCGATTTGCCTAGGGTTTGTGGCAGTGGCTAAGACATTCAAACTCGGTGGCGCCGGATAGAAAGAATCAGCAATGCGAGTTTGACTTTAGGTTTAGGACAAATGTGTGGAAGTGGGAAAGTAGTTGAGGGTATTTGGAGCATATCACTAAGCACATGAAGCAAGAGGCTCATTAGCAACACCTCATCCCTCCTTGATAGTATTGGCTTTTCCTATAGACTCAATGTGATCTTGGATCACTAAAATGTAAAATGAAGAGTCTTGAGCTTGAAGCTTGAGCCAATCCTTTGTCCTTAGCATCTTGAAGGAGTTCCCACATCCTTTAGTCCATGCCACTCCATTGTTGAACTTATCTGAAACATACTAGATAAAAGTGTTAGTCCAACAAGAGATATGTTGTCATTAATTACCAAAACCACCTAGGGAGCACTTGTGCTTCCAATCTCCCCCTTTTTGGTAATTGATGGCAACATACATCAAAGCTTTAGATAAAGATATAAAGAATAGCAAGTAAAGCTTTGGAAAGACATATAACAAGCATAGGCTCCCCCTACATGTATGCAATCATGTGAATATGAAATATAGAAGCATGTGATAGCATAACCATGATAGAGCAGTCAATGTGTTACTTGTATCTTGGCTATATGCATCAGAGCAAAAAGTATTAAAGAGAATACCTTCATGCCCATGAGTCCTTCTTGCAAACAGTATGTCCATCAGCAAGAATTCCTCATACACATGATTGTGATGCATATACTTACCTTGTGGTCTTGAGTTGGCTTAGGATGGAATGAACCTGCACAAACAAGGTTAGATAACACAGATACATCTACTAGCCAGAGCAAACAGAAGAAACCACAAGAATACCAAGACTGGGATGACATGTAGAGAGTAAGTACTAAGTACCACATTGGATTAGACATGTCCCCAAGAGTAAAGATATGCAATGAATTTAAATGATCTCTTTCCCTTAGATGTCTTGCTCCCCCTGAATCTAACATGGGATACTGGGAGAAGATAAGGAACAGAAAATCAGAGCTGAAGGAAAATAGAGCTGAAAGATATGAATGATGACCAGAGCTAAAGTTCAGAGCTAATGTATGCTAATGCAAAAATTTAGCACAACAGATCATATGAACATGTCTCTCCCCTCAAGAAGACATGTGGACATCTCTCCTCTTGAACACCAAACATCTGGGATCCTTGAGAAATACTTTCTACTAGT
This sequence comes from Aegilops longissima, assembly GCA_021605205.1. Lineage (NCBI taxonomy): Eukaryota > Viridiplantae > Streptophyta > Magnoliopsida > Poales > Poaceae > Aegilops > Aegilops longissima. The sequence goes on along the minus strand of CM038677.1, from coordinate 98,818,453 downwards.
ATTCTCTCCCCTTGGAGATCTCTCTCTCCCCCTGAAGGATCTCTCTCTCTCCTTCTCTGGTGTGATCTCTCTCTCTAAATGATAAGCTTTGATGTGATCTCTCTCTCTCCCCCTTTGACATCAATTTCCAAGAAGGGCTTGATAAAGATGTAATCTCACTCTCCCCTCTGGAATTTGTTGTGAATGGGTTTGATCCTTGAGTCACAACATAAAGCAATGATAAAAATGTGATGCTTGTAGAGGACAAGATTCATTGAGTGGAGCTGGAGCAGACGAAACACAGAATAAGTGACAAACTGTTTTTCCTGTGGTGAAATCGGTGGCACCGAGTGGTATGCTTCGGTTGCACCGAAAGGATTCGGTTGGACCGAAAACAACAAATCGGTTGAACCGAGTTCATCGCAGAGAGAACACTTGTCACCTCAGCTCACTAGACTAGTAATATCTCACAAAGATTTGCAAGGAATTAACTGAAAGATATGCAAGGAATTAGATGCAGAAAATGCAGAGAAAACAGAAAAAATCTAGATGAAGTTTTTTTAAAGGGAAACACAAATGCATGAGACAAATGCAAAAACTCGAAAAGAACACAGGAGAACTTCATCTAGAGATGGTCGCGACAAAGTCACCTATGTTAGAGTATATTGACTTAGGAGTCAAGTGAGATCACTTGATCATAGGCCAAACTCATCGCTTAAGCTCAAAATGGGGTTGCCATTTTCATTTAACATCTTGATGTATTCACATCTTGTCGAGTTGCTTTAACTCATGACTCGGAGTAAAGCTTCTCTAAGATGGAATAACATACCTTGGTTAGTGGTGTTGTCCATGTAGTTGAACTTGCGTGGGTTGCTCAAGGTTGATGTAGCTCATCAAGAATTTGGAGCACCACTTGGAATTTGAGTCCATCTACCTACATGGGTTAGTTCTTGCAAGGAAGAGCACTTGTATATCCAAAAATGACAATTATGAAACTCAACATAGAATTTGTCAAAGGATATGTTTGAATGGTTTCGTGCTTCCTTGTCTTCAACCACCTTGTGTAGAGACTTGGTGATTTAGAGATTGCTCAAGATATGAGTAGGTTTCAACCTCATGGAATTTGATTCAACCAAGTACCTACATGGGTTAGATAACATGCAAGATACAAATATATCCAAGACATAAGTTTTTCATCCTAAGAGAAATATCAAGGATTAGTCATAAGCTCATGTCTTGCATGTATCCAATGGAGTTTCTACTCCAGGTTTGAAGCATCAATGATGTTCAATTCTCCTCTTAACCTGCAAAACACTTTCTCATCAAGAGGTTTAGTGAATATATCCGCTAATTGCTTTTCAGTGCGAACATGCTTAAGATCAATGTCACCCTTAGCAACATGATCTCGAATGAAATGATGACGAACTTCAATATGCTTAGTTCGAGAATGTTGCACAGGATTATGACCAATTTTGATAGCACTTTCATTATCACAAAGCAAAGGAACATGTCTCACATATATCCCATAATCTTTAAGAGTTTGGGTCATCCAAAGTAATTGAGCACAACATGAACCAGTGGCAATATATTCAGCTTGGCGGTGGATAAGGATACGAGTTTTGTTTCTTGGAGGACCAAGACACAAGAGATCTACCAAGAAATTGACAAGTACCGAAGTGGACTTTCTATCAACCTTGTCTCCGCATAGTCCGAGTCGGAATAGCCAACAAGATCGAAGAGGCCCTCTTAGGATACCAAATGCCAAAATTTGGTGTATGGATTAAGTATCTCACTATCCTTTTCACGGCCTTAAGATGACATTCTTTAGGAGCAGCTTGATATCGTGCACACATGCACACACTTAGCATAATATCGGGACGTGAAGCACATAGATATAACAATGAACCAATCATAGAGCGATAAACCTTTTGATCAACCGGTTCACCATCTTTGGTTAAGTCAAGACGTCCACTAGTAGGCATGGGTGTAGTCATACCTTTGCATTCTTGCATATTGAACTTCTTGAATAAATCCTTAGTGTACTTCGTTTGAGAGACAAAAGTACCTTCCTTAGTTTGCTTGATTTGCAAACCAAGAAAGAATTTGAGTTCACTCATCATAGACATCTCAAACTTCTCTGACATTAGCTTCCCAAACTTTTCACTAAAATGAGGGTTAGTTGAACCAAATATAATATCATCAACATATATTTGGCACACAAAGAGTTCACCATTAACCCTTTTAGTAAAAAGAGTAGAATCAATTTTCCCAATTTCAAAGCCTTTTTCAAGAAGAAACTTGGTCAAGCATTTATACCATGCTCTAGGAGCTTGTTTAAGTCCATAAAGAGCTTTGTGAAGTTTGTAAACATGATTGAGTTTCTTAGGATTGACAAAGACGGAGGTTGTTTAACATAAACTTCCTCCTCTATTTCACCATTTAGAAAAGCACTTTTAATGTCCATTTGGTACAAGGTGATATCATGGTGATTAGCATAGGTGAGTAAGATGCGAATGGACTCAAGTCTAGCAACGGGGGCGTAAGTCTCACCATAGTCCATACCTTCGACTTGTGTGTAGCCTTGGGCGATTTAGACGTGCTTTGTTGCGTAACTACTTGTCCATCTTCATCTTGCTTGTTGCTAAACACCCATTTGGTACCGATGATGTTGTGGTTGTTGTCGGGCTTCTCAACCAATGTCCAAACTTGGTTCCTCTCAAAGTTGTGTAGCTCTTCATGCATAGCATTTATCCAATCCGGATCTTCCAATGCTTCTTCGACCTTCATAGTGTTGGAAATATGCCCTAGAGGCAATAATAAAAGGATTATTATTATATTGCCTTGTTCGTGATAATTGTCTTTTATTCATGCTATAATTGTATTATCCGGAAATCGTAATACACGTGTGAATACATAGACCACAACATGTCCCTAGTGAGCCTCTAGTTGACTAGCTCGTTGATCAATAGATAGTCATGGTTTCCGACTATGGACATTGGATGTCATTGATAACGGATCACATCATTAGGAGAATGATGTGATGGACAAGACCCAATCCTAAGCATAGCACAAGATCGTAGTTCGCTTTGCTAGAGCTTTTCCAATGTCAAGTATCTTTTCCTTAGACCATGAGATCGTAACTCCCGGATACCGTAGGAGTGCTTTGGGTGTACCAAACGTCACAACGAATCGGGTGACTATAAAGGTGCACTACAGGTATCTCCGAAAGTGTCTGGGTTGACACGGATCGAGATCGATTTGTCACTCCCAGACACGGAGAGGTATCATTGGGCACACTCGGTAATGCATCATCATAATGAGCGACCAAGTGTTTGGTCACGGATCATGCATTACGGTGCGAGTAAAGTGACTTGCTGGTAACGAGATTGAACAAGGTATTGGGATACCGCGATCGAATCTCGGCAAGTAACATACCGATTGACAAAGGGAATTGTATACGGGTTGCTTGAATCCTCGACATCGTGGTTCATCCGATGAGATCATCGAGGAGCATGTGGGAGCCAACATGGGTATCCAGATCCCGCTGTTGGTTATTGACCGGAGAGCCGTCTCGGTCATGTCTGCATGTCTCCCGAACCCGTAGGGTCTACACACTTAAGGTTCGGTGACGCTAGGGTTGTATGAATATGAGTATGCAGCAAACCGAAAGTTGTTCAGAGTCCCGGATGAGATCCCGGACGTCATGAGGAGTTCCGGAATGGTCCGGAGGTAAAGAATTATATATAGGAACTGCTGTTTCGGCCATCGGGAAAGTTTCGGGTCACCCAGATTGTCTGGGACCACCGGAAGGGTCCTGGGTCCACCGGTGGGGCCACCTATCCGGAGGGCCCGTGGGCTGAAGTGGGAGGAACCAGCCTCGGTGGGCTGGTGCGCTTCACTTGGGCCCCCACGCCTAGGGTTGAAACCCTAGGTGGGGCGCCCACTGCCTTGGGGCAAGCCTCCCCCAGCCGCCGCCCCTTGGGAGATTCAATCTCAGGGCTGGGCCCCCTGGGGCCTATATAAAGCAGGGGAGGGAGGGCAGCCGCACCTGAGTCTTGGCGCGCCCTCCCCGCTACACCTCTTCCTCCTCCCGCAGCTTGCTTACGGCCCCGCCGAGTCCTGCTGATCCACCACCATGCCGTTGTTGCTGGATCTTCATCAACCTCTCCTTCCCCTTGCTGGATCAAGACGGAGGAGACGCCACGCTGACTCAGACGTGTGTTGAACGCGGAGGTGCCGTCCTGCTCGGCGCTAGGATCTCCGGTGATTTGGATCACGACGAGAACGACTCCCTCAACCCCGTTCTCTTGAACGCTTCCGCACACGATCTACAAAGGGTATGTAGATGCATCTCTCTCACTCGTTGCTAGATGAACTCATAGATGGATCTTGGTGAACGTAGGAAATTTTTTATTTTATGCAACGTTCCCCTACACATAGGTTCAATGCTAGAGATGAAAGAATAGTTTTCACAAAAGTTAGCTAAATGAGTTTTAGAGCGAGTGATTCTCCCGGTTTGAATATCATTGTAGATTTGCTCGACGGGATGGTCTTTAGCAATTCTTGCTCGAACTCGTGAAAGCTTTTGCTTAGGTCTTAGTTGAACATCTTCTTCATCTTGTTCTTCTTCTTGGCCTTCTTCATTGTTGGCGTTGTCGTTCTCTTGTCGTGGTGTAGAAGGAGGTTGTTGACGTTCATCTTGATGCACTTCCTCGTTTTCTTCATCTTGGTGTGTCCCACTTGTGGATGCTTCCGTATCAACTCTTGGTTCACCTTGTCGTGAAGTAGAAGCTTCCACTTGGACGAACGAGGTACTCTCCTTCACCTCCGTTGGACGGACCTTGCCAATAGACAAGTCTTGGATTGCTTCCGAAGGATCTTTGTCTCCTACATCAATTGGCAATTGCTCTACTTGCGAGCCGTTAGATTCATCAAACTTCACATCTACCATCTCTTCAACCTTTCGGGTGAAATTGTTGTAGACACGGTAAGTGTGAGAGTTTGAGCCATAACCTAGTACGAAACCTTCATGAGACTTAGGAGCAAATTTAGAATGATGATGCTTATCAAGAATGTAGCACTTTGAGCCGAATACTCGAAAGTATCCAACTTGGGGTTTGTTACCGGTGAGGAGCTCAGATGTCGCCTTGCCGAGTAGCTTGTGAAGATACAAGCGATTTGTTGCATGACAAGCTGTCTCAACCGCTTCGCCTAAAAAGTGCTTGGCGCCTTGTACTCATCAAGCATCATTCTCGCCATTTCGATGAGCGTCCGATTCTTCCTCTCAACAACTCCATTTTGTTGAGGTGTGTACGAGTCGAGAACTCGTGTGAAATCCTTCTTCGTCAAGAAAGGTGTCCACATTTATGTTCTTGAACTCCGCTCGTTGTCGCTGTGAACCTTCTTGATCTTCACTTCAAATTGGTTTTGGGCCTTCCTAGCGAAGTTTTTGAAGATCTTTTGGACCTGTGATTTATCATCGAGAAAGAACACCCACGTAAATCTGGAAAAATCGTCAACTATAACTAGACCAAAAGAATTTCCACCGAGACTCTTGTAAGAGTTGGGACCAAAGAGATCCATGTGAAGTAGCTCGAGTGGCCTCTTCGTGGTCATGATGTTCTTCACGGGATGCCTTCCTCCAACCTATTTACCTGCTTGACAAGCACTGCAAAGTCTATCCTTATCAAATATGACATCATTAACTCCAAGGATATGATTTCCCTTAATAAGCTTGTCAAGGTTTCGCATACCAACATGACCTAATCGTCTATGACATAACCAGCCTTTTGAGGACTTAGCAATGAAGCAAGTTTTAGGTTGAGCCTTTTTAGTGAAATCAACAATGTATAGATCACCTCTACGCACACCAGTAAAGACCATTTTATGATTATCTCGACGAAACACTTGGCAATCTACTTCGGTAAATAGAACATTGAAACCGAAATCAGCAAGTCTAGATACTGAAAGTAAGTTGTAACCAAGAGATTCAACGAGCATAACATTTTGTATGGAGCTATCATGTGAGATGGCCACCTTACCGAGGCCAACCAGCTTACCCTTTGAGTTGTCACCGAAAGTGACAAACTTTCGAGGACCATCATTTTTAGCAAGCTCACGAAACATGTCTTTATCTCCGGTCATGTGATCGGTACATCCACTGTCAAGAACCCATTCCTTTCCTCCTGACGTATATCCCCGAAGATTTGCCATAAGACCGAAATGTCTCATTGCATCATCAAGATCGAAGTCACTATCATCATCCTCATCATAGTATCCATGTTCAACATCGTCATGTGGTGGATCAAATCCTAGAGAGGGTGATTCATTAGAGTGAGTTTGACACATATCTTGCTTATGAATTCTTATAGCTTCGCAAATAATGTCATTAATAATACCAACATTTCCTTTGGCACGCATAAGGTTTGTAAGCTCAAATAGACGATCACCAAACATAGGATCACTAGTATTCATTTTGCTCAAAGCAATAGACTTATGAAGAATTTCATCAAGATTTTTCAAGGAATAATCAGGAAATCGTTCCTCAAGAAATTTCCATATGGTGTAAGCACACACAAAAGTAGGCAAGATTCTAATCAAGTTTCTAGGCAAGCCTCTAGTGATAAGATTAACAGTTCTAAGATTCCTAGTCATGTCAATAGCTTCATCAAGGGTAGGATGCATAGGATCAACACAAGGTGCACAAGGACTAGCAATGTACTTGTTAAAATGATATTGATTGAAAATAACAAGCATCTCATTTTTCCACTCACGAAAATACTCTCCATCAAGAATAGGCACTCTATGACTAAGACTCCCCAAAGTAGACTCATACATCTTCCTCCAATGGTGATTAATCCAAGGCAATGGAGAACAATGCTCTGATACCACTTGTAGGACCTTGAGAAGAGGTGTCTAGAAGGGGGGGGGTGATTAGACACTAAGTACCAAAGTTGCAGTTTTTAAGTTTGTTTGATGTTTGAGTGGAGTTTAGGCACAAGTTTAACATTCACGACATATGGCAAGCAAGCATGCAAAGAATATATGAGCAGCGGAAAATAAAGCATGCAACTTGCGAGAATGTAAAGGGAAGGGATTGGAGGATTCAAACGCAATTTGGAGACACGGATGTTTTTGGCGTAGTTCCGGTAGGTGGTGCTATCGTACTTCCACGTTGGTGGAGACTTCAACCCACATAGGGTAACGGTTGCGCGAGTCCATGGAGGGCTCCACCCACGAAGGGTCCACGAAGAAGCAACCTTGTCTATCCCACCATGGCCGTCGCCCACGAAGGACTTGCCTCACTAGCAGTAGATCTTCACGAAGTAGGCGATCTCCTTGCCCTTACAAACTCCTTGGTTCAACTCCACAATCTTGTCGGAGGCTCCCAAGTGACACCTAGCCAATCTAGGAGACACCACTCTCCAAAAAGTAACAAACGGTGTGTTGATGATGAACTCCTTGCTCTTGTGCTTCAAATGATAGTCTCCCCAACACTCAACTCTCTCTCATAGGATTTGGATCTGGTGGAAAGATGATTTGAGTGGAAAGCAACTTGTAGAAGGCTAGAGATCAAGATTCATATGTTAGGAATGGAATATCTTGGCCTCAACACATGAGTAGGTAGTTCTCTCGAAATAGGATTTGGAAGTGTAGGTTCACCGATGGCTCTCTCCACGAATGAAGAGGAGGTGGAGGGTATATATAGCCTCCACACAAAATCTAACTGTTACACACAATCTACCAAACTCGGTGGGACCGAATCGTTAAACTCGGTCGGACCGATTTTGCAAATAATGTGACCGTTAGGGTTTGATTGGGACCGAAATGCAACTCGTGGGACCGATTCGGTTAGGGTTAGGGCATAACGTAATCTCGGTAAGACCGACACACAAACTCGGTGGGACCGATTTTGGTAATAAGATTTCAGAGAGTTGGTCGAGCAAACTCGGTTTGACTGATTATCAAACTCGGTGGGACCGATTTTGATAATAAGTTAACCAGAGAGTTTGCATTGTAATCTCGGTCGTACCGATTGCTCAAAATCGGTGAGACCAATTTTGATAATGGACATATACAGAGAGATTACAATCCCATCTCGGTGAGACCGAGATCCCTATCGGTGAGACCGATTTTCCTAGGGTTTGTGGCAGTGGCTAAGACATTCAAACTCGGTGGCGCGGATAGAAAGAATCGGTGGCAATGAGTTTGACTTTAGGTTTAGGACAAATGTGTGGAAGTGGGAAAGTAGTTGAGGGTATTTGGAGCATATCACTAAGCACATGAAGCAAGAGGCTCATTAAGCAACACCTCATCCCTCCTTGATAGTATTGGCTTTTCCTATAGACTCAATGTGATCTTGGATCACTAAAATGTAAAATGAAGAGTCTTGAGCTTGAAGCTTGAGCCAATCCTTTGTCCTTAGCATCTTGAAGGAGTTCCCACATCCTTTAGTCCATGCCACTCCATTGTTGAACTTATCTGAAACATACTAGATAAAAGTGTTAGTCCAACAAGAGATATGTTGTCATTAATTACCAAAACCACCTAGGGAGCACTTGTGCTTTCAACCATCATCTTTCAGCTTGGTTTTCTCTAGCAACGCGTTGAAGTTGAGGGCAACATTAGCGTGGGCCATTTGATCTACAAGACATATTGCAAAGATTTTAGACTAAGTTCATGACAATTAAGTTCATCTAATCAAATTATATATTATGAAATCCCACTCAGATAGACATCCCTCTAGTCATCTAAGTGTTACATGATCCGAGTCAACTAGGCCGTGTCCGATCATCACGTGAGACGGACTAGTCATCATCGGTGAACATCTTCATGTTGATCGTATCTTCTATCGACTCATGTTCGACCTTTCGGTCTCTTGTGTTCCGAGGCCATGTCCGTACATGCTAGGCTCGTCAAGTCAACCTAAGTGTTTTGCATGTGTAAATCTGGCTTACACCGCTGTATGTGAACGTTAGAATCTATCACACCCGATCATCACGTGGTGCTTCGAGACAACGAACTTTCATAACGCATACAGTTAGGGGAACACTTTCTTGAAATTATTATGAGGGATCATCTTATTTATGCTACCGTCGTTCTAAGCAAATAAGATGTAAGACATGATAAACATCACATGCAATCAAATAGTGACAGGATATGGCCAATATCATTTTGCTCCTTTTGATCTCCATCTTCGGGGCGCCATGATCATCATCGTCACCGGCATGACACCATGATCTCCACCATCGTGTCTTCATGAAGTTGTCACGCCAACGATTACTTCTACTACTATGGCTAACGTTTAGCAATAAAGTAAAGTAATTACATGGTGTTATTCAATGACACGCAAGTCATACAAAAAATAAAGACAACTCCTATGGCTCCTGCCGGTTGTCATACTCATCGACATGCAAGTCGTGATTCCTATTACAAGAACATGATCAATCTCATACATCACATATATTTCATTCATCACATCCTTTTGGCCATATCACATCACAAGGCATATGCTGCAAAAACAAGTTAGATGTCCTCTAATTGGCATGTTTTTACGTGGCTGCAATAGGGTTCTAGCAAGAACGTTTCTTACCTACGCCAAAACCACAACGTGATATGCCAATTTCTATTTACCCTTCATAAGGACCCTTTTCATCGAATCCGATCCGACTAAAGTGGGAGAGACAGACACCCGCTAGCCACCTTATGCAACTAGTGCATGTCAGTCGGTGGAACTTGTCTCACGTAAGCATACGTGTAAGGTCGGTCCGGGCCGCTTCATCCCACGATGCCGCCGAAACAAGATAAGACTAGTAGTGGCAACAAAAATGACAACATTTACGCCCACAACAAAATTGTGTTCTACTCGTGCATAGAAACTACGCATAGACCTAGCTCATGATGCCACTGTTGGGGATCGTTGCAGAAAATAAAAAAAATTCTACGCATCACCAAGATCAATCTATGGAGTCATCTAGCAACGAGAGAGAGGAGTGCATGTACATACCCTTGTAGATCACAAGCGGAAGCGTTCAAGAGAACGGGGTTGATGGAGTCGTACTTGTCGTGATCCAAATCACCGATGATCCTAGCGCCGAACGGACGGCACCTCCGCGTTCAACACACGTACGGAGCGGTGACGTCTCCTCCTTCTTGATCCAGCAAGGGGAAGGAGAGGTTGAGGAAGAGAGCTCCAACAGCAGACGATGGCGTGGTGGTGATGGAGTGGCAGATCTCGGCTGTGGCTTCGCCAAGCTCTTAATCGGAGGAGGAGAGGTGTTGGGAGGGAAGGGCTGCGCCTTGATGTGTTCTACAACCTCCCTCGCGCCTCTATTTATAGGGGAAGGGGAAGGGCGGCCCCTCTAGATGAGATCTAGAGGGGCGGCGGTTAAGGGAGGGGCTTGCCCCAAGCAAGGGGCGCCTCAGGGTTCCCCAAACCCTAGGCGCATGGGCCCAGGGGTGCGCCCAGCCTCCGTGGGCTGGTCCCTGCTCACTATGGCCCATGAGGCCCTCCGAGAGGTGGCCCTCCGGTGGACCCTCGAACCCCTCCGTGGCCCGGTACAACACCGATATGCCCCGAACCTTCCGGTGACCGTATGACAACTTCCCACATATAAATCTTCACCTCCGGACCATTCCGGAACTCCTCGTGACGTCCGGGATCTCATCCAGGACTCTGAACAACATTCGGTAATCACTTACAAGTCTTCCTAATAACCCTAGAGTCACCGAACCTTAAGTGTGTAGACCCTACGGGTTCGGGAATCACGCAGACATGACCGAGACAGCTCTCCGGCCAATAACCAACAGCGGGATCTGGATACCCATGTTGGTTCCCACATGTTCCACGATGATATCATCGAATGAACCACGATGTCGAGGATTCAAGTAATCCCGTATACAATTCCCTTTGTCAATCGCAGACGTTATTTGCCCGAGATTCGATCGTCGGTATCCCAATACCTCGCTCAATCTCGTTATCGCAAGTCACTTTACTCGCATCAGTAATGCATGATCCGTGACCAAACACTTGGTCACATTGAGCTCATTATGATGATGCATTACCGAGTGGGCCCAGAGATACCTCTCCGTCATACGGAGTGACAAATCCCAGTCTCGATCCGTGCCAACCCAACAGACACTTTTGGAGATACCTGTAGTATACCTTTATAGTCACCCAGTTACGTTGTGACGTTTGGTACACCCAAAGCACTCCTACGATGTCCGGGAGTTACACGATCTCATGGTCTAAGGAAATGATACTTGACATTGGAAAAGCTCTAGCAAACGAACTACACGATCTTGTGCTATGCTTAGGATTGGGTCTTGTCCATCACATCATTCACCCAATGATGTGATCCCGTTATCAACGACATCCAATGTCCATGGTCAGGAGACCGTAACCATCTATTGATCAACGAGCTAGTCAACTAGAGGCTCACTAGGGACATGTTGTGGTATATGTATTCACACATCCATTACGATTTCCGGATAACACAATTATAGCATGAACAATAGACAATTATCATGAACAAGGAAATATAATAACAACCATTTTATTATAGCCTCTAGGGCATATTTCCAACAAGTTCCTTGGTGATATTCCTGTTTGGAAACGTAGCATGCAATTTAAAAAAAATTCTACGCTCACGCAAGATCTATCTAGGAGATGTATAACAACGAGAGGGGCAGAGTGTGTCCACCTACCCTCGTAGACCGAAAGCTGAAGAGTTAGCTTAACACGGTTGATGTAGTCGAACGTCTTCTCGATTCAACCGATCAAGCACCGAACATATGGCACCTCCGAGTTCTGCACACGTTCAGCGCGATGACGTCCCCCGAGCTCGTGATCCAGCAGAGGGTCCAAGGAGTAGATGAGTTCCATCAGCACGACAACGTGGTGACAGTGATGGTGATGTGCTCCGCGCAGGGCTTCGCCTAAGCACTACGACAATATGCCCGGAGGAGTAAACGGTGGATGGGGGCACCGCACATGGCTAAGAACAATTGATGTGCCTAGAGGTGCCCCCCCCCCGCCCCCGTATATAAAGGAGGGAGAGGGAAGGAGGCCGCCTAGGGCACGCCCCATGGGGGGTCCTACTAGGACTCCTAGTCCTATTGACCCCTCTTCCTTCTAACGGAGGGGAAAGGGGGAAGGAGAGGGAGAGGGAGAAGGAAAGGGGGGTCGCGTTCCCTCCCCTTGTCCAATTCGGACTCCCCATGGGGGGCACCCCCCTTGTGGGCTGCCTTGCCTCTCCCCTATGGCCCATGTGGCCCATTACTTCACCCTGGGGGTTCCGGTAACCCCTCGGTACTCTGATAAATACCCGAAACACTCCAGAACCATTCCCGTGTCCGAATACCACCTTCCAATATATCAATCTTTACCTCTCGACCATTTTGAGACTCCTCGTCATGTCCGTGATCTTATCCTGGACTCTGAACAACCTTCGATCACCAAAATACATAACTCATATAATACATATCATCATCGAACATTAAGCGTGCAGACCCTATGGGTTCGAGAACTATGTAGACATGACCGAGACACCTCTCCGGTCAATAACCAATAGCGGAACCTGGATGCTCATGTTGGTTCCCACATATTCTACGAAGATCTTTATCAGTCGAACCGCAATGTCAACATACGTTCCTTTATCATCGGTATGTTACTTGACCGAGATTCGATCGTCGGTATCTTCATACCTAGTTCAATCTCGTTACCGGTAAGTCTCTTTACTTGTTCTGTAATGCATCATCCCGCAACTAACTCATTAGTCACATTGCTTGCAAGGCTTCATATGATGTGCATTACCGAGAGGGCCCAGAGATACCTCTCCGATACTCGGAGTGACAAATCCTAATCTCGATCTATGCCAACCCAACAAACACCTTCAAAGATACCTGTAGAGCATCTTTATAATCACCCAGTTACGTTTTGACATTTGATAGCACACAAGGCATTCTTCCAGTGTCCGGGAGTTGCATAATCTCATAGTCGGAGGAATATGTATTCGACATGAAGAAAGCAGTAGCAATAAAACGGAATGATCATTATGCTAAGCTAACAGATGGATCTTGTCCATCACATCATTCCACTAATTATGTGATCCCGTTCATCAAATGACAACTCATGTCCATGGCTAGGAAACTTAACCATCTTTGATCAACGAGCTAGTCTAGTAGAGGCATACTAGGGACACGGTGTTTTGTCTATGTATTCACACATGTATCAAGTTTCGGTTAATACAATTCTAGCATGAATAATAAACATTTATCATGATATAAGGAAATATAAAATAACAATTTTATTTTTTTCCTTTAGGGCATATTTCCTTCAATTCCAATACTTCGGACTTCTCTTTACGGACACCTGCCATGTCAAGTTTGTCCTACCCCGACCTCTTTTGACATTATCAGCGCGCTTTAGCCATCTGTTATGCTTTGGAGATTCTAGAGGCCTTGTTGTATATATCCAAACCATCTCGGACGATGTTGGACAAACTTCTCTTCAATTGACACTACTCCAACTCTCTCACGTATATCATCATTTCGGACTCGATCCATTCTTTTGTGGCCACACATCCAACTCAACATACGCATCTCCGCTACAACTAATTGTTGAACATGTCGCCTTTTAGTACATCTATGGGTATATAATATAATATATTAATTAGGGAAAGACTAGCGCTCACCTAACTAATTATGCTGCACGTGCCAGCCGTTTCCGCTACTATTTGATCACTTTTGATCGGACGACCCACAACATCCTCTACCTATAGTCCAGCTTTGCGCACGGGCTTTGTTGCAACCCTTTCAAATGCAACACATGGTCTGTTGCAGATCGACCAGGCCAAGGGACGATAGCGGAAGTTGGATCCTGCAGGGACGATGTTGCAGACCCTCATGGACAACCAAGATAGATCTCTGCAACGACGACGACGATCTTCGGCTCAGACGTGATATCATCGGAGCTCTCCCCGTCATGCTCTCTTTACGAATCCATCGACACCTCGTTCAAGAAGCTCTCGTTGGACGACCTCGCTAAGGCAACAACAAATTCTTCCTTGGCAACATCATAGGCGACTAGCCTCAGGTCTGTGTGTCATGTCATGCTGCCAGACAGCTGCCCGCCAATGAGCGCCTCTTCGCAGATCACGTTGTTGGCGCTGGCAACTGTGAATTTTCACAGCAAGCTGCAGGTGCTTGACAACCTCAACCACCGCAACCTCGCGCGCCTGCTCGGCTATTGTGCCGCCAAACGCGGTCGTCTCCTCGTCTACTAGTTCCTCCAGTGAGGCATCCTCACACCTGGTTCCACGGTGACGCCACCACAGCTGGTAGCCTGCTACCGTAGCTTGCGCGCCCCCGCGTCATGTTGCAAATGAGCTTCCCACCATGGGCCATGTTGCAAAGGATGGGGTTGCAACAGAGGGAGTTTGTTGTGATCACAACACAGGTCACATTGCAACGGTAGAAAACATTTTGATGGAGTGCAACTCGGCTCATGTTGCAAGCCCATGAGCGCAACAATAGCTATGCTACGAACGGCCGGGGCGCTGCCGAGAGGCTCACAAGGTAGAGAACGAACGACTATCATGTGCGCCGTCCAACGACTATGGAGGCGGCAAATTCGATCAAATCATTTCCCAACCAACGTGTAGCGTCATCCATGATATAGGCCAACAATTGATCAACTATTGCATAAATTTTATTATGGTGAATACCAATGAGCAAATTCAAGGCTCCGCCCGGGTTACCCCAATTGTAGTTGCAGAGTTTCATCTCACTTTCCATCAAACCGTCGGAAATTTGGTAGCTTCTAAAGTAGTTTCAACAAGAGCAAATTTTGATGTGGACCAGTGGAACCTAACAAAAAATATAATAATATATTTTTACTATAGATAAGCGATCATATACAAACATTCATATGACTATTATTTGCCCGCCAGATCTTCATCCAACTACGAGGTTCATGCCACCACTGTTCATCTTCTTCCTCCCATGACGCCTGCCAACCCTAGTCACCGACCTCCACCATCCACGGCCGGCGGCGCTCCGAAGACTGCCTCCCCGCCTTCACATCGGCCTCCCCCCACCATGGCATGTTAATCAATTTCCGCAGTGGCATGTTAATCCAAGTGAACTACTCACATGAGCATGACTGCAATAAAGCCCCAAAAGGAAAGTGCTTCAAAATACTTCTGGGAGTACATCATGATTCATCATACGGATTACCCCATCTGCAGTTGCAGAGTTTCATCTTACGTTCATCAGCCAGTCTGAATCTTGCTGATGGCACTTCTAAAGTAGTTTGAGCAACAGCAAATATTTTAGTGCAGGCAGAGCATCGCACAAGACCACTAAAACTTGACAAAAATAATAATATATTTTTACTATAGTTAAGCGATCATACAAACATTCATATGGCTATTCTACTACTTACTACAGATAGAACACGAGTATAACAGCAACATAGTTAAAAATTCTCTCTACTAGCTAACCCTGAACAAGGATGGGACCAGACACGGTCCAAAAGAAACCCATCCTATATGCACATGAGCTACAAGAAATTCTCATGGATCTGCATGCCAAGATGGAGAGACGGCAGCATGCTATTTCTTCTCTTCATCGCCAAAACTCACTCACTCACAGAGCGACCATGGGACCCGAATGCTTGCGCTGGCCCGTGAACAGCTTCGCCGAGAACAGGTCCTTGGTGAGCTTCCTGAGATCGAAGCCGCGGGGCTGGGCCGCGGCGGCGGGGTGGTGCTTGGGGTTGGGGCTCCTGAGGAGCTCGCGCAGGGTGTAGTTCTCCTGCTTCACCATGTCGATGGACGACGCGAGCTGCCTGATGACCTCCCTCTTCTCCTCGTCCTTGGCGGCGAGCTCCGCCTCGTGAGCCGCCTTGTTCTCCTCGATCACCTTCTGCAGCTCGGCATTCTGCTCGCTGAGCCTCTTGATCTCCGCGCGCATGAGCTCTGCTTCTTGGTCAAGCTGGTCCTTCTTTGCCGCTGCCTCTGCTTCGCCTTCAGACACCTTCTCATCATGCTCTTCTTCAGGGTCGTCAACTTCAGACTCCGAGTCATAGGAGTCTGAGCACAGTGAGTTGGAGGAAGAACTTCTTGTTGTCTTGCCATCCATGGAACCTGAAGACCAGCTCTTGGTTGCCTTGCCATCCATGGACCCCGGAGACCAGCTCTTGGTGCAGGGAGATGGATTGAACTTGGACCGGCATGTGCCGCTGCCATGCTTCAGCAGGTCATACTGCTCGGCAAGCGAGCGGTGCGCGCGGTACAGGTCCCCAAGCATGTCCACCAGGACGGGGCGCTTCTTGTAGTACATTTCAGCGCGTTGAGCGAACGAGTCCGCATCTTGGTCGATCAGCTTGAGCATTTGCTTGGTCTTGTCATCCAGTTCTGCAATCAAAGGGAAGGAAGAGAACAGTTAGTGAAGGGGCAAATTAAATCCAGTAGGCAAGTTATCCGTGCTGTAAAAATAAGACATGAAGTACAGAATCCCTAAATAAAAAAGATCTGAAGTACAGAATTACCGGGCCATTATGGATCTATGCATCACAAGATTGCATATGTCATCGCAAATTTGATGCAAAGTGCTAGAGTAATATTGTAAACTTGTCATGATTTACTTATCATTCTTCAGAGTTAAATATGTAATAAATTCTGTAACGACGCAGACAGAGGCTGGAGGAACAAATCTTCCATTATCTTTTTTCTTTTGCGGGAAAATCTTCCACTATCTAAAAGAGAAGTTACGCATATGAATTGACCAAGATGAAATTGACCGTTAGTGAAACTCTAGATGGAAAGTAGTATGGCCAGAACAAAGGTGGACAGTTCTGTAAGAGAGATGGTTCTGTGCAGAGGTGATATCAGTCCATGGAGTAACCACAACCAGGTCAACAACAAAGATCCAGGTTCAGTCCGTCCATGGAGTAAACCACAGTAGTAATAACATCTACTGGGGGAGTGCTGGGTAGGGAGTGAGAGGCGAACCTGAAAGGGTGCTGCCGAGCCATGGGGACGTCCTCGCTAGGTTGTGGCTGTCGAACCACCATGCCTGCTGCAGCTCCTTGTGCACCATCTCTTCTTCTTGCCTAGACAGATCACAGAAATCAGCACAAACAGCCAAGGGGATGGACAAAACAAATGGATTTTGTGAGTAGCACACCAACTGTCTTACAAGAACACGAGACAACAAGCCAACAAAAGAGAAGATTTGGAACCATGAAAGTTCAGGAGCATTGAAAACGCAAGGCGTTGGCAAAACGAAGACAGTAACGGAATAGCGAGAATCGCACCAACCAAAGTACCCAAGCTGAAGTAGAGCAGAGAAGAGGCAAGGCAAGGCAAAATATGCACGACTCCATGAGCGTAACAGATTCAATCTGGAACAACCGCGCGCGCTCTTCCAACGCACAAATCGGCAAACCTCGCGTTTCCGTCAGATCCAAACAGATTTGAAACAAACGCGGAGCAAATCCAAACCAATCCAGTCTACGGCGAAGAGAACAGAGCCCGAAAAATCGGAGCTCCAACGGCTTACACGGCTCCCAACGACTCCCGTCGGGGACAGCGGCGGCCGCCTCCTCCTCCGCGCAACAAGAAACGGCAAAAAAGGGAAACGCAATGAAGAACCGCCGCGCGCCACGGACGGATCAATCCAGCACCCGCGCCGCGCGAACCCAAACGAATCTCGCGAAGACGAGGCAACCGTACCTGCGTCGTGTGGAGTAGAGTTGCCGGCGGCCGCTCTCGCTCTCTACGGTGCCGTGGCGCGGAGGGAGGCGGAGTTTCCCGTTGCCTCGCTCCACCGGACCGGACCGCTTCTTTGTCTAGTCGTACAAGGGCGCAGCTTTCAGGATTGGGACGAGGGGGAAGGGGACAAAGCTCTGCGCCGGCGCACACGCCCTCGCCTCTCGATCTCCAGGAAAATATTTCAAACCCTGCCGCTCCTACCACGAACAAGACTGCTCTTGCGGGGAGGCCCTCCGGGAACGCCCTATTTATCGGTGTGCATTACCGGGCACCCGGTTGCTGCTTTCCTTTTCGGTTCCTCTTCGTCCCGGACTGGCGTTCCGGTTGGCTGCCGAGCGTGATCTTCCCGGGCTTGGCTTGGCTGGTTTTTAGCCCGCCGTGTGTGTATACAGCTCGAAATTGTAGGGGTGCACGGTAAGGATTGGATTAATTTGCGTGCTCGGAATTGGAAGGATACGCGGTGGTTTTGTCCCGAATTAATGTGGAAAATATTGGTAGGCAATAATTTTCTGCCTGTTATGTTAACGTGCATGCAAACAGTTGGAAATATGCCAAAGAAATATGGGAAGCGGTTTAATTCGGCCAATTGATTTCTCGCTCCTGTCAACCATGCCTCCCATGCATGCATGACATGTGTCCTCTGTGACGCTCACGGCTCTTCCCTGTCATCCTTATCTCTCGTCCAAGTCCCTTGTCCTGTCGTCCATACAACTTCTTTCGAAGAGTGCAATTTCCCTCTCCCATCACTCTCGTTTGTTCGCCCACTAAGAAGAGAGGGGCTCCCATGTTGCTCCAAAGGCTGAAACGGGGGCTACACGAGATGAGACGGCGGTGTTGTAACCACCACTGCTGTAAACTCGAGGGTAGGGTGGGGGTAATTTTTCCACAAATAAAATTTCCCTCAAGATTGACATGAAAAATATTGGTACGCAATAATTCCCTCCCAATTAACGTGCATGCAACAATTGAAAATACACCAAAGAAATATGAAAACGGTTCAATTTGTTCGCTCCCGTCAACTGCCTCCCATGCATGGCATGTGTCCTCTGAGGTGCCCACAGCTCTTCTCTACCATCCTTATCTCTTGCTGAAGTCCCTTGTCCATAGGTCTTCTTCCAGAGAGCGCGTCCTCTGAGGTGCCCATAGCTCTTCTCTACCATCATTATCTCTTGCCGAACTCCCTTGTCCATAGGACTTCTTCCAGAGAGCGCAACTTCCCTTTCTCATCTCTCGTTCGTCTGCGAAGGGCTACTATGGCCAACGCCCACTACTCCAAAGGTTGGATGACCACTATGCGAGACGGGATGGCAGTGATGTGACCATCACTGCAAACGGGGTGGAGAGGGGGGGGGGGGGAGGGGTTATTTTGTCCCAAATTAATACGCAAAATATGGGTACACAATCATTTTCTCCCAATTAATGTGCTTGCAATATTTGTAAATATACGAAAGAAATATGTAATATCTTGTGTCAATATGGACTATGTGCATACTGAGGGAGTAACTGATAATTATTACTATACAAAGGATAAAGAATTGTGGAAATAAAAGGAAGATTGAGGGCATGTTCGGTTGGTGGTCAATTTGTTTTTCAGTTATATAAAAAAATGATGCAAACTTACTAAGAAAACATGCCACATAGATCCATACTCTTAAACTTTGATTATTGTTTTGACAGTCAACTTTGATAGTTTTTAACAACAGCTGTGGTGATAAAAAGACTATAGCTGCAAAAATGATACAGACAGTAGCTAAAGACGCACTGTAACATTTGTTAACAACACGTTTACACTTAGGTACTCCAGCTAGTCTGATGTGCAAATCTTGAGGAAAATACCCCGTAGTTCCTAGGGGGTTATATGCAAACTGCAAAGAGCCTGCCATAGAAAAGGCAGCCCACTTTCAAATCTGTCGAGCTGGGGCCCGATTAGCGAGCTTCCTCCTCTTTCATTGAAGAAGGGTCTGCCTCTGTACCAGCGTCTGACTGACAAGAACCTTATTAAATAAAGGGATTCAAAATTCATGAACCTATTTTCTTCCCTTCCAAGTTCCAGTTTATGTCTTTTGCCTCGCCAAGAACTCTTCCCAAATACGCTGTGAAAACATAAGCAACCAGCTGACACTGCCGTTACAGATTAGTGCATTTTCAGCAGCCCCCCAGGCAGCATATCTTGCATGAGGATCCAGCATTAAACACCTGCCAAAGTAAAATAAATCGGTAGTCGGCTAGTGGCAATGCAAGTATTTTCCCAGTTCAGGGGAAAATGGGAGCGTATCACGTTGCACAGAATGACAGAGGCCACCACAGGTCCACAGCTTTGCATGGTTTGTTTATTCAGCCAGGAACTAGCCGTTGCGAGCCCCAAAGCATGATGAACTGATAAAGTAAGAGTAGATTACCGTCCCAGATTATGTGGTGGCGCCAAGGCAGCGGGGCGCTTTGATTAGGTGGTTGGATTAAGCATGAACCCTGTTATTTTAAGCGTGATATCGTGATGAGCAGTCAATAATCAAATCGGGGTGCGATGCGGGGAAGCAGAAAGGGAAGCAGGTCCAGGTCGGATGGCGCGCGTGGTTGTGGTTGTGCCCCAGCCTGAGCCTGAGCCTGAGCGTGGGCGTGAGCTAGCCGACCGTTGCGGTGGCTCCCGCTCCAGACTCCCGTGCGTGTCCGGCTTGCTGTGCCTTCTTTTCGTTTCCCCTGCAACCCGTGCGTGCTGGCCGTCGTTGGCGGGTTTTCCGGCCATCCCGACGGTGTGACTGAGGAGTGCTGCTGCTCCACAGGATACCTCATCAGTTTTAGACCCTTTTTTTCGTAAATTAACCAGCCAATTTTTTAATTAGTCGATGAGACAATTTTTCCCCTCTGTTCTGACAAAAAAACGAAGGATTCCCACGGGTGGACAGCTATCACAAAATATAAAAGCATAATATAATGTTGGTCGTAACGGGGAGTACTACCTTCCTAATGCATAGTACTCTCTTCGTTACTAAATACTATAAGTCTTTGTAGAGATTGCACTATGGACTACATACGAAACAAAACGAGTGAATCTATACTCTAAAGTATGTCTATATACATCCGTATGTGGTCCATAGTGGAATCTCTATAAAGACTTATACTACCTCCGTCCGAAAATACTTGTCGGGGGAATAGATGTATCTAGACGTATTTTAGTTCTATATACATCGATTTTTATCAATTTCTCCGACAAGTATTTCCGGACGAAGGAAGTATTTAGGAACGGAGGGAGTATCATATAGTATTTTATTTATTGTCTTGCATGACACATACTTCCTTCGTATCGTAATATTTGTCGCTGGGAGTTTCTAGTACAAAATTCGTCATGCACAATAATTTTTGTTGTTTCCTAAACTACCCTCCCACCTCTCTAACTCACCCACTCTCTGACTCGCTCAGCCGAATCCCTATCTCGCCTCCGCCGTCGGCGCCTCTCCCTGGCACACGTCGCCGACGCCTCTCCCTCTCGCGTCGTCGCCACCTTTCTATTGGCCCCGTCGCTGTCGCCCCTCACAAGACCTCAATTTCACTCTCCGGCAGGTGGATCCGGAGCGCGGCGACTCGATCTGCAACGCCAACAGCTGCGGTACGCCGCTCTCCCCCTAATCGATCCGTGCCCTCTTCTCCTCTTCTTTTTTTCTTTCCTTCCCTGATGTGGTTTCCTCTTCCTCACAGGCATGACCAGGGTGACGACTGCTCCCCGACGCCGCCACCCTTCGCAAGGAGCGACGACGGCTCGAAGCTCTGTGGCACGATGTGGCCGCCGACCACCCGTCCACGTCCCCACATCTGCTGCCGGCCGGCCACACGACATTGCTCTCATCCAGCTCGAAGCATGCGCCGTCGTGGCCCACCTCCGCCTGCTTCGGCAGGCCAAGAATCTGGAATGCCCCCGCACTCGGCGACCTCGGCATCTCCATCGACCGTCTCAGCAAGCGCTACCTCGCCTGGCTCCCACATAGCTGATGGTAAGCCCCTCCTTTGCTCTCTTAGACTGCTTGCTTGCTTGCGAGCCCCTCCTCTGAATTTGGTTGGTTGGTTGCTTTCTTTCTTCGGCAAGCCAAGAAACAGGGAGTGCCGGCAGTAGTACTCTAAATCCATCAATGCAACCGAATCCATCAGTTTGAATCAAGCTGTGACAGGTATCTCTGCATGCTTAATTTACTCAATGTTGTTTGAAGTAGGACTAGTTGCTGGAAATTTACTGAATTTTGTTTCAGTGGATGCATTGAATTTCACACAAAGAGTACTCGCGGAGTACATGGAGTTGATGAACTGAATTTTGTTTGTAGTAGATGCACTGGGATTATCTCTACATCACCACTATTAGGACATTTCCCATCTTTGTGTTTTGGGTAATGATGACAACTCTCCTTATGGTCTAATCATGTGTTAAGTTCTTCAGGTTATCTATGCTCAGGTACGCATCGATTAGACATTCTCTCTGGAAGGAAAAGATCGAAGACGGAGTTTTCTGCGTGTTTATTTCCTTGGTCGTAGGAAACCCATACTATCAAGAGGGAATCCACATCGGAAGGCATTGGGTGAATCATTGCACGTACACTCTTCTCGTCACACACCATTACCTCCCGTTCCATGTAGAGAGAGGTCCCTTTTGTTTCATACTGTTACAGTGGTTTCTCCTCCTTGGTTGTACCGCCCACTAGGGCGGTTGTACCGCTGGCCTGTTGTACTGGCTCAACCATCGCCCCAGGGGTGATACCCTGGGGTTGCACCTCCCAGGTTCTTTCCAAGCGGTTGTACCGCTGCCCCCAGGCGGTGGTACCGCCCTCTCGCTGGAAGAACTCTGGAGTTGCATCTTGGGCAGTTGTGTCGGCCGGGTATCGCCCGACCATGGGACTCACTTCTGTGATAGGGCGGTACTTGGGCGGTGGTGGCCCGGTTGTGCTCTGCACACCGGTACTACCGGGTTTCCTGAGCGTTTCTACCGCTTGGGACTTAGCCACCCTAGCACCAGGAGCAGGCGGTAGTTCCGGAGCACTACCGCTCGACCACCACCCATAGGGGTGACTTCGTTTTGGTTTCAAGGCGGTTGTTGAGCGGTAGAGAAGCGGTTGGTCCGGTTATTCCTGATAATCGGTACTACCGCTCTAGCGTCCGGTTGTACCGCTTGTCAGGGTTTCAGCAGCTTACCCGTGATTCCCGGTTGTACCGGGGAGAGGAGCGGTTGTACCGCTGTAGTGTAAAGACTGCTGTAACGGTTGGATCTTAGGGTTTCCTATATAAAGGGGGCTTCTTCCATCTACCCCCTTACCTCTTGCCTCTCTCTCTCCATCATTAATCCCCTTCAAGCTTTCTTGCCCGATCTCTCTCTCTAGCCACTCAAACTTGTTGATTTGCTAGGGATTGAAGGAGGTGACCTAGATCTACACTTCCACCAAAGGATATTTGATTCCCCCATACTTTCTTGTGTGGATTTTGTTACTCTTGGATGTTTGAGCAACCTAGACGGTTGAGGTCACCTCGGAGCCATATTCCATTGTGGTGAAGCTCTGTGGTTTCGTTGGGAGCCTCCAATTTGGTTGTGGAGAGAGCCCCAATCTTGTTTGTAAAGGTTCGGTTGCCGCCTTCAAGGGCACCACTAGTGGAATCATGGCATCTCACATTGTGTGAGGGCGTGAGGAGAATACGGTGGCCCTAGTTGCTTCTTGGGGAGCATTGTGCCTCCACACCGCTCCAACGGAGACGTACTTCCCCTCAAAGGGAAGGAACTTCGGTAACACATCCTCGCCTTCTCCGACTCCACTTGTGGTTATCTCTTAGCTTTACTTTGTGCAAGCTATTATTGTGTTGTATCCTTTGCTTGCACTTGTTGTTGTTATTGGTTGCATCATATAGGTTGTTCACCTAGTTGCACATCTAGACAACCTATTTGTTGCTAAACCTAATTTGTTAAGAAAAGCTAAAAATGGGTAGTTGCCTATTCACCCCTGTCGGTGTCAAAACCGGCGGATCTCTGGTAGGGGGTCTCGAACTGTGCGTCTAGGCGGATGGTAACAGGAGACACGGGACACGATGTTTTTACCCAGGTTCGGGCCCTCTCGATGGAGGTAATACCCTACTCCTGCTTGATTAATATTGATGATATGGGTAGTACAAGAGTAGATCTACCACGAGATCAAGGAGGCTAAACCTAGAAGCTAGCCTATGGTATGATTGTTGTTCGTCCTACGGACTAAAACCCTCTGGTTTATATAGACACCGGATAGGTTAGGGTTACAGAGTCGGTTACAATGGTAGGAGATCTACATATCCGATCGCCAAGCTTGCCTTCCACGCCAAGGAAAGTCCCATCCGGACACGGGACGAAGTCTTCAATCTTGTATCTTCATAGTCTTGGAGTCCGGCCAACGGTGACAGTTCGGCTATCCGGACACCCCCTAATCCGGGACTCCCTCAGTAGCCCCCGAACCAGGCTTCAATGACGATGAGTCCGACGCGTTGATTGTCTTCGGCATTGCGAGGCGGGTTCTTCTCCAAATTCCATATACTCATCGAATAGTGTCCGGCTTCTGGTAAATGCTGCGCTCCTTGGCTTCTACGCCCAATAATGGCCATCTTCCACGGTTCCAATGAATGAATGCGGAAAGCCGGTATTTTTACACTTACCCCTAGCCGCGCAAATGAGCTGCCTATAAAAGGCGAGGATCTAGATCTGAGTCACACCATCCCCCTTCATGAAGCTTTCATCGAGCGCCTCGACCAAAGCCCATTCCATCATGGACGGTCGACGCGGATCCTCCTCTCGCGCCCCCAAATTTCACTGAAATTGGAGAGATGCTCACCCTGCATAGCGAGCTAGTTATACTCCAAACCAAGGATTTCTTCCCCGGCCTTCATGGTTCCGGTTCGAGCCGGACTTGCCACCTACAAGGGCGGAAAGCAAGCGGAGAGTGTCCCCGATCCCTCTAAAGGAGAGCGGGTATGCTTCATCTCTTATCTAGTAAGAGGACTCGGATTTCCAATCCATCCATTTCTCCGGGGGCTTTTGGAGTTCTACGGCCTCCAGTTGCACCACCTTACTCCCGCCTCCATCTTGCACATCGCGGGCTTCGTGGCCCTTTGCGAACTGTTCTTGGGCGTCGAGGCTCATTTCGGGCTGTGGAAGAGATTATTCTGCCTAGTACCCCGTTCCTATGAGGGGTCAATATATCAAGTGGGCGGAGCCGAGCTATGGCGTATCGCCGGGACCGGATACCTATCCGAACCCAAGAAGGCGCCAAGACTGGCCTTGAATGGTTTTACATGGAGGACGCCCCGCTGCCGGATCCTGTTGGATCGGCCTTCCGGAGTTCAGCAATGCTCCAAGAAGAAGCGCCTAATTGGCGCCCTCGGAGCCCCGGAGGGAAAATAACCGGGATGTCCTCTATTTGATGAGCCGAATGAGGTTACTGGCTCATGCCGGATTGACCATGATTGGAGTCATGGCAATCTGCATTATGAGGGGAGTGCAGCCGCTCCAATATAGGGGCCACCCCATGTGGGACTTCAACGGGGAGGACGATGCCACCCGTCATGGCCGCAAAGGGCCGGGATCGGTCACCGAACTGGTGAAGATATTGTCTGCCATGTATAAAGGGGAGGTGGAGGATTTCCTCCGCGTCAATCCACTGAAGGAGTTTTCTTCGAATAATCCTTAAAGCTGGGTAAGCAAACATCTTTGTGGTCTGTCCGATCCATGTTCCCGTGATTAAATATCTCATTTCATGGTTTCAAGCAGAACTGCGCCGGATGTGGAGAAGATACACAGCCCGCCCCACAACCCGAGGATCCGAACGGTCCTTGATCCGCCTCCAAGAGGATCCGGATATAAAGGTGGAGTTGATCGACGGGTGTTCTACCAACTCAGCATCGACAATGCTTTGGCTGCCATTACGGCTGATTACCGGAATACTTCCAGCCTCACAGTAATCGAGACCGAGATCCCAAAACCACGATAATGACCCATCCATGCTTATTTTTGATCACCGATACCAATGGTGTTTCGCAGAGATACCTTCGAGGCAGGAAGCCGAGCCCGGTGGCCAGCCAACAAGGGCAAAGGCGGCCTCAAGAAGTTAAAAAGAAGTGCGGTCCGGATCGAAACTCCGCCGCAATGGTATGGCGTGTCACCATACTCCTGTGATTGATTCACGGAAGGCGATTAACGCTAGTGCTCTTTTCAGGAAAAAGAGCGCCGCCGGATCGAGTCCGAGAGGTTATAATCGAACCTTCACCGCCCGGGCTTCAAAGTCGGGTCCGGAGGCCGAGGCGAGCACAAGGCGGCGTCGGATGCTCCTCCGGCAGAGGATGCCGACAAATTGTCCGCCACCAACTCCGAGGTGGAGAGCGCCATGAATCATGTGCACCGCCAGAACGGTTCTTCGTGACGCGTGTTTCTCCCAAGAGGCCTTGAATGCCTTCAATTCGGGATATGCGCACTCCGTCAGCCAAGATGGTCTAGCCAGAGCCACGGAGCAGTATGTAAAGGACATACGGGTAAGGAAATTTGTGATTATATATGCCAAGAGTTCCCGAGACTTAAAATAGTTAGAATAACTGATTTAAGGATCATTTGTTATGCAGGATCTTACAAAAAGAATACCCGATCGTCCCGGGAGCTTGAAGAGTGCAAGGCCCAACTTGAGGTCAAGACTAGCCGCCTGTGGGGAGCCACAGAGACCCCTCCGTAATATACGCTTCAAAATATAAATAGCTTATGAAGTGCGGCGGGTGTGTAATCGACAAAAACATTGCAGATGGCGCGGACTAGATCCGGACAAGCAACAGCTCTTGCGCCAGCTAAAGGCGGCGAGAGCGTGCTTACGAGGGTGCGGCAGAGAAAAATAACCTCCAAGATGCCAACACCAAGCTGGGTGAGGAACTAAAGGATGTTCGTGCTCAGTTGTCCGACCAGAAGGAGAATCGGCGGCTTCGTCGCGACATTTTCATAAGTGCTTGAGCGAACTTTGAAAGAGTTCGGCGAGGAAGGCGACTAATATAAACATGTATGTAGGTTTGCTCATAGGTCGCCCCGAGGAGGAGATGCCCGATTCTTGGTGATCTTCTTCCCGAATTGCGCCACCGCATCGAACGAGTCCGGCGGTGATGAAAGGCGTCGGCCAGCCTTGTGGCTATCTATCTCCCCGCCTCAAGGCATTGGGGAGCTGGCAGAGCGGCTTCAAGGAGCACGGCGGCGCTCCGACTATGGAAGATATCGGCTGCCGTCAAGGCGCCAGGAGGCTGGGCCATGGTAAAGACGCGGACACGGTTGTCGACCCAAACCACATGGCCGAGGTCGGACTCATGGGGCTTGATGGGATGGAGATCCTCAGAAGCTTAGTGTACGACCAAGTAGAATTGGCCGCCAAGTATTCCCAAAGAAGATTGTAAATTAGATAGCCTATTAGATGGCATTGAGGAGGAATACAATGAGTCGAGTTGACTATGTAAAGATATGACATGAAAAAATGTCTTCTAGCCGGATTGTAGATCGCTTGTCATAGCGGACCTTTTCGCTCGACCTCGGGACCCAATAGTCCGAGTGTGTCCGAATACCTTCGTGGTTATATAAGAACCGGGTATGCATGGAGACAAGGCGAGGGGTCATTGTTGCTTTACGTATAAGTGCCCAACTAGTTATGTTATATTACATGGGTAGTAAGAAACATCTTCTAGTGAGAATAGTTCCGTTAAGGGTTCCTTTCGCTGGGATGCATGCCCTAAAGTGCATGTCAAAGCTGCTATGAAAGCGAAAATCATCCGGGGCAGATGGGTAAATAATTAAAATCATCTTTCAGTTCACCGACCAAATATTCCCTTAAGAACGCTTAGCTTTGGCTTCACCCACCGAGGTACACATCCGCTGACCCGCAAGAATAATCGCAGAGGTGCTCCTTTACCACCTAGCCGAACAATCGGGAACGAGGGGTAAGCACGAGCCGAGCAACCCAGCTTGGCCAAAACTTAAGTCATATCGATGCATATAATGGTGAATAAAAGGTACATGCGGAAGTTTAATGCATGTGTTGGGCATGAAGCTCAGATAAATAAGCTTCATTATAGAAGCCCCTGTGTATAATGAGCGCGGACAGTAGCGTCAAGTATATCTTGAAAAAAGCGCAAACGAGCCTCTAGAGGCTTCAAGAAGAAGGAGGAGGAAGGAGAGAAATAAAAGACAGCAAAAATAGAAATTGTGGACGGAGGAAGGAGACGAACTTGGAGTCCGCGCTTAGGCGAGAATCTTCAGAGACGGGCTGCGTTCCATGGGTTCGCTCGAGTCGGTTATCCGATGCGTTTGCAGACGGTATGCTCCGGTCGTCGACCTGGTCGATGATGAAGGGACCTTCCCATTTGGGCTTGAGTTTGTCCTTTTCTTGTCCGCAAAGCGAGAACTAGTTCGCCAACGTTATAAGCTTTGGCTCGTGCTTCCTCGCTTTGATATCTTCGAGCTCGCTGTTGATAGAATGCGGAACGAGCTTTTGCCACGTCGCTCCTCCTCCAATGCGCCCAAACTGTCCTGCCGATCGAGCTTGGCTTCTCTTTCTTCATACATGCGCACGCGAGGTGAGTCATGTATTATGTCGCAGGCAAGACCGCCTCTGCGCCGTACACCATAAAGAATGGTGTGAATCCGTAGTACGAAGTCGGCGTGGTCCGCAGCCCCAGTACGGAGTCGAGCTCCTCAACCCAAAGGCGTGTTAGATTCCTTGAGGACCGCACTAGTCCGGGTTTAATGCTGCTCATAATTAGACCGCTTGCTCGCTCGACTTGACCGCTGGTTTGAGGGTGATAGATCGAGGCGAATCGAGCTTGATGCCCATGTTTTTGCACCATAATTTGACCTCATCGGCCGTGAAGTTGGTGCCATTATCGATGATGATCTTGTGGGGACACCGTAAATTGCACCACCCCGATATGAAGTCTATCACCGTCCGGATTCGATTTGTTTTAACAGCTTGGCCTCTATCCATTTGGTGAATTTATCCACCTTGACCAATAGGTATTTTTGCTTGTGGGTTCGCCCTTAAGGGGTCCAACCATGTCAAGCCCCTGCACCCCAAACGGCCGTGTGATGGGTATAGTTTTAAGGGCGGTGGGTGGCATGTGGCTTTGGTTAGCAAAAAGCTGGCAACCGACGATAGTTGGACTAAGTCCTGCATGATCCGCCCGGGCAATGGGCGAATAAAATCCTGTATGGAAGGCCTTGCCTACAAGGGCCCGTGGCTGCGGCGTGGTGCCCACCCAGTCCGCATGAATTTCAGCCGGGAGGTTTCGCCCTTCCTCTTCGGAGATACACCTTTGAAGGACTCGGTAGTGCTTTTCTTATAAAGCTCTCCTCATGGACTTTATAGGCTTTAGATCGCCGTACTATGCAGCGAGCCTCATTTTGGTCTTCGGGAGTTCCTGCCTAGTTAGGTAGGCTAGGAATGGTTCCGCCCACGGGCGATAAGCGCCATTATTTCGTGAGCGGAGGGTGTTATCTCGGGGCGAGCCTCCGGTTGTGTCGAGTGTTGGCGTCAGCAAAGGCGGTTGAGTCCGGATTGTTATTGCGGACTCCTTTCCCATAGTACGGATGGCTTGAACAGCCGCTCGTAAAGATATTGGGTGGAACGGCATCGCATTTTGCACCAATGCGCGCTAATATATCCGCCACCTGGTTGTTATCCCGGGCTATATGATGAAATTCGAGCCCTTCAACCGGCCGACATTTTCGGGACCGCATTGCGGTATGCTGCCATTTTCGGATCTTTGGCATCAAAGTCTCCATTTATTTGAGATATTGCGAGGTTGAATCCGCGCACCTCTAGGCGTTGAACCCATGGAGACGCCATCCGGAGGCCGTGCGTAAGGGCCTCGATTCGCCGCGTTGTTGGAGTCCGTATACATTATCTCGAAGGACGATTGGACTGTGTCCCGGTTGGGGACGTCAGACGACGCCAGCCCCCAGGCTAGCCAACATTTTGGAGCCGTCAAAGTGCATGATCCAATTGGAGTATGCGCCGTACTCTTTAGGGAGTTCGCCGTCCATTCGCCCGAAGTCGGCCAAAACCTGCGACTTGATAGCTCGTCGTGGCTTGTAGGTTATGTCGAATGGAAGGAGCTCCATGGCCCATTTAGCAATCCGGATCGTCGCGTCGCGGTTGTTTATAATGTCATTAAGAGGCACTTCGGAGGCTACCGTTATCAAACACTCTTGAAAGTAGTGTCGCAGCTTCCGGATGCCATGAACACGCGTATGCTATCTTTTGATAGTGTGGGTACGGGACTTGCATGGAGTTAGGACAGTGGACACATAGTAAACGGTTTTTGAAGAGGGAACCGTGTCCGTCCGCTCTCGCTCGACAACGAGCATCGCACCGACAACTTGATGTGTTGCGCGATATATAATAGCATTGGTTCGCCCACATTGGGCGCGGCCAGACCGGGTTTGTTGCCAATATGGCTTTTATCTCTTCGAGTCCGGCCGTATGCATCCGCCCACTCGAAGTGTCCGTGCAGCGGAGGAGGCGGTAAAGGGTAACGCTTTTCTCCCAAACGGAAAATAAAGCGGCTTAGGGCCGCCACGCATCCCGCCAATTTTGTATTTGTTTGAGGTCTTTTGGAATATCCAGCCAGACAGAGCTCGGATCTTGGCTGGGTTTGCTTCAATTCCTCTACCGGACACAATGAAGCCAAGGAGCTTTCCGGTGGAACGCCAAGACGATTTTTCCGGATTGAGCTTGATGTCATATTTTCAAGATTGTCAAATGTGAGCCTCAAGTCGCCTACTAGAGTTTCGACGTGCTTGGTTTTGACGACCACGCCATCTACATATGCTTCCACCGTTTTGCCGATCTGGTTTGCGGACATGTCCGAATCATGCGCCGATATGTTGCGCCGGCGTTTTTGAGCCCAAAGGGCATTGTGTTGAAGCGAACGGGCCGTATGGAGTGATGAATGCTGTTGCAGCTTGGTGCAGCTCCGCCATCTTTATTTGGTGGTAGCCGAGTACGCGTCGAGGAAGCACAATAAGTCGTGCCCTCTCAGAAGGCCAATAATTTGATCAATTCGAGGGAGGGGAAGGGATCCTTTGGGCAAGCCTTATTATGGTCTTTAAAATCAACACATAGGCGCCAGGATTTATCCTTCTTTGGTACCATCACCAGGTTTGCTAGCCAGTCCGGATGTTTAATATCTCGATGAATCCGGCTTCCAAAAGTTTGGCTAGCTCCTCTCCCATGGCCTGTCTCTTGGGTTCTAAAAGCGCCAAGAGCCTGTTTGATCGGCTTGAATCCTTTTAGGATATTTAGGCTGTGTTCGCCAGCCGACGTGGGATTCTGGCATGTCCAAGGGTGCGAGCAAAGATGTCGATTTTCTCGTAGAAATCCTCGTAGTACTGGCGTCTACATCGGGGTTTACTTGTGCCCCAATGGAGGCCGTCTTTGCGGTGGTCCATTGGGTGGACTTGGAATTTGACTATTTCATCCGCTGGTTTAAAAGAGGCGGACTTGGATCTTTTATCAAGTATCACATCGCCCCTGTTCACCGTGGAGCGATCGCGGTGAGTTCCTCGGCCGCTAGGGCTTGAATAGTGCCTCGAGGGCTAGTGCGGCTGTCTTGTTTTCGGCGCTGGAGTGCTATGTTCGGATCACTAGCGAGAGTGATGATTCCGTTAGGTCCGGGCATTTTAAGCTTCATGTACCCATAATGGGGTATAGCTTGAAAATTGTGAATGCCTCTCGCCCTAATAAAGCATGATATCCGCTGTTGAATGGGGCCACTTGAAATGTGACCTCCTCGACCTGTAATTGTCCATGAAATAACACTACGCCCATGTGATTTTTCCTGCAGCATGCTTCCGGCTAGGGATTATTCCTCTAAAGGTTGTGCTTCTTCGCTCAATGCGGTTCCGGTCTATTTCTATTTTTGGAGGGTTTCCTCATAGATGAGGTTTAGTCATTGCCGCCATCCATGAGTACCTTAGTAAGGCAAAGCCGCCCACTATCGGACCGAGGACCAATGCGGCAATTTGGTGCTCGGCTGTTCGAATTTAGGTTAAATCCTTGGCATTAAAGGTAATAGCCGTGTTACCCATGGATTTATTGTTGCTACTTGGTAGACTTCGCAAGGTTATGGAGTGTTCGTTTTGCATGTTATTTGATGCGGAAGTCTCAAGACTGTTAATACCGTCTTGGTGTTGCTGGGCTGGGGTTACGAAGCTAGAAGCTCTTCGCCACTTTTGGCCACCTGCCATAGTATCCAACATGCTCAAGGCTATGAGTTGGAGTGGCGCCCTCGTGCTATGAATTTTGCAGGTCCGCTTAGCCAACCCTCCAAGACGGTTGCACTTTAGGGGTTTTGGTTTTTGGTATTTAACCAGGTGCTTGGTGATGATGCACCCTTTTATTTTGGACTAGGGATGTATTCGGGCGGATTATCCCAAAATTTACTTTCGGTTTTCCAGCGCTCTCCATCGCACAAGACTTTTGTACTATGGTCACCAAGTCAGCAAAGCGTGTAATTTTGCGACAACTTATGGCGCTTAGGATTCCCTTGTCCGTGCAATTATTGCAGAAAATTGGGATTGCGTCCTCCTCTCGGCAGTCCTTTATCCTGTTCATAACTGTGGAGGAATCGCCCAAGAATGATGTCTTGTTTCAGCGAGCTCTTGCCGAATTCGAGAGAGATCGCTAATATTTGGGTGGGCAGGTGGAACTAGATCCGGAACCCCGTCCAATTTAGGACTCAGGGGCCGAGAAGTTTCGAACTCGAACTTTGGATTTTGAGTGTTATCCAATGAGTCCAACCCGCCACCGACTTTAAGTTCGTGGCTTGATCGACATCCGCCCTCTGCGGGAATCCGGCATGGAGGGTTCGGGAATCCGCACGTAGTTAGTCCTTAAGATAGAAGAAGAATCGCCGCATTGCTCCTCTATCACAGCAACATGATGGGTAGCACGGGAGAGTTGATTTCTCTCAGATCGGTTTTAGGCCCGATCCGGTCGTAAGTCTGTGGCCACTCCGATGTATGGCGCGATCCAAGAACTCGTTACGGAGGAGAGCTCGATCGATCTAACTGTTCGCAAGTTCGAATTAACATGGAGATTGGTTTCGATGACTCGAGAGGTCATCGTCGGTATGATGGCGAACCGGCGGTCATAAGAAAACCACCTAACCGAAGAGTCTGGCCATCGACCAAGGCTCCTTTGGCGATAGTATCGTCTTTAAAGACGGATGAGGCATCCTACCGACGGCGGCGACAACGAGGAACTCTCAATGAAAGCACCAATGTCGGTGTCAAACCGCGGATCTCGGTAGGGGTCCCGAATCGTGCGCTTAGGCGGATGGTAACAGGAGACAAGGGACACGATGTTTTTACCCAGGTTGGGCCCTCTCGATGGAGGTAATACCCTACCCTGCTTGATTAATATTGATGATATGGGTAGTACAAGAGTAGATCTACCACGAGATCAAGGAGGCTAAACCCTAGAAGCTAGCCTATGGTATGATTGTTGTTCGTCCTGCGGACTAAAACCCTCCGGTTTATATAGACACTGGATAGGTTAGGGTTACACAGAGTCGGTTACAATGGTAGGAGATCTACATATCCGTATCGCCAAGCTTGCCTTCCACGCCAAGGAAAGTCCCATCCGGACACGGGATGAAGTCTTCAATCTTGTATCTTCATAGTCTTGGAGTCCGGCCAACTGTGATAGTTCGGCTATCCGGACACCCCCTAATCCGGGACTCCCTCAACCCCCGTCTAGTCAACCATATCGATCCTTTCAATTGGTATCAGAGCCTCATCTCTTTATTAAGGGTTCAACCACCCGAAGAGTATGGTTGACGCCGTGGAGGATGTGCCCGAGGCCGTGGAGTTGACTTTGATCACTCGAGAAGACTTAAACGAAGCTATCGCTTCACATAAGACGTCTATGACGGCCAAAGTCAAGTCCATGCTTAAAGAATTACTTGAGGGGATGAAATCCACTCCCGATCCCTTGCTTTTGGTTAATCCCACGGCATCGGAGTCGGAGGCCAATTCCGCCAAGGAATCGGCTAAAGGTACTCATGTTCCTTCCCCTCATGATAAGAATGGGACAGGAACCTTTGCCTCAG
Organism: Aegilops longissima; assembly: GCA_021605205.1. Classification (NCBI taxonomy): domain Eukaryota; kingdom Viridiplantae; phylum Streptophyta; class Magnoliopsida; order Poales; family Poaceae; genus Aegilops; species Aegilops longissima. The sequence continues at coordinate 98,784,578 of CM038677.1, read as the reverse complement.
TTCACCCTCCCCCGGTCTATGGAGGACCGATCCCCACAGCTCGCATTAATATTCATGGTCCTCCTCCCAAGCTTGTTAAGGGTGATTTTGCTAGTTGGGTCTTCCGCATTAAGTCTCATTTGAATCATTGCTCTACTAACCTTTGGAGAATCATTGAGCAAGGCTTCTACCCGCATGATCCAAACAACTTCACCCCAAGAGAAGAAGTGGACAATCAATACAATCACTCCGCATTGTTCATCCTTCAAGAAGCGGTCCCTCCTGCAGACCTAGCACACATGCGACCTTTCACTCATGCAAAGGATTGTTGGGAGCACATTGTTTCTATGTACACGGGGAGCTCAAGCATTCAATGGTCCAACTTTTAAGTGGTCCTTGATGAGGCCGATGAGTTTGTGATGCTTGAAGATGAGGATCCGCGCGATCTTTACCGAAGGGTGACTACCCTTGCGGTTGCTCTCCAAGACCATGGAAGCAAAGACATGGATGACACTTGGATCAAGCGCAAGTTCCTCAAGGCCATCATTCCATTCAACAAGGCCATGTCTTCCGTGATCCGACAAAGGCCGGACTTCCACACCTTAACCTCAAGTGAAGTGTTGGATGAGTTTATTGCCATGAACATCATGAACAAGACCGCCGACAATGCTCTTGCTCGTGTCCGGTCAAAGAAAAGCACCCCCACCCTTGATTTGAAGGCCAAGGCCGTTCCGGAAGAAGAAGAGGAAGAAGAAGAGGAGTGTAGTCCCGAAGACACCAAATATGCTTACCATGTGCACATGGCTCTTGCGTCAAGGCAATTTTGGAGCAACAAAAGGAACTCAAGGCCCAACTTCACCAAGAACAACTCAAGTGGGTCAAAGAACAAGCAACGTGTAAGAACTTGCTACAATTGTGGCAATGTGAGTCACTTTGTGATGGATTGCCCCTACGAGAAGAGGGAAGACAATGGTGGCAAACTCAATCGCAAAGATAAAGCCAAGTCCTTTCCTAGCAAGAACAACTTCACCAAGAAGACTCCTCCAAAGGGCGTGGTGGCACATGAAGAGTACCCCTCCGATGATGAGGAAGAAGATACAAGTGGAGAAGGAATGGCAATGGCAATCGCTACATCTTCTCCCTCCAAGGTGTCTCTCTTCGGCGCCCCCAACGAAGACACCATTGCCAAGTGTCTCATGGCCAAAGGCATCAACAAGGTAACTACCAACATCAAAATCACCATCATTACTACTCCTTCATTGTTAGATTGTGTTGATGATAGTGAGGGGGAGAAAGTTGATGAGAATGAGTTCACCAAGTTTGTGGGCAAGCTCAAGGGTGAGTCCAAGAAGCACTTTGTTGCTCTCTTGGAACAACTTGGTGAGGCCAATGATATCATTGAGTCGCATGAGGATACTATCTCCAAGTTGGAGGGGCATAGCCATGACTATGCCGATGAGATTACATATCTTTCCATTGCTCTAGAGGAAGAGAGAGATCTTCGTTTGACTCTTGAGGAGTCACACAATGTTGATCATGCTAAATTGCAAAAAGACCTTGATCATGCTATTGTTCTTACTCGTGTGCTTAAATCCGAGAAAGATGCACTTGGGGTTGACCATGATAGACTCAAGGAAGAGTTTGGTACACTTGACAAGGCTCACAAGGTTTTAGAGGGTGCTCATGCTTCTCTCAAGGAGTCTTATGATCAACTCCAAGTGAAACTAACTAAGGATATTTCCACTTGTCCTCCCTTCGTTCTAATTGATAATGCCCATGCTACTAACTCTTGTTGCGAGCATGTGCATCTTGTGGAGGAAAATGCTAAGTTGAAAGAACAACTCTAGAAGGGCCTTATGACTTGCATACAAGGCGAGAAAAACCTCAATGACCTTTTGAGTAATCAAAAGGAAGTGGTAGGAAAGGAAGGACTTGGGTTTGTACTCATAATGAGACCAAGCAATCTCTCCCGCTCAAGGACACCTTTGTCAAGGCGGGTGAGGGTGCTGATGAGAATAAGAAGAAGAACAAGGAAGTGGGTGGTAATGCCAAGAAGGGCAAAACCACCCCTAGCAACGAAGCCGGTGACTTTAACCCCTCTTATGTTTTGTGCTGTGCTAGTGATGGGCATGTTTATGCTAAATCTGTTGGTTCTTCTTATGAGTACATTGAATGTTCTATTTGGGTTCCAAGACCCTTGTTACTAACATCAGAGGACCCATTGAAAAATGGGTACCTAGATCCAAGCATTGATATCTTGTAGGAGTTTGCTTCCGGTGGGGCGTCATGGTTTCTCGATAGTGGAGGAACAAATCATATGACCGGGAGCAAGGACTTGGTGGTGGACGTGCATCTAATTCCATCTATGCCTACCCATGTCCAATTCGGTGATGCTTCAACTTCTAAGGTATTGTGGCTTGGCAAGGTGGTCATCTCTCAAGATTTAACTATTGAGAAGGTCATGCTTGTTGAGTCCCTTGCATACAACTTACTTTCCATTCGTCAACTTGCACTTATGGGATTTGTAACATTCTTTGATCTTGATACGGTGGCCCTTTTGTGGAGCAAGACTCTTAAAGTAGCCTTTGTTGGGCATGTCGAGAACGGTCACTATGTGGTGAACTTTTTGGAGCGACCTACTAAGACCGCGACTTGCCTAATGGCTAAAGTTGATGGGGGTTGGCTTTGGCATCGCCGACTAGCCCACGTCAATATGAGATCTTTGCAAAGTCTCCTCAAAGGGGACCACGTGCGTGGACTAACAAATGTAAGTTTTGCCAAAGACCGTGCTTGCAGTGCTTGTATCAAAGGAAAGCTTCATGAAACGGCTCACCGACCATCAACTATCATCTACTCAAAGAGGCCCTTGGAGCTCCTACACATGGATCTCTTTGGTCCTCCATCCTTTGATAGTATTGGTGGAAGAAAGTATTGCTTGGTGATTGTGGATAACTACTCAAGATACACATGGGTATACTTCTTCAAGATGAATAGTGAGACTCAACAAACCGTCATCAACTTTGCAAATGAAGCTCAATGCCAACATGAAGCAAAGATCTTGATGATTAGAAGTGACAACGGCACCGAGTTCAAGAACTACACGTTGGATGAGTTTCTTAGTGACGAGGGGATCAAGCACCAATATGCCGCACCCTATACCCCTCAACAAAATGGTGTGGCGGAGAGGAAGAACCGGGCGTTGATGGATGCGGCAAGGACCATGATGGAGGAATTCAAATCTCCGTACAACTTTTGGGTTGAAGCCATCAACACCGCATGTCATGCTTCCAATAGGCTCTACCTCCGCAAAGGCTTGAACAAGACTCCATATGAGATACTTACCGGCAACAAGCCCAACCTCAAGTACTCCCGGGTGTTCGGATGTAAGTGTTTCATTCTCAAGAAAGGTGTCCGTTTGTCTAAATTCGAACCTAGATCTCAAGAGGGCATATTTGTTGGTTATGCTACAAACTCTCATGCTTACCGTGTTCTCAACAAGTCCACCAGACTCATTGAGGAGACGTGTAACGCGGAGTTTGATGAAAATAACGGCTCCCAAGTGGAGCAAAGTGGTCTTTGTGATGTAGGTGATGAAATTCCTCCCCAAGCCATAAGAAGAATGGGGACTGGTCAAATACTCCCCATTGAGGACCGCCTTGTGGCCGAAGGAGAAGGACAATGCTCTACTCAAGTGGAGCCATCACCTACGCTAGACCCACATGCTTTCGAAGAACAAAATGAAGGCCCTCAACTCAATGAACAAGATCAAGGGCAAGATCAACCTCATGGAGATGGTGATGCACCAAATGATGCCCAAGATCAAGTTCATGCCTCCGAGCATGCTCAAGATCAAGAGAAAACTCAAGGTCAAGAGCAAGCTCAAGGCGGTGCTCAAGATCAAGAGCAAGCTCAAGATCAAGAGAAAACTCAAGACAGTGCTCAAGATGTGCAAGATGATCCTCAAATGCCCATCGAGGAACTTTTGGAGCGTCATGCCGCTAAGGTGGCTTCCAAGCTCGAGAGTCAACAACATGTCATGGAGAATGTGCTTGGAAGCATGAGAAAAGGGGTAACTACTTGTAAACAATGTCAAATTTTTGTGAGCATCACGAGTTTGTTTCATGTGTTGAACCCCAAAAGGTACATGAGGCGCTCAATGATGAGTATTGTCTTGAAGCTATGCATGATGAACTCAACAACTTTGAGCGCAATCAAGTTTGGGAATTAGTGCCAAGGCCAATTACGAAGGAACACAATGTCATCATTGGGACCAAATGGATCTTTAAGAACAAGCAAGATGCGAACGGTGTGGTTGTTCGGAACAAGGCAAGATTGGTCTCACAAGGCTACTCCCAAGTCGAGGGTAGCGACTACGGTGAAACCTTTTCCCCCGTTGCATGTCTTGAATCTATTCACATATTGCTTGCATATGCATCTCATCATGACTTTAAATTGCAACAAATGGATGTGAAAAGTGCATTTCTTAATGGTCCTTTGAATGAGTTGGTGTATGTCAAACAACCTCCGGGATTCGAGGATCCCAAGCTCCCCACTCATGTGTACAAACTCAAAAAGGTGCTCTATGGCCTTAAACAAGCCCCACATGCGTGGTATGAGTGTCGGTGTCAAAACTGGCCGATCTCAGGTAGGGAGTCCAGAACTGTGCATCTGAGGATCGAGGGTAACAGGAGACAAGGGGACACGATGTTTACCCAGGTTCGGGCCCTCTTAATGGAGGTAATACCCTACTTCCTGCTTGATTGACTTTGATGAGTATAGGGGTTACAAGAGTCGATCTACCTCGAGATCGTAATGGCTAAACCCTAGTTGTCTAGCCTATGTAAATTCTGATAGCCTCTACAGACTAAACCCTTCGGTTTATATAGACACTGGAGGGGCCTAGGGTTGTACAGAGTCGGTTTATAGAGAAAGGAAACTATACATCCGGACGCCAATCTTGCCATCCACGCAAAAGGAGAGTCCCATCCGGACACGGGGGAAGGCCTTCTTCCTTGTATCTTCACGGCCCATCACTCCGGCCCATATCACATAGCCCGAACACCCGAGGACCCCATAATCCAGGACTCCTTCAGTAGCCCCTAAACTAGTCTTTAGATGACGATGTGTTCGGCTCGCAAATTGTCTTCAGCATTGCAAGGCGGGTTCCTCCTCCGAATACTTCAAAGCAGTCTTCTGAATAAGAGAACTGTATCCGGCTCTGTATAATAGTCACAACCTTAAACCACAAGGGCACAATACTTAACCAAAATAAGGCATGTCTACTAACAATTTTTTTGGTGAAACGTTACATCTTGCCTCTTTATTATTTCAAACCATTTTTGGCCTCCCGCTTCGCGTTTCGAGGCGCTGCCTCCATTGACACGTCTTGTCAAATCAGAGATCGTGTCCCCTTATTGCGGGATTCTCATCAATACGGGCTTGGGTAATCCAACCGTGCCATTCGCACGACCCCTTGGGAACATGCGAGTTTTAAGGCTTGAGGGGGGCGCTTGGTATTCACTACCTATATAAGCGGATAAAGATCCATCTCTTTACCCCACACCTTCTTCCTTCCTCCGCCTTCCCATCCTCAAGCTCCAGCGCCCATGTTTCGATCTTTCTCACCGCCACCAACCTCTCCGGCCATGTCTGGATCCGGCTCACAAGGCAAGTGAGTGGCCTCCTCCGTAACGGAGAAGGACGTCAAGGAGCTCCGGGAGGCGGGGTACCTGACGGCGGAAGTCAGACACAGGCTTCCCTCCAAAAAGCAAGTCATTCCAACCCCAGAGCCCGGCGAGAGGGTTGTGTTCGTCCCTCACTTCCTCCGCGGGCTAGGGTTTACCCTCCATCCCTTTGTCCGTAGTCTCATGTTCTATTACGGGCTAGATTTCCATGATCTAGCCCCGAATTCCTTCCTCCACATCTCGGCGTTCATCGTCGTGTGCGAGGCGCTCCTCCGCATCCCCCACACTTCGGCCTATGGCTCAAGGTCTTCAACGTGAAGCCGAAGGTGGTCGACGGGCAGCACACGGATTGCGGTGGCGCCATGGTAAGCAAGCTTCCCAACACCACTTGGCCCAAAGGGGCCTTCGTGGAGACTGTAAAGGTGTGGCAGCAGGAGTAGTTCTACATTACCGAACCCCACGACACCAAATGGGCAGCTGATACGTCTCCGTCGTATCTATAATTTTTGATTGTTCCATGTCAATATTATACAACTTTCATATACTTTTTGGCAACTTTTTATACTATTTTTGGGACTAACATATTGATCCAAAGGCTCAAGTGCAGTTCTGTTTGTTGCATGTTTTATGTTTCACAGAAACCCAATATCAAACGGAGTCCAAATGGGATAAAAACGGACGGAGAATTATTTTGGAATATTTATGATTTTTGGGAAGTAAAATCAACGTGAGACGGTGCCCGAGGGGGCCACGAGGCAGGGGGGTGCGCCCCAGGGGGGTTGGCGCGCCCTGGACCCTAGTGGGCACCCCGCAAGGCGGTTGACGCTCTTCTTTTGCCGCAAGAAAGCTTATTTTATGAGAAAGATCTGGGCGAAAGATTCACCCCAATCGGAGCTACGGATCTCCGGATATAAAAGAAACGGTGCCAGGGCAGAATCTGAGAGCGCAGAAACAGAGAGAGACAAAGAGACAGATCCAATCTCGGAGGGGCTCTCGCCCCTCCCATGCCATGGAGGCCAAGGACCAGAGGGGAAACCCTTCTCCCACCTAGGGAGAAGGTCAAGGAAGAAGAAGAAGGAGGGGGGCTCTCTGCCCCTCGCTTCTGGTGGCGCCGGAACGCTGCCGTGGCCACCATCATCATCACCGCGATCTTCACCAGCACCTCCGCCATCTTCACCAACATCTCCATCACCTTCCCCCCTCTATCTACAACAGCCCACTCTCCCGCAACCCGCTGTACCCTCTACTTGAACATGGTGCATTATGCTTCATATTATTATCCAATGATGTGTTGCCATCCTATGATGTCTGAGTAGATTTTCGTTGTCCTATCGGTGGTTGATGAATTGCTATGATTGATTTAATTTGCTTGTGGTCATGTTGCTGTCCTTTGGTGCCCATCATATGAGCACGCGTGGATCACACCATAGGGTTAGTTGTATGTTGATAGGACTATGTATTGGAGGGCAAGAGTGATGAAGCTTCAACCTAGCATAGAAATTGATGCATACGGATTGAAGGGGACCAATATATCTTAATGCTATGGTTGGGTTTTACCTTAATGAACGTTAGTAGTTGCGGATGCTTGCTAATAGTTCCAATCATAAGTGCATAGAATTCCAAGTAAGGGATGACATGCTAGCAGTGGCCTCTCCCACATGAAACTTGCTATCGGTCTAGTAAACTAGTCAATTGCTTAGGGACAATTTCACAACTCCTACCACCACTTTTCCACACTCGCTATATTTACTTTATTGTGTCTTTATCTAAACATCCCCTACTTTTTATTTACACACTCTTTATATTCTTGCAAACCTATCCAAAACACCTACAAAGTACTTCTAGTTTCATACTTGTTCTAGGTAAAGCGAGCGTCAAGCGTGCATAGAGTTGTATCGGTGGTCGATAGAACTTGAGGGAATATGTGTTCTACCTTTAGCTCCTCGTTGGGTTCGACACTCTTACTTATCGAAAGAGGCTACAATTGATCCCCTATACTTGTGGGTTATCAAGACCTTTTTCTGGCGCCGTTGCCGGGGAGCAATAGCGTGGGGTGAATATTCTCGTGTGTGCTTGTTTGCTTTATCACTAAGTAATTTTTATTTGCTGTTCTTAGTTGTTCTTTATCATTAGTTATGGATATGGAACACGAAATACCAAAAAAATTAGGTGTACTTTCTTCTCATGGAGATGGGGAACCTCCTAAAACCCTCGATGCTCAATATGTGAAAAATATTATGTACCACTTTGATAATCCTGAGAAAACCTCATTCAATTTGGTAATGGGAGACACGTTGGATCAACGTGAATACTTTAGGGATTATCTCTTGACTCAAAAAGGGAAACTATTATGGGATCAAATTTATATGTTGAAGTGGTATGCTCGACAAGTATGCTTGAGTTATGATTATACTTGTTGCTCTAGGATGAAGGCTCCACACCTTCCCTTTTCATGCAAATTTAATGATAATAAAACCTTAGCTTCTTATGCTAATGGTATATATGATTACTATGATGTGGAACAAATAGAAGAATTTGTTGCTTTTATGGGTGCTTATGAAATTGAATCTATGTTTAAAGAGTTTGAAGATTTTGATGATGCTGTTTATAGACCTGAAAATTTAGCTATCCTTAAATATTGTTATGAGAATTATGAATACAATTACGAAATTAATGCACTTGTTAAGAAAGTCTCCGTTGTCCAAGAAGATACTAATATTTTGCAGGAATCTATGGAAGAAGAAGTTGATGAAACTGTGAGCTCATTGGATGAAAAAGATGATGAGGAGAGCGAAGAACAAAAGGAGGAAGAGCGGATTAGCTACCCGTGCCCACCTTCGTATGAGAGTAACTCTTCAACTCATACATTGTTTAATTTCCCTTTGTGCTTACCGAAGGATGATTGCTATGATGATTGTTATGATCACGTTGATTCTCTTGAAATATCCCTTTTTGATGATGCTTGCTATGTTTGTGGCCAAGATGCCAATATGAATTATGCTTATGGAGATGAACTTGCTATAGTTCCTTATGTTAAACATGAAATTGTTGCTATTGCACCCACGCATGATAGTCCTATTATCTTTTTGAATTCTCCCGATTATACTATATTGTAGAAGTTTGCACTTATTAAGGATTATACTGATGGGTTGCGTCTTACTTCTACACATGATGATTTAGATAGATATAATATGCATGTGCTTGCTGCTCCTACTTGCAATTATTATGAGAGAGGAACTATATCTCCACCTCCCTATGTTTCCAACATGATAAAATTACAAGAAACTGTTTATACTATGCATTGGCCTTTACTTTGTGTGCATGAATTGTTCTTTTATGACATGCCGATGCATAGGAAGAGAGTTAGACTTTGTTGTTGCATGATATATGTTACTTTGTGCTCACTACTAAATAGCAAATTCATTGTTAATTAAAATTGGCTTTGATATACCTTGGGATCCGGGTGGATCCATTACTTGAGCACTATATGCCTAACTTAATGGCTTTAAAGAAAGCGCTGCCAGGGAGACAACCCGGAAGTTTTATAGAGTTATTTATTTCTGTTGTGTGCTTTTATAAAGTATAGAAATAAAAATAATGTGTCAAGTTTTGCCTTTAGGATGTTTACAATGCTTGTTGGTTTGTACGGTGCAGGACAGAAACTTTGGTTGTAGTGCGTGATTTTTAATTTTTTACTAGAACGTCAAATGGTCTGATTCCTTTTGCAATGTCTTTCTATACAAATTTTTTATTTTTCCTAAGTTTGGCAGAATTTTTCAAGTATCAGAAGTATGGTGAATGTTCATATTATTACAGACTGTTCTGTTTTAGACAGATTCTGTTTTTGATGCATAGTTTGCTTGTTTTGATGAAACTATCGATTCATATCAGTGGATTAAGCCATGAAAAAGTTATACTATAGTAGACACAATGCCAAAACAAAATATGAATTGGTTTGCAACAGTACTTAGAGTAGTGATTTGCTTTATTATACTAACGGATCTTACCGAGTTTTTTGTTGAAGTTTGGTGTGGATGAAGTGTTCGATGATCGAGGAGGTCTCGATGTGAGAAGAAGGAAGAGAGGCAAGAGCTCAAGCTTAGGGATGCCCAAGGCACCCCAAGTAAATATTCAAGGCGACTCAAGCATCTATGCTTGGGGATGCACCGGAAGGCATCCCCTCTTTCTTCAACAAGTATCGGTATATTTTCAGATTCGTTTCGTTCATGTGATATGTGCAAATCTTGGAGTGTCTTTTGCATTTAGTTTTCATTTTTCTTTTATGCACCATGCTGGTATGAGATGGTCCTTGGTTGATTCTCTTTGCACTTCACTTATATCTTTTGAGTATGGCTTTATAGAATGCTTCATGTGCTTCACTTATATCATTTGAAGTTTGGATTGCCTGTTTCTCTTCACATAGAAAACCGCCATTTGTAGAATGCTCTTTTGCTTCACTTATATTTGTTAGAGCGTGGGCATATCTTTTGTAGAAAGAATTAAACTATCTTGCTTCACTTATATCTATTTAGAGAGATGACAGGAACTGGTCATTCACATGGTTAGTCATAAAATCCTACATAAAACTTGTAGATCACTGAATATGATATGCTTGATTCCTTGCAATAGTTTTGCGATATAAATATGGTGATATTAGAGTCATGCTAGTGGGTAGTTGTGGATTAGTAGAAATACTTGTGTTGAGGTTTGTGATTCCCGTAGCATGCACCTATGGTGAACCGTTATGTGATGAAGTCGGAGCATGATTTATTTATTGATTGTCTTCCTTATGAGTGGCGGTCGGGGACGAGCGATGGTCTTTTCCTACCAATCTATCCCCCTAGGAGCATGCGCGTAGTACTTTGTTTCGATGACTAATAGATTTTTGCAATAAGTATGTGAGTTCTTTATGACTAATGTTGAGTCCATGGATTATCGCACTCTCACCCTTCCATCATTGCTAGCCTCTTGATGCCGTGCCTTGCCCTTTCTCACCTCGAGAGTTGGTGCAAACTTCGCCGGTGCATCCAAACCCTGTGATACGATACGCTCTATCACACATAAGCCTCATTATATCTTCCTCAAAATAGCCACCATACCTACCTATCATGGCATTTCCATAGCCATTCCGAGATATATTGCCATGCAACTTCCATCATCATCATATACATGACTTGAGCATTTATTATCATATTGCTTTGCATGATGTTTTCATGGCTTGTCCATTTTTTGATGTCATTGCTACGCTAGATCGTTGCACATCCCGGTACACCGCCGGAGGCATTCATATAGAGTCATATCTTTGTTCTAGTATCGAGTTGTAATATTGAGTTGTAAGTAAATGAAAGTGTGATGATCATCATTATTAGAGCATTGCCCCAGTGAGGAAAGGATGATGGAGACTATGATTCCCCCACAAGTCGAGATGAGACTCCAGATGAAAAAAATAAAAAATAAAAAAATAAAAAATAGAAAGGCCAAAAAAAGGCCCAAAAGAAGAGAAGAAAAAAATGAGAGAAAATGAGAGAAGGGGCAATGTTACTATCCTTTTAGCACACTTGTGCTTCAGATTAGCACCATGATCCTTCATATAGAGAGTCTCTTGAGTTATCACTTTCATATACTAGTGGGAATTTTCATTATAGAACTTGGCTTATATATTCCAACGATGGGCTTCCTCAAATGCCCTAGGTCTTCATGAGCAAGCAAGTTGGATGCACACCCACTTAGTTTCAGTTTGATCTTACATATACTTATAGCTCTAGTGCATCCTTTGCATGGGAACCCCTACTCCTCACATTGACATCAATTGATGGGCATCTCCATAGCCCGTTGATTAGCCGCATCGATGTGAGACTTTCTCCTTTTTGTCTTCTCCACATAACCCCCACCATCATATTCTATTCCACCTATAGTGTTATGTCCATGGCTCACGCTCATGTATTGCATGAAAGTTGAAAAGGTTTGAGAACGTCAAAAGTATGAAACAATTGCTTGGCTTGTCATCGGGGTTGTGCATGATGTGAATATTTTGTGTGGTGAAGATGGAGCATAGCCAGACTATATGATTTTGTAGGGATAACTTTCTTTGGCCATGTTATTTGAAAAGACACGATTGCTTTATTAGTAGCCTTGAAGTATTATTATTTTTATGTCAAATGATAGACTATTGCTTTGAATCACTCGTGTCTTAATATTCATGCCATGATTAGATACATGATCAAGATTATGCTAGGTAGCATTCCACATAAAAAAATTATATTTTTTATCATTTACCTACTCGAGGACGAGCAGGAATTAAGCTTGGGGATGCTGATACGTCTCCATCGTATCTATAATTTTTGATTGTTCCATGCCAATATTATACAACTTTCATATACTTTTGGCAACTTTTTATACTATTTTTGGGACTAACATATTGATCCGATTGCCCGATGCAGTTCTGTTTTTGCATATTTTATGTTTCAGAAACCCAATATCAAACGTAGTCCAAACGGGATAAAAGCAGACGGAGAATTATTTTGAAATATTTATGATTTTGGAAAGTAAAATCAGCGAGACGGTGCTCGAGGGGGCCACGAGGGGGGCGCGCCCGAGGGCAGGCGCGCGCCTGGACCTCGTGGGCACCCGTAAAGCAGTTGACGCTCTTCTTTGCCGCAATAAAGCTAATTATATGAGAAAGATCTGGTGAAAGATTCACCCCAATCGGATTCGGATCTCGGATATAAAAGAAACGGTGCCAGGGCAGAATCTGAGAGCGCAGAAACAGAGAAAGACAGAGAGACAGATCCAATCTCGGAGGGGCTCTCGCCCCTCCCATTCCATGGATGCCAAGGACCAGAGGAAAACCCTTCTCCCACCTAGGGAGAAGGTCAAGGAAGAAGAATAAGGAGGGGGGCTCTCTCCCCCTCGCTTCCGGTGGCGCCGGAACGCTGTCGTGGCCACCATCATCATCACCGCGATCTTCACCAACACCTCTGCCATCTTCACCAACATCTCCATCACCTTCCCCCCTCTATCTACAGCGGTCCACTCTCCCGCAACCCGTTGTACCCTCTACTTGAACATGGTGCTTTATGCTTCATATTATTATCCAATGATGTGTTGCCATCCTATGATGTCTGAGTAGATTTTCGTTGTCCTATCGGTGGTTGATGAATTTCTATGGTTGATTTAATTTGCTTGTGGTCATGTTGTTGTCCTTTGGTTCCCATCATATGAGCGCGCGCGTGGATCACACCATAGGGTTAGTTGTTTGTTGGTAGGACTATGTATTGGAGGGCAAGAGTGACAGAAGCTTCAACCTAGCATAGATATTGATGCATACGGGATTGAAGTGGGACCAATATATCTTAATGCTATGGTTGGGTTTTACCTTAATGAACGTTAGTAGTTGCGGATGCTTGCTAATAGTTCCAATCATAAGTGCATAGAATTCCAAGTAAGGGATGACATGCTAGCAGTGGCCTCTCCCACATGAAACTTGCTATCGGTCTAGTAAACTAGTCAATTGCTTAGGGACAATTTCGCAACTCCTACCACCACTTTTCCACACTCGCTATATTTACTTTATTGTATCTTTATCTAAACAGCCCCTACTTTTTATTTACATGCTCTTTATATTCTTGCAAACCTATCCAAAAACACCTACAAAGTACTTCTAGTTTCATACTTGTTCAAGGTAAAGCGAACGTCAAGCGTGCATAGAGTTGTATCGGTGGTCGATAGAACTTGAGGGAATATTTGTTCTACCTTTAGCTCCTCGTTAGGTTCGACACTCTTACTTATCAAAAGAGGCTCCAATTGATCCCCTATACTTGTGGGTTATCAGCGGCCGCTCCTGAGTTCAGATCCGGGCCCCCCATGCGGCTCGCATCATGGACCAACAAGGGTCTGGACTGGGGGTCGACCGACGAAGTGATGCTGCTGCAAAAGCGCATCAAGAATATGACAAAGAAGAACACCAGTCTCACTGACGTGATTCAGGTGATGCTGTTCTGCCGGATCCTCCCATGCCAACGCCGGCCTCTCCGTATGTGGGAGTTCAACCCGGAGGGCCCCCGGACCCTGCAGTGCTTCTTCGGCACTACGTACGAAGAGATTTGGAAGTTGCTCTTCAAGGCCCAGAAGACGTGGCTAGAGAAGACCGAAGACATCGGTCTCGACAGCGCGAATCTGGCTACTACGGTAAGTATTTGACTTTCGAACATAAGTCATGTTCCTAAGTTAGAGGGTATACTGAGGTTTCATTCCTCATTCAGGGTTGGACAGTGAAGGCGGAGTGGATCAGGTGTCCGGTGCCGCTACCCGAAAACCCAGCCACTCCTCTGCTAACGAGGATGCTGATCCCGGCACCGAAGAAGAAGGCCAAGAAGAAGAGCAAGGAGGCCAAGGGTGGCCTTCGCCGTAAAGGCACTTCGGACGTAGTGTCCAGAGAGACCGAAGCCCACTCCTCCCACGAGGGGGATGAGGACGAAGAGGAGGAGGAGGCGGAAAGTGGCTCTCCCCTCAAGGGGGAAAGAAGAAAAGGGAAGCCTCCGCAGACCCGGAGGAGGGGGCGTCTAAGAGAGGGAAGACAACCCTCTCGGACGGTTCGGATATGGATGCCGAACACCCCCCCCCCCCCGGAATGGCGTCCCCGAGGCAAGCCCCTGGCCACATCGTAAGTGCCAAAGGATACTTTACATATATCTAGTTTTTTAAGATTGTAATATAACATATTACATTGTGTTTTTCAGTCCGGCCCGCGACCTCCCCCAACCATCGCTATCTGAGGGGAACTCTCTGGCACCAGTGATGGTGGAGAGCGAGATGCCTCCGCAAGCCTCTCCACCAGCCAGTGCAGATGAAAGCGAGGTGTTGTCCCGAAGGGCCTCTCCGGGCCACGGAGAGATGAGGGAAGCTACGAACACGTCGCCTGGGGGGAGGCCTCGGCTGCCGAGAACCTAGGGGCGCAACCCCCATGGAAACCGATGGTAGGGGTTTTGACCAGTCCAGCCCCCAGCTGGACACTATTCTAGAGGCCCATATGGCTCCGGAATCGAGTGAGCAGCCCCCTTTGAAGGAGGGGGTGTACCAACTCTGGTGGCGACCTCCACTAATCATGGAGGAGCACCGCACCATGATGGGTGCAGTGGTTGAGAAGGTTCAGTCCACCAAGAGCGGGCTGAACGAAGCCTTCACCAACCTGCTAATAGGCTTCGAGGTATGTGATGTAATATTCTTAGCCGCTTTTCATATGAAACTCTGTTCGGTTTTGAGAAACGGCCGAACAGAGGATCAAATAAAAGTCGCAGGAGGTAACGTAATGGTTTATTGTTGAATAGGCCTCTCTGTTAGCGGCGACCGCCCAGGCCGTTGAAGTGTTCGAAATTCAACGGAAGCTGAACCTGGCCGATGAGGATATCGTCCGCATTAACAAGCGGTTCGATGAGGCACAAGGTATGTTTGAAAAAATTATACGCACACCTGAAGTGATATGCCAATGCAGAGTTTAAGCTCGCGAGTTGCTTTGATCATTATTGCAGGTAGTGCGGCCGAGGTTGAGACCCTGAAGAGTGCCCTCGCCCAAGCCAAGGAGCGGGCACGGGTGAGCAAAGCGGTCGCTGATAAAGCGGCTACGGATTTAAAAGCCGAGCAGGCCGCCCGCTGCCAGTTTGAGGAGCGGGTGACGGAAGTGGAGCAAGAGCTCAAGGACGCCGCCGACAAGTGCAAGGCCTTGGAGGAGAAGAATAAGGCCCAAGCGGCCGATCTCGCCAAGGCTCTCCAGGAGGCCAAGGAGGTGCAGACCGAGTTCCGGGCGACCCGCGAAGAGATCAAGCAGGCCGAACAGATAGCGGCTGGTAAGCCCTTTCTTTTGCAGAGTAAATTCGGCACTCAGAAATATGGCTTGCTCACTCGACTATGGTCTGCTCTTGCTATTGCTCTTGCTCGCGCTGCTGCTCTCGCTCTTGCTCTTGCTTTGTGATGCTGCTCCGATTTAGCTACACTTCAATCGACTGAATCGACTTTCGGGTCAGTCGATTTTCAAGGGGTGGGGTGGGGGGACTCGCCGGAGTTAAGGAAGAACCAGGCATATATATTGTACGCATTGGCATATAGTACCTCTACATGTTATATATTGTCCACTGAGCACACACAGTAACGTGAAAAAAATTAGTTTCTCCTACTATATGACAAGCAGTGAGGTACCAGGCAACTTAGCTATCCGTGATGGACTCTCTTGAATGCCATCATTATTTATCTCTACGCGTTTGAGTTGTGCATTTGTCGATGGGCCTGTGAGCTGATCTAGTAGGGCAGTGGCCTGGGTTCAAAGTAGTAGAAGTAGCACAAAAACATTTTTTGAGTGTATGCTTTTCCTTGCTCAAGCCTGCCTGCTAGAATCGCCAGTGCTTGAAAGGAAAAGTGAAGGAAAAACATAGGAATTGGAAAGTTTCCTATGGTACTACTATTCATGCATTTGGTTCAAAGGAATGGAGCAAAGGAAAACTGTAGGATTTGTTCCTTTAGTGTCTCCTTCAAAGAAAAATCGTAGGAATTTTAATATCCACTTGTCCTCCTTTTCAAATTCCTATTCATGTAGCACAAGACTAAGAGATAGTAGCATAATAGCATTATAACCGTACATTTTCTTGTGGTTTGACTTAATCTCACTGTCGTGGTTTTGTCACGGCAGATGTCCTAGAGAAAGGACTTAGTCATGGAGCCATCTCTACGGGTTAACATAAAGGGGTTAAAGCGGACAAGGGACGCAAGAGAGTTTATACTGGTTCGGCCCCTTGTGGTGAAGGTAAAAGCCTACGATCCAGTTGTTGTGGGATTGCTTGGGTTTCGATGACCAGGGAGCGAATACGCTTTGCCCGAGTCTCGAGTTGTTGTCTGTTGTCCTTGAACCGCCGCCGGGTCGTCCCCTTATATACATGGGTTGACGCCCGTCGGTTTACAGAGTCCCGAGGCCGGCTCATAAACGTGTCCCGCTCGGTCTCTGCTCTTTCTATCCTACAACACAAGTTTACATACTAATGCCGATTTATGTCTACAGGCCTTAAACCGGCTTTGGGCCCTAGGCCTTCATGAAGCATCACCATCTTTGTCTTCATGGGCTTCAGATACAATGAACCACTATGGGGTTAACCCGGCCTCTCCTGGTCCGGTTTACGCCCAGTGGTAATATCCCTAACATTAGGCCCCAGATTGATTTTAACTGGTTCATGTCAATCCTCAATACTTTAGAAAATTTCTTCTTCAGCATCTTCACATAGTCTTGTAAACCGCCATGACGTCACCTTCTTGGACCATGATAAATCTCCATGACGTCATCTGTTATTAAAAATCGCCTAAAGCTCACTTTTATTAACGAGCCTCCAACAAGCGAGGCGACAGCTCCGCCTCATATCCAAATTTTGGGCTCCTCGATTTTCGCGCCTGACGCTTATCTTTTTTCCCTTATAAATAGGGCCAGGGGGTCTTTCCATTGCCCCCCGTACCTCTTCACATCATCTTCTTCCTTGCGCTGCCCGACCTTTAGAGCTCCACCGCCGCCGTCGACCTTCGTTTCTGCCTCCGCAATGGCCGCTGCATCAACCTAACCGGACCAGAGAAGTGTGGCGCTCCTCCGCTGTTCCTTCATCATCAGTGAGTTCTTCTTTTCTTTGCTCTAGATCCACCATTAGGGTTTCATGTTCATCGGAGTCTATCAAATCTCCGCCAATGTTCTTTCCTGTTCTTTTCATTAGCATAAACAACTAGCTGGATCCGATATTTCTTACGCGGCCGTAGCCATAATCCCCTTTTTATTAGATATGTTCCTTTACACAAAACTCATCTGAACCTTGCTGAACTGTGCAAGCACTTGAAATTAGGTCTGAATTTATTTTGATTTTCCAACGCACGGCAGATCTGAAATTACCATGCCGAGCTGTGAAACTTGTTTTTCCTTCACTCACGCATCTTTAGACTTGTATCTTGAATACCAGATTAGGCGGTTTAACCCTGTAGAAAAATGATGACCCAGTAGATACCATTAGTCCCCTGTTGAACCGCCGATGCATTCGTCACTGTACTGTCTCCATTGCCAGACTCCGATTTGCCAATAACAACCTCCGGTTTAGAAACACGCATATATCCTCACACCGCTTTATAGCTGTCCACTGTGAATCTTAAACCGGCTATAATCATGTTTCAGCTGCTCATTGCCATGGCCAAGCAAGTATATAAATGTAACTGGGTTCCTTCCCGGGTTACCGAAGAGCAATTAAACGAATGTGTCACGACTGGCGCTTTAGCCAAGAAAGAGATCATCCACTGGAGGGCCCCCGGTCTAGAAAATGCTCCTGAGCCTAAAGACGGAGAAGTAGTCGTTTTTGTTGACCACCTGGCTCGAGGCTTTAGCCCTCCCGGTTCAAAATTCTTCCGAGACGTGCTTGCCAGTTTTCAGCTTCACCCTCAGGACATAGGTCCAAATTCTGTGACCAACATCTGCCACTTCCAAGTCTTCTGTGAGGCTTATCTGCAAGAGGAACCTACAGTTGAACTGTTTAGGGATTTCTTTCACTTAAACCGCCGCACAGAGTTCACATATGGACCCAATACTGAATTGGGCGGAATGGCAGTTCATAAAAGGAAGGAAGCCACCTTCCCTCATCCCAAGCTCCGCAGTCACCCCAAAGAATGGAACCAGACCTGGTTTTATTGCAAGGATACATCTCCAATTGATGAAAACCCTCTGCCGGGTTACCGGCCTCACCGTCTTAGCAATACACATCCCTTTCCTCAGAGGTTGACTGCAAAGGAAAGGTCCAAATATGCCCCACAACTGTCAAAGCTTAGAGCCTTTATGGCGAACGGTTTGACAGGTGTTGACTTTGCTCGTTGTTGGATAAGCTGGAGCATTCTTCCCTTAAGCTGGCACCCCGGTTTGAAGTGTTAATACACAGGAAGTTTGACCGATCCTCAACGACATATTAATATTCAGCTAACAGAGGCTGAAGTCACCGAGGCTGTCAAGAAAATGTTGAATGAAACGGAGGCCGTCTGCGGCCAGACCGGTCTAAGTCCTTTCTGCACCTTCAACAAACCGCCAGCTGTAAGAACCATATACCCTTTTTGTCGTAAGTTACTTCTTTCCAAGTATTCGCTGAAAGTTTGTCTACTTTTGACAGGGTGATGATCCGTTCTGGAATAAAAAAGCGCCAGAGGATAAACCAGCCAAGCCGCTTCACCCGAAGACCAAAGTTATTAAGAAACCTGCCAAGAAAAGGACCACAGCATCCTCCGAGCTAGATGCTGACGATGATGTGGGTAACCCGGAATCAGAGGTAGAACTTGACTCTCTTGGTTCATTTTTTGTACACCTCATTGATAATGATTATTATCAGGACGACGCTGAAGGCAATCAAGCTGGCGATGTAGAGGTAATCCTTCTTTCCTCTAGCTGTAAGGACCCCCTTGCTTACTTGGATCCAAACTTTCTTTTGAAGACGCAGCAACACGAAGCTCGCCGCACGACTCAGCACAGCGGCCAGGTAGTTACCTCCGCCGGTTTACGAAACACTCCGGTTCGGAAACACCGATCAGAGGTCTCTTATACTCTTGACACTCCTTGCCCCAAGGCGGGTTGTTTCCGACAGCCTCTTAATCCATCTGATTCAAATTATCAGGGCACTTCCCACTCATCCTCTGGCGAGTCATCAGCCACACAGCTTCCACCCCTCAAAACAGTTCCTGGGTGAGCTATGCACTTGTCTTTATCCTTGATGTGTTATTTTTACATACTGTACTGATCCTCATGTTTATCTTTTCTCAGCGCCAAGCCTAGACCCAGCAAGAAGGCTCGGTTAAATAAACCGGCTGATGATAATGTAGTTGTTGAACCGGAAAAACTCCAGATCCGGAAGAAACTGACGCTGACGCCACGCTTAATGATCCGCCGCCTCAAGACCATGACTTCTTTGCTGAACAAGTGCAAGTTGACACTACAAGCCATGCAGACCAGCCAACCAGCCCTGTCCGAACTTATGACAAACCCGTTAGTCCAGTTAAGGATACTGACAAACCGCCAACTCCATTAAAGGCTACTGATGATAAAGAGAATGATGTTGTGATTACTGGCATTGGCCACACTACTCCTGGCAATCCTGTCACTTTATCAAAACATACTGCTAAGGACGAGCTTTCTGCTATTGGTAAAGGCAAATGGAACGCTGATTTTTCAAGCTACACCCATCTCAATGCTCAAGACATTCATTCCGGCTTCTTGAACCGTCTGTATACCAGCCGCGACTATGAAGCCGGTTTGCTCAACTTGATGAAGGAACGATATGAGGTAACAACTATTTTTCTCTTTTGTCCAATTGCAGTTTATCAACTCCTAGTAGCCCCCAAGTGATGGTTTATGATACCAATCTAAACCAGGACTTTTTTCATAACTTAACTTTGCATATTTAGCCTCCAGGGGCCGGATTAACTCTTTAAGATGAACTAGTTCTTTAAAATTTGCCATATTGCTCTTTCACCGGTATAGCCCCCAAGGGCCGGTTTAACTTTATAAAGATGAACCGGGACTGTAGAAGAATTCCCATACCATTAGTTTTTGACCAAACACACATTAGCCCCCAAGTGCCAAGATTAATACTTGTATTGTGCTTGGGACTTGTAGAAATTTCTGATAAGGAGAAAATATGCATTAGCCCCCAAGTATCAAGGGCATAACTTGTTATGTCCTTGGTACTTCAAATATGTAATGTCAACTCATTATACATCTGTCTCTTTATAGGCTGAGCTGAGCAAGAAAGAAAGCCAAACCGCTGATCTGCAAGAGAACATCAAGTCCCAGCAAGCCGAAACCTCCAAGGCCAAGGAAGAGTTGACCAACGCTCTAGACGCTACGGAAAAACTGAAAGAGAGTTTCAATAAAGAACGGGCGGATTGGGAGTCAGAAAAATCCGCTTTGCGAAAAAGGGCTGAAGACGCAGAAGCAGCTCTTAAACCGGTGGTAGATGAGCTGACTGGCGTAAAGCGGCAGATTCATTCCATGACTGCTGCTGAGTTTGGTAAACATCTGTTCTTTATACTTTCAATCATATCTTCCCATGTGTTGTCGGTTTACTAATGTGTCAAATGATGCAGGAACTCACATTAGCCATCTGGGCTCTGATGTTCAGAAGAAGTTGAAGGCTGCCTATACCCTTATAGAGCAGTTATATACCGGTGCACAATGGATCATCTGTGCCGCTTCACACAACAAGCCTCCCCCCACTTTAATTAAGGAAACCTTAGCAAGGTTGTCGATGCTGCCTGCCCAGGTAGAAGAGCTAAAGAGATCTGCTACAAGGGCGGGTGCTTTGACCGCACTAACACAACAAAAAGCATGGGTACCTGACCTTGATCCGATGGAAGTGGCTAAAGGCTATCCCAGCATAAAAGAAGACGGATCAGAATTTGATCAGGAGGATCTTCGCGCCATAAACCGGGAAGTACGTCCACTGGCTTGTCAACTGGCTGAAGAAGCTGATCTTTCTTTTTACCAGGCGAGCTATGACACCAATAACAAACGGGCTGCTGCACCGACTCCTGAAGCGCAAAATCCGATCCCTCCAATCCGTAAGCACACTTATGCCCCTAATATTGAACCGTCAACCCTTATAAGCGACGAAGCTGTGTTCCAAGCTTTAACTGGGATCGACTGGACAACTGTTGACTACCAGCCGCTGGGTAGAGACGAAGAAGATGAACCGGTGCAAGATGATCCGCAGCCGTCAGGTCAAGCTGATAAGCAATCATAATCCGGGGGCCGGTTTAGTCTTCCACGTGCTGCAATGCTTATTGATAAATGCTACCTCTTGAGCACTGCGTTGGATTTCCCCGAAGAGGAGAGGATGATGCAGCAAAGTAGCATAAGTATTTCCCTCAGTTTTTGAGAACCAAGGTATCAATCCAGTAGGAGGCCACACACAAGTCCCTCGTACCTGCACAAAACAATAGCTCCTCGCAACCAACGCGATTAGGGTTTTCAATCCTTCACGGTCACTTACGAGTGAGATCGATAGAGATGATAAATAATATTTTGGTATTTTTGATAAAGAGATGCAAGGTAAAAAGTAAAAACAAAGCAAGTATTAAAGTGATGGAGATTGATATGATGAGAATAGACCCGGGGGCCATAGGTTTCACTAGTGGCTTCTCTCAAGAGCATAAGTATTCTACGGTGGGTGAACAAATTACTGTTGAGCAATTGATGAATTGAGCATAGTTATGAGAATATCTAGGTATGATCATGTATATAGGCATCACGTCCGAGACAAGTAGACCGACTCCTCTGCATCTACTACTATTACTCCACTCATCGACCGCTATCCAACATGCATCTAGAGTATTAAGTTAAAACAGAGTAATGCCTTAAGCAAGATGACATGATGTAGAGGATAAATTCATGCAATATGATAAAACCCCATCTTGTTATCCTCGATGGCAACAATACAATCGTGCCTTGCTGCCCTTACATCATTGGGAAAGGACACGCAAGATTGAACCCAAAGCTAAGCACTTCTCCCATTGCAAGAACTACCAATCTAGTTGGCCAAACCAAACGGATAATTCGAAGAGACTTGCAAAGATAACCAGTCATACATAAAAGAATTCAGAGAAGATTCAAATATTGTTCATAGATAAACTGGATCATAAACCCACAATTCATCGATCTCAACAAACACGCCGCAAAAAGAAGATTACATCGAATATATCTCCACGAGAGAGGGGGAGAACATTGTATTGAGATCCAAAAAGAGAGAAGAAGCCATCTAGCTACTAGCTATGGACCCGAAGGTCTGAAGTAAACTACTCAAACTTCATCGGAGGGGCTATGGTGATGATGTAGAAGCCCTCCATGGTGGATGCCCCCTCCCGTGAGCTCGGAACAAGCCCCAAGATGGTATCTCGTGGATACAGGAAGTTTGGCGGTGGAATTAGGTTTTTGGCTCCTGTTCTGATCGTTTGGGGGTACGTATGTATATATAGGAGGAAGGAGTACGTCGGTGGAGCAACAGGGGGCCCACGAGGGAGGGGGGCGCACCCTAGGGGGGGGGCGCCCCCCACCCTCGTGACCGCCTCTTTTGTTCCTTGAAGTAGGGTCCAAGTCTCCTGGATCACGTTCGTGAGAAAATCACGTTCCCGAAGGTTTCATTCCGTTTGGACTCCGTTTGATATTCCGTTTCTTCGAAACACTGAAATAGGCAAAAACAACAATTCTGGGCTGGGCCTCCGGTTAATAGGTTAGTCCCAAAAATAATATAAAAGTGGAAAATAAAGCCAAATATAGTCCAAAATAGTAAATAAAGTAGCATGGAGCAATAAAAAATTATAGATACGTTGGAGACGTATCAGGCATCCCCAAGCTTAATTCCTGCTCGTCCTCGAGTAGGTAAATGATAAAAAGAGAATTTTTGATGCGGATTGATACTTTGGCATAATTTCAATGTAAATCTTCTTAATTGTGGTATGAATATTCAGATCCAAAGGAGTCAAGACAAAAGTTCATATTGACATAAAAATAATAATACTTCAAGCATACTAACTAAGCAATTATGTCTTCTCGAAATAACATGGCCAACGAAAGTTATCCCTACAAAATCATATAGTCTGGCTATGCTCCATCTTCCCACACAAAATATTTAAATCATGCACAACCCGATGACAAGCCAAGCAATTGTTTCATACTTTAACATTTTCAAAACTTTTTCAATCTTCACGCAATACATGAGCGTGAGCCATGGATATAGCACTATATGTGGAATAGAATGGTGGTTCTGGAGAAGACAAAAAGGGAGAAGATAGTCTCACATCAACTAGGCGTATCAACGGGCTATGGAGATGCCCATCAATAGATATCAATGTGAGTGAGTAGGGATTGCCATGTAACGGATGCACTAGAGCTCTAAGTATATGAAAGCTCAACAAAAGAAACTAAGTGGGTGTGCATCCAACTCGCTTGCTCACGAAGACCTAGGGCATTTGAGGAATCCCATCATTGGAATATACAAGCCAAGTTCTATAATGAAAAATTCCCACTAGTATATGAAAGTGACAAAATGAGAGACTCTCTATCATGAAGATCTTGGTGCTACTTTGAAGCACAAGTGTGGTAAAAGGATAGTAGCATTGTCCCTCTCTTTTCTCTCATTTTTTTATTTGGGCCTTTTCTCTTTTTTATCGCCTCTTTCTTTTTTTTCATCTTTCTTTTTTTTTCGTCCAGAGTCTCATCCCGACTTGTGGGGGAATCATGGTCTCCATCATCCTTTCCTCACTTGGGACAATGCTCTAAAGAATGATGATCATCACACTTTTATTTTTCTTACAACTCAACAATTACCACTCGATACTTGGAACAAAGTATGACTCTATATGAATGCCTCCGGCGGTGTACCGGGATATGCAATGAAACAAGTGTGACATGTATGAACAAATTATGAAAGGTGGCTTTGCCACAAATACGATGTCAACTGCATGATCATGCTAGCAATATGACAATGATGGAGCGTGTCATAATAAACGGAACGGTGGAAAGTTGCATGGCAATATATCTCGGAATGGCTATGGAAATGCCATGATAGGTAGGTATGGTGGCTGTTTTGAGGAAGATATATGGTGGGTGTATGATACCGGCGAAAAGTGTGCGGTATTAGAGAGGCTAGCAATGGTGGAAGGATGGGAAAAAGTGCGTATAATCCATGGACTCAACATTAGTCATAAAGAACTCATATACTTATTGCAAAAATCTAGAAGTTATCAAAGAAAAGTATTACGCGCATGCTCCTAGGGGGATAGATTGGTAGGAAAAGACCATCGCTCGTCCCCGACCGCCACTCATAAGGAAGACAATCAATAAATAAATCATGCTCCGAGTTCATCACATAACGGTTCACCATACGTGCATGCTACGGGAATAACAAACTTCAACACAAGTATTCTTTAAATTCACAACTACTCAACTAGCATGACTCTAATATCACCATCTTCATATCTCAAAACAATTATCAAGCATCAAACTTTTCTTAGTATTCAACGCACTCAAAAAAAGTTTCACATATCTTGAATACCAAGTATATTAATATTTGAGCAAATTACCATGCTATTAACGACTCTCAAAATAATCTAAGTGAAGCATGAGTGATCAATAGTTTCTTTAAAACAAATCCACCACCGTGCTCTAAAAGATCTAAGTGAAGCACTAGAGCAAAAATTATCACGCTCAAAAGATATAAGTGAAGCACTATGAGCAAAACTATCAAGCTCAAAAGATATAAGTGAAGCACATAGAGTATTCTATCAAATTCCAATTCATGTATGGCTCTGTCAAAAGGCGTGTACAGCAAGGATGATTGTGGTAAACTAACAAGCAAAGACGCAAATAATACAAGACGCTTCAAGCAAAACACATATCATGTGGTGAATAAAAATATAGCTCCAAGTAAATTACCGATGGAAGTAGACGAAAGAGGGGATGCCTTCCGGGGCATCCCCAAGCTTTGAATTTTTGGTGTCCTTGGATTATCTTGGGGTTTCCATGGTCATCCCTAAGCTTATGGTCTTGCCACTCCTTGTTCCATAATCCATCAAAAGAATTTACCCAAAACTTGAAAACTTCACAACACAAAACTCAATAGAAATCTCGTGAGCTCCGTTAGAGAAAGAAAACAAAAGACTACTTTAAGGTACTGTAATGAAATCATTATTTATTTATATTGGTGTTAAACCTACTGTATTCCAACTTATCTATGGATTATAAACTATTTTACTAGCCATAGATTCATCAAAATAAGCAAACAACACACGAAAAACAGAATCTGTCAAAAACAGAACAGTCTGTAGTAATCTGTAACTAATGCAAACTTCTGGAACTCCAAAAAATCTACCAAATTTAGAAGACCTATAATTTTTTTTATTGATCAGCAGCAATTGGAATCAGTATTTTATCACGTTCTGGTGATTTTTAATAATTCGGGCACTGAGCGCAAAGTTTCTGGAAATTACAGCAAGATCAAATAACTATCATCCAAGAAGATCCAATAGGTCTAGCTTGGCACAAACACTAATTAAAACATAAAACCACATCTAAACAGAGGCTAGATGGATTATTTATTCCTAAACAGAAGCAAAATCAAAAAAACTAAAAATAAAATTGGGTTGCCTCCCAACAAGCGCTATCGTTTAACGGCCGTAGCTAGGCATAAAAGCGAGGATAGATCTAAGTAGCGCCGCAGTAATAAGATAGATCGGTGAAACTCATTTCACATTCTCTACATTCGGTAGCAAGTTTTATTTGAGGCAAGCAAAAGTAATCAAAAGGGCTAAATTTAATAGGACAAAAGTCCCCAAGATCAATTTTAGGAGGTATAGGTTCCTCTTTCGGCCCTTCGTATTGCACAACCAATTCATCATTATAAGTATTCTTCTGACAGAACTTGGTGAGCCTATACTCAAGAGAGCATCCTAGCTCATTATTTCGAATAGCCAAATCATCATTAAGTTCAGAAATTCTATCAATTAAAATATTGATGGGCACCTTTTTTCTAAGATTTTCATTGAAAACAACATAATCGATATATTGAAAACGCATTACTTCTTCTTGATAAAAAAGGATAGATTCTATGGGAGGACGGCCAGCGTCCACCCTATAATGCGCAAAGATTTCTTTGGCTTATTTTATTATAAATCTGAATTCATGAGCCAAAAAGATAGTAGCGGCACGCTTAACAGAGGAGTGTTCAATATTAGAAAATTCTAGTAAAATTCTTTGTATAGAAGGGTGCATATGCATAAATTGCCTTTCAAGTTCAACGAAAAGCATGGAAATATCATCCACAAGGCTACTAGTTCTATGGAGAATAGAACCACCCATAGAGGGTAAAGCACCGGCACAAGTAAAGAAATCTTGAATAACTCCCTTTCCAATAATATTACCACTACCGATTCGAAATCTTTTTGTATGATAGGTAGGGGATTCTTCAACAGGAGCTTCAGAATTTTCTGTGATATTATTATCACCCATATCGGCAATAATTTCCCCAATTTCAGACATAACGACAAGCGAGCAAACTAACACATGAGCAAACAAGCGGACGAGGAAAAGGCAAACGGGAAAAAGAGGAGGAGATTGGGAAAGAGAGGGCGAATAAAACGGCAAGGGTGAAGTGGGGGAGAGGAAAACGAGAGGCAATGTCAAATAATGTAATGCGGGAGATAGGGATTGTGATGGGTACTTGGTATGGTGCTTGACTTGCTCTTGCGTGAGCCTCCCAGGCAACGGCGCCAGAAATTCTTCTTGCTACCTCTTGAGCACTGCGTTGGATTTCCCCGAAGAGGAGAGGATGATGCAGCAAAGTAGCGTAAGTATTTCCCTCAGTTTTTGAGAACCAAGGTATCAATCCAGTAGGAGGCCACGCACAAGTCCCTCGTACCTGCACAAAACAATAGCTCCTCGCAACCAATGCGATTAGGGGTTGTCAATCCCTTCACGGTCACTTACGAGAGTGAGATCCGATAGAGATGATAAATAATATTTTTGGTATTTTTGATATAGAGATGCAAGGTAAAAATTAAAAGGCAAAGTAAAAGACAAAGCAAGTATTAAAGTGATGGAGATTTATATGATGAGAATAGACCCGGGGGCCATAGGTTTCACTAGTGGCTTCTCTCAAGAGCATAAGTATTCTACGGTGGGTGAACAAATTACTGTTGAGCAATTGACAAAATTGAGCATAGTTATGAGAATATCTAGGTATGATCATGTATATAGGCATCACGTCCGAGACAAGTAGACCGACTCACTGCATCTACTACTATTACTCCACTCATCGACCGCTATCCAAAGCATGCATCTAGAGTATTAAGTTAAAAACATAGTAACGCCTTAAGCAAGATGACATGATGTAGAGGATAAATTCATGCAACATGATAAAACCCCATCTTGTTATCCTCGATGGCAACAATGCAATCGTGCCTTGCTGCCCCTACATCCTTTGGGAAAGGACACGCAAGATTGAAACCAAAGCTAAGCACTTCTCCCATTGCAAGAACTACCAATCTAGTTGGCCAAACCAAGCGGATAATTGAAGAGACTTGCTGTGGCGCCCTCGATTCAATCGTACACTAATCATGCACGCAAATGTATGCGATCAAGATCAAGGACTCACGGGAAGATATCACAACACAACTCTACAATAAAATAAGTCATACAAGCATCATAATACAAGCCAGGGCCTCGAGGGCTCGAATACAAGTGCTCGATCATAGACGAGTCAGCGGAAGCAACGATATCTGAGTACGACATAAGTTAACAAGGTGCCATAAGATGGCTAGCACAAACCGGGATCTGATCGAAGAGAGCAGGCCTCCTGCACAGGATCCTCCTAGGTCACTCTGGTGTAAATCGTCGCCGGGCTGCACGTAGTAGTAGGCATCACCAGAGTAGTAGTCGTCATAGGCGGTGGCGTCTGGCTCCTGGGCTCCATCGTCTGGTTGCAGCAATCGAGTATAGATAGGGGGGAAAGGGGAAAACAATGCAACCGTGAGTACTCATCCAAAGTACTCGCAAGCAAGGAGCTACACTACATATGCATGGATATATGTGTAAAGGACACCGGTCTTGCACAGACAGAAGAGGACAACGGAAGTCCTCCAAGTAACATCATATAGCAATAATCCTACCCGGCAATCCTCTGCTCATATCCCTGAGCGAGAGCGACCACCGGTTGTATCTGGCACTTGGAAGGGTGTGTTTTATCAAGTATCCGGTTCTAGTTGTCATAAGCTCAAGGTACAACTCCAAGTCGCCTGTTACCGAAGATCACGGCTATTGAATAGATTAACTTCCTGCAGGGTGCACCATCTTACCAAAGACGCTTGATCCCATTTGGCGGACACACTTTCTGGGTCATGCCCGGCGCGGAAGATCAACACGTCGCAGCCCCACCTAAACAACAGAGAGGCCAACACGCGGTCTAAACCTAAGCGCAGTGCAGGCCCATCGCCTGAAAGCACACACTGCACGTTGCGTCTGTGCCGGAAGCAGACCTAGCCCATCAGCGTTCAGTCCAATCCGGTAGCGCCCGCTCCGTCGTGACGTCTGAAGTACCGGTGATACCACGACGCGGGATACCCATAACTACTCCCGCGTAGATGGTTAGTGCGTATAAGCTCGTAGCCAACCCAGATCAAATACCAAGACCTCGTTAAGCGTGTTAAGTATCCATGAGCGCCGAACAGGCCAGGCCCACTCTCTCCTAGGCGGTCTCAACCTGCCCGCCGCTCCGCCTCAAAGATCCACTCATGGGTGCTCCATCAGCCGACCGACTTTAGTCTCACATGTATCATGTATAAGTATATAGTATATACCGTGATCAACTCTCGAGTGATCACGGCCCGATAATATAGCACGCGGCAGACGGACAAGAAAGTAGGGCCACAGACGAAAGTACTAGCATCCTATACTAAGCATATAGGATTGCGGTAAGGTAACTGTGAAGTTACAAGGACAAGGCTATGCAGCGGTATAGGAGTATCCAAAAGCAGTAACATGCTATACTACTCTAATGCAAGCGGTGTAGATAAGAATAGGCGATATCTGGTGATCAAGGGGGGCCTTGCTGGTTGCTCTGGCAAGAGAGAGGGTAAATCAACACCGTAGTCGAACCGGCCGGTGCAGGCGTCGGTCTCGTAGTCTACGGAGAGAAGAGGGGAAGAAACAATGACTACAAAGTAAGCAGATGCATATCGATGCATGACATGCCAAGAAGCGATGCTAGGCGTGCCCTAACGTGGTAAGAGGGGTCTTGGTTAGGGGAAAACATCCAGGAAGTTTTCCGGTTCGTCGTCTGTCGGATGATGAACAGGAGAGGAAAGTTTGCAGGTTCGATAGGTTAGAGGCGTGTGGTGGACGAACGGACTGCATATCCGGATTCGTCTCGTCGTTCTGAGCAACTTTCATGTTGAAAATATTTTAATCCGGATTACGGATTAAAAGATATGATTTTTAAAAGATTTTATTAATTTCTGGAATTTAATTAATTATTTAATTAATTTCGAAAATGCATTTATGACATCGACATGATGTCATCTTGACATCAAGCGATCAACAGGTTGGTGAGTCAACCTGATGTGTGGGTCCCGCATGTCATTCACTAATGACTAATTACCTAATCAGATTTAATTAACATTACTTAATTAAGTTAATTAATGATTAGGTTAATTAATCAAATTAATTAGATTAATTAATTACTTAATTAATTAGTTAATTAATTAATGAGTTAATTAGTTTAATTTAATTTCATTTTATTTTATTCCCTTTTTTTTTTTTTTAAAAGCGTTCAGGCGTGGGGCCCGCATGTAAGTAATACAGGCAGTCCGGTCGGCCAGGGCCGACCGGCCAACACGCCATGGGGGCTAAGGGCCATTGGGGCCACCGGTCACGACCAATGGTGGCCAGGCGGTGCCACATAGGCGAGGGGGCGGAGAGCTCGGCAAGCCTCTCCACTGACGCCATCACGGAGATGGCCGGAAGCGCCGGGGTTTCAGTGGTCGAAGGGAAGGAAGCGCCGGCGCAGTGGCGTCTGGGCGACAGGCGTCGTCAACGGGGGTTCGGGAGGAGAGAACAAAGCGGACGCCGGGCGGTTGGGGCGGAGGGGCGCGGCGCCGTTGGTCGTGGCCTGACGGACGGCCGGGGAGCGAGGAGGGGAGAGGAGAGGAACGGGTCGGCGACCCGGAGGGTCGGCAGGGACGACGGCGCCGGGTGGTGGGGAGGAGAGAGAGGGGTGGGTCGTGGCTGGGCGCGAAGCAGTGACGGAGCCAAGCGACGTCTGGGAGAGAGAGGGAGCGAGGGGAGGTGGTGCGGTGGCATGGTGGGTGGTGGGGCCGTCGTCGGCAGGGGGAAGAGGGAACCAGGGGGGTGTGAGCTCACCGAGCGCCGTGGGGTCTAATGGAGCTCGGTGAAAGGCGGTGACGACCCGGCGAGGCGGCGGCGAGCTCGCCGGCGTCGGGAGGCGGAGGGGGGTCGGGATCGACCGCGGCGGCGGTCGCTCGTGCTTGGGGGCGACGGAGGGAAGGATGGGGAGCTCCCAGCGGTGGCGAGGAGGAGGAGGGGGGTCCGGGCGGCGGTGGGGCGACGGGGGCCGCCAGAGACGAGTGGGGCGCGGCGGGGGGTGGCTCGGTCGGGGGTTCTCCGCCCTGATCCAGATCAGGCGAGGGAGAGGGGTGGGGGCGAGAGGAGAGGAGTGGGGCGGCTAGGGTTGCCGCGTGGGGGTGAGGGGGGTATGTGGCCGGGCGGCTGGGCCGATGGGCCTGTTGGAAATATGCCCTAGAGGCAATAATAAATTAGTTATTATTATATTTCCTTGTTCATGATAATCGTTTATTATTCATGCTATAATTGTATTGACCGGAAACCGCAATACATGTGTGGATACATAGACAACACCATGTCCCTAGTAAGCCTCTAGTTGACTAGCTCGTTGATCAATAGATGGTTACGGTTTCCTGACCATGGACATTGGATGTCATTGATAGCGGGATCACATCATTAGGAGAATGATGTGATGGACAAGACAATCCTAAGCATAGCACAAGATCGTGTAGTTCGTTTTGCTAGAGCTTTTCCAATGTCAAGTATCTCTTCCTTAGACCATGAGATCGTGCAATTCCGGATACCGTAGGAGTGCTTTGGGTGTATCAAACGTCCTGGCGTGAATCGGGTGACTATAAAGGTGCACTACTGGTATCTCCGAAAGTGACCATTGGGTTGACACGGATCAAGACTGGGATTTGTCACCCGTAAACGGAGAGGTATCTCGGCCCACTCGGTAGGACATCATCATAATGTGCACAATGTGACCAAGGGGTTGATCACGGGATGATGTGTTACGGAACGAGTAAAGAGACTTGCCGGTAACGAGATTGAACAAGGTATCGGGATACCGACGATCGAATCTCGGGCAAGTGCAATACCGCTAGACAAAGGGAATTGTATACGGGATCGATTGAGTCCTTGACATCGTGGTTCATCCGATGAGATCATCGTGGAACATGTGGGAGCCAACATGGGTATCCAGATCCCGCTGTTGGTTATTGACCGGAGAACGTCTCGGTCATATCGCTTGTCTCCAACCCGTAGGGTCTACACTTAAGGTTCGATGGCGCTAGGGTTATAAAGGAAGTTTGTATGTGGTTACCGAATGTTGTTGAGTCCGGATGAGATCCCGGACGTCACGAGGAGTTCGGAATGGTCCGGAGGTAAAGATTTATATATGGAAAGTTGTTGTTGGGTTCGGAAAAAGTTCGGTTTTTTCGGTATTGTACCAGGAAGCTTCGAAGGTTCGGAGGATTCGGAGGGATCCGGAGGTCCGGAAAGTGTTCCACCATGTCAATACAGTAGCATGGGCTGTGAGGCGCCCTAGCCTTAATGGGCTAGGGGCACCAGCCCCCAAGGCCCATGCGCATGGGAAGGTAAAACCCTAAGGGAGGCCTCCACTTGACTTGGGAGGCTCCTCCCTCTTAGCCGCCCCCAAGTCCCATCTAGGGCTGGCCGCACCCCTTGGGGTGGGAAACCCTAAAGGGGCGCAGCCCCTTCCCCTATATATACTTGAGGTTTTGGGCTGCCCAAATGACATGAGTTCTCTCCTCTTGGTGCAGCCCCCTCTCCTCCTCCTCCTCTCCCTTGGTGCTTGGCGAAGCCTGCGGGATTGCCACGCTCCTCCACCACCACCATGCCGTTGTGTTGCTGATGGATGGAGTCTTCCTCAACCTCTCCTCTCTCCTTGCTGGATCAAGGCATGGGAGACGCCACCGGGCTGTACGTGTGTTGAACGCGGAGGTGCTGTCCGTTCGGCACTAGGATCTCCGGTGATTTGGATCACGCAGTCACGACTCCTTCAACCCCGTTCACATGAACGCTTCCGCTTAACGATCTACAAGGGTATGTAGATGCACTCTCCTTCCCTCGTTGCTAGTTTCTCCATAGATAGATCTTGGTGACACGAGGAAAATTTTGAATTTCTGCCACGTTCCCAACAAATGGCATCATGAGCTAGGTCTATTGCGTAGATTCTTTGCACGAGTAGAACACAAAGTAGTTGTGGGCGTTGATGATGTTCAATATGCTTACCGTTACTAGTCAAATCTTGTTTGACGGTATTGTGGGATGAAGCGGCCGGACCGACCTTACACGCACTATTACGTGAGACAGGTTCCACC
This sequence comes from Aegilops longissima, assembly GCA_021605205.1. NCBI lineage: Eukaryota > Viridiplantae > Streptophyta > Magnoliopsida > Poales > Poaceae > Aegilops > Aegilops longissima. The sequence continues at coordinate 98,751,675 of CM038677.1, read as the reverse complement.
GGTCGACATGCACTTGGTGCATAAGGTGGCTAGCGGGTGCCAGTCTCTCCACTTTAGTCGGAACGGATTCGATGAAAAGGGTCCTTATGAAGGGTAAATAGCAATTGGCATATCACGTTGTGGTTTTGCGTAGGTAAGAAACGTTCTTGCTAGAAACCCATAGCAGCCACGTAAAACATGCAAACAACAATTAGAGGACGTCTAACTTGTTTTTGCAGGGTATGCTATGTGATGTGATATGGCCAAGAAGAATGTGATGAATGATATGTGATGTATGAGATTGATCATGTTCTTGTAATAGGATTCACGACTTGCATGTCGATGAGTATGACAACGGCAGGAGCCATAGGAGTTGTCTTTATTTATTGTATGACCTGCGTGTCATTGAACAACGCCATGTAATTACTTTACTTTATTGCTAACCGGTAGCCATAGTAGTAGAAGTAATAAGTTGGCGAGACAACTTCATGGAGACACGATGATGGAGATCATGATGATGGAGATCATGGTGTCATGCGGTGACAATGATGATCATGGAGCCCCAAGATGGAGATCAAAGGAGCAATATGATATTGGCCATATCATGTCACTACTATATAATTGCATGTGATGTTTATTATGTTTATGCATCTTGTTTACTTAGAACGACGGTAGTAAATAAGATGATCCCTTACAAATTTCAAGAAGTGTTCTCCCTAAGCGTGCACCGTTGCTACAGTTCGTCGCTTCTAAGCACCACGTGTTAATCGGGTGTGATGGATTCTTACGTTCACATACAACGGGTGTAAGCAAGATTTACACACGCAGAAACACTTAGGGTTAACTTGACGAGCCTAGCATGTGAAGACATGGCCTCGGAACACGGAGACCGAAAGGTCGAGCATGAGTCGTATAGTAGATACGATCAACATGAAGATGTTCATCGATGATGACTAGTCCGTCTCACGTGTTGATCGGACACGGCCTAGTTGATTCGGATCATGTAATCACTTAGATAACCGGAGGGATGTTTATCGAGTGGGAGTTCATAAGATGAACTTAATTATCTGAACATAGTCAAAAGACCTTTTGCAAATTATGTCGTAAAGCTCGCGCTTTAGTTCCATTATTTAGATATGTTCCTAGAGAAAATATAGTTGAAAGTTGAAAGTAGCGATTATGCGACAAGAGAAAGCTTATGTCCTTAATGCACCGCCAGTGTGCTGAACCCCAAACGTCGTTTGTGGATGTTGCGAACATCGGACATACACGTTTTGATAACTACATGATAGTTCAGTTAAGCGGTTTAGAGTTGAGGCACCAAAGACGATTTCAAACGTCATGAACATATGAGATGTTTGAGGGCTGAAATTGGGATTTCAAGCTCGTGCCACGTCAAAAGGTATGAGACCTCCGACGATTTTCTTAGCCTGCAAACTAAGGGAGAAAAGCTCAATCGTTGAGCTTGTGCTCGATTGTCCGAGTGCAACAATCACTTGAATCGGTGGGAGTTGATCTTCCGGATGAGATAGTGATGTTTCTCCATAGTCATTGCCACCAAGCTGCTAGAGCTTCGTGATGAACTATAACATATCAGGGATAAATATGATGATCCTTGAAGTATTCGCGATGTTTGACACGCGAAAGTAGAAGTCAAGTAGGAGCATCAATTGTTGATGGTTGGTGAAACCACTAGTTTCAAGAAGGGCAAGGGCAAGAAGGGACACTTCATGAAACGACAAATCAGTTGTTGCTCCAAAGTGAAGAAACCCAAGGTTGAAACCCAAACCGAGACTAAGTGCTTACGTAATAAGGGGAACAACCTTTGAGTAGAATTACCCTAGATACTTGGTAGATAAGAAGGCAGGCAAGGTCGATAGAAGTATATTTGATATACATTATGTTAATGTGTACTTTACTAGTACTCCTAGTAGCACCGTGGTATTAGATACCGGTTCGGTTGCTAAATGTTAGTAACTCGAAATAAAAGCTACGGAATAAAAGGAGACTAGCTAAAGGTGAGCTGACGATATGTGTTGGAATTGTTTCCAAGGTTGATATGATCAAACATCGCACGCTCCCTCTACCATCAAGATTAGTATTAAACCAGAATAATTATCATTTGGTGTTTGCGTTGAGCATAGACTTGATTGGATTATGTCTATCGCAATACGGTTATTCATTTAAGGAGAATAATGGTTACTCTATTTATTTGAATAATACCTTCGATGGTCATGCACCTAAAAAAATGGTTTATTGAATCTCGATCGTAGTGATACACATTTTCATGCCAAAAGTATAAGATAGTAATGATAGTACCACTTACTTGTGGCACTGCCATGTAAGTCATGAAACACATGAAGAAGCTCCATGTTGATGGATCTTTGGACTCACTCGTTTTTGAAAAGTTTGAGACATGCAAACCATGTCTATTGGTGTATACGCATGAAGAAACTCCATGCAGATGGACCGTTTGGACTCACTTGATTTTGAATCACTTGAGATATGCAAATCATACCACATGGGCAAGATGACTGAAAAGCCTCGGTTTCAATAAGATGGAACAAGATAGCAATTTGTTGGAAGTAACACATTTGATGTGTGCAGTCCAATGAGTCTTTGAGCATGCAAAGATGAATATCGTTATGTTCTGACTTCACAGATGATTCGAGTAGATATTGAGTATATTGACTTGATGAAGCACGAGTCTGAATTATTGAATGGTTCAAGTAATTTCAGAGTGAAGTTGAAGATCATCGTGACAAGAGGATAGAATGTCTGTGATATGATCATAGAGATGAATATCTGAGTTACGAGTTTTGGCACACAATTAAGACATTGTGCAAATTGTTTCACAATTAATACCGCCTGGAACACCATAGTATGATGGTGTGTCCGGACATCATAGTTGCACTCTATTGGATATGGTGCGTACCATGATATCTCTTATCGAATTACCACTGTCGTTCATGGGTTAGGCGTTAGAGACAACCGCACTCACTTTAATAGGGCACCACGAAATTCCGTTGAGATGACACCGTATGAACTATGGTTTAGAGAAACCTAAGCTGTCATTTCTTAAAAGTTTGGGGCTACGACGCTTATGTGGAAAAGTTTCAGGTTGATAAGCTCGAACCCAAAGCGGACAAAATGCATCTTCATAGGACACCCAAAACGGTTGGGTATTCCTCCTAATTCAGATCCGAAAGCAATAGGGATTGTTTCTTGAATCGGGTCCTTTCTCGAGGAAAAGTTCATCTCGAAAAGTTGAGTGGGAGGATGGTGGAGACTTGATGAGGTCATTGAACCGTCACTTCAACAAGTGTGTAGCAGGGCACAGGAAGTTGTTCCCGTGGCACCTACACCAATTGAAGTAGAAGCTTATGATAGTGATCATGAAGTTTCGGATCAAGTCACTGACGTACCTCGTAGGGTGACAAGGATGCGTACTACTTCTGAGTGGTACAGCAATCCTGTCTTGAAGGTCATGTTGCTAGACAACACTGAACCTACGAGCTATGGAGAAGCGATGGTGGGCCCAAATTCCTACAAATGGTTAGAAGCCATGAAATCCGAGATAGGATCCATGTATCAGAACAAAGCATGGACTTTGGTGGACTTGCCCGATGATCGGCAAGCCATTGAGATAAATGGATCTTTAAGAAGAAGACGGACGTGGACGATGATATCACCGTCTATGAAGCTCGACTTGTGGCGAAGAGTTTTTCACAAGTTCAAGGAGTTGACTACGATGAGATTCTCTCATTCGTAGCGATGCTTAAGTCCGTCGGAATCATGTTAGCATAAGCTGCATTTATGAAATCTGGCAGATGGATGTCAAAACAAGTTTCCTTACCAGTTTTCGTGAGGAAAGGTTGTATGTGATACAATCAGAAAAGTTTTGTCGATCCTAAGGATGCTAAAAGGTATGCTAGCTCCAGCGATCCTTCTAAGGACTGGAGTAAGCATCTCGGAGTTGGAATGTGCGCTTTGATGAGACGATCAAAGATTTTGGGTGTATACAAAGTTTATGAGAAACTTGTATTTCCAAAGAAGTGAGTGGGAGCACTATAGAATTTTTGACGAGTATATGTTGTTGACATATTGTTGATCAGAAATGATGTAGAATTTCTGGAAAGCATATAGGGTTATTTGGAAGGTGTTTTTCAATAGAAAACCTGGATCAAGCTACTTGAACATTGAGCATCAAGATCTATGAGGATAGATCAAAATGCTTAATAATACTTTCAAATGAGCACATACCTTGACATAATCTTGAAAGTGTTCAAGATGGATCAGTCAAAGAAGGAGTTCTTGCCTGAGTTGTAAGGTATGAAGTTAAGAGTTAAAGCTCGACCACGGCAGAAAAGAGAGGAAGGACGAAGGTCGTCCCCTATGCTTCAGACATAGGCTCTATAGTATGCTATGCTGTTTAAGACCGGAAGTGTGCCTTACCATGAGTCATCAAGGGGTACAAGAATGATCCATGAATGGATCATTGGACAGCGGTCAAAATTGTCCTTGGAGTAAATAAGGACATGTTTCTCGATTATGGAGGTGATAAAGAGTTGGCGTAAAGAGTTACGTCGATGCAAGCTTTAACACCTATCCGAGTGACTCGAGTAGCAAACCGGATACGTATAGTGGAGCAACCATTTGGAATAGCTTCAAGTGGAGCGTGAAAGCAGCATTTATAATATGACCTAGAAATTTGCAAAGCACACACGGATCTGAAAGGTTCAGACCGTTGACTAAAACCCGTTGACTAAAACCTCTCTCACAAGCAAAACATGATCAAACCTCGAACTCATTGAGTCTAAATCACATGATGATGTGAACTAGTTTACAGACACTAGTAAACTCTTTGGGTGTTGGTCACATGGCGATGTGACCTATCAGTGTTAATCACATGACGATGTGAACTAGATTATTGACTCTAGTGCAAGTGGGAGACTGTTGGAAATATGCCCTAGAGGCAATAATAAATTAGTTATTATTATATTTCCTTGTTCATGATAATCGTTTATTATTCATGCTATAATTGTATTGACCGGAAACCGCAATACATGTGTGGATACATAGACAACACCATGTCCCTAGTAAGCCTCTAGTTGACTAGCTCGTTGATCAATAGATGGTTACGGTTTCGACCATGGACATTGGATGTCATTGATAACGGGATCACATCATTAGGAGAATGATGTGATGGACAAGACCCAATCCTAAGCATAGCACAAGATCGTGTAGTTCGTTTTGCTAGAGCTTTTCCAATGTCAAGTATCTCTTCCTTAGACCATGAGATCGTGCAATTCCGGATACCGAGGAGTGCTTTGGGTGTATCAAACGTCACAACGTAATCGGGTGACTATAAAGGTGCACTACAGGTATCTCCGAAGTGACCATTGGGTTGACACGGATCAAGCGGGATTTGTCACCGTGTAAACGGAGAGGTATCTCTGGGCCCACTCGGTAGGACATCATCATAATGTGCACAATGTGACCAAGGGGTTGATCACGGGATGATGTGTTACGGAACGAGTAAAGAGACTTGCGGTGCGAGATTGAACAAGGTATCGGGATACCGACGATCGAATCTCGGGCAAGTGCAATACCGCTAGACAAAGGGAATTGTATACGGATCGATTGAGTCCTTGACATCGTGGTTCATCCGATGAGATCATCGTGGAACATGTAGGAGCCAACATGGGTATCCAGATCCGCTGTTGGTTATTGACGGAGAACGCCTCGGTCATATCGCTTGTCTCCCGAACCCGTAGGGTCTACACATAAGGTTCGATGGCGCTAGGGTTATAAAGGAAGTTTGTATGTGGTTACCGAATGTTGTTCGAGTCCGGATGAGATCCCGGACGTCACGAGGAGTTCCGAATGGTCCGGAGGTAAATATTTATATATGGAAAGTTGTTGTTCGGGTTAGGAAAAGTTCGGGTTTTTCGGTATTGTACCGGAAGCTTCGGAAGGTTCCGGAGGATTCGGAGGGATCCGGAGGTCCGGAAAGTGTTCCACCATGTCCAATACAGTAGCATGGGCTGTAACGGGCGCCCTAGCCTTAATGGGCTAGGGGCACCAGCCCCCAAGGCCCATGCGCATGGGAAGGTAAAACCCAAGGGGAGGCCTCCACTTGACTTGGGAGGCACTCCTCCCTCTGGCCGCGCCCAAGTCCCATCTAGGGCTGGCCGCACCCCTTGGGGTGGGAAACCCTAAAGGGGCGCAGCCCCTTTCCCTATATATACTTGTGGTTTTGGGCTGCCCAAATGACATGAGTTCTCTCCTCTTGGTGCAGCCTGCCCTCCTCCTCCTCCTCTCCCTTGGTGCTTGGCGAAGCCTGCGGGATTGCCACGCCTCCACCACCACCATGCCGTTGTGTTGCTGATGGATGGAGTCTTCCTCAACCTCTCCTCTCTCCTTGCTGGATCAAGGCATGGGAGACGCCACCGGCTGTCACGTGTGTTGAACGCGGAGGTGCTGTCCGTTCGGCACTAGGATCTCCGGTGATTTGGATCACGACGAGCAATCGACTCCTTCAACCCTGTTCACATGAACGCTTCCGCTTAACGATCTACAAGGGTATGTAGATGCACTCTCCTTCCCTCGTTGCTAGTTTCTCCATAGATAGATCTTGGTGACACGTAGGAAAATTTTGAATTTCTGCTACGTTCCCCAACAGGGCCGCCTGTGGGGGGGGGAATGGAAGGGGCGAGGGGCCAGGTGGGGAGGGGGCCGGCTGGGCCAGGGTGTTTTCCCTCCCCCACTTGTTTTGTCTTTCTTTTTCTTTTATTAATTTTCTTTTCTGTTTTTATTTTATTTAAAATGCCAGTTAATTAGGTTAGCTATTTTAGACAACCCCCGAACATTTTAGAATTTGTTTTTGAAACTTTTTATCGTTTGTTTTAGTTTTGGTTTTTGTTTTAGAACGGGTTCGAATCAAAGAGAGGTTTGGCACAGTAACCGAGGTGATCACTGTTGCATAACCATCCGGGTGTTACAAATCTCCTCCACTACAAGAAATCTCGTCCCGAGATTTAAGAGGGGAGTAAGGGGGAAAGGTCTGGTTAAGATAATCTAACGGATCTTCGCGAAGAAGTTAATCCCTTTCGTTGATGTCTTCAATCCTTTATTCCGATGCATCATGATAAACTGGTCATCATTTCTTCGAGAACTCTATCGTACTTACGAAAGGTAAGGGGCAGCTCACTACGACATAATACTTTTAAGGGAAACAATCTGGGGCTAACCCATGAATTAGTATAAGATTATCTCTCGAGTTGAACATATGAAATACCTCGAGAGTAAGGTGCGAAGGTACCATAATAGGCTCCAAGCGGGTAGGTAGCGGCTCAAGCCCTGAACGAGTGAGAAAGGGGTTCGAGTAGCGAGAGTAAGTATCGCGTCTGATACCAGAATAGATCACTATGACGGTGGCCCGTGAATTACATACGAGGCCACGTGCGAGGAATAACTTTGGAAATCGGGGGTGTACAAGACAGTCAGGTTTCGATCCTGTGAAACTGTGGGTTATGGGCCCACCATGTGGTTAAAAGTAGAAAGGTTGGTGACATCTTGCACGAACATGTAAGCAAGGCATGTCAGAGGAGAGTCCGAGGGTCATGTCGGCAACAACATAGGTACCAAGGGCGAGGGACGAAGAGAACCATTTTCCTGCTCGTTGAACGAGGCGGACCAATAGGCAAGGTTCTCGTCCCTCGGTGGCTACCGGAATGTCACCAACAAATAATAATAGGGTCTTACTTACAGAGTGGTACAACGAGGTGCTTACCTAAGCAGGGGATTATCACTGCTTAGATTATATAGACCACAAGAAGGGTCAAACAGTCCCATGGAAAGGAAAATGTGATCATTAGGTTAAACAGAACAATGGAAAGGAAAAATGTGTTTAAACACATATTTCAGGGGTATATCCTTCCCAAGGACAAGCAGAGCATGATATCCACGACAGGAGATAATGTAGAAAACCCTTTAGGTAAGGGGAGAGAAATTTCATGACATTACCCATACAACGGTGTTTGGATAATTGAGCAAGAAACATTTAGCATTGGGCTTCAATGTTCTTGTTGAAAATCGAGTAACACGACATGCTTCGAGATAGCATTGACATGGCCTTGGTGAAGATCAGACTTTGGAATCACGAAGGATCCATCAAGAATAACTTGTAGAATCAAGATTACAATTCCCTCATGGATGAATGGATAACCTCGCTGAAAAGGAATCTATAATGATAGGTCCTCCACCGGGAAGTGCTAGGCATGACATCATGCTACCGGGTCATCAAAGGACCAACATCATTACTCTTGAAAGTGGTCCCAACCATCATATCGACCGAGATTCAGATCCGATTGGTGTCGGGATACCTCGACTTAGGATACCTGAGGAGAAAAGGTGCCACGCGAGTTGACGAGATGACATTGTAAGATTCTCGGGAAATGAACTATGAAGTGATTTCCGCTAACAAGAGTCCATCATTAACCCAAGGAGAGGACAAGGAGGTGTCGGTGAACTCAACGGTAATTCATCGAGATTCCCAAAATATGGATTTCCACAATTAAGTGAACAAGGAGATAACATTTGTCACTCAAATGATATAAGGAAGTATGCTCGAGGAAAACATACACAATTAAACATTGGTTGAAAGGTGCTACCAAATATGGGTTGGGTTGCACGACCAATGTCGAAGGGTGATTCAATAATCAGTAACCTAAGAATGAACTTTCGATCGTTAACTTCAAAGCAATAGGGTTGCTAGAAGTCCGAACTCAAACAACACCGCTCACTTGATGGTATTAACACGGGACCAAGAAAGAAGGGTGATGGTGAGAAGTATTTCTATGTCAAGAATCCTCAAGAGGTGGAACAAATCTCAGATCATTCTTGACATAAAGGATGGTAATACTCCAAGGTAAAGAAGAACAATTGCTGGGTAGCAAGGAACTCAAGGTATAACACCAAACATGAACAAGCTTGTGTTGGTGGGAAGGCAATAAAGTGGTCGAAGATAATACAATTCATCGAGGGCAAGGATGGTATTTTCATCATGAATTCAATTGATATCCTGGATGAGCTCGAATCGTTGACGATCACGACACAATTGTCGAGAGATTTCATGCAGATGTAGTCAATCGCGACGACATCAAGTCAAAGGAATGATGAAGCAGAGGTTATTGGAACCACAGATTCGACACAAACTCGAACTCAAGCTTGTTGTTTAAGGTGAAAGGGTATGATGAGGAAAATCGACGTAAGCTTAGCTATCGTCGCAAATTGGTGCTCTGAGAATAAGGACCAGGTAGCACAGTTAGAATCATCACGACAATGATATAGCCAAACAGGCTAGGAATGGCGTGATCGGATTCAAACTCGTACTTATAGAATCTTACTGAAGAGTTGTTGAACTGTAGTGCGGACTTGGTTCAGTTATCGGTGTCCTTGAGTGTTTAATAACTCAGAGCCCGTGAAAATTTGAATCAGTGGGAAGGTAGCACTAGATGAAGAACTCATAAGAAGTTATGCAGTTCCATGATAATCTCGAGATACCAGGGGGGTAATACTCGATGACAGATCAAAGTAGAGGTTGGACCGGGGTATTGCTCTACAGCAGACAAGTGCTAAAACTTGCACGATAAATGGTATTTAAAAGAGAACATGGTCGGAACCACGATTTCAAAAGGCCAGATCCCTGATATAAGATGAACTTATACCAAAGGAATAATTATTTAAGAGAAGCTTTAATGATAAGATCTACATCGTGTCCATGGGCATGAACGCAAGGTTTAAGGTCGACTCCCACTTTTCCAATGCATACCCTTTCATTCACTTCTCGTTTTCGATGAAGTTATAGCGTTGAAATTTTATCTGGCAAATACCAGAAGAGTATGACTCGTGAAAACTTTCGAGTTCACACATATTAAGGAGGGCATAGGTTCAACCCACCAAGGCATCTTAGGAACGATACCATCAACTCCAGGGGTAAATAACTCAAGCTCGGAGGTAGAGCATGGTTGACAAAGCAGAGGATACAATTTACCAAAGGCATTATGTATCGTGGAAGGTCTCACAAAGTTATTGAATATGAAGGATCTTGACGGATAAAATCCAACAATGGACTGATGGCCCACAAAGGGTCCGACGTGAGCATCAAGACTTAACTAGAGGAAGAAGAATGCAAGGAGATCAGATTATAGAAACAACTGACTAACTCAATTGTCAAATGCAAAGGAATTATGATTTCCAAATCAAGGGATCAAGCAATGCTCGATTTAGGGGTGGATAAGTTGAATAGCCTTAGGGTACAATCAACGGCAATTGGATTGGTCGAGAACCAATTCCAGTTAAAAGAATGGCAGCTCAGCCGTAAAGGTAATTTATAAGAATCAATGATGATTATGGTATTCAGAAACATATTGAGTCAACAGACTCAAAATGATAATGACAAGGGATGTCAATATGACTACGAGACTTATGGGATTAACCATAATGCAAGCAAGCAAGAATTTCAAGAGCCAAAGGCTCCAGAGGATTCTCGGAAGATCGAATAGTATTTTGAAGAATTTTGTGTAACACATGAACAACGGGGATGAGCGGATACTCGACAAGTGCGAGTATTTATTTGAGGGGTATTCATGTAGTAAGGAACTGCTAGGCAGTAGGCACAAAGTACTCTCGGAACAATAGAGAAAACTTCGGGGTATCTTGTAATAACAAGATCAATGGGGGTGATCGTAAGAACGGCAAGGGTAAGTAGTTATCCATACGGATTTATCGGTGGTCAGGAATAGCAAAAGTGATGGGCACAAAGTCTCGAGAGAACATCAGAGAGTATCTTCGGAATCTTCTGATGTAGCAGACGATCATCTGAAGTGAGGGGCTCTCCGGGAGAAAGTACTTGCGAGAACCTAAAGTTAGTTTTGTTTTTAGCAAAATCGTTTAACCCGAATAGAAGAGAGTTCAGAATCCCAGAGTAAAGATCGAGGAGTAAAAGATCCTAATACCACCCGATGGCGACGTGTGCCCATAAGACACACAGCCATGTTAGTAAAAGTTTTGCAATGTCTAGACTCGACTTCGGCCAAGGAGTTGGAAGGGAATTCCTACAGCAAATGGCTCGATACCAACTTGTGACGCCTCGATTCAATCATACACTAATCATGCACGCAAATGTATGCGATCAAGATCAAGGACTCACGGAAGATATCACAACACAACTCTACAATAAAATAAGTCATACAAGCATCATAATACAAGCCGGGGCCTCGAGGGCTCGAATACAAGTGCTCGATCATAGACGAAGTCATGGAAGCAACAATATCCGAGTACGGACATAAGTTAACAAGGTGCCATAAGATGGCTAGCACAAACTGGGATACAGATCGAAGAGGAGCAGGCCTCCGCTCGGGATCCTCCTAGGTCACTCCCGGTCGCCGCCAACGGGCTGCACGTAGTAGTAGGCACCTCCGCAGTAGTAGTCGTCATAGGCGGTGGCGTCTCGCCCGGCTCCATCGTCTGTTGCAGCAATCGAGTATAGATAGGGGGAAAGGGAAAACAATGCAACCGTGAGTACTCATCCAAAGTACTCGCAAGCAAGGAGCTACACTACATATGCATGGATATATGTGTAAAGGCCATATCGATGGACTGAACTGCAGAATGCCGAATAAGAGGGGATAGCTAGTCTTAACGAAGACTACGCTTCGACACCGGTCTTGCATGCATGTAAGAGGACAACGGAAGTCCTCCAAGTAACATCATATAGCAATAATCCTACCCGCAATCCTCCGCTCATATCCCGAGCGAGAGCGACCACCGTTGTATCCGCACTTGGAAGGTGTGTTTTATCAAGTATCCGGTTCTAGTTGTCATAAGCTCAAGGTACAACTCCAAGTCGCCCTGTTATCAAGATCACGGCTATTCAATAGATTAACTTCCCGCAGGGTGCACCATCTTACCCAAAGACGCTTGATCCCATTTGGCCGGACACACTTTCCGGTCATGCCCGCCGCGGAAGATCAACACGCCGCAGCCCCACCTAGGCTGTGAGAGAGGCCAACACGCCGGTAAACGTAAGCGCAGCAGGGTCCGGGCCCATCGCTCGAAAGCACGCCGCGCACGCTATGTGACGCGCCGAAGCGCACCTAGCCCATCAGCGTTCCAGTCCAATCCGGTAGCGCCCGCCCTCGTCGACGACGTCAAGATTTGCCGATACCACGACGCCGGATACCCATAACTACTCCCGCGTAGATGGTTAGTGCGTATAAGCTCAGAGCCAACCCAGATCAAATACCAAGACCTCGTTAAGCGTGTTAAGTATCCGCGAACGCCGAGCAGGGCAGGCCCACCTCTCTCCTAGGCGGTCTCAACCTGCCTGCCGCTCCGCCTCAAAGATCCACTCGCGGGTGCTCCATCAGCCGACCCGACTTTAGTCTCACATGTATCATGTATAAGTATATAGTATATACCCGTGATCAACTCCCGAGTGATCACGGCCCGATAGTATAGCACGGCAGACGGACAAGAAAGTAGGGCCACAGACGAAAGTACTAGCATCCTATACTAAGCATATAGGATTGCAGGTAAGGTAACAATGAAGTTACAAGGACAAGGCTATGCAGCAAAGATAGGAGTATCCGAAAACAAGAATATGCTATACTACTCTAATGCAAGCGGTGTAGATAAGAATAGGCGATATCTGGTGATCAAGGGGGCTTGCCTGGTTGCTCTGGCAAGAGAGAGGGGTCGTCAACACCGTAGTCGAACTGGCCAGCTGCAGCGTCGGTCTCGTAGTCTACCGGAGAGAAGAGGGGGAAGAAACAATGAATACAAAGTAAACAGATGCATATCGATGCATGACATGCCAAGAAGCGATGCTAGGCGTGCCCTAACGTGGTAAGAGGGGGTACGGTTATGGGGAAAACATCAGGAAGTTTTCCTTGCCCGGACGTCTGTCGACGGATGAACCGAGAGGAAAGTTTGCAGGTTCGATAGGTTAGAGGCGTGTGGTGGACGAACGGACTGCGATCCGGATTCGTCTCGTCGCTCGAGCAACTCTCATGTTGAAAATATTTTAATCCGGATTACGGATTAAAAGATATGATTTTAAAAGATTTTATTAATTTCGGAATTTAATTAATTATTTAATTAATTTCGAAAATGCATTTATGACATCAAGATGATGTCATGTCGACATCAAGATCAACAGGTTGACTGAGTCAACCTGACAATGTGGGTCCCGCATGTCATTCACTAATGACTAATTACCTAATCGATTTAATTAACATTACTTAATTAAGTTAATTAATGATTAGGTTAATTAATTCAGAATTAATTAGATTAATTAATTACTTAATTAATTAGTTAATTAATCAATTAGTTAATTAGTTTAATTTAATTTCATTTTATTTTTATTCCCTTTTTCTTTTTTTATAAAACGTTCTGGCGCGGGGGCCCGCATGTAAGTGGCCCTGGGCCGGTCCAGTCAGCCGGGCCGACCGGGCCAACACGCCATGGGGGCTAGCGGGGCCATTGGGGCCACCGGTCAGCGACCCAGTGGGTGGCCCAGGCGGTGCCACATAGGCGGGGCGAGAGAGCTCAAGCAAGCCTCTCTCTGGCGGCATTGCCGGAGATGGCGGAAACAGGCCGGGGTTTCGGTGGTCGACGGGGAAGGCGCGGCGGCGGTGCCGTCCGGCGACGGCGTCGTCAACGGGGGTTCGGAGGAGAGAACAAGGCGACGGCGGTTCGGGGCGGAGGGGCGAGGGCGCCGTTGGTCGTGGGCCTCGGACGGGCAAGGCAGCGAGGGAGGAGAGGAACGGGTCGGCGACCATGGAGGTGAGGCCGGCACGAGGCGCCAGCACGGGGGGGATAAAGAGAGGAACGGGGGTCGGGCGAGGCTGGGCGGCAAGCCGGGCGACGGAGCCGGGCGACGACGGGAGAGGAGAGAGAGGGAGCGAGGGGAGGCGGGCGGCGGTGGCATGGTGGCGGACCCGTCGCCGACGGGGAGGGGGAAGAGAGGGAACAGGGGTCGGCGAGCTCACCGAGCCGTGGGGTCTGCGAAGGCTCGGTGAAGGGCGGTGACGACCGGCGAGGAGGCGGGCGGGCGAGCTGGCCAAGGCCGGGAGGCGGAGGGGGGTCGGGATCGACCACGGCGGCGGTCGCTCGTGCTTGGGGGCGACGGAGGGAAGGAGGGGGAGCTCCAGTGGTGGCGAGGAGGAGGAGGGGGGGTCCGGCGGCGGGGGGCGGGGGGGGCCGGAGACAAGTGGGGCGCAAGGGGGTGGCTCGGTCGGGGCCTGCCCGATCCAGATCGGGCGAGGGAGGGGTGGGGGAGAGGAGAGGAGGGGCGGCTAGGGTTGCCGCGTGGGGGTGGGGGGTATGTGGCGGGCGGTGGGCCGATGGGCGGCCCGGGGAGGAATGGGCGGGGCGAGGGGCGGTGGGAGGGGGGGCTGGGCCAGGTGTTTTCCTCCCCACTTGTTTTGTCTTTCTTTTCTTTTATTAATTTTCTTTTCTGTTTTTATTTTATTTAAAATGCCAAAGCATTTTACCAAAATTAGTGCACCCCACCATAATTAGGTTAGCTATTTTAGACAACCCCCGAACATTTTAGAATTTGTTTTTGAAACTTTTTATCGTTTGTTTTAGTTTTGGTTTTTGTTTTAGAACGGGTTCGAATCAAAGAGAGGTTTGGCACAGTAACCGAGGTGATCACTGTTGCATAACCATCCGGGTGTTACACTTGCAAAGATAACCAATCATACATAAAAGAATTCAGAGAAGATTCAAATATTGTTCATAGATAAACTGGATCATAAACCCACAATTCATCGGTCTCAACAAACACACCGCAAAAAGAAGATTACATCGAATAGATCTCCACGAGAGAGGGGGAGAACATTGTATTGAGATCCAAAAAGAGAGAAGAAGCCATCTAGCTACTAGCTATGGACCCGAAGGTCTGAAGTAAACTACTCACACTTCATCGGAGGGGCTATGGTGATGATGTAGAAGCCCTCCGTGGTGGAGGCCCCTCCCATGAGCTCGCAACAGGCCCCAAGATGGGATCTCATGGATACAGAAGTTGCGACGGTGGAATTAGGTTTTGGCCCTGCTCGATCGCTTGGGGTGCGAGGTATATATATAGGAGGAAGGAGTATGTCGGTGGAGCAACAGGGGGCCCACGAGGAAGGGGGCGCGCCCTAGGGTGGGGGGGGGGCGCCCCCCACCCTCGTGACCGCCTCTTTTGTTCCTTGGAGTAGTGTCCAAGTCTTCTGGATCACGTTCGATGAGAAAATCACGTTCCCGAAGGTTTCATTCCGTTTGGACTCCGTTTGATATTCTGTTTCTTCGAAACACTGAAATAGGCAAAAACAGCAATTCTTGGGCCTCCGGTTAATAGGTTAGTCCCAAAAATAATATAAAAGTGGAAAATAAAGCCCAATATAGTCCAAAACAGTAAATAAAGTAGCATGGAGCAATAAAAAATTATAGATACGTTGGAGACGTATCAAGAAACAATTATCCTTTTGGGCACTGAAACACCTTGTAATAGGCTAGTTAAAACACTTGGTCTGTTATGCCTTCATGCATATTTATCTGCAACTAATGTTGTCAATCCGCCATGCTTAAGATATGATGTTCATAATCCATAGCCATTTATTCAAGCTGTTCCTACAAATAAGAAGCTTAAAGCGCCCTGGAGGTTTACCACTGGGCGGGTCATGATACCCAAATATATATATGACCAAGGTTTATAACCAAGGTTGTAAAAGATAACCAAATATGGAAATATATGATACCTATAACCTTTAGGCATAGTGTTGGCTGACCAACTTTGTAGTAAGGGTAATAACCCTAATCCGGAGTATAAGTAACTCCTGTTATATGATGCCGATTTACAATAAAACTGTTCCGGGTTGTGATAAACACCGGTTTATTCCATACTGGTGACTTTGAGTCAAAACCAGACCGGGCTGATAGTCTCCGGATTATAATTTGATCTTGTACTGACAACTTGGAGTTGACAGCCTAACCGGGTTGATGAAAACCGGTTTAAAAACATCACAAATCTTGTCAAAAAGAGAAAAAACTTAGCAAAAACCGAATAAAAACCCTTGTAGTCGAGGCTTTTCACGGTCTGCCAGGCCCCAAATTCGAGGCTTTTCATGGGCTGCCAGGCCGCTGAGTTAAACCATTTCACAAAGCCTTTTAAGATGGTCCTCATTCCTTAACCAATCATCGTTTTAACTTGACAAGTTCAAGGTCTTTATTTTAGAATAACTTGTCAAAGTTCGAAGGGTCATACCAGGTTTACCTGGGCGGAGTAACTTACTTAAATAGGCAGGTTAACCCGGGGTTTTAGGTGTATACACCAGGCTTCCAAGCCATGGCTTGATAGCCTATTACAAGTGTAGATTCTTTGTTCATTCCGACAACAAAGAATCCCCAAGTAACATTTTGAGCTGTGCTCAGTGGGTGCCTATGTTTGAGTTGTTGTTTTACAACACTCTCTTTGGCCCCGGATTGATTTGGCTTTGAGCCGATCAAGAGGTGTGACTATGGTTCGGATACGACCAAGCCCCCAGATGATGTGGCATTGCACCGATCAAGAGGTGTAGCTATGGTTCGGATACGACCAAGCCCCCAAGTGATGTAACATAAAGCTTTGAGAAGCTGAATCAAGGGGTAAACCGGACGCCACTTTATAAACAGAAGCTCCATGTAACCACACATGGTGTAAGAAAAACAACAGATACCACGCTTTAGCTGAGGTTCCGGTTTATTATATTGATCATAATATATACATTGTCATAATATGTACATAAGCAGAGCCTATGGCTCAAGTATAGTAAGGACGAAGATGAGCAATATTCCATGGCCGGTTGGTCTCCTCCTCCGACTTACGTGAGTCTTTGCGCTCTCGAACATTCATTAGGTAGTACGACCCATTGTGTAGATTCTTGCTGACCACAAAGGGTCCTTCCCAAGGGGGGACAGCTTGTGCATATCCGTCTGATCCTGAATGAGTCGAAGCACCAAATCGCCTTCTTGAAAAGTTCTAGTTCTAACCCGGCGGCTGTGATAATGACGCAGATCTTGCTGATAAATCACCGAACGGGCTGCTGCCATGTCACACTCCTCATCTAATAGGTGAAGAGCTTCCTGCCGTGCCTTCTCGTTGTCAGCTTCAACATATGCCGCTACACGAGGTGAGTCATGACGGATGTCACTAGGAAGAACCGCTTCCGCTCCATAAACCATGAAGAATGGTGTGTACCCTGTCGATCTGTTGGGTGTGGTATTGATACTCCATAACACAGAAGGTTGAAAGTCAACTATCCCTGGGTGGTTTTGCTAACATTATTCCAAGATGAATATTTCAGGAAAAGCTCAATGAATGGCATGGCATGGATGAGGAAAGTGGACCCCTCAAAATGCTAAGGATAAAAGCATTGGCTCAAGCTCAAAAGCTCAAGACTCGACATATTATATTTTAGTGATCCAAGATCACATTGAGTCTATAGGAAAAGCCAATACTATCAAGGAGGGATGAGGTGTTGCTTAATGAGTTTCTTGCTCCATAGTGCTTAGTGATATGCTCCAAAACCCTCAACTACTTTCTCACATCCACATATGACCTAAACCAAAAGTCAAACTCGGCCGTACCAATTCTTTCTATCCGGCGCCACTGAGTTCAGATGTCATAGCCACTACCACAAACCCTAGGCAAATCGGTCTCACCGATAGGGATCTCAGTCTCACCGAGATGGGATTGTAATCTCTCTGTTTCCCTTCGTAACGTTTCTGTCCCACCGAGATGAGCGATCGGTCCCACCGAGATTGCAATGTAAACTCTCTGTTTCCCTTTCGTAACATTTCGGTCCCACCGAAATGAGCGAACCGGTCCCACCGAGTTTACCTGACCAACTCTCTGGTTAGCTTATTACCAAAGTCGGTCTCACCGAGTTTGTGTAATCGGTCTCACCGAGATTACGTTATGCCCTAACCCTAACCATATCGGTCCTACCGAGTTGCATGTCGGTCCAACCGAAAATCCTAGCGGTCACTAGATTTACTGAATCGGTCCGACCGAGTTTCTCAATTCGGTCCCACCGAGATTGGTAAATTGTGTGTAACGGTTAGATTTTGTGTGGAGGCTATATATACCCCTCCACCCACTCTTCATTCGTGGAGAGAGCCATCAGAACGAACCTACACTTCCAATACACATTTTCTGAGAGAGAACCACCTACCCTTGTGTTGAGGCCAAGATATTCCATTCCTACCATATGAATCTTGATCTCTAGCCTTCCCCAAGTTGCTTTCCACTCAAATCTTCTTTCCACCAAATCCAAATCCTGTGAGAGAGAGTTGAGTGTTGCGGAGACTATCATTTGAAGCACAAGAGCAAGGAGTTCATCATCAACACACCATTTGTTACTTCTTGGAGAGTGGTGTCTCCTAGATTGGCTAGGTGTCACTTGGGAGCCTCCGACAAGATTGTGGAGTTGAACCAAGGAGTTTGTAAGGGCAAGGAGATCGCCTACTTCATGAAGATCGACCGCTAGTGAGGCAAGTCCTTCGTGGGCGACGGCCATGGTGGGATAGACAAGGTTGCTTCTTCGTGGACCCTTCATGGGTGGAGCCCTCCATGGACTCGCGCAACCGTTACCCTTCATGGTTTGAAGTCTCCATCAACGTGGATGTACGATAGCACCACCTATCGGAACCACGACAAAAACATCCGTGTCTCCAATTGCGTTTGAATTCTCCAAACCCTTCCCTTTACATTCTTGCAAGTTGCATGCTTTACATTCCGCTGCTCATATACTCTTTGCATGCTTGCTTGAATTGTGTTAAGATTGCTTGACTTGTGCTAAGATAGCTAAAATCTGCCAAAGACTAAAATTGGGAAAAGGATAAGCTTTTATTTGGTCAAGTAGTCTAATCACCCCCTCTTTAGACATACTTTCGATCCTACAAGTGGTATCAGAGCTTTGGTCTCCATTTGCTTTGATTTCCATAGCTTTTGGTGGTCATAGCCTTGGTTTCACAACCTAGGAGAGTATGGCGTCTAGCGAGGGAAATTATCACCGTAGAGGTCCTTACTTTGATGGTACTAATTTTGCTAGTTGGAAGCACAAGATGAAAATACATATTCTTGGACATAACCCCGCCGTTTGGGCTATTGTGTGTATTGGCTTGCAAGGTGAATTCTTTGATGGGAAAGAACCGAACCATGAAGCTAGCGCGGAAGAGTTGAAGATGCTGCAATACAACGCTCAATCTTGTGATATCCTCTTTCATGGGTTGTGCCCCGAAGAATTCAACAAAATCAGCCGTCTTGAGAATGCAAAGGAAATTTGGGATACTTTGATTGATATGCATGAAGGTACCGACTACGTCAACGAATCCAAGTTGGATGTGCTTCAAAGTCAACTTGACAAGTTCAAAATGAAGGATGGTGAAGGTGTCACTGAAATGAACTCTAGGCTTGCTCTTATCACAAATGAGATTGCCGGCTTAGGAAGTGAAGAGATGACCGACAAATTCATCATCAAGAAGATCCTAAGAGCTTTGGATGGAAAATATGATACCGTGTGCACATTGATCCAAATGATGCCCAATTACAAAGATCTCAAGCCAACGGAAGTCATTGGAAGAATTGTTGCTCATGAGATGTCACTCAAGGATAAGGAGGAACTTCACAACAAGTCAAGTGGTGCTTACAAAGCCTCATGTGAAGCCCCCACATCATCAAGTGAGAAACAAACCTTCAATAAAGAACTGAGCTTAATGGTGAAGAACTTCAACAAGTTCTACAAGAATAGAAGCAAAGAGAGAAGCTCCAAGTCAAGGTCCTACAATGACAAAAGATCTTCTAGTCGAGAGCGCAATTGCTACAATTGTGGGAGACCTAGACACTATTCCAATGAGTGTACGTCACCCTACAAAAGAAGAGAAGAATCACCCAAGAGAAGAAGTAGAAGATAAGAATCACCACCAAGAGAGAGAAGGAGTAGAGATGATCGTTATGAATGAAAACCCTCACGGAGAAGCAAGGATTCGGAAAGGAAGGACAAGTCATCAAGGAGCTACACAAAACGAAGACATCAAGCTCATGTTGGTGAATGGGTATCCGGCTCCGACTCCGACAATCCCTCCGAGAGAAGCTATCACTCCAACTCCGAATATACTCAAGATGAAGGTGTTGCCGGTCTAGCACTTGTGTCAACCAACTCCTACGACATATTTGATTCACCAAATGAAGGAATTGTAAGATGCTTCATGGCCAAAGGTCCAAAGGTAACTCATCCCGAGTATGTTGATTTCAATAGTGATGAAGATGACTTGTTAGGTGATGATGATTTACTTGTTGACAACTCTAGTGATGAATACTATGATGAAACGTCAATTAATCATGCTAATCAAGATAAAATGAATGACAATGATGAGGATAAGATTGAGCTTCTAACTAAAGAACTAAACACTCTTAAGTTAGCTCATGAAACTATCTTAGAAGATCATCGAGAACTTTTAAGGACTCATGAGAAGTTATGCTTTGAAAAGCTCAACCTTGAGCAAGAGCATGAGTTCTTAAAGGCAATCAATGATGATCTCCGTAAGAAAATTTCTTCTTACATTGCTAAGCGTTTACTCTTATCTACTTACATGCCTCAAGTCAAGTCTAGTAACAAGAACAAGAAGGATTCTTCCTCTAGTAGTAACAATAATCATGCTAAACCCAATGATGTTGCTTCTAGTAGTTCTCTTGATTCCACTAATGATTCTCTTAGCCAAGTTACACTTGAGCAAGAAAATAGCTTATTGAAGGGAATTATAGAGAAATGTGTTTATAAGAACCTTGCCGGGAGTAAGCAATTTGAGGAAATTGTACGCAAGCAAGGAAGGCACCGGAAGAACCAAGGTGTTGGTTTTGAACAAAAGTTCAATGCCAATGGAGTTGAGTGGGAAGAAGATCAATACCCCAAGACGAAGTTTGTTCCTCAACAAGAGAAGTATGATCCTACTTCCTTCAAGGGGACACAAGCGCAAGATGATCTTCCACCACAAGACCACAAGCAAAAAGGCAAGGATAAGCTTCAAGAGGAGATTGGTGCATTTGAAGAAGCTCCAAAGGCCTTGGTCAAGTGGGTTCCCAAGACTACGTCAAGCTCTACTTCATCAAGTACGACTACAACTCCAAGGATTCCCATCAAGATGATGTGGATCCCGAACAAGAAGAACTAGAGAGTTCTTGAGGGTGACTCCGCCAACATATTTCACTCATATCATTTTGGCAACTACAAGTGCAATCAACTTTCACATCTTGCACTAGTTCAAGGAGTCACAAACCCTCTTGTTGGTAAGACAAGGGACAAGGTAACCTAATGCTTTCATAGACATTATCTTGTGTGTGCATCACTCTATGTCTATGGATATCCTTGTTTGTTCCTTGTGGGACTAACCCGTGTAGGTATTGAAAGTGCAACTAACTCCAAAAGGATTGCTCCAAATGACCTTCATCAACATTGAGCATCCACATCTTCAACACCTACATGAAGTCATCATCGACAAAACCCAAGGTTAGTTCATCCCTCTAAGGGGGGGATCTCACATCTAGGGGAGCTTTACTCTAAGAATTGAGCTAAAGCAACTCTAATGGTGTGAACACATCAATGCATTATGTAAAAGTGGTAACCCCACTTGAGCTTAAATGATGAGTATGACCTATGATCAAATGTTCTCATTTGACTCCTAAGTCAATATACTCATATATATAGATGACCTAGTCATCGCCAATTGCTTGATAGATGCTAGAATTGGTTGTGCATGCTTTGCCACATATTTTATTTGCCATTTTATTGTGTGAGCATGTTGGTTGCATATTTTACTCATTCGAGGACATCCACTTGTTGTTTTGATTGATTGGTTTCTTTTTCTTTTGCCAAGTGGATGGACAAGAATGCCTAAGAACCTTCTCTAGCTATCTATGCTCTTCTCGTCTCAAACTCTATTCATGCTACATCAGAAAATTTGATCAAGTCAGATTTGAACTACTCTGTGTGAGAAGCACTCGGAATTCCTGATTCGTCATAGACTTAAACTTCCAAAACTTCTTTGTGCATTTTGGTCTGACCCATTCTTCCCTTTCGGTCATACCGAGATCACTAAGTCGATCTACGTTTTCAATCTCGGTGCAAACGATTTGAACTTTTCGGTCACACTGAGTTGCTGTAACTGCTTACAGTTATGCATCTCGGTGCCACCGAGTTGTTCCACTCGGTCACACCGACAGGGTCGGGCTATATATACCCACGGGCAAAAATTTGGAAACTTTCTCCAAACTCTTTCACCCGCGCGTAGCCCGCTCTGCCTCCAGGGTCTCCGGACGTCCTCCTCGTCGCCAGCCGCCTCCTGTCGCTGGTCTCCGCCGCTGTCAACGGAAATCATCCCCACCGTTGCCGCCGTAGCGAGTTCATCGCCGAACTAGGGTATGGACTTGATCACTTGTGCTATCCCCGTCCGATTCCTAGCACATTGTGTTCAACATGAATCTTGACACGATTGAAACTATTCTATCCAGTCAAAACACTCCGTAGATTAGAAATGAATTGGAAATTTAGGGTTAGGTTTCCGCCGAAACCATCTCGGACCCACCGAGTTGTAGAACTCGGTTCCACCGATTCAGCTAAGTCCATTGCACATGTGATTCTTGGTCTGATCGAGAATTGCAAATCGGTGTGACCGAGTTCAGGACTTTGTGAAACCCTAGCAGTCTTGGTGCCACCGAATTGTGACTCGGTCTGACCGAGTTCACTAGTTTAGGTTCCAAAAGCTGCTTCGGTATCACCGAGTTTACAAATCGGTTGATCCGAAATGCTTTCTGTGGAAAACTAAAACTAAGTTTTTGACTCATTCTTTTGCAAAAATCTCTGTATTTTTTTATGCTCATCCACTCTATCTCATCTATATCTATTCATGTGGTCTGCAAGTTGATTTGCAATATGTCTGATCAGAGTGACAGCCAGAACAGGGAAGAGGAGCAGATTCAAATGAGTGAGGGCACTAGTCCCTCTAGCAGCTCTGATGAGGGTAGCAGGAGCACTCCAAGCAACTTACCAAAAGCAGCCACCAGGACTAGAAAGAAGAGAACCTCAAAATCTGAGGATGAAGACTATGTGGCTGTTGAGGACGAGTCCATTTCCAAGAAAAAGGTGCTCAAGAAGGAGTATGGCACAACTGCTGCCACTGAGCCTGGTATGAACACCAAAGTACCTGCCAAAAGGATTCGCATGTCTAAAGCCAGAGCCTCTACTCAAGCATCTTTGGAAACAGAACCCAAAGAGGCTGCTGCAGAAGGGAAGAAGAGGAAGGAAAGGGTCAAGAAGACCATGGCCAGAGTTATTGGAAAGCCTTCCATGATGGAAGAGGAGGAAGAAGAAGAGGTTGCTGCACCAGCACCCGAGGCTCAAAAGCTTATGGGTGATGCTATCAAGTCAGGGGCTGCATCATCAAAGCCCAAAGAAGCACCCAAAGCTGCCTCCAAACCCAAGACTGTACCTAAGAGGAGTACCAGGAACATTCCAGCTGCTGAGAAGAACAAGGCCCCGGTGCCTGAAATTGTTGCTGAAAAGATGATGAGACACATGTCTTGAGAAAATTTAAGCCAAAAATTCCAGATCATAATGATGCTCATCCTGTAGCTGAGAACATGAAGATCAGGAGAGACTCAGGATTAAGGCTATGGAGAGAGTCAGATCCATATGCCACCAGAAGGAGGACTGTTGTTGACTACAGGTTCCACACAAAGGAACAGGAGGATTTCTATGATACAATGTTGTTGGACAAGAAGCCAATAGTGTGTGACATGAGGTGGGTTGACTGGACCTACATGAAGGAGAATGAAGAACACTATCCTGGTGTGTATGACAGTTTCAGTGCTTGTGGAGTGGCAGACTTTGTTGGGCAGAAGCTCACAAAGTGGAATGATGAGCTCATAATGCAATTCTACTCCACAGCACACTTCTATCCAGATGGCAGGATAGTATGGATGTCTGAAGGTACTAGGTACCAATCATCAATTGAAGAATGGGCTAATCTGATCAATGCACCTAAGGAGGAAGAGGATGACTTGGATGTCTATGCCAAGAATAAGATGGATCACAACTCTATGGCACATATGTACGAGGAGATCCCAGATGCTGCTATAGAATCACACAAGTTTGGATCAGTACATTACCTTCTGTTAGGACTGCCACCCATTAACTGGATCCTCAGGCACACTCTCTTTCCCAAGTCAGGTGATCACAACATGATCAGAGGCCATGCAATAAATCTGCTACACTTATTTGATGTGCCACAGAAGTTCAAGGTCATGAGCCTTATAGTTGAGACTATCAAAAGGATAGCTGCTAACCAAAAGAGGAGTTGTGGATATGCCCCACAGATCCAGGAGCTGATTAACTCCAAGATGGGCACAGGCACATACTTGTTGGACAAGGAGCATATGCCTATCTATCCAGACTTTGAGGACAACCAAGTGGTTATGGATGAAGATGAACCATCTTCAGTGCAAGCTCAAGCTAAGAAGGAGAAGGCAAGGACTGAGAAGGCTGCCAAGATGCCAACAATGGAAGAGGCATCTCAGTACGTTTTGAAGAGCAAGCAGGATCAACTTGGCTACTTGATTGCATCCACTCTGAGGATTGAGAAGGGGCTGGCCACCTTGACTCGAAACCAGGAGAGCTTGGAGAGGATCATGGAGCAGAAGTTCTATGACATGGATGTGAAGGTCACAGAGATCCAGTCCGTTGTTGAGCAACTTCAGGATGATATGCAGGAGTGGAAGGGCAAGCCAACCACTAAGGCATTTCCAGAGTGCCTAGAGCTCGAGAGATCAGCTGCAGTGCAGTGATGCAGACACGAGCCACTTCATCTGCACTAGCCACAGCTTCAGTGCCACCAGCTCCAAAGCACCTACTCCACCAGCTCCATATACATCAACTCGATGCCTTCGTCCCTGGCGTTCTATCTACACCACCACCAAGATCAAGCCGAGAGACGATTTAGTACTATGCATTTTCTATGAACTTTTGGTAACTTGTTGCCAAAGGGGAGAAAAATGTATAGATCATAGGCTTTAGAGAGAGTGTTGCTTTTATTCTCTCTTGCTTTGGTGGTTGAACTTTATTTGCTTGTTTGAGGTACATTATGTCATGTGATACTTGGATGATCATGTGTTTGATCATATGCTACATTTATGCTTGTTGGATGACATTATCCTTTTATCTCTATATGATCATTCACTTTGCTTGGTAATGAGTGCATGTATTCAATTATTATCATTTTGAGTGCTCCACCAAGATGTATGTGACATGGAAGAGTAACCCATGAGCCTAACTTCTTGTGCATTTGCAGTCCAAAGCAAATCTTAAACTATGCACAAATTTAGGGGGAGCTCTTGCTTATCACATACTTCTCAAAGCGACAATGTATATCACTCTTATTATCGTTTATCGAAGCTTTGATCTATATGTTGTCATCAATTACCAAAAAGGGGGAGATTGAAAGTGCAACTATCCCTGGGTGGTTTTGGTAATTCCTAACAACATATAGCTCATTGAGCTAACATGATTCCAAGATGAATATTTCAGGAAAAGCTCAATGAATGGCATGGCATGGATGAGGAAAGTGGACCCCTCAAAATGCTAAGGATAAAAGGATTGGCTCAAGCTCAAAAGCTCAAGACTCTACATTTTATATTTTAGTGATCCAAGATCACATTGAGTCTATAGGAAAAGCCAATACTATCAAGGAGGGATGAGGCGTTGCTTAATGAGTTTCTTGCTCCATAGTGCTTAGTGATATGCTCCAAAACCCTCAACTACTTTCTCACATCCACATATGACCTAAACCAAAAGTCAAACTCGGCCCTACCGATTCTTTCTATCCGGCGCCACCGAGTTCAGATGTCATAGCCACTGCCACCACTACAAAAAAATACACTTCCGTGATGATACGTGTTTGTCACAGTAGGTCGCGTTTTTTTTCATGCATGTACATCCATGACAAATTTATGCGTAATCAAGATAGTCATACTGTCTTTGTCAGAGAAGTGTTCCATGACATTACCAAAATCATCATCATGGAAGTGTCCACTTCCATGACGATAAATCGCGCATCACAGAAGTGCTTTCGTCAAGGGTGACCGACACGTGGCATCCACCGTAACGGAACGCCATTAAGCTATCGGGTCGGGTTTTGGATCCGATAACCCGTTAACAGCCCCGACCAATGGGAAATTTCCACGTGTAAAATTCTTATTGGCCGGACGAAACATGTGTTAGCTCGTCAGTGGGTCAGATAGGCGCCTATGATATGTCGACACATGCCACGGCCCACCACTGGCCCATTTAGCTTTCAAAGCCGGCCCGTTTGACTTGGTCAAAAGTTAACGGGCTGGCACATGAAAAGCCTGTTAACGGTCTCTTCGCAAATAGCCCATTTTACGGCCCGTTAGGCACTAAAGGAAATCAGCCCAACAACGTCATGTGGCCCGTCGAATATAACACCAGCCCATTTCACTTTCGGCCCATGTATGGCCCACGACGTCTTTCGGCCCGTATGAGGCCTTTCAGATCTTCGGCCCTTTACAGCCCACGGTGACTCTAGCCCATAATGAACAGTAATTTTCTTTGTACCCGTTAACGGCCTGTGATTTACATGGGCGTTTCCAGCCCGTGTTAGCTTTCGGCCTATTGACGGCCCATACGTTCTTGGGCTCCTTTTCGGCCCTCGATTACTTCCGGCCGTTACTGGCCTGTTCCCCTAATGGGCCAAATTCGGCCCATGGCAAGAGTCGCCTACATTGGCATGTTCCCCAAATGGGCCAAATTCGCCCATGGCAAGAGTCGGCCCACATCGCTGGCTGTTACCTAATGGGCCAAATTCGCCCATGGCAAGAGTCGGCCCGTTTTCGCCAGCCCGTCCTATATTACGCCCATTAACGACCCGTTATGCCTATGATGAATTAAGCTTTTGCAGTCCCACGGCACGTTAACAGCCTGTTACCATCTTTGGGCCGATACCAATTACGCCCGATTACGGCCCATGTAGACCCATTTATCCGACGGCCCTAGGCCCATTTATCGACGGCCCGAGGCCCACCGATTACAGGCCCATTTATCGACGACCTGTAGGAGACCCATGGATCCTACGGCCCGTATATGGCCCATGGGTAGTTGCGGCCACTAGCATACCAGGGAAAAAGAAGACTAGGAAATAAATAAGGCCCAAACTAACGCTAGGCTATTAAGGCGATTGCACAGATTACATCCACTCGGCATCAAAGATCACCACCAGTGCAAATATAGGGAACACCCTACACTATACAAAAATGGCTTGCTGTTTTCTTCAGCCGGTGGCTGCATGTTAAGAATAATTTTTTTATCGCACCAAAACAAATTACAACTATATAACAAAAGGGAGGCTTGCATAAAACTTAGCAGTCTAGCAGATAAATGCACCACCAGAAGTTCAGAAGCTCGGTTCATTTGACCTGACTGTTACGTTTTCATGCTGTATTATCCGATGGAACACCATAACCCTCACCTTCATTTCCCCTAGGCTCCTGAACAACATAGCAAATGTCTGATAGTCTGGTTTCAAAACCATGTATATCTTGACGACATTGAGCAATGTTTCTCCTTGTTTCACAAAGGGCCGCTGTTAGGTAATGGACTTGTGTCTGGAGCGCAGATACAACATTGCTTTGAGCTTGCATATCTTGATCATGAGGCAGTTTGGACGATATTGCGTTAACAACCAACCCAGTATTACGCAGGAACGTGCTTTTGGCACTGTTAGTGGACATGTACTGACCCACTGCAGCAAGAGCTGACATTGCGGTTATAGTTGCCTCGCCACCTTCAGAAGGTGGTGGTTCCACCAATTTTTCCATAGCTCGCTGAAAAGTTGAGGTTTTACTTTAGTAGTACCATAACAGAAGATATTAAGGAGGCAGCAAAACCAAACAAAATAGCTTTGGTCTATATACAGAACTTATTCTGGTGAACCCATGTAAAATATTAGTTGTATTTTATTGCAAAGTACATAATAAAACCAGGTTCCGAACATATGACCATGTACCATCGCTAATGTATTGTCTATTTCTTCACATTGTATTGAGGGCTAAGGATAAAGAGACGAAGTTTATAATACGGTAAGCATAGTATGACATCATTTATATCACAAAACAACAGAGAACAGACAAACAGGCAATTGTAACATTGTGTGGGCAAGTCCAGCACGGGACTAGATTACGGGTCAAGATCAAAGGAACATCACTCCTCCCTTTTAAACCTTGTAAGGTGCAATGATACGCTAAGACAATTGTGTATAAAATTGAAAAGAGTAATAGACATTAGCTGCAAACCATGCAGTTCAAGGCACAAGTCAGAGTAAGTAGTAGTTAAAAGGCATGAGGATTAAGGACTTACAACAACGGATTTGACTGGTGTAGTCATGCCCTTCTTCTTGCTGGTGTGACAGTCCTTGAAGATTTCCACAGCATTTGGTTCAGGTACTTTTTGGTCCTTGCGGGCTTTCCTCTGCATTTCGAACAAGAATATATAGATCTGATAATATGGTACATCGAAAAGAGTGAAACAACAGCTAATTACAAGAGCCTCGTAGTTTGCAATATAGCTACGAGATCCTGTCGTCTGTTGGAATTTCACTTTCGTACGGTTGGCCTTGTTCTTTGAACAGTTCACCTACAAGAAGATAGATTTGTGTGGCACATGCGTTAATAGGACTTCAACATGTGATCTGATCACATATATATAATGTACCTGATACTTCGGATCAGACCAGTGTTTAACAAGGCCCCTCCAGTCTTCATCCGCTATATTTTCCACTGGAGATGTTTGGGAAAGTTCACTGTTAGCCTTGCCTTCAAAGTGAGGTTTTTCTCAAGTTATACCGATACTGTTGTAGAGAAGACTTGAAAACATGGGTGCAAGCTTGTCTGGTTGCATCATCTTGGCTATCCAACTTGAACCTCATCTGTTGAAAATTATGGGAGTCTCATTATCGCAACCTAGAAAGTATGGGATGAGCAAGATGATATTACTAGTTTCCATACATAACCATACTTACAGATAAATGGTCGAGGAAGGTGTTGAACTGGGTTTCGTCTTTGTCATTCCTGTATTGAATCCATGTTGGGAGGATACGTACATGACACCTAACGGCAACCGTTGCCTCTGATACTAACTTGGCTGACTCTGTAGCATCACGTGGCCTTTTTAAACCTACCTCAAAACGTATCTCCATTCTTCCTCCTCTAGATTTAGTTAACCTATCGAGAATTATCCCTGATGTTTGTTTCCTCTTGCACCTAGGTGCTAGTCCAACAACAAACATAGGAAGTGTTAGTGTACATCAAGCTGTGAGACTACATATAAAGAAGCATGCAAGCAGTAACTTGACTCCAAAGAACTACCTTCTTGCTGTTGAAGCTCACAAGGTTCATCTGATATTGCCAACTCGTCTTGTGTCAAGAGTGCTTGGGAAGTAGTGTCGGTGGCAAGGAGCTTGGGAACGTGCTGCTAGCTCAGTTTGACGACGAGTATGTAGTGCAATTGGTAGTCTTGTGGTAGGTGTTGCAAGAACTAGGGCTGTCTCTGCTTGTTTGGTGGCAGCTATTTGTTTCTGTTTGGCTTTTTTTGCAGTTCGTGTAGCATGGGATGCCGTGTTTGTAGAATTTTCCGCTAGACTTTCACCTTCTATTGCACTATCAGTACCAGCAGAATATGCAGGATTCATCCGCTTCTCATTCTCTGCCATTCTCTATTTCTTCCTCTTTCTCTGTGCCATGTTAAGTCAAGCCGACAAGAAAAACGAATAAAATTTAGTTCTTCAGAACAAATTGATGCGTGATGCAGATGAATAAAACTTTGATGTTAGACAACCACATGATAGGAGGATGTAATATGTATGAAAAACAGGACGGAAGAGATAACCGTAACTATGATGTGTAAACTAAGAAGAAGACATTTCACCAAATTAGAAGCAATGCAAGGGAACCAATGGCCGACCGGCCAACACGCCATGGGGCTAAGGGCTATTGGGGCCACCGGTCACGACTCAAAGGTGGCCTCGCGCCACATAGCAGGGGTCGAGAGAGCTCCAAGAATTTCACAAGCATTGCCGAGATGGCGGAAACGCCGGGGTTTTGGTCGACGGGAAGCACGGCGACGGTCATTCGGCGACGCAAGGCCAACGGGGGTTCGGGAGGGAGAACAAGGCGAACGGCATGGTTCGGGGCCGAGGGGCGAGGGCGCTGTCGTGGGTTTCTGGACGGCCAATGCAGGGGGAGGAGAGGAACGGGTCGGCGATCATGAGGGCCTGGCATGCACGAGCACACGGGGGTGGATAAAGAGAGGAAGGGTGGGTTTGGGAAGACTGGCGGCGTAAGCCGAGCGACGAGCACGGGAGAGGAGAGAGGGGAGCGAGGGGAGGCGGGCGGTGGTCATGGTGGCTGGATCTGCTGGCCGACGGGGAGGGGAAGAGAGGGAACTGGGGTCGGCGCGAGCTCACCGAGCGCCAGGGGTCTAAGAAAGGCCCAGGAAGGGCGGTGACGACCGGCGAGAGGGGCGCGGCGAAGCTCCAAGGCCGGGGAGGCGGAGGCGGGATCGATCAAGGCGGCCGCCGTGCTTGGGGGCGACGGAGGAAGGAGGGGAGCTCCATGGTGGCGAGAGGAGGAGGGGGGTCCGGCAAGGGTAGGCGGGGCGGAGACAAGTGGGCGCGCGGGGGTGCCTGTTGGGAGCCCACGATCCAGATCGGCGAGGGAGAGGGGCGAGAGGAGGAGGGAGGGGCGGCTAGGGTTGCCGCGGGGTGAGGGGGAGGCCGGGCGGTCAGCCGATGGGCCCAGGGGGAGGGGAATGCTGGGCGAGGCCAGGAGGGGGCTGGGCCAGGGTGTTTTCCCTCCCCACTTGTTTTGTCTTTTCTTTCTTTTATTAATTTTCTTTTCTGTTTTTATTTTATTTAAAATGCCAAAGCATTTTACCAAAATTAGTGCACCCCACCATAATTAGGTTAGCTATTTTAGACAACCCCAACATTTTAGAATTTGTTTTTGAAACTTTTTATCGTTTGTTTTAGTTTTTGTTTTGTTTTAGAACGGTTCGAATCAAAGAGAGGTTTGGCACAAGAATCGAG
Organism: Aegilops longissima; assembly: GCA_021605205.1. Taxonomy (NCBI): domain Eukaryota; kingdom Viridiplantae; phylum Streptophyta; class Magnoliopsida; order Poales; family Poaceae; genus Aegilops; species Aegilops longissima. The sequence goes on along the minus strand of CM038677.1, from coordinate 98,720,457 downwards.
GTGATCAACGTTGCATAACCATCCTGTTACACTTGCAAAGATAACCAATCATACATAAAAGAATTCAGAGAAGATTCAAATATTGTTCATAGATAAACCGGATCATAAACCCACAATTCATCGGTCCTCAACAAACACACCGCAAAAGAAGATTACATCGAATAGATCTCCACGAGAGAGGGGAGAACATTGTATTGAGATCCAAAAGAGAGAAGAAGCCATCTAGCTACTAGCTATGGACCCCAAGGTCCAAGTAAACTACTCACACTTCACCTGGAGGGGCTATGGTGATGATGTAGCCTCCAGGTGGAGGCCCCTCCCGGCGAGCTCCGCAACGTGCCCCAAGATGGGATCTCATGGATATGTGAAGTTGCGACGGAATTAGGTTTTGGCCTCGCTCGATCGCTTGGGGCAATGATATATATAGGAGGAAGGAGGTGCCTCGGTGCAACAGGGGCCCACGGAAGGGGCGCGCCTAGGTGGGGGCCCACCCTCGGTGACCTGCTTCTTTGTTCCTTGTAGTGTCCAAGTCTTCGGATCACGCTCATGAGAAAATCACGCCCCAAGGTTTCATTCGCTTGACTTCGCATATTCTTCAAACACCTAAAATAGGCAAAACAAAGAATTTTGGGCCTCCAGCATTAGGTTAGTCCCAAAAATAATATAAAAGTGGAAAATAAAGCCCAATATAGTCCAAAACAGAAATAAAGTAGCATGGAGCAATAAAATTATAGATACGTTGAGACGTATCAAGAAACAATTATCCTTTTGGCAATCAAACACCTTGTAATAGGCTAGTTAAAACACTTGGTCCGTTATGCCTTCATGCATATTTATCTGCAACTAATGTTGTCAATCCATGCTTAAGATATGATGTTCATAATCCATAGCCATTTATTCAAGCTGTTCCACAAATAAGAAGCTTAAAGCTACCGAGGTTTACCACCGGGCGGTCATGATACCCAAATATATATATGACCAAGGTTTATAATCAAGGTTGTAAAGATAACCAAATATGGAAATATATGATACCTATAACTTTAGGCATAGTGTTGGCTGACCAACTTTGTAGTAAGGGTAATAACCCTAATCCGAGTATAAGTAACTCCTGTTATATGATGCCGATTTACAATAAAACTGTTCCGGGTTGTGATAAACACCGGTTTATTCCATACTGGTGACTTTGAGTCAAAACCAGACCGGGCTGATAGTCTCCGGATTATAATTTGATCTTGTAACGACAACTTGAGTTGACAGCCTAACCGGGTTGATGAAACCGTTTAAAACATCACAAATCTTGTCAAAAGAGAAAAACTTAGCAAAACCAATAAAACTTTGTAGTCGAGGTTTTCACGGTCTGCCAGCCCCAAATTCGAGGCTTTTCATGGGCTGCTGTGTCACTGAAAGTTAAACCATTTCACAAAGCCTTTAAGATGGTCCTCATTCCTTAACCAATCATCGCTTTAACTTGACAAGTTCAAGGTCTTTATTTTAGAATAACTTGTCAAAGTTCAAGGGTCATACCAGGTTTACCCGGCGGAGTAACTTACTTAAATAGGCAGTTAACCCGGTTTTAGGTGTATACACCAAAGCTTCCAAGCCATGGCTTGATAGCCTATTATAAGTGTAGATTCTTTGTTCATTCCGACAACAAAGAATCCCTGGCAACATTTTGAGCTGTGCTCTGGGTGCCTATGTTTGAGTTGTTGTTTTACAACACTCTTGGCCCGGATTGATTTGGTTTGAGCCGATCAAGAGGTGTGACTATGGTTCTGGATAATGCACCAAGCCCCGATGATGTGGCATTGCACCGATCAAGAGGTGTAGCTATGGTTCGGATACTTACCAAGCCCCAAGTGATGTAACATAAAGCTTTGAGAAGCTGAATCAAGGTAAACCGGACGCCACTTTATAAATGTAAGCTCCATGTAACCACACATGGTGTAAGAAAACAATGTATACCACGCTTTAATGAGGTTCTGCTTATTATATTGATCATAATATATACATTGTCATAATATGTACATAAGGCAGCCTATGGCTCAAGTATAGTAAGGACGAAGATGAGCAATATTCCATGGGTTGGTCTCCTCCCACTTACGTGAGTCTTTGCGCCTCTAACATTCATTAGGTAGTACGACCCATTGTGTAGATTCTACGACTAAAGGGTCCTTCCTAAGGGGGACAGTTGCATATCCGTCGATCCTGAATGAGTCGGCACCAAATCGCCTTTCTTGAAAAGTTCTAGTTCTAACCCGCTTCCGTGATAATGACGCAGATCTTGCCGATAAATCACCGAACGGCTGCTTCATGTCACACTTCATCTAATAGGTGAAGAGCTCGCTGCCTTCTCGGTTTCACTTCAACATATGCCGCTACACGAGGTGAGTCATGACGATGTCACTAGGAAGAACCGCTCCGCCTCCATAAACCATGAAGAATGGTGTGTACCTCGTCCGATGGGTGTGGTATTGATATCCATAACACGTAGGTTGAAAGTCAACTATCCCCGGGTGGTTTTGCTAACATTATTCCAAGATGAATATTTCAGAAAAGCTCAATGAATGGCATGGATGAGGAAAGTGGACCCTCAAATGCTAAGGATAAAAGCATTGGCTCAAGCTCAAAAGCTCAAGACTCACATATTATATTTTAGTGATCCAAGATCACATTGAGTCTATAGGAAAAGCCAATACTATCAAGGAGGGATGAGGTGTTGCTTAATGAGTTTTTGCTCCATAGTGCTTAGTGATATGCTCCAAAACCCTCAACTACTTTCTCACATCCACATATGACCTAAACCAAAAGTCAAACTCGCCGCACTCAATTCTTTTCTATCCGCGCCATCGAGTTCGATGTCATAGCCACTACCACAAACCCTAGGCAAATCGGTCTCACCGATAGGGATCTCAGCCTCACCGATGGGATTGTAATCTCTCTGCCCTTCAGAACGCTTCGTCCCACCGAGATGAGCGATCGGTCCCACCGAGATTGCAATGTAAACTCTCCTTCTTTTCAAACATTTCGGTCCCACCAAATGAGCGAACGGTCCCACCGAAGTTTACTCGACCAACTCTCTCGTTAGCTTATTACCAAAGTCGGTCTCACCGAGTTTGTGTAATCGGTCTCACCGAGATTACGTTATGCCCTAACCCTAACCATATCGGTCCTACCGAGTTGCATGTCGGTCCAACCGAAAATCCTAGCGGTCACTAGATTTATCGAATCGGTCCGACCGAAGTTTCTCAATTCGTCCCACCGAGATTGGTAAATTGTGTGTAACGGTTAGATTTTGTGTGGAGGCTATATATACCCCTCCACCCACTCTTCATTCGTGAGAGCCATGAATCTAACCTACACTTCCAATACACATTTTCTCGAGAGAGAACCACCTACCCTTGTGTTGAGGCCAAGATATTCCATTCCTACCATATGAATCTTGATCTCTAGCCTTCCCAAGTTGCTTTCCACTCAAATCTTCTTTCCACCAAATCCAAATCCTGTGAGAGAGAGTTGAGTGTTGGGAGACTATCATTTGAAGCACAAGAGCAAGGAGTTCATCATCAACACACCATTTGTTACTTCTTGGAGTGGTGTCTCCTAGATTGGCTAGGTGTCACTTGGGAGCCTCCGACAAGATTGTGGAGTTGAACCAAGGAGTTTGTAGGGCAAGGAGATCGCTACTTCATGAAGATCGACCGCTAGTGAGGCAAGTCCTTCGGGCGACGGCCATGGTGGGATAGACAAGGTTGCTTCTTCGTGGACCCTTCATGGGTGGAGCCTCCATGGACTCTCAAGAATCTACCCTTCATGGTTTGAAGTCTCCATCAACGTGATGTACGATAGCACCACCCATCGGAACCACGACAAAAACATCCGTGTCTCCAATTGCGGAATTCTCCAAACCCTTCCTTTACATTCTTGCAAGTTGCATGCTTTACATTCCGCTGCTCATATACTCTTTGCATGCTTGCTTGAATTGTGTTAAGATTGCTTGACTTGTGCTAAGATAGCTAAAATCTGCCAAAGACTAAAATTGGGAAAAGGATAAGTTTATTTGGTCAAGTAGTCTAATCACCCTCTTTAGACATACTTTATCCTACAAGTGGTATCGAGCTTGGTCTCCATTTGCTTTGATTTCCATAGCTTTGGTGGTCATAGCCTTGGTTTCACAACCTAGGAGAGTATATGTCAGGAAATTATCACCGAGAGGTCCTTACTTTGATGGTACTAATTTTGCTAGTTGGAAGCACAAGATGAAAATACATATTCTTGGACATAACCTCACTGCTTGGGCTATGTGTGTATTGGCTTGCAAGGTGAATTTTTGATGGGAAAGAACCAATGAAGCTAGCGCGAAGAGTTGAAGATGCTGCAATACAACGCCTAATCTTGTGATATCTCTTCATGGGTTGTGCCCAAGAATTCAACAAAATCAGCCGCCTTGAGAATGCAAAGGAAATTTGGGATACTTGATTGATATGCATGAAGGTACCGACCACGCCAACTAATCCAAGTTGTGCTTCAAAGTCAACTTGACAAGTTCAAAATGAAGGATGGTGAAGGTGTCACTGAATGAACTCTAGGCTTGCTCTTATCACAAATGAGATTTGGGCTTAGGAAGTGAAGAGATGACCGACAAATTCATCATCAAGAAGATCCTAAGAGCTTTGGATGGAAAATATGATACCGTAGTACATTGATCCAAATGATGCCCAATTACAAAGATCTCAAGCCAACGGAAGTCATTGGAAGAATTGTTGCTCATGAGATGTCACTCAAGGATAAGGAGGAACTTACAACAAGTCAAGTGGTGCTTAAAGCCTCATGAAGCCCCCACATCATCAAGTGAGAAACAAACCTTCAATAAAGAATTGAGCTTAATGGTGAAGAACTTCAACAAGTTCTACAAGAATAGAAGCAAAGAGAGAAGCTCCAAGTCAAGGTCCTACAATGACAAAAGATCTTCTAGTCGAGAGCGAATTATACAATTGTGGAGACCCAGACACTATTCCAATGAGTGTACGCCACCCTACAAAAGAAGAGAAGAATCACCCAAGAGAAGAAGTAGAAGATAAGAATCACCACCAAGAGAGAGAGAAGGAGTAGAGATGATCACATGAATGAAAAACCTCACGAGAAGCAAGGATTCTAAAGGAAGGACAAGCCACTAAGGAGCTACAAAACGAAGATCACTCCTTTCCATACTCAAGATGAATGGGTATCACGGTCAACCAACTCCCATATTTGATCCACCAGGAATTGAGATGCTTATCAAAGGTCCAACATCCGGAATATGACTGAAGATGAAGGTGATTGACTTGTTGTCTAGTGATGAATACTATGATGAAACGTCAATTAATCATGCTAATCAAGATAAAATGAATGACAATGATGAGGAAGATTGAGCTTCTAACTAAAGAACTAAACACTCTTAAGTTAGCTCATGAAACTATCTTAGAAGATCATCGAGAACTTTTAGGACTCATGAGAAGTTATGCTTTGAAAAGCTCAACCTTGAGCAAGAGCATGAGTTCTTAAAGGCAATCAATGATGATCTCCGTAAGAAAATTTCTTCTTACATTGCTAAGCTGCCTTTCCATCTACTTACATGCCTCAAGTCAAGTCTAGTAACAAGAACAAGAAGGATTCTTCCTCTAGTAGTAACAATAATCATGCTAAACCCAATGATGTTGCTTCTAGTAGTTCTCTTGATTCCACTAATGATTCTCTTAGCCAAGTTACACTTGAGCAAGAAAATAGCTTATTGAAGGAATTATAGAGAAATGTGTTTATAAGAACCTTGCCGAGTAAGCAATTTGAGGAAATTGTACGCAAGCAAGGAAGGCAACCGAAGAACTAAGGTGTTGGTTTTGAACAAAAGTTCAATGCCAATGGAGTTGAGGAAGAAGATCAATACCCCAAGACGAAGTTTGTTCCTCAACAAGAGAAGTATGATCCTACTTCCTTCAAGGGGACACAAGCTCAAGATGATCTTCCACCACAAGACCACAAGCAAAAGGCAAGGATAAGCTTCAAGAGGAGATTGGTGCATTAGAAGCTCCAAAGGCCTTGGTCAAGTGGGTTCCCAAGACTACGCCAAGCTCTACTTCATCAAGCACGACTATAACTCCAAGGATTCCCATCAAGATGATGTGGATCCCAACAAGAAGAACTAGAGAGTTCTTGAGGGTGACCAACATATTTCACTCATATCATTTGGCAACTACAAGTGCAATCAACTTTCACATCTTGCACTAGTTCAAGGAGTCACAAACCCTCTTGTTGGTAAGACAAGGACAAGGTAACCTAATGCTTATAGACATTATCTTGTGTGCATCACTCTATGTCTATGGATATCCTTGTTTGTTCCTTGTGGGACTAACCCTAGGTATTGAAAGTGCAACTAACTCCAAAGGATTGCTCCAAATGACCTTCATCAACATTGAGCATCCACATCTTCAACACCTACATGAAGTCATCATCGACAAAACCCAAGGTTAGTTCATCCTCTAAGGGGGATCTCACATCTAGGGAGCTTTACTCTAAGAATTGAGCTAAAGCAACTCTAATGGTGTGAACACATCAATGCATTAGTGGTAACCCCACTTGAGCTTTAATGATGAGTATGACCTATGATCAAATGTTCTCATTTGACTCCAAGTCAATATACTCATATATATAGATGACCTAGTCATCGCCAATTGCTTGATAGATGCTAGAATTGGTTGTGCATGCTTTGCCACATATTTTATTTGCCATTTTATTGTGTGAGCATGTTGGTTGCATATTTTACTCATTCGAGGACATCCACTTGTTGTTTTGATTGATTGGTTTCTTTTTCTTTTGCCAAGTGGATGGACAAGAATGCCTAAGAACCTTCTCTAGCTATCTATGTGCTCTTCGCCTCAAACTCTATTCATGCTACATCGTAAAATTTGATCAAGTCAGATTTGAACTACTTGTGAGAAGCACACTGAATTCCTGATTCATTATAGACTTAAACTTCCAAAACTTCTTGTGCATTTTGTCTGACCCATTCTTCCTTTCGTCATACCGAGATCACTAAGTCGATCTACGCCAATCTCTGCAAACGATTTGAACTTTTCGGTCACACTGAAGGTCAGAATCGCCATAGTTATGCATCTGTGCCACCGAAGTTGTTCCACTCGGTCACACCGATGTGGTCGGGCTATATACCCACGGGCAAAAATTTGGAAACTTTCTCCAAACTCTTTCACCCGCAGTAGCCCGCTCTGCCTGTGGTCTCCGGACGTCTCCTCGTCCGCCACCGCCTCCGTCACTGGTCTCCGCCATTGCCAACGGAAATCATCCCACCGTACCAGAGCGCAGTTCATCACGAACTAGGGTATGGACTTGATCACTTGTGCTATCCCCGTCCGATTCCTAGCACATTGTGTTCAACATGAATCTTACACGATTGAAACTATTCTATCCAACAAACACTCAGATTAGAAATGAATTGAAATTTAGGTTAGGTTTCATTAAACCATCTCGACCCACCGAGTTGTAGAACTCGGTTCCACCGATTCAGCTAAGTCCATTGCACATGTGATTCTTGGTCCGATCGAGAATTGCAAATCGGTGTGACCGAGTTCAGACTTTGTGAAACCCTAGCAGTCTTGGTGCCATCAATTGTGACTGGTCCTGACCAGTTCACTAGTTTAGGTTCCAAAGTCGCCTGTATCACCGAAGTTTACAAATCGGTTGATCCGAATGCTTTCTCAGGAAAACTAAAACTAAGTTTTGACTCATTCTTTGCAAAAATCAGATTTTTTATGCTCATCCACTCTATCTCATCTATATCTATTCAGGTGGTCTGCAGTTGCTTGCAATATGTCCGATCAAGAGATGACCTTAATAGGGAAGAGGAGCAGATTCAAATGAGTGAGGGCACTAGTCCCTCTAGCAGCCCGATGAGGGTAGCAGAGCACTCCAAGCAACTTACCAAAAGCAGCCACCAGACTAGAAAGAAGAGAACCTCAAAACTGAGGATGAAGACTATGGTCATGAGGACTGAGTCCATTTCCAAGAAAAGGTGCTCAAGAAGGAGTATGGCACAACTGCCACCGAGCCTGGTATGAACACCAAAGTACCGCAAAAGGATTCGCATGTCTAAAGCCGAGCCTCACTCAAGCATCTTTGGAAACAGAACCCAAAGAGGCTGCAGAAGGGAAGAAGAGGAAGGAAAGGGTCAAGAAGACCATGGCCAGAGTTGGAAAGCCTTCCATGATGGAAGAGGAGGAAGAAGAAGAGTTGCTGCACCAAGCACCCGAGGCTCAAAAGCTTATGGGTGATGCTATCAAGTCAGGGCTGATCATCAAAGCCCAAAGAAGCACCCAAAGCTGCCTCCAAACCCCAAGACTGACTCTAAGAGGAGTACCAGAACATTCCAACGCTGAGAAGAACAAGGCCCGTGCCTGAAATTGTTGTTAAAAGATGATGAGACATGTCTTGAGAAAATTGTTAAAAATTCCAGATCATAATGATGCTCATCCCGATGAGAACATGAAGATCAGAGAGACTCGTGGATTAAGGCTATGGAGAGAGTCGATCCATATGCCACCGTAGGAGGACTGTTGTTGACTGTGTTCCACACAAAGGAACAGGAGGATTTCTATGATACAATGTTGTTGGACAAGAAGCCAATAGTGTGTGACATGAGGTGGGTTGACTGGACCTACATGAAGGAGAATGAAGAACACTATCCTCGGTGTGTATGAGTTCAAGGCTTGTGGAGGCAGTACTCACAAGTGGAAGCTGATGTGCTATCATAATGCAATTCTCTCCACAAAGACACTTCTATCCAGACAGTGATAGTATGGATGTCTCAAGGTACTAGGTACCAATCATCAATTGAAGAATGGGCTAATCTGATCAATGCACCTAAGGAGGAAGAGGATGACTTGGATGTCTATGCCAAGAATAAGATGGATCACAACTCTATGGCACATATGTACGAGGAGATCCTGATGCTGCTATAGAATCACACAAGTTTGGATCAAGACATTACCTTCTCATAGGATGCCACCCATTAACCGGATCCTCAGCACACTCTCTTTCCCAAGTCGTGATCACAACATGATCGAGGCCATGCAATAAATGCTACACTTATTTGATGTGCCATAAGTTCAAGGTCATGAGCCTTATAGTTGAGACTATCAAAGGATAGCTGCTAACCAAAAGAGGAGTTGTGGATATGCCCCACGCATCCGTAGAGCTGATTAACTCCAAGATGGGCACAGCATACTTGTTGGACAAGGAGCATATGCCTATCTATCCGACTTTGAGGACAACCAAGTGGTTATGGATGAAGATGAACCATCTTCAAGGCAAGCTCAAGCTAAGAAGGAGAAGGCAAGGATCGAGAAGGCTGCCAAGATGCCAACAATGGAAGAGGCATCTCAAGACGTTTTGAAGAGCAAGCAGGATCAACTTGGCTTTGATTGCATCCACCGAGGATTGAGAAGGGCTGGCCACCTTGACTCAAACCGTGAGAGCTTGAGAGGATCATGGAGCGTGTTCTATGACATGGATGTGAAGGTCACAGAGATCCAATCCGCTGTTGAGCAACTTCAGATGATATGCGGAGTGGAAGGGCAAGCCAACCACTAAGGCATTTCCTAGTGCCTAGAGTGAGATCACCTGCAGCAAGGATGCATACCTGAGCCACTTCATCTGCACTACCACAGCCTTCCAGTACACCAGCTCCAAAGACCTACTCCACCAGCTCCATATACATCAACCGATGCCTTTCGCCCTGGCGCTCATCTACACCACCACCAAGATCAAGCCTCGAGACGATTTAGTACTATGCATTTTCTATGAACTTTTGGTAACTTGTTGCCAAAGGGGAGAAAATGTATAGATCATAGGCTTTAGAGAGAGTGTTGCTTTTTATCTCTCTTGCGGTGGTTGAACTTTATTTGCTTGTTTGAGGTACATTATGTCTGTAGGATACTTGGATGATCATGTGTTTGATCATATGCTACATTTATGCTTGTTGATGACATTATCCTTTATCTCTATATGATCATTCACTTTGCTTGGTAATGAGTGCATGTATTCAATTATTATCATTTTGAGTGCTCCACCAAGATGTATGTGACATGGAAGAGTAACCCATGAGCCTAACTTCTGTGCATTTGCAGTCCAAAGCAAATCTTAAACTATGCACAAATTTAGGGGAGCTCTTGTTATCACATACTTCTCAAAGCTTTACAATGTATATCACTCTTATTATCGCTATCGAAGTTTGATCTATATGTTGTCATCAATACCAAAAGGGGAGATTGAAAGTGCAACTATCCTCGGTGGTTTTGGTAATTCCTAACAACATATAGCTCATTGAGCTAACATGATTCCAAGATGAATATTTCAGAAAAGCTCAATGAATGGCATGGCATGGATGAGGAAAGGACCCTCAAAATGCTAAGGATAAAAGGATTGGCCAAGCTCAAAAGCTCAAGACTCTACATTTTATATTTTAGTGATCCAAGATCACATTGAGTCTATAGGAAAAGCCAATACTATCAAGGAGGGATGAGGCGTTGCTTAATGAGTTTCTGCTCCATAGTGCTTAGTGATATGCTCCAAAACCCTCAACTACTTTCTCACATCCACATATGACCTAAACCAAAAGTCAAACCTGCCCTACCGATTCTTTCTATCCCGGCCACCGAAGTTCGTATGTCATAGCCACCGCCACCACTAAAAAATACACTTCCGTGATGATACGTGTTTGTCACAAAGAGGTCGCGCTTTTTCATGCATGTACATCCATGACAAATTTATGACAATCAAGATAGTCATACTGCGTCGGTCAGAGAAGTGTTCCATGACATTACCAAAATCATCATCATGGAAGTGTCCACTTCCATGACGATAAATCGCGCATCACGTATGCTTTCACAAGGGTGACCGACACGCGGCATCCACCGTGAACGGAACGCCATTAAGCTATCGGGTCGGGTTTTGATCCGATAACTGTTAACAGTCTCCACCAATGGGAAATTTCCACGTAAAATTCTTATTGGCCGGACTAAACATGTGTTAGCTCGCAAGGTCGATAGGCGCCTATGATATGTCGACATATGCCACGCCCACCATCGCCCATTTAGCTTTCAAAGCCGCCCGCTTGACTTGGTCAAAAGTTAACGGGCGGCACATGAAAAGTTCGTTAACGGTCTCTTCAAGAATAGCCCATTTTACTACCGTTAGGGCACTAAAGGAAATCAGCCCAACAACGCCATGTGGCCCGTCGAATATAACACCAAATTTATTTCACTTTCGCCCATGTATGGCCCACGACGCTTTTCGCCCGTATGAGGCCTTTCAGATCTTTCGCCCTTTACAGTGCCCACGGTGACTCTAGCCCATAATGAACAGTATTTTCTTGTACCGTTAACTCTGCGGATTTACATGGGCCGCCTTCCCGTGTTAGCTTTCGCCTATTGACGGCCCATGCTCTTGGGCCTTTTTGGCCCTCGATATTCCCGCCATCGGTCGTTCCCATAATGGGCCAAATTCGCCCATGGCAAGAGTCGTCTACATCGCATACCCCAAATGGGCCACAAATTATGGCAAGAGTCGCCTACATCGCTCTGTTATCCTAATGGGCCAAATTGCCCATGGCAAGAGTCGGCCCGCTTCGCCAGCCCGCCCTATATTCCGCCCATTAACTAATTCGCTATGCCTATGATGTAATTGCTTTTGTAGTCCCACGGCCGTTAACAGTCTGCTACTATGCTGGCCGATACCAATTACGCCTGACACGCCCATGTAGACCCATTTATCCGACGGCCCTAGGCCCATTTATCGACGGCCCGAGGCCCACCGACATGAGCCCATTTATCGACGACCAGAGAGACCCATGGATCCTACGCCCGTGATATGGCCCATGGGTAGTTGCGCCACTAGCATACCAGTGGAAAAGAAGACTAGGAAATAAATAAAACTAACGCTTAGGCTATTAAGGCGATCAGACGATTACATCCACTCTAAGATCAAAGATCACCACTCAAGGCAAATATAGGGAACACCCTACACTATACAAAAATGGCTTGTTGTTTTCTTCACCGGTGGCTGCATGTTAAGAATAATTTTTATCGCACCAAAACAAATTACAACTATATAACAAAAGGGAGGCTTGCATAAAACTTAGTTCAGCGTATAAATGCACCACCGTAAGTTCAAGCTCGGTTCATTTGACCGATCATACGCTTTTATGTCAGATCCGATGGAACACCATAAACCTCACTTCATTTTCTAGGCTCGAACAACATAGCAAATGTCCGATAGTCCGTTTCAAAACCATGTATATCTTGGACGACATTGAGCAATGTTTCTCCTTGTTTCACAGGGCATCTGTTAGGTAATGGACTTGTGTCTGAGCGCAGATACAACATTGCTTTGAGCTTGCATATCTTGATCATGAGGCAGTTTGGACGATATTGCTAACAACCAACCCAAGATACGCAGAACGTGTTGGCACCTGTTAGTGGATATGTATCGACCCACCGCAGAAGAGCCGACATTATGTTATAGTTGCCTCGCCACCTTCAAGGTGGTGGTTCCACCAATTTTCCATAGCTCATGAAAAGTTGAGGTTTTACTTAGTAGTACCATAATGTAAGATATTAGGAGGCAGCAAAACCAAACAAAATAGCTTTGGTCTATATACGTAACTTATTCGGTGAACCCATGTAAAATATTAGTTGTATTTTATTGCAAAGTACATAATAAAACCAGGTTCCTAACATATGACCATGTACATCGCTAATGTATTGTCTATTTCTTCACATTGTATTGAGGGCTAAGGATAAAGAGACGGTTTATAATACGGTAACGACCACCCCGCCGCCTGCTTCCACCTCTCCGTTGGACCTCCTCGTCCTCCTCCCGAGTCGCTCCCAGCGCCGTTGCCAGCCCCCCTGAACCCGATGTGCGCGCGCCCTTCCCCTCTCTCTCGCGTGACCTCGCCTCCCGCAGCCCTGCCCCGCGCACCACGTCGTCGGCCGTGCCGCGCCCTGGCGCGCCAGAGGCCGCGCCCCGCTTCCGTCTCTCCCGCTCACCGCGCATCGCCACGGACCCGCCTCTGCACCCGTCACCGCTCCGTCCTCGACCTCCTCGCCGGATTGGCGCTCGACGTCGCCGCCGCCCGGAAATCCCGCTGGAGCTGCCCCGCCTCCTCGTCGTCGCCGGTGCCACCTCCCCGTCTCCGTCTCTCCTCCTCTTTCCCTATCGTCTGGTCGCCGTGATTCCTACCTTGCGCGCCTCGCTCCCCTCGCCCGCTCGGTCAGAGCTCGCTCGCACCCTCTGACCTGTGGCGAACTCCGGCAGCCCGCGGCCGTCGGCCGTCTTGCTGGGCTCGCCCGTCAGGCGCTGGCGCATGCACCCACACCCTGCGCTTCGCGCCCGGTGCGGTGCCCGCTAACCGCCCGTGGCTTGGCCAGTTCATTGCCCGGTGGGGCCCCAGGCCTGAATGTTTTAAAAAAGTAAAAAAGAAATTAAAATAAATAATAATAATAATAAAATATATATTAAAATTTGTTAATTAATTAATTAATAAAGAATTAATTAACTTAATTAATTTTGATTAGTTAAACTAATCAATTAACTAAACTAATTAATCAATTAATTAGTTAATTAAGTAGCCAATGACAATGGGGCCCACCCCCCTAATTAATCTTGATTAGGTTAATTAAAATGCTTAATTAAAATGTGTCAGCGACGGTGGGACCCATTGGTCAGGTTGACGATCAACCTGTTGACTGCTTACGTCGACATGACATCATCTCGATGTCATTAATCTAATTTTCGAATTAATTAAATAATTAATTAAATTCCGAAATTAATAAAATCTTTAGAAAATCATATCTTTTAATCCGTAACTCGGATTAAATTATTTTCAACATGAAAGTTGCTCGAGCAGCGAGGCGAACCCGGATCGCGGCCGTTCGTCCACCACACACCCCTAACATATCAAACACGCAACTTTCCCCTCGGTTCATCGTCGAAAAGCGAAACAGGAATACTTTCCGGATGTTTCCCTTCACCGGTATCACCTCATACCGCGTTAGGGCACGCCTAGCATCACATATTGCTTTGTCATGCATCGATATGCATCTGTTTGCATGGTATTCATTGTTTCTTCCCCCTCTTCTCTCCGGTAGACTACGAGACCGACGCTGCTGCTGCCCAGTTCGACTACGGAGTTGACGACCCCTCTCTCTTGCCAGAGCAACCAGGCAAGCCCCCCCCTTGATCACCAGATATCGCCTACTCTCCTCTATACTGCTTGCATTAGAGTAGTATAGCATGTTACTGCTTTCCGTTATTCCTATCCTGATGCATAGCATGTCTTTGCTACTTCTGTTGATACCTTTACCTGCTATCCTACTTGCCTAGTATAGGATGCTAGTTTTTCCATCTGTGACCCTACATTCTTGTCCGTCTCTGCTGTGCTATACTATCGGGCCGTGATCACTCGGGAGGTGATCACGGTATATCTATATACTTTATACATGACACATGTGGTGACTAAAGTCGGGTCGGCTTGTGGAGCACCATGAGTGGATCTTTGTGGCGGAGGCGTCGGGGCAGGTTGAGACCGCCTAGAGAGAGGTGGGCCTGGCCTGTTGGCGTTCAGCGGATACTTAACACACTTAACGAGATCTTGGCATTTGAGCTGAGTCCAGCTCTTGGCCTATACGCACTAACCAACTACGTGGGAAAGATATGGGCACTCGGCCGTGGTATCACCAAGCACGCCGTGACGCCTTGACGGCGGCCTTGTGGCTGGATTGGAGCATAAGCCTGCTCTTGTATTAAGGGGCTAGTTACGCTTCGGCGCGTTATAGCGTCTTGGTGTGCTAAGGCGATGGGCCTGGACCCTGGCGCTTAGGTTTAGACCGGCGTCTTTGGCCTCTCTGTTGTGCCTAGGTGGGGCTGCGGCGTGTTGATCTTCAGCGGCGGGCATGACCGAGAAAAGTGTGTCCGGCCAAATGGGATCAAGCGTGTTGGGTTATGTGGTGCACCCTGCAGGAAGTTAATCTATTGAATAGCCGTGATCTTGATAGCAGGGACGACTTGGAGTTGTACCTTGACCTTATGACAACTAGAACCGGTTACTTAATAAAACACACCCTTCCAAGTGCGGATACAACCCGGTGGTCGCTCTCTCTCGTGGTTACGAGGAGGGATCGTCGGGTAGGATTATGCTATGCGATGCTATTTGGAGGACTTGATCGCTCTCTTCTACATGTTGCAAGGCGGAGGCTGCGAGCGTAGTCTTGACGGGATTAGCTATCCCCTCTTATTACGGCATTCTGCAGTTCAACCACCGATATGGCCCTTTACACATATATCCATGCATATGTAGTGTAGCTCCTTGCTTGTAGTACTTTGGATGAGTACTCACGGTTGCATTGTTCCCCTTTTCCCCTCTCTTTACCCGGTTGCTGCAACAGACGATGGAGCCAGGGCAGGCGCCACCGTCGATGACGACTACTACACTGGAGGCGCCTACTACTACGTGCAGCCCGCGGACGACGACCAGCAGTAGTTAGGAGGATCCCACGCAGGAGGCCTGCGCCTCTTTCGATCTGTATCCCAGTTTGTGCTAGCCTTCTTAAGGCAAACTTGTTTAACTTATGTCTGTACTCAGATATTGTTGCTTCCGCTGACTCGTCTATGATCGAGCACTTGTATTCGAGCCCTCGAGGCCCCTGGCTTGTATTATGATGCTTGTATGACTTATTTATGTTTTAGAGTTGTGTTGTGATATCTTCCCGCGAGTCCTTGATCTTGATCGTACACGTTTGCGTGTATGATTAGTGTACGATTGAATCGGGGGCGTCACAGCTGGTTGGATGGCTGCGTAGATCGAGGGAGGAGGCTGCGGGTGCGGGTTGGAGGAAGGAAGCTAGGCTGATTGGGGATGGATCCCGAGGGGATTGGTGGAGTGGCGGCGGCGGCGACGGGTGGATGGGACATGGTCCCTAGGTTTTAGGGTTAGTCTTTATATAGCAAGTGAATTTTGGATAGGGGTATTTGGTCCCTCTGATTTTAAACAGATGGTCTAGAAATAAATAGATAGTGAGTCCAAATAGGAAAACAGAGATGTTTTATAGATGTTAGGGGATGATCCAGACTAATTGGTAACGATAGCCCGGTTTGGGTTCGGAGCAGTTTTCGGACACGCCAAGAGGGGGGGTCGGTGGTTGTGCAGAGGGAGATAAGACCAATGTGTGCAAGGTGTGGATGGTCTTGGAATGGACAACGATAACAACAGAGAGGCACAGCAACTACGAACGAACTAAGAGTTTAAGAAAACAATGCCGATGCAATGCGGATGCAATGCGGATGATGACATGAGATGAAATGCATGACATGAACAAAATGCAAAAATAAAAGACAGAAACCCAACCACGAAGGAAAATAATATATCGCATCTCCGGAAAAGGCAAGAGTTGGAGTTACGAATATGGAAAGTTGTATCCAGGGCGTTACAAGGATGGTAATCCCAGGTGTCCCAAATAGTGGGCGGGAGCAATTTCGGCCGCGCGCATGTGTGCTTAGGCGGCCATTGTGTATGAATGTTTTTTGGAGGCGGTTGCGTGGCGTCTAGATGAAGCTACAAACCTACCCCGGTTTAGACCTTTGGACGTCGGGCCGGTAGGTTTCACAGGTCGGAGTTATTAGAAAAGTAATTTCCTTGTACTACCAAACATTGGTCTCACGCGGTTTCAAGTAGTAGAGGCTCTTTTGGCGCTTCGTTCGAAATTTTGAAACACAAGCATTCACGTTTAGAGTACTCTTGAACTATGAGGATTGACCTAAATAGACAACATTATATTTGACCTTGTATGTTTGAAAACCTCATTAAATTATCCGCTTCCTTTTG
Source organism: Aegilops longissima (assembly GCA_021605205.1). Taxonomy (NCBI): domain Eukaryota; kingdom Viridiplantae; phylum Streptophyta; class Magnoliopsida; order Poales; family Poaceae; genus Aegilops; species Aegilops longissima. Next base: position 98,703,530 of record CM038677.1, on the reverse strand, counting down.
AATTTTGACACTTGAAAATCCTATAACTACGATTATTTTGGAATGGAGGAGCTAAATTTGAATCTATTTTTTACACGACTACATATGCTATTATATACAAAATTAGAGCAAAGATTGGTACCCCGATAGTTTAGGTATGGTTTACAAATTCCATGATATCAAATTCAAATAATTGAATGGACTTCATGTTGAATTCGATTTTTTTAAACCACCTTAGGTTGAATTCAAATGTATACTAGTTCATAGTTAGCTATTTATAAATGTCCATTGTGTAACTTTTGTATGTATAATGTGCTTTACACACACAACATGAACTATACTCACGTTTATATTCGATTGCTAAAGCGATGCATTGTCTGGAGTTCAAAATACTAACTATGTGGATCAATTGTGTCGAATAATAACATAGACATGCTCAAATTCGACAGAATCTAGATGTCTGATGGATCAATGACCGCTCCTTACGCGAATTGCAAATATCATGATCCCATCCTAATATTTGGATACAATTTATATCTTTAATCAATATGTAGAGCAGTCTTTTACGTGTAGTTTCACTCTCCATCGGTGGTCTCTCACACATGCTCACACACTCTCTCCCGAGGTGTCTTTCTCGCACACATTCTCTAGATATAACCCTCCCTCCCTCTCGTAACCATTTACAACTTTTTTCACTAACCTTTATCACAAGTACTCTTCCTCTACTTAAACATACACACGCACAATCCTCATCGACCCTTTCTATATACATGGACCTGCCTCGTGTCTCATGTACGCACATTATCTTTACGCCTTTGTCTCTCACGCATTATCTCACACCTCTCTTCCTAATCGACGATTATGATTCTAGCAGAGAATTCTGTAGGATGCCCTTAAATTTAGGTTGGATGAATAGTAATATCGAGATAGAGGGTTACCTTAGTCCGAGAACCTAGGGTTACAAATCCTAGCCGGCTTTGTCAGTGGACACAGAGTCCTTCACAATTGTGCTATCTTTGTCTTGTACGACTAGTCATCCATGGGTCTTCCTAAATGTGTCATGGGCCGACCAATGTGGCGCAGGACGGAACCGAACAAAGGGCCTCACCTCGACCCACGGACCTCACGCGGTGACACACCCTCTGCCCCCACGTCTCATTATCTTCTCACACCCACACATACCAACACAAACACCACACACAGAAAAATTCTCCTGGTGCCTCTATTCCCTCCCCCCTTGCATATACACACTCAAGGGAATGGAATCTCTTGTCGTGACGTCATATTCGTCTCTCTCTCTCTAGACCACCCTCATTTCTCGTGCTATCTCCCCCCCCCCCCCCGTCGGCCCCTCTATCCATGCCTTCTATCCATGCCTCTCTCGAATACGTAATACACACACATACCTCTCTAGGCCCCGCCAAATGCATCAACTACACATTCACACATGTTACATCACGTACCCCATTGATCTAAAAAGCCCTCTCTTCACGTTTATTTCGCATACAACATTCCTTTTGAATAAAGTGTGAAGAGTTTCTACATATATACAACATTACAAAGTTATATGGAGGATTACGAACGCTAATTTGCATTGCATTGTGCCCACAATGATATTTATTCCGCACTATGAATTTGTATATTTTTATACTATATACAAAGTTAGTCATAATAAAGAGAAACGAAGAGCATCTCTCTCTCCATCGCATACCCCCCTGTACGCCCCTTTCACGTATGCACACAAAACTATCTCCATGTCCTCTAAAAGTAAGCCCCCAGAAAATTCACGCGTGTTTCATCTTTCTCTCGTGATATATGCAATGACGATCATTGTATTTGAAGTGAAAGCACGATACATACATTGGACTTCATAATCCACTCATTACGGTCACCGTTTACGTTTAGTGGTTATTATCTGATCCACGGCTCACCGTACAACTTTGTATTTGCTCATGACATGACTAGTTGACCAGTTGAACGCTCCATGTGGCACCTAATCTAGTGTTGAATCACATTATCTCACTAACATCGTGCCCACATGTCGACTTGTATCTACTCTACATCTACACTATTATAAAATACATAAAATACACTCTTATAAAAAACAGAGTTGGTGATGATGGTGTGCCTGCCATCCTGCAATATAGGCCGTCCGATTTATATCTGACGGATAGGAAAGAAACTATGGCAGTTTTGCAAAAAGGTACCCACACACCTCTCCACATTTGCAAATAAGGCCTTCCCTCGTTCATCCTTTTCTCTCACAAGATAAACAAGTCATACAAATGCATCTTGATGTTACGTGCAACACACGGGCTTCTTTCTAGTAAGAATGAAAACAAACAACAAAAAAAATATTTTGACGGTGGTGCGAAGTCATGACCATGGGCACAGCGACAAGGTGGCCTTGTATTGGTATGTAGAGCCGTCTTTTTGAACACACAAGAGCTGGTGTGGTGATTATACACACACGCACGCATGCACACGAACTCCATCCACGCAACACTCACACAAACACATGCACCCATGCACGCACGCAACACTCACACGTACACACGCAGCCACGCACACACGCAACACTCACACACACACGCACGCACGCATGCATGCACACACCTGTACACCACACGACCAACACACACTCTCACGCTCAAGTGCTCAACCTACACGTGCATGCGCACACATCAGGCCCTGACAGACACATACACAACCAGGTGATTCCCGCGCATGGGTTGGAGCCTTGTCGCGCCTGCGTAAATTTGTGTTTAGCTGACCTTTTCCCTATGCGAACTGACAGGTGGGACCCACAAGGAACGTGGTCAATTTAACTAGTCAACATGGCGCCACGCAGACTATTTGGCGGTCAGCGAGTGCAATCCGATGCTGAACTGTGAGCAAGTGACGGATAATCACCGCAAAAGCGTATATAGTGACCGTAATCAGCTTATTCGAAGTTCGGTGACCGTACTACGCTTTTCTCTCTGTAGGCCCTCCAAAACAACATCTCTACACGTTCTCGCATGTTACATCTAACAACTATGCAATACAACACTACTACTACACTCTAACACAATAAATCATATGTGTTTTTAGTTTTACTAGATATCATATTGTTACTTATAATTATTCAGTTTGCATACATCAAAATTGCCTTTGAAATGTATGGCCAGTATCATCTACCGCGTGGGAAAAATCCCGCCCTTTCCTGTTTAATCGGGTTTGTATCGATGGATCGTGCAAAACAGCAAAACTATAGTACTCTACAGTACAAGTGACAGTTCACTGGGCCGTCGTGTCGTCTACTCCTCCGTCGTAAGAGTGCAGCGCTCGCTTTCATAAATCTTCTAGTCCCTTTCGCCGACATGTGGGACATCAAGCTACGGGTCCACGTGCCATACCGAATCTGATGCGAGCAGCCGGGGTGAAGCACCCCAGTCATGGCGCCGGCATAGTAATGAGCAATGAGGCATCAAATCACAAAGCTGCACCTTTCCCGCAGTTAAGTTGGAGGGACGAAGTAATAATGCTAAAAAAATAAGTTGGCGGGACGAAGCAACCATCATTTCACTCGTTGCTGAATCCGCTTCTCCCTCATATTCTTCAACTTAACCACGTGTTGCTTCTGCCGTTGTTCTACCTCATGTGGGACGCGGATCAGCTTGGTCGCTTCTCCCTCATCTTCTTCAACTTAACCACGTGTTGCTTCTGCCGTTGTTCTGCCTCATGTGGGACGCGGATCAGCTTGGTAAAGCACTGACATGTGGGACCGCATGTTAACAAACCGCTAGGACAACGTCCTCCGAAAATAAGAAACCTCCCCCGCCATCCGCGCGGCAAAATCACCTCCTTTTTACTAATCTTTGATTCTATAATTTTTTAGATCAATATAATTGAGATTTGTACAGATAGCACACAGGAGCAAAACCAAGTGGTACGGTTAAGGGCATCCACAATGTGTAGCCAAATGTGAAAATAGCTTTTGGCATCGTGGGAACCATTGTGGACGGCGTTGTCAAAGCCAAAAAGATGGAACCGAAGCTCCCTGATTGATTGATTGAAGGAATAGAAAAATGCAACGTCTCTCCTATTTCTCCCATGCTTGGACGCATGTAGGAGTAGTATAGTATAGAGCACAGAGTCTACTCCCCTGTCCCTTCTATCACAAATCACAAAGTAGTGAGGCGTCAAATCACAAAGCACAGACGAAGCAACTATCATTTCACTCTTCGCTGACTCTGCTTCTCCATCGTCTTCTTCGAGAAACCATCTCACCGCACTAGTACTCCTAGTAGTAGTACTAGTAAAGGACTTCCTGGATGCAAATAAGGCGGTTGTCTCGGCTTGCAGGCGGCACTTGCGAACGGCTTACTGTGGTCTCCCTCAATGGTGTTCTTCGTCGAACGCACTTCGCCAAACCACAAAAAAAAGCCGTCTACGTCACCGCAATGGGCAAGGAATTTAAATATAGTTACTACCTCCATTTTTTTGTACACAAGGCTAGTATATCAAAATTACAATTTGCAAAGGGCCACTAACACTAATCGAGGCAAAATTGATGGGGTTAGCAACCAAGGACATTAATATCCCCTGCATGCATGCGGAAGTGAGGAGGTTCGTTTGCATGGCGCTGCATTAATCAAGCGATGAGGAGTGAGATGGTTAGCTCTTTGGTCTTTCGAGAAAAAAAATACGCATTAATTGACACGTGAAACGAGGATTTGTACCGAAGGAAAACCCCGCCTTTCTTTTTTAACACTAGTACTCCTAGTACGTACTACCTCCGTCCTGGTTTATAGGTCCCTTTTATAGTTTTTGCCAAATTTTGACTAAAGATTTAACTAACAAAATGTTAATGCATGTCAAGAAAAATTATCTCATTGGATTTGTATTTGAACATAGTTTTGAAAAATATAATGTTTGGTGACATGCGTGAACATTTTCTTAGTTTAATCTATGGTCAAAATTTGGCACGAAATATAATGGGGACCAATAAACCAGACAGAGGTAGTACGATTTATCTGTTTGGGTCTAGGCCTTGCATTGCCAAACTTCGCCACACATTTTTGCCAAGCTTGCCTATAGTTTTCAAAATGAGAAGGAGGTACACTTGCGCACGGCTGTCGCGGTCGCACCACACCCTCACACGGTCGCTCCTGCACGCCGCGGTCGCACCGCACCCGCACACTTCGCTCATGCACGCCGCAAACCCAACCAAGGGAACGCACCCTCACTGACATGTGCTGTCACATGTGAACAAACCAAACTCAGCCATCCTATCGCTGGCACATAATTTTCGTTCATAGAGTATGTTTATCCAACCGGAGTATCCTTATGGCCCGTGCGGTGGTCTGTTGGGGAAGAAGAAGAGGTGAGGAAGAAGGAAAGAAGGGTTAGGAGACGTAGGATATTCATCCAACCACCTGAAATGGTAGACTCAGGCGACTTGCATAACAAATAGTATGTTTTTATATAGCAAAAGATCCATATTAATAAAAACAACAACATAAAGAAAAACTATCACAGCTCGCAAAAAGAGACGGCCTCGTCGTCTTTGGCTGCTGGCGCGAACCAGCCGTCACTGCCGACGTGTGTCTCCGCACCGTGGTTGTCCTCGGCCTCCAGCTACTCATTCAAGCGGAGCGTGCGGGCGCTCTGCACGGATGAGAGCACAACCCGGTTCAAGTCGAGGACGTCTGGTTCCGCCTTCAGGAGGGCCTCGATGGCTTTGGCATCCACGCGCTCCGCGTCGAGTCGAGCCTCCGCCGCCCGGCTCAAGTCCAGGACTTCCGGTTCCACCTGCAGGAGGGCGTCGATGAGAGCGGCATCCGCGCGCTCCGCGTCGAGTCGAGCCTCTATCGCCGGTTCAAGTCCAGGACTTCCGGTTCCGCCCGCAGGAGGGCGTCGATGAGAGTGGCATCAGCACCTTCTGCGTCGAGTCGAGCCTCTGCCGCCCGGTTCATGTCCAGGACGTCCGGTTCCGCCTGCAGGAGGGCCTCGATGGCAGCGGCATCCGCGCGCTCTGCCTCAAGTTGAGCCTCCGCCGCCCGGTTCACATCCACGACATCCGGTTCCGCCTGCAGGAGAGCCTCGATGGCAGCGGCATGCGCGCGCTCGCGTCGAGTTGAGCCTCTGCCTCCCGGTCCTCCTTTCGTATCGCCATGTTGAACCGCTGGTCCGCCTGCACCATGGTGGACTCGGAAGCCGGCACGAAGTCGACGTCCATCGTCTCATACCCATCGGGGGCCTTCTGCGCCGCGACCTCCGTAGTGAACATTGGATCGGCTTCCTCCTCCTTGTAGCTTGGCTCCAGAGAACTCGGGGATTGCCCCGCCGCAAAGCGAGCTTGGGAACGGAGGTCTGTGGCACCGACCGCATCCACGATTTCTGCGCAGCACTCCGGCGTCAGCATCTTGTAGTAAGTGATCTTGCGGCGCACCATGGCTTTCCGGCGAACTAGGGGACGCTTGATGCGGGCTAGGGGATCGAAAGGTGGGGGAATGGGCTGGAGATTTGGTGTGGTTTTAGGGCAGTGGCTGGCGTAGGTCGAGCAGCGAAGGTTCTAGTGTGAATAGTGGTTCCGGTGACGACCGGTCAATCAGTTTTGACTGTACATCGCTCTTGTCGCGTTCGCGTTGCAGCCCGGCACGCTGGACCCTCCACGTCTCACCGAATGGAACGCGCTTTGTCTTGCGTTTTCGCTCGCTTGTGGGACCGCAGTTGAGAGCAAACCGACGTCCCTCCCCCTCCCCCGCCCGCGTCATTTATTATACCACTACTCCCTCCATTTTATGCGGAGTAAATAAAAACAGAGGGAGTATACTACGGATGAGGATCCTCGACGTGGCGAACCCATTGAGTAACTAACATGCGGGGCCTAGCAAGCATGGGGTCCGCTTGATAAGTGACGAAAGGGATGGTAAGGCAGGGATACCTACGTCGGAGGATCCACTTCCACTATACTCGACCAAATGTTAGAGTAATAATATATGACATGCAACTTACAAAATGTTAGAGTAATAATATATGACATGCAACTTACACAAAGCATACATGGTCTAATCGTTTTCGAGGCTAACTTTGACCAAATGTTAGAGTAATAATATATGTCATGCAACTTACACAAAGCATATGGTCAATTTAGTATGTGAAAGGAGTTTCCAATGATATAATTTTCACATTATACATCTCATGTACTCCCTCCGTCTAGGTGTGTAAGTCATCTTCGAAAACCAAATAATCCCAAAACACGAGGCGCGGTGCATTAACTTCTACCTCGTTTCTTGTTTCTTGACATATGAACCAATAAGAGATGAGGGTGTGCATGCTTTTAATGACACGAGACTATCAAACATGACATGCGATGGTTAGTTCATTGCATGCAATACTATTAATTAGCAAATAAACATTAATGTCTCTCGTTTTCCCCTCTTCCTTGGTCACGGTGCACAACCTAAGATGACTTACTCACCTATGTGAAAGGAGTACTATTAATCTTGTCAATAGTCAAATTGGAAACCATCTCGAGTACAAATCTAGGAGTACGTACGAATCTAACAATATTGATTGGGCGTTGTTGAATGTTGATACCTTTTTTTATCATAGTAGAGATACTTTGACTACACATACAACTTATATGTAAGGTAGAAAGGATAGGAGGGAGTATATTGTACGTTCAAAAATGAAATGAACATTGAATACCCTTTATATATGATTTGCGGATGCTATGATCACCGGTTCAAAATTTTGAATCCGCCTTAGGTATCACGTGCCCCCACTGGTTCCCTCTCGATTTCATCTCGGGGTCCGGAGATCTATTGAAAGAGGACTAGGGTGGGTACATGCGAATGATACTCGGCGGAATGTTCAAATGTGGCATGCGGGAGGATGGACTCGACTGGAGGGCGACATGATCGATGGAGAAGAGGGTTGGAGAGGAATGAGAAATAAGCAAACGCCACATGATTACACTTGAACAGCTCAAATAAACAATAAGTTGTCTCGCTTGGCCTACATAGTGAAAGGCCTAATGCGCAACGCGGAGCACTGACGCTCGAATATGGCCGGGAAAACAGGGAAACCGACATGTGGGGCACACCCGTCGGGACGACGTAGCGCAGACTAGTCTAATGGAGGAGCTGGCCCATGACCTCCTCGCCACCGACAACCGTTCATGTGGGTCTTTGGGGCCAACAACGGGGCGCAGCTCCAGCACCGCCTCTGGACACGGCCACCGCGGTGAGCGACACGCTCAAATCGTCAATAGACACGGTCGGTTTCAGTGTGCCGAGGGTGGCGTTTGTGCTGTGGCACGACCAACGGTATGTTTGGTTTGTGCCCAAGGTTGCCCATCAAAGCATTGGGTAGCCAAAATTTTGGTTGAGGTATTGTTTGCCCATGATTTGGCCGACATTGGCAAGAAAAATGAACTAGAGTTGGCTAGAGTTCATTGGCATGCCAAAGAAATGGCAACCATCCAAACAAAGACCAATCTTTGGGTCATGACCAAAATTTTGGTAAGGTGCACTTTGGCCACAATCCAAACACACCCCAACACCCGGCTCGTCGCGGATGCACGGGGCATCGCGACGCGTCCGCGGAGTGGTGTAGCGCGGCCAACTGCATCCTCTGGAACTGAGACCATGCCGGGTCGTCTTGCTTTTTCAATGACATGCGGGGATCGCATTTGAGCAAATGGCATCTCCAACGTTGCCACGACCACAGCTGACTACCCTGGCACACCAAAGCCCTCGTCCCTCTCATCGTCGCGCGGTGCGTTCCCAGCCGGCGCTAGCTGCCCGCATTCATGTCGTCCGTTCGTATGTCGTCGTTAAGAGGCTCGGTTCCCGAGGAACCAACTTCGGTGACTTAATGACGCACCCGGTGGCTTGGCCTCACCGGAATGCACTACTTAAAGCGGCAACACCCAGCTAACCTCCACACCATAGCGCATCGTCCTCCTACCTGACACCACATTTGCCATGACCGCAAGTGTGAACGCTCTGCGGGAGAGCTTGTCTTCGGGGATGAAGCTCGAGGTCGCCGCCCTCGCTCAAGTCGCCCCTCGTGACGCAATAGCGGCGTGCCGGACACGGAAGCGACCGCACAAGCGGTGGCCACGCTGGCGGCCGACGTCGGGAGCACCGTCAGCCACGCGTCCTACTTGTCGCCGTCCAACGTCCGGCACCGCCGAGGTCGGGGACTCCTCCGAGGATGAGTAGGGCATGGGAGGCGGCAGGGCATGGTGTGCCAACTGGCCGATCCATATCCCGTGTTCTACACTTCCTCGCCGGAGACCGCACCTTCACTTCACGGGTCTTGAACCCCGTCCCCGTACATAGAGATCGCAGATGGAAGGCTTGGACGGAACAGGTGATGGAAACGATGCTCGGCCTTATGTTCGATCGGCCATGTTCAAACGGGTCTGTTGATCGGGAGGGGTGCGCGCATCAAAAGCGGAGAAGCGGACCTCCTACGGTCGAAGCAGGGGTCTGTTGATCGGGACGGGTGTGGCATACCGCCAAAGCGGAGAAGCAGACCTCCCACGGTCGAAGCGGGGTCCTTTGATCGGGAGGGTGTGGCGTATCGCAAAGCAGACGAAACGGACTTGTGTTGGAGCACTACGGTCAAACGGGGGAAGGGGAGGATGTGGCGTGCATCGTAAGCAGGACTCCACGAGATCTTATTCATCTCCACCGTCGACCTCCTCCGGCCTCCATGGGCTACCGTCGACCTCCTCCAGCCTCCACGGGCTACCGTCGACCTCCTCCAGCCTCCACGGGCTCCTGTTCACCCAGCCTCCATCGCGCGATACTCCACCGGCTACTGTTCAACCAACCCTCTCCACGGGCACCCCTCCACCGTCTACTATTCATCCAGCCCTCCACACCACGGGGTCCTGTTCAACCACCCCTCCACGTCCACCCCTCCACCGTCTACTGTTCATCTAGCCCTCCACACCACGGGTTCCTGTTCATCCAGAAGCAATGCCACCGCTCACTGTTCATCCACCCCCCCCCCCCCCTCCCGCAATGCTCACTAGCAGTAGTAGCGAAGGAATCGCTCCATCGGGTTCAGTTAACAGCCATCGATCGATGCTCGGGTTCCGTAACGCGTAGCCTGCAGTGTAATCGATCGGGTTCAGTTAGAGCCCAACGCCTCGCTCGGGTTCAGTTAGAGCCAACGCCTCACACACACGCGCATACGTACGAGAAAAGCGCGCATCGCTCCGCCCCGACCTCCCATCGTAACCGCAACTCCCGAAATTTTCCTCCCCTCGCTTCTACCATGGTTTTTTCCATCATGGACGGCCCAAAGAATGTCATGCAGCTGCGTCTCCGGCCCGCCCAGGACGAAAAGCTCATTTTCTGTCATGATTTTTTGTCATAGAAGTAGGAGCCCACCACATCTATGATGATACCGGGTTTTGTCACAATTATCGTCATAGAAGTGTCATATGTATGACAGAAAAAAATTTAGTTCGGCCCAAAATGTCACGGATGTGTCTTTTTTTTGTAGTGCACAAACCCTAGGCAAATCGGTCTCACCGATAGGGATCTCGGTCTCACCGAGATGGGATTGTAATCTCTCTGTTTCCCTTCGTTACGTTTCGGTCCCACCGAGATGAGCGATCGGTCCCACCGAGATTGCAATGTAAACTCTCTGTTTCCCTTTCGTAACATTTCGGTCCCACCGAAATGAGCGAACCGGTCCCACCGAGTTTACCTGACCAACTCTCTGGTTAGGTTATTACCAAAGTCAGTCTCACCGAGTTTGTGTAATTTGTCTCACCGAGATTACGTTATGCCCAAACCCTAACCATATCGGTCCTACCGAGTTGCATGTCGGTCCCATCGAAAATCCTAACGGTCACTAGATTTGCTGAATCGGTCCGACCGAGTTTCTCAATTCGGTCCCACCGAGATTGGTAAATTGTGTGTAACGGTTAGATTTTGTGTGGAGGCTATATATACCCCTCCACCCACTCTTCATTTGTGGAGAGAGCCATGAGAACGAACCTACACTTCCAATACACATTTTCTGAGAGAGAACCACCTACCCTTGTGTTGAGGCCAAGATATTCCATTCCTACCATATGAATCTTGATCGCTAGCCTTCCCCAAGTTGCTTTCCACTCAAATCTTCTTTCCACCAAATCCAAATCCTGTGAGAGAGAGTTGAGTGTTGGGGAGACTATTATTTGAAGCACAAGAGCAAGGAGTTCTTCATCAACACACCATTTGTTACTTCTTGGAGAGTGGTGTCTCCTAGATTGGCTAGGTGCCACTTGGGAGCCTCCGACAAGATTGTGGAGTTGAACCAAGGAGTTTGTAAGGGCAAGGAGATCGCCTACTTCGTGAAGATCTACCGCTAGTGAGGCAAGTCCTTCGTGGGCGACGGCCCTGGTGGGATAGACAAGGTTGCTTCTTCGTGGACCCTTCATGGGTGGAGCCCTCAGTGGACTCGCGCTACCGTTACCCTTCATGGGTTGAAGTCTCCATCAACGTGGATGTACGATAGCACCACCTATTGGAACCACGACAAAAACATCCATGTCTCCAATTGCGTTTGAATTCTCCAAACCCTTCCCTTTACATTCTTGCAAGTTGCATGCTTTACATTCCGCTGCTCATATACTCTTTGCATGCTTGCTTGAATTGTGTTAAGATTGCTTGACTTGTGCTAAGATAGCTAAAATCTGCCAAAGACTAAAATTGGGAAAAGGATAAGCTTTTATTTGGTCAAGTAGTCTAATCACCCCCCCTCTAGACATACTTTCGATCCTACAAAGGTAACTCCTCAACCCAACAACCCGGCGTCCGTTGGAAAGGAACCATAAGCCAGGGTTTGATGCCTCTAAAGATCTCTTGATTGGCCCTCTCCGCTTGACCATTGGACTGGGGGTGAGCCACTGATGATATGTCAAGCCGGATGTGCTCACGTTGACAGAACTCCTTCATGGCACCCTTTGACAGATTGGTACCATTGTCTGTTATAATGCTGTGTGGAAAGCCAAACCGGAAGATACCTTTTTGATGAATTGAACCGCCGTAGCTGCATCACACCTACTGACTGGATCTGCCTCCACCCACTTCGTGAACTTATCAACCGCCACCAAAAGGTGGGTCTTCTTGTCCTTGGATCTCTTGAAGGGCCCAACCATATCTAGCCCCCAAGTTGCATACGGCCAAGTGATTGGAATCATCCTCAATTCTTGAGCCGGTACATGAGCACGTCGTGAGAATTTTTGACATCCATCGCACCATTTGACCAAGTCCTCGGCAACAGCATGAGCTGTTAACCAATAAAACCGTGACGAAACGCCTTGGCCACCAAAGACTTTGAACCGGCATGGTGACCGCAATCTCCTTCGTGGATCTCACGTAAAATTTCGCGGCCTTCTTCAGGAGATACACAGCATTGAAATGCCCTTGTCACACTGCAATGATGTAGCTCTCCATTGATAATAGTCATGGACTTGGACCGCCAGATTATCTGCCTGGCCAAAGTTTCATCCTCTGGTAACTCGCCCCGGTTCATATACGCCAAATATGGAACCGTCCAATCCGGAATAACATGAAGAGCCGCCACCAACTGAGCTTCCGGATCAGGAATAGCCAAATCCTCTTCACCAGGGAGCTTGACGGACGGATTATGCAACACATCCAGGAAGACATTAGGTGGAACCGGTTTACGTTGAGAACCCAAACGGCTTAAAGTGTCTCCCGCTTCGTTCTTCCGCCGGTCCACATGATCCACCTGATAACCTTTGAAGTGACCTGCAACAATATCCACCTCACGACGATATGCCGCCATGAGTGGGTCCTTAGAATCCCAAGTGCCGGACACTTGTTGAGCCACCAGGTCCGAGTCACCGAAGCACTTAACTCGACTTAGGTTCATCTCCTTAGCCATCCGAAGACCATGGAGTAAGGCCTCATATTCAACTGCATTGTTTGTGCAAGGGAACATTAAACGGAGAACATAACAAAACTTATCACCTCGTGGGGAAGTTAATACGACTCCAGCCCCCGAGCCCTCCAATTGCCTGGACCCATCAAAATGAATAGTCCAATAAGTATGATCCGACTTCTCTTCTGGCGCTTGTAGTTCTGCCCAATTATTGATAAAATCCACAAGTGCTTGAGATTTGATCGCCGTTTGGGGTATGTACTTCAACCCGTGAGGCCCGAGCTCGATGGCCCACTTAGCAATCCGGCTAGTTGCTTCCCTGTTCTGGATTATATACCCCAAAGGAGCAGTGCTGACCACCGTGATGGGATGACCTTGGAAATATTGCTTAAGCTTTCGGCTTGCCATGAAAACTCCATACACCAATTTTTGCCAATGCGGGTACCTCTGCTTGGACTCAATAAGTACCTTACTAATATAGTAAACCGGCCGCTAAACCGGATATTCCTTTCCTGCCTCCTTGCGCTCCACCACAATAGCCACACTGACAGCCCGACGTTAGCTGCCACATATAGCAACAATGGTTCTTTGTCAACCGGAGCAGCGAGAATAGGCAGATTAGCCAGCTGCCGCTTTAAGTCCTCAAATGCTTCATTAGCGGTGTCACTCCAGACAAAGTTATCCGTTTTCTTCAGCATCTGATACAAAGGGATGGCCTTCTCGCCAAGGCGGCTGATAAACCGGCTCAAAACGGCAATCCAGCCTGCCAGGCGTTGAACATCATTGATATACTTCGGTTTGGCCAAAGAAGTAATGGCTTTGATCTTTTCCAAATTAGCTGCAATGCCCCTGTTAGACACCAAAAAGCCTAAGAGCTTGCCTGTCGGTACACCAAAAACGCACTTAGCCGGATTAAGCATCATTTTATAAACCCGCAGGTTATCAAAGGTCTCCTTCAAGTCATCAATCAATGTCTCCTTCTTCCTTGATTTCAGCACAATATCGTCTACATATGCATGAACATTGCGGCCGATCTGATCATGAAGACAATTCTGCACACATCGCTGATAGGTTGCCTGAGCACTCTTGAGCCCAAAGGGCATAGACACATAGCAGAAGGCTCCAAAAGGAGTTATGAAGGTTGTCTTCTCCTGGTCCTTAACTGCCATTTTGATCTGATGGTAGCCAGAATATGCATCCAGAAAGCTCAAACACTCGCAACCCGCCATAGCATCAATGATTTGATCAATACGAGGGAGGGCAAAAGGATCTACTGGACAGGCTTTGTTGAGATCTGTGTAGTCCACACACATACGCCATGTGTCGTTCTTCTTGAGCACCAGCACCGGATTAGCCAGCCACTCAGGATGAAATACTTCAATGATAAATCCAGCCGCCAAGAGCCTGGCTACTTCTTCACCAATAGCCTTGCGTCTTTCTTCATTGAACCGGCGAAGAAATTGCTTGACCGGTTTATACTTGGGATCAACATTGAGAGTGTTCTCAGCGAGTTCTCTCGGTACACCTGGCATGTCAGAAGGCTTCCACGCAAAGAAGTCTCGATTCTCACGGATGAACTCGATGAGCGCGCTTTCCTGTTTTGGATCCAAGTTAGCGCTGATGCTAAACTGCTTGGACGAATCATCGGGCACGAAGTCAACAAGCTTAGTCTCATCAGCCGATTTAAACTTCAGGGCCGGATCATGCTCTGTAGTTGGTTTCTTTAATGAAGTCATATCTGCCAGATCAACATTGTCCTTATAGAACTTCAATTCCTCAGTTGCACAAACCGACTCAGCATATGCCGCATCGCCCTCTTCACATTCCAAAGCGATCTTGCGACTCCCGTGCACTGTGATAGTCCCCTTATGACCCGGCATCTTGAGCTGCAGATAGACATAACATGGCCTTGCCATAAACATAGCATAAGTCAGTCATCCAAACAGGGCATGATATGGGCTCTTGATTTTCACCACCTCAAAGGTCAACTTCTCTGATCTTGAATCATGCTCGTCGCCAAAAGCAACCTCCAGAGCTATCTTACCAATGGGATATGCCGATTTACTAGGTACCACACCATGAAAGACCATGTTGGACGGTTTAAGATTTTTATCTGTTAACCCCATGCGACGGAAGGTTTCATAATAAAGGATATTGATACTACTCCCCCCATCCATGAGTACTTTGGTGAACTTATAACCTCCCACCTGAGGTGCCACCACCAACGCCAGATGACCCGGATTATCAACCCGGGGAGGATGATCCTCTCGACTCCACACAATAGTCTGTTCAGACCAGCGTAAGTATGGGGGAATCGCCGGTTCAACGGAATTCACTGCCCTTTTATGAAGCTTCTGATCGCGCTTGTCCAGGCTAGTGGTGAATACATGATACTGCCCGCTATTCAACTGATTCGGGTTGCTCTGGTAACCCGACTGCTGCTGCTGCTGTTGCTGATTCCCCTCATTATTATAGCCACCTTGGTTGCCCTGGTTGCCTTGATTACCCTATCCACTCTGGTTGCCGTGAAAGCCTGAACCAGAACTACCTCCACCGTAACCCGGCCCATGGGATCCGGGGCCTGAACCGCCACCCAGTCCATGATCATACCGAAAAACATCAAAGTTTTTGAACTCTTGCATGATGTAACAATCTTTCCAGAGGTGCGTGGACGAGTTCTCCTTCGTTTCGTGCTTTGGGCAAGGCTGGTTCAACAGATAAGACATGCGGTCGGGTTAGGACTTGGTCCCCCACCGCGCTAGGGCGGTTTACCTTTACGTCGTTGGCCTTTGTCCTGCGCGTTGGTATTAGCCACAAAATCCAAACTATTATCGCTTTACGCTTACCGTTGTTTCCATGGCCCACCGGGTTGTGCTGCTGCCCCTTGGTATGTCCGCTCTTCTTTCCCTTCCCTGTCTTGTCATCGTCAGACTCGGGGTCCTTGGTACCATCAGAGTTGGCATATTTCACCAGAGCAGCCATGAGATTCCCCATATCATTGCAGTGGCATTTGAGCCGTCCCAACTTCAACTTCAGAGGCGCAAACCGGCAATTGCCTTGCAACGTTAAAACTATCGTGTCAGCGTTAATGCGGTCCGATGAATGCAAAATCTCCGAAACCCAGGGCACCCAATGGGTTGTTGATTCTCCTTCCTCCTGGACACAGGCAGATAGGTCCACAATTGACATGGGCTGCTTGCACGTATCCTTGAAGTTTTGGATAAACTGGGCCCTCAGCTCGGCCCATGACCCAATGGAGTTAGCTGGTAACTTTTTCAACCAAGTTTGAGTCATTCCTTCCAACATCATGGTGAAGTATTTAGCGCACGCTGCATCGTCCACATCCAGCATCTCCATTGCCATCTCATAGCTTTCCACCCATGACTCGGGGGATAAATTGGCGGTGTAATTCGGCACTTTTCGTGGGCCTTTGAAATCCTTAGGCAGGCGCACGTTGTGCAGCACTGGGACGAGACACGGTACTCCCAAAGAGCTAGAGGTAACCCCTGGTTCCACCGATGTGGTTGGTCGAACCAGAGTAAGTTGGCGGGCCTCATGCTGTGCTGCTAACTCGGCTTCTCGACGAGATCTAGCGCGATCCACCACATCCTGAGTATCACCACCACCACCCGCCGGGTTATGGCCACGGGGCGGATCAAAGTTCCGCGCATTGCTTGATACGGCTGGTTCATCCATACGCCTGCTGTAGCTCCGGCTTGGGCGGGGAGTAGAATGGATCCTCTCGCGACTATATGACTAAGCCTGCTGCTGAACAAAAGCTGTCTGAAGAAGCTCTCTAGCCCGTCGCGTCTCGACTGCCATTGGAGACTCGCCTTTGATCGGAAGGGCCGCCAGTCGTGAAGCGGCAGCGACAATGTTGTCCATCGGGTTAGAGTAATGACCCGGTGGTGTTGGTACATGCTGTGGCGAAACGTGATTCTGGCGAGGTGGATCCACCAAACGTAGCTGAAGTGGCGCCCCCGCTCCAGGTGCTTCCGCCCGATTTAACATCGGCGGATTACTGGTCCCCGCTCCTGGGGTGTTAAAGAAGTTCCTGGCCTCATAAACCGGCGGCAGGGGAGATTGGTACCTCCTCTTCAGGACATCATTTGACGCACTCTAATCCAGCATAAGCCGGTAAGCTTGTGCATCCAATGCGGCCCGTTCCGCATCCATCCTGGTATCGTCTGCTGCCAAGTCGGCTTTGGCCTGGGTGATCTGATCTTTCACCTTCGCGATTTCCGCATTATGTGCGTCTTGGTCCGCCGGGTTAACCTCCGCCATCAGTGTTGCCAAAGCGTCAAACAAATGAGATATTACCTAAGCCGGCGGTCGCACAGGGCCTCCTGCCCCGGCCGCTGCCGCTGCTGTTGATCCGAAAATCATCACTGCTGCGGTCGAAGAGTGGAGTGCTGGTTGTGTACCGGCCATGAAGATTGCAACCCGGTTCGGCGGATCAAAGGGGTCCGGAATATTGTCGCCGTCAGAACTGCCCCCAATCCGGCCATCTTGCAACTAATATAACGATTCAGTCTCTCCAGTCGATGACTCATCGCCGGAATAAACGACGGTTTCACAACCAGATTCTGATTTATCCTCAGATTCCCCTCTGTGGATGACTCCCACGAAGGCACGCTTCATGACAGGCTTGACCCGGGCAGATCTCGCACGCTGAGCCGTTTCGACGAGGTCGGTGCAGATGTCCGGCTCAGGGCCCGGTTCGCCGATCTTGCCAATGAAAGCGTGTATGCCACCAAAGGGGACCCGGTAGCCGTACTCGATTGAGCCGGCCTCGGGGCCCCAGCCTGCATCGTTGATGTAGAGCTTGCCGCGAAGACTCTTGGTCATCCGGCCCACAGCGTAGCCCTTGAGTCCTACGAAGCTGCCCTCTAAGAACTCGAAACCATCGTGTGATTGCCCCACGGCGGGCGCCAACTGTCGTGGTTTTGTCACGGCAGATGTCCTAGAGAAAGGACTTAGTCGTGGAGCCATCGCTATGGGTTAACTTAAAGGGGTTAAAGCGGACAAGGGACGCAAGAGAGTTTATACTGGTTCGACCCCTTGCGGTGAATGTAAAAGCCTATGATCCAGTTGTTGTGGGATTGCTTGGGTTTCGATGACCAGGGAGCGAATTCGCTTTGCCTGAGTCTCGAGTTGGTGTCTGTTGTCCTTGAACCACCGCCGGGTCGTCCCCTTATATACATGGGTTGACGCCCGTCGGTTTACAGAGTCCTGAGACCGGCTCATAAATGTGTCTGGCTCGGTCTCTGCTTTTTCTATCTTACAACACAAGTTTACATACTAATGCCGGTTTATGTCTACAGGCCTTAAACCGGCTTCGGGCCCTAGGCCTTCATGAAGCATCACCATCTTTTTCTTCATGGGCTTTAGATACAATGAACCACTATGGGGTTAACCTGGCTTCTCCTGGTCCGGTTTACGCCCAGTGGTAATATCCCTAACACTCACCATGCTTCTTTGCATCCTGTGATCTTCCAATTCTTGTGAACCAAACACCCAGATTGGCAGAAATCCTGTGTTTTTAAATTCTCTGTTTTGCATGTGCATTCCTATCCTGTTACTGTGTATTTCCTATCCCTGCGTTGTTAGAATCCTCCAATTCAAACGAGCCCTTACAGAATTACTTCTCTTACAGATAGTTGTCAAAGAAAACCTTGTGTGGTTTGTCCCGCTCCTGCTGCGCCGTCGTCCACCCCAGCCCAGGTGCTCCAACGACAGAAGGGTCGAGCATAGCAGGGATCCGGCCTCCAAACTGTCTTTCGCCGCCTCAGATCTTCTTCCCCGCTGCTGGCAGCCATGACAACTGCCTTACCATCATCAACCGAGCAGATGACCTCGAGGACTACACGGGTCCGCAAGAGAGGTCGCATTCTTTCGTGTTTGCTTACGTTATGCATCGCTTAATATTACATGCTACTTTATCGTCCTGTTCACCGATTAGACTCTGAGTTAGCTCCAAATTAATGGTCAAACTTGAGTTTTTAAATGGTTGTGGGGTACATATCGGGGCCGCAATCAATAGTATCTATCTACTATATGGTTAATCTCTGGTGTCTACTATGAGTTTCCTGTTGGGTGGGAAACAAACAGTAAAGAAGCCATTATCTGTATTTTTTAATTGAAGCCATTATCTGCCTGCTATCATTGGTTTTGGGTCTATCCACGGGTTGCTACCATCACTCTGGATTTCTGCATGCACTCCTTACATAATCTCACTATGTTTTATTCCTATGCATGTCAGTTATTGTACACAATGTAACTGAACATGTAGAGAAACAGAGACGAGCCTTGCGTGGCAATAAAATTCCATGCAGACGTCGCTCAATGGTAGGCGCAAAGGCAGCCCCCCTCCACCCATTTCGGATTGTAATCGAGAGGAAGATATATGTTCTGAGGGGGATTCAGAAGGAGAAGACCACTCCTATTTACCCCATGAGGTCTTTGCTCTAACTTGGCATGTTGATGTTGGTTATATCATGCATATGGTGCCTTGCATTGCTTACTTTATACATCAAATATGTCATCTGCTTAGTTTAGACATGCTTTGTGTGAATGCCATCTGTTTAATTTATTCATCCTTTATGTGAATTATGCAACACCATCTTGTTTAGCCAGGCATCATATATGTGAATTTTGCAATGCCATCCTGCTTATCCAGTCATCTTATATGTGAATTATACCAGGACATCCTTTTTTTGTTACGTATTACATTTGTCAAAAATGTTAGTACATTCAACTACTCTTCGTGTGCATTAGCCATTTGACACGATGATGGAAAATTCTGGATTGAAAACAAGGTCTTCAGAGCAGACTATGCTATCTGACGAAGCACATATCTCGCTAGTTACGGATAGCTCCTCAGAGGAGGATTCAGAGACAGATGACCAGTCCTATTTCCCCCCAAGGTGTATGCTCTAACTTGGCAGGGTTATGTTGCTCATATCGTGCGTATGGTGTCTTGCATTTCTATGCCATTTGATTAGTTTAGACATGCTTTGTGTGAATGCCACCTGTTTAGTGTCTAATTACCATATATGTGAATTATGCATTGCCATCTTGTTGCAAGACACTATATATGTGAATTATGCAATGCTATCTTGTTGCAAAGGCATTATATATGTGAATTATCCAATGCCATGCTGTTTAGCCAACCATCATGTATGTGAATTATATCATGCTATCATTTTTTTTGTATTACGTGTTCCATTTGTCGACAACATTTGTATATTTAACTACTCTTCCTGTGCATCAGCCATTTGAAGCGGTGATGGAAGTATCTGGAGTGAAAACAAAGTATTCAGAGCAGACAATGCTACCTGCTGAAGCAGGCATCTTGCTGGTTATAGAGAGCTCCTCAGAGGAGGATTCAGAGACTGATGACCAGTCCTATTTCCCCCCTGAGGTCTATGCTCAAACTTGGCAGGGTTATATTACCCATGGCATGCATGTTTTCTCGCATTGCTTAGTTTTTACATCATATATGGATTGCCATCTGCTTACTTGCTTACTATATAAATCATATATTTGAATTATATCATGCCAACATGTTTACATACACAACATCTATCTGAATTATGGCATGGCAACCCATTTAATAAAGACATCATATAGTTATATCATCTCATCCTGTTTGGTGTTTACAGTCATCTTATTTTGAATTATGTTATTCTATCCGTGAATTATATCGTGCTATCATGTTTCCATAGGCGGCATGTATGTGAATTATGGCATGCCAACCTATTTAATAAACACATTATATAGTTATATCATGTCATCCTGTTTACATAGTCATCATATTTTGAACTATCTCTTTCCATCTTTTTTGGTTAGCCATCATAATGTGAAATTGTGTCATGCTATCCTGTTTAGTTAACCATCATATATGTGAAATTGTGTCATGCTATCCTTTTGGTTAGACAACATAAATGTGAATTATTTCATGCCCTCTTTTATTCCCCACTATCCAGTTATGTTCTCATGTCATGCACATTACAAGTGTTTTTATTGCTCTATAGTTTCCCACACTTATATTCTGTTTATTCTGCTTTGTCTTGAACAAATATTATTTGAACTGTGTCTCTCTTGATTTGGCAACAAAAACTAGAATGATATAGACCATAAAGTGACAATGGTACATAGATATATGTTTGTTTCATGCTGTTATCCTGTCCACTTTACTACTGAACGGATTTACCAAAATGAGTTTCATATACAACATGGTAAACATGTGATGTGTCTGCTTGTTTCTCTTTTAGAATGTGTCGGGTGGTAGGTGCGACATATGCCAACGGGTAGCTTATCATTGTGGGAGCCAATAAGACGTCGCCGGTGAAGGAAATATGCCCTAGAGGCAATAATAATGTTATTATTTATTTCCTTATATCATGATAAATGTTTATTATTCATGCTAGAATTGTATTAACCGGAAACATAATACATGTGTGAATACATAAACCTACAGAGTGTCACTAGTATGCCTCTACTTGACTAGCTCGTTAATCAAAGATGGTTATGTTTCCTAACCATGAACAAGGAGTTGTTATTTGATTAACGGGATCACATCATTGGTTGAATGATCTGATTGACATGACCCATTCCATTAGCATAGCACCTGATCGTATAGTTTGTTGCTAGTGCGTTTCTTCATGACTTATACATGTTCCTATGACTATGAGATTATGCAACTCCCGTTTGCCGAGGAACACTTTGGGTGCTACCAAAGCGTCACAACGAATCGGGTGATTATAAAGGTACATTACAGGTGTCTCCGAAGGTACATGTTGGGTTGGCATATTTCGAGATTAGGATTTGTCACTCCGATTGTCGGAGAGGTATCTCTGGGCCCTCTCGGTAATGCACATCACATAAGCCTTGCAAGCATTGCAACTAAATGTGTTAGTTGTGAGATGATGTATTACGGAACGAGAAAAGAGACTTGCGAAGAACGAGATTGAACTAGGTATTGGATACCGACGATCGAATCTCGGGCAAGTAACATACCGATGACAAAGGGAACAACGTATGTTGTTATGCGGTCTCGACCGATAAAGATCTTCGTAGAATATGTAGGAACCAATATGGGCATCCAGGTTCCGCTATTGGTTATTGACCGAGAATAGTTCTAGGTCATGTCTACATAGTTCTCGAACCCGTAGGGTCCGCACGCTTAAGGTTTCGATGATGCTTATATTATGAGTTTATGAGTTTTGATGTACCGAAGGAGTTCGGAGTCCCGGATGAGATCGGGGACATGACGAGGAGTCTCGAAATGGTCGAGACGTAAAGATCGATATATTGGACGACTATATTCGGACATCGGAAGGGTTCTGAGTGATTCGGTATTTTGGAGGTACCGGGAGTTACGGGATTACGGGAGAAGTAATGGGCCTTGATGGGCTTTAGTGGGAAGAGAAAAGGCTGCTGCCCCCTCCCTCTAGTCCGGGTGGACTAGGGAAAGGGGCCGCCACCTTCCTACTCCTCCTATTCCTTCTCCTTCCTCCCTCTTGGTGGACTCCTACTAGGACTTGGAAACCTAGTAGGACTCCACACCTGGCGCCTAACCCTAGGCCGCCACCCCCTCCTTGCTCCTTTATATGGGGCAGGGGCACCCCAAAGACACACAAGTTGATCTACGGATCTTGCCTTAGCCGTGTGCGGTGCCCCTTCCACCATATTCCACTCGGTCATATCGTCGCGGAGCTTAGGAGAAGCCTGCGCCGGAGAAGTCATATCGTCGCGGAGCTTAAGCGAAGCCCTGCGTCGGTGGAGCATCAACATCGCCACCACGCCGTCGGTTGTGGAACTCATCCCCGACACTTTGCTGGATCGGAGTCCGGGGATCGTCATCGAGCTGAACGTGTGCAGAACTCGGAGGTGCCGTACGTTCGGTGCTTGGATCGGTCGGATCGTGGAGACGTACGACTACATCAACCGCGTTGTTTTAACGCTTCCGCTTTCGGTCTACGAGGGTACGTGGACGGACACTCTCCCCTCTCGTTGCTATGCCATCACCATGATCTTGCGTGATCGTAGGAAAATTTTTGAAATTACTACGTTCCCCAACAGTGGTATCAGAGCCTGGTTTTATGCGTTGATGTCATGTGCACGAGTAGAACACAAGTGAGTTGTGGACGATACAAGTCATACTGCCTACCAGCATGTCATACTTTGGTTCAGCGGTATTGTGAGATGAAGCGCCCGGACCGACATTACGCCAGACGCTTACGCGAGACTGGTTTCACCGCCCGAGCACTCGTTGCTTAAAGGTGACCGGCGGTGTCTGTCTCTCTCACTTTAGTTGAATCGAGTGTAGCTACGCCCGGTCCTTGAGAAGGTTAAACGGAGTCTATTTGACGAAATATCGTTGTGGTTTTGATGCGTAGGTAAGAACGGTTCTTGCTCAGCCCGTAGCAGCCACGTAAAACTTGCAACAACAAAGTAGAGGACGTCTAACTTGTTTTTGCAGGGCATGTTGTGATGTGATATGGTCAAGGCGTGATGCTATATTTTATTGTATGAGATGATCATGTTTTGTAACCGAGTTATCGGCAATCGGCAGGAGCCATATGGTTGTCGCTTTATTGTATGAAATGCAACGCCATGTAATTGCTTTACTTTATCACTAAGCAGTAGCGATAGTCGAGAAGCAATAGTTGGCGAGACGACAACGATGCTACGATGGAGATCAAGGTGTCGGCGCGGTGGCGATGGTGATCATGGCGGTGCTTGGCGATGGAGATCACAAGCACAAGATGATGATGACCATATCATATCACTTATATTGATTGCATGTGATGTTTATCCTTTATGCATCTTATCTTGCTTTGATTGACGGTAGCATTATAAGATGATCTCTCACTAAAATTATCAAGAAGTGTTCTCCCGAGTATGCACCGTTGCGAAAGTTCTTCGTTTGAGACACCACGTGATGATCGGGTGTGATAGGCTCTACGTTCAAATACAACGGTGCAAAACAGTTTGCACGCGGAATACTCAGGTTATACTTGACGAGCTATGCATATAAGATATGACCTCGAACACGGAGACGAAAGGTCGAGCGTGAATCATATAGTAGATATGATCAACATATTGATGTTCACCATTGAAACTACTCCATCTCACGTGATGATCGGACATGGTTTAGTTGATTCGGATCACGTAATCACTTAGATGACTAGAGAGATGTCTATCTAAGTGGGAGTTCTTAAGTAATATGATTAATTGAACTTTAATTTATCATGAACTTAGTCTGGTAGTATTTTGCAAATTATGTTGTAGATCAATAGCTCGCGTTGTTGCTTCCTGTGTTTTTATATGTGTTCCTAGAGAAAATTGTATTGAAAGATGTTAGTAGCAATGATGCGGATTGGATCCGTGATCTGAGGTTTATCCTCATTGCTGCACAGAAGAATTATGTCCTTGATGCACCGCTAGGTGACAGACCTATTGCAAGAGCAAGATGCAGACGTTATGAACGTTTGGCTAGCTCAATATGATGACTACTTGATAGTTTAGTGCACCATGCTTAACGGCTTAGAATCGGGACTTCAAAGACGTTTTGAACGTCATGGACCATATGAGATGTTCCAGGAGTTGAAGTTAATATTTCAAGCAAATACCCGAGTTGAGAGATATGAAGTCTCCAACAAGTTCTATAGCTAAAAGATGGAGGAGAATCGCTCAACTAGTGAGCATGTGCTCAGATTGTGCGAGTACTTCAATCGCTTGAATCAAGAGGGAGTTAATCTTCCAGATAAGATAGTGATTGACAGAATTCTCTAGTCACCATCACTAAGTTAGTAGAACTTCGTGATGAACTATAGTATGCAAGGGATGACGAAAAGGATTCTCGAGCTCTTCGCGATGCTAAAATCGCGAAGGTAGAAATCAAGAAAAACATCAAGTGTTGATGGTTGACAAGACCACTAGTCTCAAGGAAAATGGCAAAGGGAAGAAGGGAACTTCAAAAGGAACGGCAAGCAAGTTGCTGCTCGAGTGAAGAAGCCCAAGTCTAGACCTAAGCACGAGACTGAGTACTTTTGCTGCAATGGAACTGGTCACGGAAGCGGAACTACCCTGAATATTTGGTGGATAAGAAGGATGGCAAAGTGAACAAGGTTATATTTGATATACAAGTTATTGATATGTGCCTTACTAGTGTTTATAGTGGCCCCTGAGTATTTGATACTGTTAGGTTGCTAAGATTAGTAACTCAAGCAGGAGTTCTGTAATAAGCAGAGACTAGTTGAAGGGAAGTGACGATGAGTGTTGGAAGTAGTTCCAAGATTGATATGATCATCATCGCACACTCCCTATACTTTCGGGATTAGTGTGGAACCTAAATAAGTGTTATTTGGTGTTGAGCATAAATATGATTTGATCATGTTTATTGCAATACTGTTATTCATTTAAGTAAGAGAATAAATTGTTGTTCTGTTTACATGAATAAAACCTTATATGGTTACACACCCAATGAAAATGGTTCATTGGATCTCGATCATAGTGATACACATATTCATAATATTGAAACCAAAAGATGCAAAGTTAATAATGATAGTGCAACTTATTTGTGGCAATGCCGTTTAGGTCATATTGGTGTAAAGCGCATGAAGAAAACTCCATCTTGATGGACTTTTGGAATCACTTGATTATGAATCATTTGATGCTTGCGAACCGTGCCTTTTGGGCAAGATGACTAAAACTCCGTTCTCGGAACAATGGAACAAGCTCTTGACTTATTGGGAATAATACATACCGATGTATGCGATCCAATGAGTGTTGATGCTCGTGGCAAGTATCGTTATTTTCTGACCTTCACAAGATGATTTGAGCAGATATGGGTATATCTTCTTGATGAAACATAAAGTCTGAAATAGTTGAAAGGTTCAAAGAATTTCAGAGTGAAGTGGAAAATCATCGTAACAAGAAAATAAAGTTTCGCGATCTGATCGTGGAGATGAATATTTGAGTTCGAGTTTGGTCTTCAATGAAAAATGTGGAATAGTTTCACAGCTCACGCCACCGGAACACCACAACGTTATGGTGTGTCCGAACGTCAGAACCGTACTTTATTATGATATGGTGCGATCTATGATGTATCTTACCGATTTACCACTATCGTTTTGGGGTTATGCATTAGAGACAGCTGCATTCACGTTTAATAGGGCAACCATCTAAATCCGTTGAGATGACACCGTATGAACTATGGTTTAGCAGTAAACCTAAGCTGTCGTTTCTTAAAGTTTGGAGTTGTGATGCTTATGTGAAAAGGTTTTCACCTGATAAGCTCGAACCCAAATCGGAGAAATGCGTCTTCATAGAATACCCAAAGGTAACTATTGGGTACACCTTCTATCACAGATCCGAAAGCAAGATATTTGTTGCTAAGATGGATCCTTTCTAGAGAAGAAGTTTCTCTCGAAAGAAGTGAGTGGGAGGAAAGTAGAACTTGATGAGGTAATTGTACCTTCTCCCTTATTGGAAAGTAGTTCATCACAGAATCAGTTCCGTGATTCCTACACCAATTAGTGAGGAAGTTAATGATGATGATCATGAAACTTCAGATCAAGTTGCTACCAAACCTCATAGGTCTTCCAGAGTAAGATCCGCACTGAGTGGTACGGTAATCCTATTCTAGAAGTCATGTTACTAGACCATGATGAACCTACGAACTATGAGGAAGCGATGATGAGCCCAGATTCGCGAAATGGTTTGAGACCATGAAATCTGAGATGGGATCCATATATGAGAACAAAGTGTGGACTTTGATGGAGTTGCCGATGATCGGCAAGCCATATTATATAAATGGATCTTCAAGAGGAAGACAGATGTTGATAGTAGTGTTACTATCTACAAAGCTCGACTTGTCGCAAAAAGGTTTTGACAAGTTCAAGGTGTTGACTACAATGAGATTTTCTCAAGCTGTAGCGATGCTTAAGTCTGTCCGAATCATGTTAGCAATTGCCACATTTTATGAAATCTGGCAAATGGATGTCAAAACTACATTCTTTAATGGATTTATTAAAGAAGAGTTGTATATGATGCAACCAGAAGGTTTTGTCAATCCTAAAGGAGCTAACAAAATGTGCAAGCTCCAATGATCCATCTATGGACTGGTGCAAGCATCTCGAGTTGGAATATATGCTTGATGATTTGATCAAAGCATATGGTTTTATCTGAGACTTTTGGAGAAGCCTGTATTTACAAGAAAGTGAGTGGGAGCACTACAGCATTTCGATAAGTATATGTGAATGACATATTGTTGATCGAAATAATGTAGAATTATTCGCAAAGCATAAAGGAGTGTTTGAAAGGAGTTTTTCAAAGAAAGACCTCGGTGAAGCTGCTTACATATTGAGCATCAAGATCTATAGAGATAGATCAAGACGCTTGATAAGTTTTTCAATGAATACATATCTTGACAAGATTTTGAAGTAGTTCAAAATGGAACAGTCAAAGAAAGAGTTCTTGCCTGTGTTACAAGGTGTGAGATTGAGTAAGACTCAAAACCCGACCACGGCAGAAGATAGAAAGAGAATGAAAGTCATTCCCTATGCATCAGCCATAGGTTCTATAAAGTATGTCATGTTGTGTACGGATCTATTGCATACCCTACCACTAAGATTGGCAAAGGAGTGCAATAGAGATCTAGGAGTAGATCAATGGACAGCGGTCAAAATTATCCTTAGTAGAATAAGGATATGTTTCTCGATTATGGAAGTGAAAAAGGTTCGTCGTAAAGGTTACGTCGATGCAAGTTTTAACACTAATCTAGATGACTCGAGTCTCAATCTAGATACATATTGAAAGTGGGAGCAATTAGCTAGAGTAGCTCCGTGCGAGCATTGTAGACATAGAAATTTGCAAAATACTTACGGCTCTGAATGTGATGAGACCCGTTGACTAAAATTATCTCACAAGCAAAACATGATCACACCTTAGTACTCTTTGGGTGTTAATCACATAGCGATGTGAACTAGATTATTGACTCTAGTAAACCCTTTGGGTGTTGGTCACATGTCGATGTGAACTATGGGTGTTAACCACATATAGATGTGAACTATTGATGTTAAATCACATGGCGATGTGAACTAGATTATTGACTCTAGTGCAAGTGGGAGACTGAAGGAAATATGCCCTAGAGGCAATAATAATGTTATTATTTATTTCCTTATATCATGATAAATGTTTATTATTCATGCTAGAATTGTATTAACCGGAAACATAATACATGTGTGAATACATAAACCTACAGAGTGTCACTAGTATGCCTCTACTTGACTAGCTCGTTAATCAAAGATGGTTATGTTTCCTAACCATGAACAAGGAGTTGTTATTTGATTAACGGGATCACATCATTGGTTGAATGATCTGATTGACATGACCCATTCCATTAGCATAGCACCTGATCGTATAGTTTGTTGCTAGTGCTTTCTTCATGACTTATACATGTTCCTATGACTATGAGATTATGCAACTCCCGTTTGCCCGAGGAACACTTTGGTGCTACCAAACGTCACAACGTGAATCGGGTGATTATAAAGGTACATTACAGGTGTCTCCGAAGGTACATGTTGGGTTGGCATATTTGAGATTAGGATTTGTCACTCCGATTGTCGGAGAGGTATCTCTGGGCCCTCTCGGTAATGCACATCACATAAGCCTTGCAAGCATTGCAACTAAATGTGTTAGTTGTGAGATGATGTATTACGGAACGAGAAAAGAGACTTGCAAGAACGAGATTGAACTAGGTATTGGATACCGACGATCGAATCTCGGGCAAGTAACATACCGATGACAAAGGAACAACGATGTTGTTATGCGGTCTGACCGATAAAGATCTTCAGTAGAATATGTAGGAACCAATATGGGCATCCAGGTTCCGCTATTGGTTATTGACCGAGAATAGTTCTAGGTCATGTCTACATAGTTCTCGAACCCGTAGGGTCCGCACGCTTAAGGTTTCGATGGATGTTATATTATGAGTTTATGAGTTTTGATGTACCGAAGGAGTTCGAGTCCCGGATGAGATCGGGGACATGACGAGGAGTCTCGAAATGGTCGAGATGTAAAGATCGATATATTGGACGACTATATTCGGACATCGGAAGGGTTCGAGTGATTCGGTATTTTCGAGTACCGGGAGTTACGGGATTACGGAGAAGTAATGGGCCTTGATGGGCTTTAGTGGGAAGAGGAAAAGGCTGCTGCGCGCCTCCCTCTAATCCGAATTGGACTAGGGAAAAGGGGGCCGGCCACCTTTCCTACTCCTCCTATTCCTTCTCCCTTCCTCCCCTCTTGGTGGACTCCTACTAGGACTTGGAAACCTAGTAGGACTCCACACCCTGGCGCGCCTAACCCTAGGCCGCCACCCCTCCCTGCTCCTTTATATCTGGGGCGGGGGCACCCCAAAGACACACAAGTTGATCTACGGATCTTGCCTTAGCCGTGTGCGGTGCCCCTTCCACCATATTCCACTTCGGTCATATCGTCATGAGCTTAGGAGAAGCCTGCGCCGGAGAAGTCATATCGTCGCGGAGCTTAGGCGAAGCCCCGCGTCGGTGGAGCATCAACATCGCCACCACGCCCGTCGTCTTGTGGAACTCATCCCGACACTTTGCTGGATCGAGTCCGGGATCGTCATCGAGCTGAACGTGTGCAGAACTCGGAGGTGCCGACGTTCGGTGCTTGGATCGGTCGGATCGTGGAGGCGACGACTACATCAACAGCGTTGTTTTAACGCTTCGCTTTCGGTCTCACGAGGGTGCGTGGACGGACACTCTCCCCTCTCGTTGCTATGCCATCACGATGATCTTGCGTGATCGTAGGAAAATTTTTGAAATTACTACGTTCCCCAACAGCCGGTGCCTGGAAACGGGATGAGGCGAAGACATGCACGCTGGCAAATCTTACCCAGCTTCGGGGCTCTCCGTGGAGATAACACCCCTACTGCTGCTCTGCGGGGTCCCCGCATGATCACTAGATGAACAAGTGGCTACAAGAGGCTCCTTGAGCTGTTCGGCGAGAGGAAAAAGAAGGGCACGACTAGCTCTCCTCTTCTCTCTATGTGGTGTCTAAAACTCTAAGAGATCAACCCTTTGCATGGGTGCCCTGGGGGGTTTATATAGGCCTACCCCCCGGGGGTACAATGGTAATCCGGCCGGACACGGGCCCTAGCCGTCCGGTTTCTCGTCTGCGGCTTCTCCGGGACTTGGTTGGGGCCCGCTTGTTGGTGGGTCCCTTGCTGCTGCCGGCTTCTTGGTCGACAAGCTGGTCCCACCGCTGAGGACCTTGTCGGGGGCTGGTTACTGTTGCCTCAATCCTGATGACGAGGGCTTTGTTGAGGTAAGCATGGCTACAGTGCCGCCGCTTTGGCGGCGATCACTGTAGCCTTACCACGTCTGGTCTCCTTAATGAGGCGCCTCCTTCGAGGGAGGGAGCAAGCCGGCTATGGGAAGCAGGCCATATCTCAGGCCGACTGGGGGAGGCCGAGCCGCCTTCGGGCATCTCTCTGACCGGAGGGGCCCGCCGCCTGCAGGTCGTACTGACAACCTGTCGTGGGTGACGTCATGGTCGACATGGCAACAGTGCCGCGCCGGACGGGTGATGGCCGCCCCGTAAGACGCACTGTAGCCATGCGCGCTCCGGGATGTGGGGTGGCAGGCTTCACTGTAGCCACGCCCCGTCTCATCACCGTTATGTGGGTGCGAATTCTGAGGGTGCGGCCTTGGCCGCCTGCTTGGGGGCCGGCTTCTTGGAGTCGGCCTTCTTGCGGCCGGCTTTGCGGAGTCGGCCCTCCGGTGGTCGGCTCCTTGGTAGTCGGCCCTCTTGTGGCCTTCTTCCGGTGGGTTTAAGGCCGGGCCGCCTCCCGGTAGCCGGCTTGAGAGTCAACCAGCCGGGGGAGGGCGGCCCCATGTCTTGGATATCGGAGGTCTTTATTGGCTCATAATTTTTTCAAAGGTCCAGGGGGAGCCGGCTAGGCTACCCGTGGTCATTTACTCCGACAGTAGTCCCCGAAGCTGGTTGAGCTTCGAGGCTGAAGAGAGGACGTGAAGCTCGATCAGCTTCCTATCCTGAGAGGTCGGCAGCTAGGAGCCGGCTTCGGGTGGGTGCGCCGTCTTTGGGAAGCTCTGCAGCTTGAAGGTGAGAACGCGAGCCGAATCGCGCGTTGACCGTGCGCCACGTGGCCAAAAAGGCCTGCCAGCCCACGTGCGCAACGGGACGTCGCCGCAGGCTGGGGCCCGCCATACCTAGGCCTCGGCCAATGTGCGGATCCTTTGTGGCCCGAACGGACCGCTCGCCTTCCCGCGGCGGTTTCGGCACGCCTTTAGGGTGCAATAATCGCGGGACGTGGGGGAGTGGGCGCAGTTAATCCCCCCCCCCCAAGCCTCGCCTCATCGGCTCCGCCGCACGAGCCTATAAGTAGGGGGAGGAGGGGGAGCGGCAGACGCTCGCCCTTGCTCCACCCTTGCTTCTCATTTCCTCCGCCGACGCAGCGCCTCACCGCCACGCCGTTTCACCGTCGACCTTCTTGGTTTTCCGCAGCTCCGCCGCAGCGTGGTTGCGCGCTCTCCGTCGCCGCGCCTCTCTCGCTTCCTCCTTGCTCCCATGGCACTATCTAGCTCTTGGGACGGTTCCAACGTCCACGAGGACCACATCGATTGGCTTCGTAAGACGCGGCGGCTACCGGGCGAGGGCTTCGTGAAGACCCGCCTCGCGCCGGAGACGGAGGTCTCACCGGCACCGGAGGAGGGCGAGTGGGTCATCTTCCGCTCGCACTGCCTGCGCGGCCTCGGTCTGCCGGCGAGCGGGTTCTTCCGCTCCTTCCTCGAGTTCTACCGCCTCTAGCCGCATCATCTCACCCCCAACACGGTGATGCTGCTGTCGGCCTTCGTCACTCTGTGCAAAGGTTTTCTTGGCGTCCTCCCGACCCTTGAGCTCTTTGGGGAGTTCTTTCAGTGCAAGCTCGGCACCGTCTCCGCGGGAGTGCCCGCCCCCTGTGGCGCCTTCATCGCCATGCGGAGGTCAGCCGACAACAACCCTTTTCCGCCTATCCCGCTGATTCAGTCGGTGAAGCTCTGGCAGCAATCATACTTCTACGTGAAGAACGTCGCCCGCAAGGCGACTTCGTCAATCTGCCGGCTTACGTAGCCGGCCCGCCGGCTGGGAGGCAGCTGTCTTGGTCCTACCGAGCCAGGTCGCTCTCCCTGGCTGGGAATGCTGCCGTCACCCGGCTCCGAGTGATGGTCCAATCGGAGGGTTTGGTCGGGGCCGACCTGGTCGCCGCCTTCGTGGAGCGCCGGGTGCTCCCGCTCCAAGGCCGGCCGCACATGATCTGCCAGATGAGCGGCCGCTTCGACCCATGCCGGCTGAGCACCAAGGAGATGCCTCGTGATGAGGTATCTTACATGGTGAACTACATCTCCAACTGCAAGCTCACCGAGGAGTGGCAGTATGGCAAGGCACCGTATTCTCGGGCTGACCCCCCGCCTGTGGTGAGTCTTCCCTTCTTTTCTTCTTTTCTTGTTGCCGGGTTCGCGATGGCAGACTCTTGATTAGCCGGTTTGTCTTGAGCAGAACCCCCTTCTTCGACCGGCGGCCGGAGCCGCAGGGCCGGAGCGCCAGTTCATGGCCGATCGAACAGTGGATGACCCGAGGACCCAGATCTGGGGGCGGCCGCCATGGACGACGCCGTTGTCGGAGCCGGCGGCCCTGAGCACGCGGCCGGCTTCGGGGACTGGCCGGACGACGATGAAGCCGAGGCCATCCCGCGTCGCTAGCCGGCAGCCGATCGCCAAGGCGCGGGACCTTCTGCCGCGCCGGCCGCTTCGGTGGCGCGCAAAAACGTCGGGCCGGGCCGACTCTCTTCGGCAGCCGGCCGAAAAAACCCAAGGGTTCCACGGCGGCAACCAAGCGGGACGAGGCGGCCGTGAAGGCGGCCCGCTTCCACAAGGTGGTGAAGCAGCCACAGGCGGTCTCGGCCTAAGTGTTGAATGTCTCGTGCTTTTTCATTGTCTTCTTTGGTTGAGGCTCTTCTGAGCCTTCTTCTTGATTTACTGATCAGGGCGCCGCTTTCCCTCGAACGGGTTCCTGCCGCCTCCATAGTCGGACCGACGGGAGGGTCTTCGAGCTCCCGCCGCGTGGATCCCCGCACCGACCTCATGGAGGCAACGGAGCGGAACGCGTGGGAGGCGCGGGAGGAGCGGGAAGCGGAGGTGCGGAGGGCCGCCCAGGAGGCAAAGGAGAGGTCGGCCGAGGCACAAGCCGACGCGACGGCCAAGGCTCAGGCGGAGGCCGCGGCCGCGGAGAGGGAGGCGGAGGCTCTGCGCAATCAGCCTCCGCAGCTCATCATTCCCCTTCGCGTCGTGGCTCCCAACATCCCCGTGCCCCCGTTAGAGGAAGTCGACCGCGACCGGCCGGTGATGGAGAGGAGGGAGGACGACGTGATCATCCTGGAGGAGGCGGCACGGTCGGCGCCAACTGGAACGGGCCAATGCGGCCGACCTGCTGCGGCGAGCGGCTGGCGGCGGCGAAGCGGTCGGCGGGGCGGATCTTGTGGTGCGATCGCCGCCTCGCCCGGCGTCTGGGAGGCGCCTTCCGCGCCGGAGCCGCAGAGAGCCACGGGCGCCAGCTCGACGGCGCAGGATCTGGAGGCGGTCAGCGCCAGCAGGTCCGAGTGGACGCACAGCGGTGGAACGACCGAGCTGAATGTGGCGGCACAGGAGGTTCGGCGCCGGCTTCATACCCAGGCCGCCTCGCTGCAACGGTACACCCAGGAGTTTCTCACTACGCGAGCGGTCATCCGGGTGAGTCTTCTAGCCTTGGTCGATTTCTTTCTTGATGTCTTCCGTGGGGGTGTGTCACCGCACCCACTGGGTGTAGTCCCCGAGTTCCGAGTCTGCTGCTAAGTAGGCGGTTTGGAACTTTTAGTAGGCCTTGACGGCTATCTTATTCTTATTTGCACCTCGTCTGATTTCCAGGAATATCATAATCTCCGCGCAGCTGTCTTCAACTCCCAGGCCTAGGAGCTGAGCCAGAAGGCCGCCGACCTGACTAATAGTCGGAGTGAGTGTTTTGTTTCTTTTTTCTGACGTGGGGGCGCATCAGCGCACCCACTGGGTGTAGTCCCCGAGATTCGTGCCGACTGCTGAGCAGTCGGGTCGGATCTTTCCTGGCGACTTCTTCCTTACTGCTTTTTTATTTTTCACCATGCTTGCAGAGGCCAACGCCGACTTGAGGGAGCAGCTAGGCGGGGCCCAGACCGCCCTTCGTGCCAAGGAGGCTGAGTGCAGCGCCTTGGCCCAGGAACGCGACCGTCTGGCCAAGAAACTAGCCGACCAGGAGGAGAGCCATAAGGCGGCCCTGAAGAAGGCACAGGATAGCATGGCCGCCCTCAAAGCCGAGTTCGAGACCGAGGCGGCGGGCTGGGCTGAGGCGAAGCAAGCGCTGAGCGAGGGCTATGGACGGGTTGAGGATCTGGTCGACGGTAAGCCGCCTTCCTCTTCGCCCCTTTGCTTGCCCCTTGCCCTCTTGTTTATCTTCTGATTCTATGCTGCTTCTTTTGTTCTTCGCGCAGATTACTTTCCCGGCTACTCCGTCGCCGCCAGCCAAGCCATCGAGGCCCACCGCGAGGCCCGCCGGCAGGCAGGGGTCGAGATCGCGCCAGATGCCAGCCGGACGCTTAAGGAGCAGCTTTTGGCGATCCAGGCCGAGCGCAACGGCTCGGCGCATGCTCCGCCGCCTTTCGTCAGGCGGGCGGAAGTTGACCGCCCGCCACGGCGAGGCGATTCCCGCACCCGGTCGGATGCCGATTGGCTGGAGGTTCTGATCGGCCGCCGAGGCTTGGAAGGCTTCCGGCGCTCGGTCCGGCGCCAGGCAGGCGCTGGAATTCGTCCGAGCCTGGTATCCTGGGCTGAGCTTAGCCCAGTTGAGCACCTGGCGGCAGGAGGCCGACGAGGAGCTGGTGGCGGTGCGGCCGGCTATTATACAGCTCGCCTCGGCAATCGCTGACTATACCGACACCAATGCCTTCGCTCCTGAGGTGGATGTCAACGGCGTCGCCCAGCCGGAGGGGTGGTTCGGGCTGAACCCGGCGGAGGGTGAGGACTCGGCGGAGGAGATCGCTTCCAGTGATGAAGGCGAAGATGAGGAAGGGGAAGGTGGCGAAGACGTCGTGCCCGACGGCGAAGCAACCAGCTAGCTTCAGCCTTATCGTGCCTCCAGCAACGAGGCGTGCACGAGCGCGCCGTCTGCCAGAGGTGATGATCAATCCGAGACCCGCCAGCCGGCCTCTCCTCCGTCCGGCACTGCCGCCTCCACCGACCTGCCCGACTCGCCCATCGCTCCCTTGGCCTGACCTACCGTTCTTGCTTTCCTGCCTGTAACTCTTTGAACAACTATTTATTAGTTTTGCGCAGTTCCACCCACTGGGGGTGTATTCAAACTATGTTGAATGCCGGCCTTTCGAAGGCTTTTTGTGTAAATATAATCATGCATGTGTTTGGCTTCCATTCATATTTGCTTTTTATCCTTAGGCTGTTTCCTTTGCCGCCTTCCCTTGGTCGCCGCCTTCCTAGCCGGACAGCTACTCTGCAGTCTGTGGCTGGGGAGGAACTTGGCCATTTTTGGGAAGGCAAGCACTTGAGCTTTCTTAGATTGTGGCAAGGTGAATGGGAAACCGACCGGCCGGCTACTCTGGTAGCCGGTCGGCGATGGGAGGAAGCCGGCTTTTGTTATATAAGTTCGTTAGTCCTTAGCCATATTTCATGTGGGCGTCCTTTCCTGCCTTTGACTCTTGCCAGCCGGACAGTCGATTCTTCGAGCTGCGACTCTCGACAAGAGAGGGATTGGGCGCCAGCACACTACTTGTCTAACTGCAGGTAGAACTTGAATATAACTCAAGGCGGCAAGTCCCCGGGCCGACTGGTCCAACCCGGTGCCAGACGAGAATAATGAATGTAGTGACATAAACATAAGCATGATACTCCTCATTCATAGATAAAAGATGGCAGCCCCCGAGTGCTCCTCGGGGGGCCTATTGTCTCATACTTAGTACAAAAGTTAGCGTGATACATACTGTGTTTTAACTGTAAAATCTTCGGAGGAGGTTGGCGTTCCGTGGTCGTTCCGACTCCTTGCCAGAATCATCTCTCTTTCATGCCTTCGGCTTATGTGCGTTGATTAGGTAGTAGGAGTCGTTTCCCAATGCTCTGCTGATGACGAAGGGGCCTTCCCAAGGGGCCGAGAACTTGTGCTGGCCGGCTGTTCGCTGGATCAGCCGGAGCACAAGGTGACCCTCTTGGAAGGTTCTTGGTTTGACCTTTCGGCTGTGGTAGCGGCGCAAACCCTGCTGGTAGATGGCGGACCGGCTGAGGGCTAACAGCCGGCTTTCTTCCAGTAGGTCGACGCCGTCTTCTCGTGCTTCCTTGGCCTCCGCCTCCGTGTACATGGTCACCCGAGGCGAGTCGAACTCGACGTCAGTTGGGATGACGGCCTCGGCACCATATACAAGGAAGAAAGGGGTGAAGCCGGTTGACTTGTTCGGGGTAGTGCGCAGACTCCAAAGGACGGCCGGCAGCTCGTCGAGCCAACAACCGGCCGAACGCTCCAGTGGCACGACTAGTCGGGGCTTGATGCCAGAAAGGATGAGGCCGTTTGCTCGCTCGACTTGGCCGTTTGACTGCGGGTGGGCAACGGACGCTAAGTCCAGTCGGATGCCCTGTGTCGCGCAGAAACGTGCCAATGCTCCTTTGGCAAAATTCATGCCATTGTCGGTGATGATGCTGTGTGGCACGCCGTACCGAGTTGTAATATCTGCGATGAATGTCACGGCAGTCGGCCCATTCAACTTCTTGATCGGCTTCGCTTCAATCCACTTTGTAAACTTATCCACGGCGACGAGCAGATGTGTC
This sequence comes from Aegilops longissima, assembly GCA_021605205.1. Classification (NCBI taxonomy): domain Eukaryota; kingdom Viridiplantae; phylum Streptophyta; class Magnoliopsida; order Poales; family Poaceae; genus Aegilops; species Aegilops longissima. The sequence continues at coordinate 98,666,712 of CM038677.1, read as the reverse complement.
ATGCCGCCGCGCGCCGTCTTGAACGGGCCCACCATGTCCAGTCCCCAGACGGCAAAAGGCCAGGTTAGGGGAATGGTCTTGAGTGCTGAAGTCGGCAGGTATTGCTTGGAGGTGAAGACTTGGCATCCTTTGCAATGTTTAACCAACTCCTTGGCGTCGTCCAAAGCAGTCGGCCAAAAGAATCCATGGCGGAAAGCTTTGGCAACAAGTGATCTTGAGGCAGCGTGGTGGCGCGTCACATATGGTGAATGTCCTTGAGGATTGCTATGCCCTTCTACGGCTCGACGCAGCTGGAAGACTCGGTGACACTGCGCTACCAAGAGCTCTCTGTTAACAATTGTGTATGCTCCGGCTCGGCGTTGGACTTGTCTTGCCGCGATCTCGTCAGCCGACAGTTGTCTGTTTACCAGTAAGTTGAGGATGGGCTGAGCCCATGGTGGAGCTGTGACTTCTTCTATAGCCAACACGGCTACTGCAACCAGGGTGGGTGGGCTGGGTGGTGAAGAGCTGGAGTCGGCCACCGCCTGCTGTGTCGATGCAGTCCCCGGGCCGACTACCGTAGTCCCCGGGCGAGGTTCTGAAGTCCCCGGGCCGGGTGCGACTATGGCAGTCCCCGAGCCGCCTGTTGAAGTCCTTGGGCCGCCTATTGAAGTCCCCGGGCCGGGTTCCGAAGTCCCCGAGCCACCTGCTTGGTTCTCCAAGCCGGATCCAGCTGCGTCGGGGTTAGGCGGCACAAAGATGGAATCAGATTCTGGAGACGGCTTGAGGAGGCATTGGAGAGAGACACCGGTTGGTATAGCTTGTCGAGTGGAGCCTATTCGTGCCAGGGCATCTGCTTGCTCGTTGTCGACCCGTGGCACGTGGAGGAATTCGCATCCTTCAAAATACCCGCTGATTTGCTGAACGAGGAAGCGGTAGCTTGCCATGTTTGCGTCCTTGGCGTCCCAGTCGCTAGATGATTGCTGGACTACCAAATCCGAGTCGCCATAGCACAGGATCCGGCGGATGCCGAGCTCTTTGGCTAGCCGGAGCCCGTGTATGAGCGCCTCGTACTCGCCCACATTGTTGGAGGCAGCAAAATGAATTTGCAATGTGTATCTGAGCTTGTCGCCTTTGGGAGAGGTGAGGATGATGCCGGCTCCCAAGCCGGTGCGCATCTTGGACCCATCGAAGTGCATCCGCCAATGAGTGGAGTCGGGAGCCGGCGGCAGGTACTGGGTCTCGGCCCAGTCAATGAGGAAGTCGGCCAATGCTTGGGACTTGATGGCGGTGCGAGGCTGGTAGAAGATCGTGTAAGGGGCCAGCTCAATGGCCCATTTTGCCACCCGGCCAGATGCATCCCGGCTGCCTATGATCTCGGCGAGCGGGGCGGTGCACACAACCGTGATGGGGTGCTCTTGAAAGTAGGGCTTGAGCTTCTTGGCGGCGAAGTACACATCATAGCACATCTTCTGGTAGTGCAGGTAGTTCTGCTTTGAGGTGGACAGTACTTCACTTAAATAATACACCGGCCTCTGGACAGGCTGAGCTCGGCCTTCTTCCGGGCGCTGGACCACGATGACGGTGCTGACCACCCGGCTGGTAGCGGCAATGTAAAGGAGCATGGGCTCTTTCTCAGTCGTCGCCGCCAAGACAGGCGACGTGGCCAGCATCTTCTTTAGCTCGTGGAATGCTTGGTCAGCTTGGTCGTTCCACTCAAAATGGGTGGTTTTCTTCATGAGTCGGTAGAGGGGGAGAGCTTTCTCTCCAAGCCGGCTGATAAAGCGATTCAGGGAGGCCAAGCACCCGGTAAACTTCTGGACGTCTCGCAGCTTGGTGGGAATCCCATTCTCTCAATGGCTTTGATCTTCGCTGGGTTGCATTCGATGCCGCGTTCGGAGACCAGGAAGCCTAGAAGCTGGCCGGCTGGTACTCCGAACACGCATTTCTCGGGGTTGAGCTTGATCTGAAACTGGCGCAGATTCTCAAACGTCTCTTTGAGGTCTTCCAGCAAGGTGCCGCGCTTCTCCGTCTTCACCACGATATCGTCTACATAGACGTGGGCATTTCTGCCAAGTTGCTTGAGGAGGCATTTCTGCATGCAACGCTGGAAAGTGGCACCGGCATTTCTCAAGCCGAATGTCATAGTCAGGTAGCAGAAAGCTCCGAATGGCGTGATGAAGGCGGTCTTCAGGCGGTCAGCTGGGTCCAATTTTATCTGGTGGTAGCCTGAGTAAGCATCCAAGAAACTCAACAGCTCGCATCCGACCGTGGAGTCTATCACTTGGTCAATCCTTGGCAGGGCGAAGGGATCTTTGGGGCAGGCTTTGTTGAGGCTAGTGTAGTCTATACACATGCGCCACTTGTTGTTCTTCTTCAGCACGAGGACCGGGTTGGCGAGCCATTCCGGAAAGAACACCTCCATTATGAAGCCGGCTGCCAGAAGCCGGGCTATATCTTCTCCTACAATCCTTCTCTTCTCTTCCGAAAGTCGGCGGAGGGGCTGCTTGACTGGTTTTGCATCTGCTCGGATGTGTAGCATGTGCTCGGCGAATTCCTTCGGAACACCCGGCATGTCCTTGGGGGACCATGCAAAGATGTCCCAATTCTCATGGAGGAAATCGACGAGCTCGCCTTCCTATTTGCTGCCCAGGTTTGCCCCAATGACGGCAAACCTTTCTGGGTGCTCCGGGTCCAGAGGTATCTTCTTCATTTCCTTGGCCGGCTGGAAAGAACCTTGGGCATCACATTCCTTGGGGTCGGGGGACAGGGCTGGCTGCTTGCCAGCCATGGCCACGACTCGGTCCAACATCTTCTTTTCTTCAGTGATCACAAGGGACTCGGCCAGCCGGTTGCTGGCTGCCGCGCACTCGGAGGATTTCTTGTAATCGCCGGCTATGGTGATGATGCCCTTGGTACTCGACATCTTCATCTTGAGGTAGGCGTAGTGGGGTACAGCCATGAACTTGGCTAGAGCAGGTCGGCCAAGCAGTGCATGATAGGGGCTCTCAAGGTCCACCACTTCAAACCAGATCGCTTCCCGGCGGAAATGATCCTTGTCCCCAAAGAGAACATCTATCTTGATCTTGCCGATTGGTGAGCAGGACAGGACGGGTACAATGCCATGGAACACGGTCCGACTAGGCATGAGCTGCTTCGTCTTAACGTTTAGCTTCTCCATGGTGTCATGGTACAGGATGTTGATGCTGCTCCCGTCGTCTATCAGCACGCGGGAGAATCGGGCAGCACGCCTGTCTATCGCGAGGGTGGCGTCGAAAACCAATGCATAAGAGCCGGGAGACGACATCACCTCTGGGTGGTCGGCCCGGCTCCAGCTGATAGGCCTTTCTGACCAGTGCATGTACTGGGGTGTTGAGGCGACGCGGTGACTTCTGGTCTTTGTCGGCGCCTCTTGTGCGGTCTTCGGGCTGGCTTGTAAAGACGACGTAGGCGGCATGCTCGTCAGGGAACTCATCTTGAACGGCTCCGACTACTGGTCGAGCGGCCGGCTGCTGAGGAGCTGGAGGCGGCACTAGCCCTTCGCCCTTGGAGATTCGCGTGAGCCAGTGGCACTTCCGGGTCGTGTGGTTGGACGGCTTCGCGCCGCTGTGGAACTTGCATGGGGCGTCAAGGGCCTGCTCGTAGGAGAAGGCCGGCTGCCAAGCCGGCCTGCCGCCCTTCTGCTTCTTGGGCGCGGGCCGCCCCTCGGGCTGTTCGTCTTCGACTGTGGCCACCCGCCGACTGGTTGAAGGCGGCATGGGGCCCTTGCGCTTGTCGTCATTCTGGTACGGGCGTCGGTAGGAGTCGCAGCCGGCGTCTTGGGAGCCGGGTTGAGTACCTTCCCGGAGGCGTCCACCCGGAGCTCGGTTTTCATCGAGGCGGTGGTGGTGGCGTACTTGTCCGCTTTGACTAGCAGCTCGTCGAGGGTAGTCGGCTTGTCGCAGAGAAGCTTGTGCTTTAGGAGGGTGCCTTCTCGGCACCCGGCGGTGAAGTACTCTATGGCTTGAACCTCGTGCACCCCCTCGCAGGAATTGCGGAGCTCGGCCCAGCGCGTGAGGTAGTCGCGAGTTGATTCAGTGGGCCCTTGTACGCACAAGGAGAGCTGTCTGGGCTTGGGAGCCCGCTTGTAGGTGCTGGTGAAGTTGCGAATGAAGGCTTCTGTGAAGTCTAGCCAGCTGTGCTATACGGCTTGAGGCTATTGAGCCAGGTTCGCGTCGTGCCTTGAAGCATGAGGGGCACATACTTCACGGCAACACGCCTGTTGCCGTTCGCTATGCTGACTGCAGTGGAGTAGTCGATCAACCAATCCTCCGGCTTAACAGAGCCGTTGTACTTGGGCGTGTCTCTTGGGAGTGAGAACCCTTTGGGGAAGGGCTCGTCGCGGATGCGGGGGCCGAAGCAAGGCGGGCCGACATCGTCTTCCTCTTCTAGCGCCAGGGATCGTGCTAGGCGATCGATCCGGTGGCGAGCATCGTTCTCGCCGACTCCTTCGCGGCGACCTAGTCGGCCGCTGAGAGTCGGATGCGTGATAGGCAGCGGGGTGGGATATCTCTCCCCTCGAGGAGAAGGAGGAGGCGGGTTGCCTCGTCGCTCCATGGCTCGAGGGTGGCCTTCTGCGTCACGCTCGATGGAGATCCGGTTGGCTGCGGTGGCAGCGGCTTTTTTCTTGCCGCTGTTTTTTCCCGATCGGCGTCCGTGACGTTGCGTCGCGCTCTCGTTGCGGGGGAGGACTTTCTGCGTGGACGCTGGCTTCGTGCCGCTGCGCAGCTGCATCGATCAGCTGCTGGATGCGTCTGGTCATGTGGGGGAGCTCTTCGGCCCCCATTCCATTCAGCTCGTCCACGGCCGCCTGGGCGGCGCGCAGGTTCTCGAGGGGTGTGGCGTAGATTGGTTGGTAAATTGCTAGCATGTCGGCGATGGCTGCGCCACGCTGCTTGATGGCGCCGATTCGGCTCGGCCCGTCAGGAGGCGGCGTGCCGAAGGCGGCACGGTCGATTTCGCGCTGGTGAGCCTCAGTGAGGCGCCTCATGGAGGCTAACTTTCGGCCCTCCGCAATGAGAGCGAGGCGGCATGCCTCCAGTGTTTCGGCGTCGGCGTCGGCCGGGAGGGGCATGGCTAGCTCTCCTCTTCTCTCTATGTGGTGTCTAAAACTCTAAGAGATCAACCCTTTGCATGGGTGCCACAGGGGTTTATAGGCCTACCCGGGGTACAATGGTAATCCGGTGGACGCGGGCCCTAGCCGTCGGTGTCTCGTCTGCGGCTTCTCGCTTGACCGGGGCCCGCCGACCGGTGGGTCCCCGCCGCTGCGGCTTCTTGGTCGACAAGCTGGTCCCACCGCTGAGGACCTTGTCGGGGGCTGGTTACTGTTGCCTCAATCCTGATGACGAGGGCTTTGTTGAGGTAAGCATGGCTACAGTGCCGCCGCTTTGGCGGCGATCACTGTAGCCTTACCACGTCTGATCTCCTTAATGAGGCGCCTCCTTCGAGGGAGGGAGCAAGCCGGCTATGGGAAGCAGGCCATATCTCAGGCCGACTGGGGGAGGCCGAGCCGCCTTCGGGCATCTCTCTGACTGGAAGGGCCCGCCGCCTGCGGGTCGTACTGACAACTTGTCGTGGGTGACGTCATGGTCGACATGGCAACAGTGACGCGTCGGACGGGTGATGGCCGCCCCGTACGGCGCACTATGGGCATGTGTGCTCTAGGATGTGGGGGTGGCAGGCTTCACTGTAGCCACGCCCCGTCTCATCACCGTTATGTGGGTGCGGATTCTGAGGGTGCGGCCTTGGCCGCCTGCTGGGGGGCCGGCTTCTTGGATTCGGCCTTCTTGCGGCCGGCTTTGCGGAGTCGGCTCTCCGGTGGCTGGCTCCTTGGTAGTCGGCCCTCTTGTGGCCTTCTTCCGGTGGGTTTAGGGCCGGGCCGCCTCCCGGTAGCCGGCCTGAGAGTCAGCCGGCCGGGGGAGGGCGGCCCCGCGTCTTGGATATCGGAGGTCTTGATTGGCTCATAATTTTTTCAGAGGTCCCAGGGGGAGCCGGCTAGGCTACTCATGGTCATTTACTCCGACAGAATGCGGACAAAATATTGGAGAACAGTACCCGGTTATGCAATGCTAAAGGAAGTAATGCAGATAAGGTTCAAGATAGTGAGACATCCTTGTTGGTCTCCAAGAAAGCTGATAAAAACTATCTTGACGACAGTGAGAGAACCCAAAAGTCATGTCTTGATGTAGTGTTCGAAAGTTATGGCCACTCATCTTTGGCACAAGCTCTTGAACTCGCTGCCTAAATCACTTGTCTTCTTGAGTCTCAACTTCAAGTTGAAAGACATCGATCAGATGTCTTGCTGACAGAAGTCAAGGACCGAGGAAGTCCTCTGAATTCAGATGCATACTTTCTAGCACAACAAACAATATTTGGAGGATTTAAGCGCCAAACAAGAGAAAGTTAATAAGCTTGCTAAGCATCTTGCCAGCATGATGGGTACCCAGGATATTGTTTCTTGAGATCTTCTGAAGTGGTTTCAGTTTTGGACTTGTTTTGCTACGGCGTTTATTTGCACTGGTCGCCAACTTTGACAACCAATGTATATGATATGCTGCTTTGTTCCTTATATTTGCACTGGTGGCGAACTTTGATGCCCAGTGGATGTAATATGTGTAATAGTCGTGATAGCCTAGCTTAAGTTGCTTGCTTATTTATTTCCTTGTTGTCTTGTTTATTTGTTTGCTTGTAGTCAGTGCAGTTCTTTTTCCGAGGTTTGCTAGTGACCGCAATAACCTATTTTTTAAAACTAGGCCACAATAACCATGAGCTACATATTTACTGTAGTTACCATGGGCCTCGTATGGGCTATAGAAATAATGGGCCTTCTAAGGGCCGTAGAAAAATGGGCCTTCTACGGGCCGTAGCATCAATGGGCCTTCTACGTGTCGTATGATGGATAGGCCAAACATGGGCCAATAACAGACCGCATTATGGGCCGTAAACGGGCTAGATTTGGAATCGACCGTTCATGGGCCGACAATAACAGGTCGTCGTTAATCGGCCGTATTTGATGACGCTATGAGAATGACCAACGGATTAACAGGCTGCAAACGGGTCGATTGTAACCGCGGGCTCAATTTGACCCACAAGCAGAAAAGGCCAATAACGGGACGTAAGTAACCGAATGCTGGAAATGAACCCAAGAATAAATGGGCCCTGAGAAGGCCGAAAGATAACACGGGTTGGAAACGGCCCAATGGAATAATGGGCCGTTAATGGGTATAAAGGGGTACACTGTTCATTGCGGGCCAGATTCACCACGGGCCGTTAATGGGCCAAGAGTTAGAAATGACCTCGTATGGGCCGAAAGACATCATGGGCCATACATGGGCCAGAAGTTACAACGGGCTGGAATCATATTGGACGACCCAGATGAAGCTACTGGGCTTAATTCTGATAGGCCGTAACGGGTCGTGAGTTAGCGGGCCATAAATGGGCTATAAACGAACATGCCGTTAACAGGCTTTCCGTGGGTCGGCCCGTTACCTTTTGACCAAGTCAAACGGGCCGGCCTTTTCACCGGAATGGGCCTCTATTGGGTCGTGCCACGCATCGACGTATCATAGGTGCCTCCCGTCCAGTGAATGGATGACATCTGTCCCAACGGTGAGCCAACACGTGTTTCCTCCGGCCAATGAGAATTTTACACGTGGAAAATCCTCATTGGTCCGGGCTGTTAGCGGGTTATCGGATCCAAAACCGGACCCGATAGCTTAACGGCGACCCGTTACGGTGGATGCCACGTGTCGTTCACCCTTGACGAAAGCACTTCCATGATGCACGATTTATCGTCATGGAAGAGGACACTTTCGTGATGATAATTTTGGTAATGTCATGGAACACTTCTACGACAACACAGGTGTGACTATCTTGATTCTGTCATAAAATTGTCATGGATGTACATGCATGACAAAAAACGTGACCTACTGTGACAAACATGTATCATCACGGAAGTTTCTTTTTTTGTAGTGCTCCCAGGCGACGGAAGTACCGCACGCAACCGCTGGTATGTCCGAGGGAGCAGTACAACCGCTCCTATATATAGGGGCCGGGGCCAAAGGGGTATCTTCTTCCTCCCCTCGCCCCCGTTCCCCTCGCCTGCCGAGCCACCAGTCGTCATTGCCCGTGTCCCAGAGTGCTCTTCGGTGCTCCGGATCCATGGGTCCTCCTTGGATCTACTCCGTGGAGGCCCCCCTCCCTTTCGATCTCTTCCGATGGATGCCGGTAATGCCCCATTTCTTCTTTCTAGGGTCTCATTCCTTGATACCTTCTTCCTAGGGCATTGCTTGATATCCCACGTTTATTGTTCAAACTGTTGGCGGAAGATAATTATATATGCTCCTGCTGTTGTTTGTGTTCTCTTATAACTTAGAATATTGCTAGGTTGATTCAAATCCCGTAGGCAGTTGTTCTGAATTTGGTGGTACTACTCGATTCCAGTGGTTCTACCACCCCTATGGGCGGAACAACCGCTTGTGGAACCGGTACAACCGGGATTCCAGAACCAAGTAGCACTGTTTTACTTTCTCTGATTCACAAGCAATATATTCACTTGCTCTTGTGTGCAATCCTCTCATCCTTGCTGGGTCTCTTGTGTTCTTCCCGTGTGTGTTTGCAGGTGGCTCTAGTTCTTGTTCTGGCCCTCGTACCAAGACGAAGAAACGAGCTTGAAGATGTAGGCTCCCTGCTGAGTCAGATGGGGAGGAGGTGGTTGTGATTCCCACCAAGCCAACCCGCCATGAGAAGTCTACCACTGCCAAGCAACGTGTGGTCATGCCTATGCACAAATGCAAAGCTAAGGAGTGGGATGCCTTCCATAAAAGGAATCCGTACACAGTTCCAATTGATCCTCGATGGACTAATGTTCAGTTTCGGAATGAGATGCAAGTGAGGATTGTTCATGAGCTTTCCGAGCATAACAAGAATCGGTACGCCAAGCAACGGACCATTGACCTTGACCATTGGAGGAGCAACATGGAGTACTTTGTAGAGGCCTTGGCCCTTAGTGAGGAGTTTAATTTGGTCAAACTCATGTCTGTCAACTGTGATTTTGATGTTCAGCTTATTCATCAGTTTTATGCAACCGTTCACTTTGGTGAATATGATGCTCGCACTCCCTCCTTCATGTGTCGTGATGTGTTCTTTCAAGTGCCCCGGAGGGCCTTCTGCAATGCTCTTGGCTATGAGGATACCGGTCTTGAAGGGAATGGGGGTATTCGTCCTCACGACCATCCCAATTCCATGCCTAAGGAGAAACTTGCTCCTCTGTACATTAGTGGACGAGGCATTATTGGTGAGTCCAAGGATCTTCAGAAGGTCTATGACATCATGCATCGCGTGTTTCACAATGTTCTTCTACCCAAGGTTGGGAATCAGGATGAGATCTATGGGTATCTTGTTGACTTGCTTGTTTCTATGAAGACCAAACTGGGGACTGGTGCTACTTTTGATGCGTCCAACTGGCTTTGGCAGTAGATGTACAACATGGTCATCTACAGAAAGGTTCCCATCTATGCACCATTTTTCATGTGCTTTCTAAACTCAGTTTGGGTTGTTCGCCGTCCTGGAGAGCTCCTCACCTCACCAGATAACCTCACCGTGCATGAGGTCAAGCAGATTAAGAAGAAGAAGCATGCTGAGCCCCGCTTTCCTACGAATGATCCCGAGGATGTGTATGCCACCTCCGATGATGGGGACTTTGAGTTGGAGCCAGGTGCCAAGCCCTCCTGGGTGGCCAAGCTCAATGCTAAAGTGAGGAAGACCTTTTTCCTTCAGACACACATTCAGAAGAAGATGTATGAGGCACATGTCAATGAGAAGCTTGCTCGGCGCCGTCAGATTGCCACGATGAAGCACCTCAATATGCTTGTGAAGAGTGGATCTGAGAAGAGCATCACTCCAGAGGACCAGTGGATCTCTAGGCACAGCACCTGGACTGATGATGAGGCTGAGGCATCTGGTCTTCCTGCCACCTCCATGTTGATGTCGCCTGAAGCTACGTTGGTATTTCACCAAAGAGGAACGGATGATGCAGAACAGCGGTGGTAGGTATTTCCCATAGATATGAATCCAAGGTTATTGAACCAGTAGGAGAACCAAGCAACACAACGTAAACAGCCCCTGCACACAAATAACTGAAGGAAATATGCCCTAGAGGCAATAATAATGTTATTATTTATTTCCTTATATCATGATAAATGTTTATTATTCATGCTAGAATTGTATTAACCGGAAACATAATACATGTGTGAATACATAAACCTACAGAGTGTCACTAGTATGCCTCTACTTGACTAGCTCGTTAATCAAAGATGGTTATGTTTCCTAACCATGAACAAGGAGTTGTTATTTGATTAACGGGATCACATCATTGGTTGAATGATCTGATTGACATGACCCATTCCATTAGCATAGCACCTGATCGTATAGTTTGTTGCTAGTGCTTTTCTTCATGACTTATACATGTTCCTATGACTATGAGATTATGCAACTCCCGTTTGCCCGAGGAACACTTTTGGTGCTACCAAACGTCACAACGAAACCGGGTGATTATAAAGGTACATTACAGGTGTCTCCGAAGGTACATGTTGGGTTGGCATATTTCGAGATTAGGATTTGTCACTCCGATTGTCGGAGAGGTATCTCTGGGCCCTCTCGGTAATGCACATCACATAAGCCTTGCAAGCATTGCAACTAAATGTGTTAGTTGTGAGATGATGTATTACGGAACGAGAAAAGAGACTTGCCGAGAACGAGATTGAACTAGGTATTGGATACCGACGATCGAATCTCGGGCAAGTAACATACCGATGACAAAGGAACAACGATGTTGTTATGCGGTCTGACCGATAAAGATCTTCAGAGAATATGTAGGAACCAATATGGGCATCCAGGTTCCGCTATTGGTTATTGACCGAGAATAGTTCTAGGTCATGTCTACATAGTTCTCGAACCCGTAGGGTCCGCACGCTTAAGGTTTCGATGATGCGGTTATATTATGAGTTTATGAGTTTTGATGTACCAAGGAGTTCGAGTCCCGGATGAGATCGGGGACATGACGAGGAGTCTCGAAATGGTCGAGACGTAAAGATCGATATATTGGAAGACTATATTCGGACATCGGAAGGGTTCGAGTGATTGGGTATTTTCGGAGGTACCGGGAGTTACGGGATTACGGGAGAAGTAATGGGCCTTGATGGGCTTTAGTGGGAAGAGGAAAGGCTGCTGCGCCCCCTCCCTCTAGTCCGAATTGGACTAGGGAAAGGGGCCGCCACCTTTCCTACTCCTCCTATTCCTTCTCCCTTCCTCCCCTCTTGGTGGACTCCTACTAGGACTTGGAAACCTAGTAGGACTCCACACCCTGGCGCGCCTAACCCTAGGCCGGCCACCCCCTCCCTTGCTCCTTTATATACGGGGGCAGGGGGCACCCCAAAGACACAAGTTGATCGATTAGATCGTTCCTTAGCCGTGTGCGGTGCCCCCTTCCACCAGATTACACCTCGATCATACCGTAGCGGAGCTTAGGCGAAGCCCTGCGTCGGTGGAACATCATCATCGTCACCACGCCGTCGTCTTGTGAAACTCTCCCTCAACACTCGGCTGGATCGGAGTTCGAGGGACGCCATCGAGCTGAACGTGTGCAGAACTCGGAGGTGCCGACGCTCGTACTTGGATCGGTTGGATCGGGAAGAAGTACGACTACATCAACCGCGTTGTTATAACGCTTCGCTTTCGGTCTCACGAGGGTACGTGGACGGATATTTATACTCTCGTTGCTATGCCATCACCATGGTCTTGCGTGATCGTAGGAAATTTTTGAAATTACTACGTTCCCCAACAGTGGCATCCGAGCCAGGTTTTATGCGTTGATGTCATATGCACGAGTAGAACACAAGTGAGTTGTGGGCGATACAAGTCATACTACCTACCAGCATGTCATACTTTGGTTCAGCGGTATTGTGAGATGAAGCGGCCGGACCGACATTACGCAGACGCTTACGCGAGACTGGTTTCACCGCTGTGAGCACTCGTTGCTTAAAGGTGACTGGCGGTGTCTGTCTCTCTCACTTTAGTTGAACTGAGTGTGGCTACGCCCGTCCTTGAGAAGGTTAAAACGGAGTCTATTTGACGAAGTATCGTTGTGGTTTTGATGCGAGGTAAGAACGGTTCTTGCTCAGCCCGTAGCAGCCACGTAAAACTTGCAACAACAAAGTAGAGGACGCCTAACTTGTTTTTGCAGGGCATGTTGTGATGTGATATGGTCAAGACGTGATGCTATATTTTATTGTATGAGATGATCATGTTTTGTAACCGAGTTATCGGCAATCGGCAGGAGCCATATGGTTGTCGCTTATTGTATGAAATGCAAACGCCATGTAATTGCTTTACTTTATCACTAAGCAGTAGCGATAGTCGAAGAAGCAATAGTTGGCGAGACGACAACGATGCTACGATGGAGATCAAGGTGTCGCGCCGGTGACGATGGTGATCATGGCGGTGCTTGGAGATGGAGATCACAAGCACAAAATGATGATGGCCATATCATATCACTTATATTGATTGCATGTGATGTTAATCCTTTATGCATCTTATCTTGCTTTGATTGACGGTAGCATTATAAGATGATCCTTACTAAATTATCAAGAAGTGTTCTCCCGAGTATGCACCGTTGCGAAAGTTCTTCGTCTTTGAGACACCACGTGATGATCGGGTGTGATAGGCTCTACGTTCAAATACAACGGGTGCAAAACAGTTGCACACGCGAATACTCAGGTTATACTTGACGAGCTATGCATATAAGATATGACCTCGGAACACGGAGACCGAAGGTCGAGCGTGAATCATATAGTAGATATGATCAACATATTGATGTTCACCATTGAAACTACTCCATCACACGTGATGATCGGTCATGGTGTAGTTGATATGGATCACGAATCACTTAGAGAATTGGAGGATATTTTTCTAAGTGGGAGTTCTTAAGTAATATGATTAATTGAACTTTAATTTATCATGAACTTAGTCCTGGTAGTATTTTGCAAATTATGTTGTAGATCAATAGCTCGCGTTGTTGCTTCCCTATGTTTTCATATGTGTTCCTAGAGAAAATTGTATTGAAAGATGTTAGTAGCAATGATGCGGATTGGATCCGTGATCTGAGGTTTATCCTCATTGCTGCTTGCAGAAGAATTATGTCCTTAATGCACAGCTAGGTGACAGACCTATTGCAGGAGCAGATCTGAGGCGTTATGAACGTTTGGCTAGCTCAATATGAGCGATCTGAGGCGTTATGAACGTTTGGCTAGCTCAATATGATAACTACTTGATAGTTTAGTGCACCATGCTTAACGGCTTAGAATCGGGACTTCAAAGACGTTTTGAACGTCATGGACCATATGAGATGTTCCAGGAATTGAAGTTAATATTTCAAGCAAATACCCGAGTTGAGAGATATGAAGTCTCCAACAAGTTCTATAGCTAAAAGATGGAGGAGAATCGCTCAACTAGTGAGCATGTGCTCAGATTGTCTGAGTACTTCAATCGCTTGAATCAAGAGGAAGTTAATCTTCCAGATAAGATAGTGATTGACAGAATTCTCTAGTCACCATCACTAAGTTAGTAGAACTTCGTGATGAACTATAGTATGCAAGGGATGACGAAAAGGATTCTCGAGCTCTTCGCGATGCTAAAATCGCGAAGGTAGAAATCAAGAAAAACATCAAGTGTTGATGGTTGACAAGACCACTAGTCTCAAGGAAAATGGCAAAGGAAGAAGGGAACTTCAAAAGGAACGGCAAGCAAGTTGCTGCTCGAGTGAAGAAGCCCAAGTCTAGACCTAAGCCTGAGACTGAGTACTTTTGCTGCAATGGAACTGGTCACTGGAAGCAGAACTACCCCTGAATATTTGGTGGATAAGAAGGATGGCAAAGTGAACAAGGTTATATTTGATATACAAGTTATTAATATGTGCCTTACTAGTGTTTATAGTGGCCCCTGAGTATTTGATACTCGTTCGGTTGCTAAGATTAGTAACTCGAAACAGGAGTTACAGAATAAACAGAGACTAGTTGAAGGGGAAGTGACGATGAATGTTGGAAGTAGTTCCAAGATTGATATGATCATCATCGCACACTCCCTATACTTTCGGGATTAGTGTGGAACCTAAATAAGTGTTATTTGGTGTTGAGCATAAATATGATTTGATCATGTTTATTGCAATACGGTTATTCATTTAAGTAAGAGAATAAATTGTTGTTCTGTTTACATGAATAAAACCTTATATGGTTACACACCCAATGAAAATGGTTCATTGGATCTCGATCATAGTGATACACATATTCATAAACATTGAAACCAAAAATGCAAAGTTAATAATGATAGTGCAACTTATTTGTGGTAATCGCCGTTTAGGTCATATTGGTGTAAAGCGCATGAAGAAAACTCCATCTTGATGGACTTTTGGAATCACTTGATTATGAATCATTTGATGCTTGCGAACCGTGCCTTTTGGGCAAGATGACTAAAACTCCGTTCTCGGAACAATGGAACAAGCTCTTGACTTATTGGGAATAATACATACCGATGTATGCGATCCAATGAGTGTTGATGCTCGTGGCAAGTATCGTTATTTTCTGACCTTCACAAGATGATTTGAGCAGATATGGGTATATCTTCTTGATGAAACATAAAGCTGAAATAGTTGAAAGGTTCAAAGAATTTCAGAGTGAAGTGGAAAATCATCGTAACAAGAAAATAAAGTTTCTGCGATCTGATCGTGGAGATGAATATTTGAGTTCTGAGTTTGGTCTTCAATGAAAACAATGTGGAATAGTTTCACAGCTCACGCCACCGGAACACCACAACGTTATGGTGTGTCCGAACGTCAGAATCCGTACTTTATTATGATATGGTGCGATCTATGATGTATCTTACCGATTTACCACTATCGTTTTGGGGTTATGCATTAGAGACAGCTGCATTCACGTTTAATAGGGCAACCATCTAAATCCGTTGAGATGACACCGTATGAACTATGGTTTAGCAGTAAACCTAAGCTGTCGTTTCTTAAAGTTTGGAGTTGTGATGCTTATGTGAAAAAGTTTTCACCTGATAAGCTCGAACCCAAATCGGAGAAATGCGTCTTCATAGAATACCCAAAGGCAACTATTGGGTACACCTTCTATCACAGATCCGAAGGCAAGTTTTTCGTTGCTAAGATGGATCCTTTCTAGAGAAGAAGTTTCTCTCGAAAGAAGTGAGTGGGAGGAAAGTAGAACTTGATGAGGTAATTGTACCTTCTCCCTTATTGGAAAGTAGTTCATCACAGAAATCAGTTCCAGTGATTCCTACACCAATTAGTGAGGAAGTTAATGATGATGATCATGAAACTTCAGATCAAGTTGCTACCAAACCTCGTAGGTCTTCCAGAGTAAGATCCGCACCAGAGTGGTACGGTAATCCTATTCTAAAAGTCATGTTACTAGACCATGATGAACCTACGAACTATGAGGAAGCGATGATGAGCCCAGATTCATGAAATGGTTTGAGACCATGAAATCTGAGATGGGATCCATGTATGAGAACAAAGTATGGACTTTGATTGACTTGCTCGATGATCAGCAAGCCATGTAGATAAATGGATTTTCAAGAGGAAGACAGATGTTGATAGTAGTGTTACTATCTACAAAGCTCGACTTGTCGCAAAAGGTTTTGACAAGTTCAAGGTGTTGACTACAATGAGATTTTCTCAATCTGTAGCGATGCTTAAGTCTGTCCGAATCATGTTAGCAATTGCCACATTTTATGAAATCTGGCAAATGGATGTCAAAACTACATTCTTTAATGGATTTATTAAAGAAGAGTTGTATATGATGCAACCAGAAGGTTTTGTCAATCCTAAAGGAGCTAACAAAATGTGCAAGCTCCAGCAATCCATCTATGGACTGGTGCAAACATCTCAGAGTTGGAATATATGCTTGATTTGATCAAAGCATATGGTTTTATACAGACTTTTGGAGAAGCCTGTATTTACAAGAAAGTGAGTGGGAGCACTACAGCATTTCTGATAAGTATATGTGAATGACATATTGTTGATCAGAAATAATGTAGAATTATTCTGCAAAGCATAAAGGAGTGTTTGAAAGGAGTTTTTCAAAGAAAGACCTCGGTGAAGCTGCTTACATATTGAGCATCAAGATCTATAGAGATAGATCAAGACACTTGATAAAGTTTTTCAATGAATACATATCTTGACAAGATTTTGAAGTAGTTCAAAATGGAACAGTCAAAGAAAGAGTTCTTGCCTGTGTTACAAGGTGTGAGATTGAGTAAGACTCAAAACCCGACCACGGCAGAAGATAGAAAGAGAATGAAAGTCATTCCCTATGCATCAGCCATAGGTTCTATAAAGTATGTCATGTTGTGTACCAGATCTATTGCATACCCTACCACTAAGATTGGCAAAGGAGTGCAATAGAGATCTAGGAGTAGATCAATGGACAGCGGTCAAAATTATCCTTAGTAGAATAAGGATATGTTTCTCGATTATGGAAGTGAAAAAAGGTTCGTCGTAAAAGGTTACGTCGATGCAAGTTTTAACACTAATCTAGATGACTCTGAGTCTCAATCTAGATACATATTGAAAGTGGGAGCAATTAGCTAGAGTAGCTCCGTGCAGAGCATTGTAGACATAGAAATTTGCAAAATACTTACGGCTCGAATGTGACAGACCGTTGACTAAAATTATCTCACAAGCAAAACATGATCACACCTTAGTACTCTTTGGGTGTTAATCACATAGCGATGTGAACTAGATTACTGACTCTAGTAAACCCTTTGGGTGTTGGTCACATGTCGATGTGAACTATGGGTGTTAACCACATATAGATGTGAACTATTGATGTTAAATCACATGGCGATGTGAACTAGATTATTGACTCTAGTGCAAGTGGGAGACTGAAGGAAATATGCCCTAGAGGCAATAATAATGTTATTATTTATTTCCTTATATCATGATAAATGTTTATTATTCATGCTAGAATTGTATTAACCGGAAACATAATACATGTGTGAATACATAAACCTACAGAGTGTCACTAGTATGCCTCTACTTGACTAGCTCGTTAATCAAAGATGGTTATGTTTCCTAACCATGAACAAGGAGTTGTTATTTGATTAACGGGATCACATCATTGGTTGAATGATCTGATTGACATGACCCATTCCATTAGCATAGCACCTGATCGTATAGTTTGTTGCTAGTGCTTTTCTTCATGACTTATACATGTTCCTATGACTATGAGATTATGCAACTCCCGTTTGCCCGAGGAACACTTTTGGTGCTACCAAACGTCACAACGTAATCGGGTGATTATAAAGGTACATTACAGGTGTCTCCGAAGGTACATGTTGGGTTGGCATATTTGAGATTAGGATTTGTCACTCCGATTGTCGGAGAGGTATCTCTGGGCCCTCTCGGTAATGCACATCACATAAGCCTTGCAAGCATTGCAACTAAATGTGTTAGTTGTGAGATGATGTATTACGGAACGAGAAAAGAGACTTGCCAGTAACGAGATTGAACTAGGTATTGGATACCGACGATCGAATCTCGGGCAAGTAACATACCGATGACAAAGGGAACAACGTATGTTGTTATGCGGTCTGACCGATAAAGATCTTCATAGAATATGTAGGAACCAATATGGGCATCCAGGTTCCGCTATTGGTTATTGACCGAGAATAGTTCTAGGTCATGTCTACATAGTTCTCGAACCCGTAGGGTCCGCACGCTTAAGGTTTCGATGGCGATGTTATATTATGAGTTTATGAGTTTTGATGTACCGAAGGAGTTCGAGTCCCGGATGAGATCGGGACATGACGAGGAGTCTCGAAATGGTCGAGACGTAAAGATCGATATATTGGAAGACTATATTCGGACATCGGAAGGGTTCTGAGTGATTCGGGTATTTTCGGAGGTACCGGGGAGTTACGGGATTACGGGAGAAGTAATGGGCCTTGATGGGCTTTAGTGGGAAGAGGAAAAGGCTGCTGCGCCCCCTCCCTCTAGTCCGAATTGGACTAGGAAAGGGGCCGCCACCTTTCCTACTCCTCCTATTCCTTCTCCCTTCCTCCCCTCTTGGTGGACTCCTACTAGGACTTGGAAACCTAGTAGGACTCCACACCCTGGCGCGCCTAACCCTAGGCCGGCCACCCCCTCCCTTGCTCCTTTATATACGGGGGCAGGGGGCACCCCAAAGACACAAGTTGATCGATTAGATCGTTCCTTAGCCGCAGCGGTGCCCCTTCCACCAGATTACACCTCGATCATACCGTAGCGGAGCTTAGGCGAAGCCCTGCGTCGGTGGAACATCATCATCGCCACCACGCCGTCGTCGTGACGAAACTCTCCTCAACACTCGGCTGGATCGGAGTTCGAGGGACGCCATCGAGCTGAACGTGTGCAGAACTCGGAGGTGCCGACGGTCGGTACTTGGATCGGTTGGATCGGGAAGAAGTACGACTACATCAACCGCGTTGTTATAACGCTTCCGCTTTCGGTCTACGAGGGTACGTGGACGGATACTCTATACTCTCGTTGCTATGCCATCACCATGGTCTTGCGTGATCGTAGGAAAATTTTTGAAATTACTACGTTCCCCAACAATAACAACCACTCGCAACCCGACGTGTTAAAGGGGTTGTCAATCCCTTTCGGGTAACGGCACCAGAAACGGTGCATGGACGGTAGAAAGTTGTAATAGATTGATAGATCGAATGCCAAATAAAATAAATAGAAATAAAATGCAGCAATGTATTTTTGTATTTTTGGTTTAATAGATCTGAAAATAAATGCAAGGAAAAAGTAGATTGCAAAGGCAAATATATGAGAAAGAGACCCGATGGCCGTAGGTTTCACTAGTGGATTCTCTCGAGAAAAATAGCAAATGGTGGGTGAACAAATTACTGTTGGGAAATTGATAGAACTTCAAATAATCATGACGATATCCAGGCAATGATCATTATATAGGCATCACGTCCAAGATTAGTAGACCGACTACTACTATTACTCCACACATCAACCGCTATCCAGCATGCATCTAGTGTATTAAGTTCATGGAAAAACGGAGTAATGCAATAAGAACGATGACATGATGTAGACAACATCTATCTATGTAGAGATAGACCCCATCGTTTTATCCTTAGTAGCAACGATACATACGTGTCGGTTCCCCTTCTGTCACTAGGATCAAGCACCGTAAGATCGAACCCACTACAAAGCACCTCTTCCCATTGCAAGATAAATAGATCAAGTTGGCCAAACAAAACCCAAATATCAGAGAAGAAATACGAGGTTATAAGCAATCATGCATACAAGAGATCAAAGAAACTCAAATAACTTTCATGGATATAAAAAAGATAGATCTGATCATAAACTCAAAGTTCATCGATCCCAACAAACACACCGCAAAAGAGTTACATCATATGGATCTCCAAGAGACCATTGCATTGAGAATTTAGAGAGAGAGAGAGAGAGGGACATAGAGAGAGAGAGAGAGAGAGATGAAGCCATCTAGCTACTAACTACGGACCCGAAGAACTACTCACGCATCATCGGAGAGGCACCAATGGAGGTGGTGAACCCCATCCAAGATGGTGTCTAGATTGGATCTGGTGGTTCTGGACTCTGCGGCGGCTGGATGAATATTTCGTCGACTCTCCTAGGTTTTCGGGAATATTGGGGTATTAATAGAGAAAAGAGGCGGTCCGGGGGGGCACCCGAGGTGGGCACAACCCACCAGGGCGCGCTTAGGCCTCCTGGCGTGCCCTTGTGGGTTGTACCCTCCTAGAGGCACCCCCAGGCACAGCCAGGGCCCATTATGTTCCTTCTGGTCCAGAAAAAATCTCCGTGGAGTTTCGTTGCGTTTGGACTCCATCTGATATTGATTTCCTGCGATGTAAAAAACATGAAGAAAACAACAACTGGCAGTTGGCACTATGTCAATAGGTTAGTACCAAAAAATGATATAAAATGACTATAAAATGATTATAAAACATCCAAGATTGATAATATAACAGCATGGAACAATCAAAAATTATAGATACGTTGGAGACGTATCAGCATCCCCAAGCTTAACTCATACTCGTCCTCGAGTAAGTAAGTGATAAAAACAGAATTTTTGATGTGGAATGCTGCCTAACATGTTATATCATATTCTTTTCTTTATAGCATGGACATTTGGACTTTTATGTTGTTCAAAGTAATAGTCTAGTTTTGACATGATAATTTAAATACTCAAGCATATCAACAAGCAACCATGTCTTTCAAAATATCAATGCTAAAATAAGTTATCCCTAGCCCATCATGCTCAATCATTGATCCATTCATGAAACACACTCGCATATTAGTTACACCCAATACTTAAGTACGATCATATTGCCTCCTAGTTGGTGCTTTTGTAAGAGAAGATGGAGACTGATATTAAAAATAAAAATTGCAAAAAGTAAAAAGAAAGGCCCTTCGCAGAGGGAAGTAGGGAATTGTAGAGGTGCCAGAGCTCAAAGCAAAAAAAAAATAGAGATAAAAACATTTTGGGAGGTGTATCCATCCCACCAATGAAAACGACTTAGAGTTCCCAACACTTTCCATGCTAGATATACCATAGGCGGTTCCCAAACAGAAAATAAAGTTTATTTCTTTTTCCACCATACTTTCACTTTCCATGGCTAGCCGTATCCACGGTTGCCCTCCATACCAACACTTTCCAAGGAATTTATTATCTGACAGTATAAAGTAAATTCATTTTTTTCCATTTCGGGATTGGGCATCCCTAAAACCTTTGCCTTATTCTCGTGCAATGACAATTTAATAAACACTCATCATGAGAATAACACATCCACCATGGAAAATATTAGCCACCCCTCACCGCTCCGCGAGCGAAACGAACACACAAAAGAGAAGTTTATTTTGAAAATTAGAGATGGCACATGCAAATTTGCTTAGAACAACAAAAGAATACCGCATATGGGTAGATATAGTGGACTCATGTGGCAAAACTGGTTTAAAGGATTTTGGATGCACAAGTAGAGATCATACTTAGTGCAAAGTGAAGGCTAGCAAAAGATTGAGAAGCGACCAACCAAGAAATGGATAGTCTCATAAGAAAGCATTAAGCATAAATAACACCGAATAATGCACCACAAGTAGGTTATAATTCATTGCAGGACTATTGACTTTTGTGCTTGCATAGGGAATCACAAACCTTAACACCAATATTCTTACTAAAGCATAATTACTCATCAACATAACTCACATATCACATCATCATATCTAAAAACTATTACTAAGAATCAAGTTTATTTTGTCCAATTATCTTCATGATTTTTTTATTATATCCTTCTTGGATATCTATCACTTTGGGACTAATTTTCATGTGTTGCTTTCCATAAGCTCATACAAATATAAGTGAAGATCATGAGCATAATTTTTCTTTCTCTCAAAATATTTTAAGTGAAGCAAGAGAGAATTTCTTGAAAATTTTACTAACTCTCAAATAAATCTAAGTGAATCAAGAGAGCATCTCTTCAAAAATACTAAGCACACCGTGCTAAAAAAGATACAAGTGAAGCACTATAGCAAGTCCATAGCTCATAAAAAAATTAAGTGAAGCATAGAGAGCAATTCTAACAAGTCATGACATAATTTTGGCTCTCCCAAATAGGTGTGTCCAGCAAGGGATCAAGACTTAAAACACAAAATAAAACAAGAAAATACTCATGTCATACAAGACGCTCCAAGCAAAACACATATTATGCGACGAATAAAAATATAGCTTCGAGTAAAATACCGATGGTCGTTAGAAGAAAGAGGGGATGCCACTCGGGGGCATCCCCAAGCTTAGTTGGTTGCTCATTTTTGGATAATAGCTTGGGATGCCGGGGCATCCCCAAGCTTAGGCTCTTCTATCCTTTATTCCTACATCCATCGTAAGATAACCCAAAACTTGAAAACTTCAATCACAGAAAACTCAACAAAACCTTCGTCAGATCCGTTAGTGTAAGAAAAATAAATCACTACTGTAAGTACTGTACCAAACCAATTCATATTTTTTTGCATTATATCTAATGTATTCCAACTTTTCTATGGCAAAAACTCATCAAAGAAAACCATAGAGCCATCAAAATAAGTACACAACGCAAAGAAAACAGAATCTGTCAAAACAGAACGGTCTGTACCAATCTGATTTGTTCGAATACTTCCGGAACTCCAAAAATTCTGAAAAATTAGGAAGACCTAGGTAATTTCTATATTAATTTTCTTCAAAAAGAATTGGCATTAAAAAATAAGAATTTTTTTCGTCAGCGCAAAAGTTTGTGTTTTTCAGCAAGATCAAACAACTATCACCCAAGAAGATCATATTGGTTCTACTTGGCACAAACACTAATTAAAAAAACACACAATCATAACAGTAGCATAATTATGCTAACACCCAAGAACAGAAAGCAAAAAAACAAAAATAAATTTTATTCATTGGGTTGCCTCCCAACAAGCGCTATAGGTTTACGCCCTTAGCTAGGCATAAAGCAAGGATCTAAGTTTTGTCATCTTTGGTTCGAGATCCATAAGATTCCTTCATGATTGATTCATATGGTGGCTTAATTCTTGTTCTAGGGAAATGTTCCACACCCTTCCTCAAAGGAAATTGGAACTTAATATTGCCTTCTTTCATATCAATCACGACACTGATAGAGCGTAGAAACGGTCTACCAAGAATAATTGGACAAGGCGGATTGCAATCAATATCAAGAACAATAAAATCAATGGGCACATAATTCATATTTGCAAGAATAAGAACATCATTAATTCTTCCCATAGGCTTTTTAATAGTAGAATCTGCCAAGTGAAAATTCAAAGAACATTCTTCAATATCGGTAAGACCAAGCACATCACATAAATATTTCGGAATTGTAGAAACACTAGCACCCAAGTCATATAAAGCAAAACACTGATAATTTTTAATCTTGACTTTGACAGTAGTTTCTCATTCATCATGCAATTTTCTAGGAATTGATACTTCTAATTCCAATTTTTCTTTGAAAGCTTTCATCATAGCATCAACAATATGTTTAGTAAAAGCTTTATTTTGTTCATAAGCATGGGGTGAATTTATCATGGATTGCAACAAAGAAATACAATCAATCAAAGAGAAACTATCATAATTAAAGTCTTTGTAATCCAAAAGAGTGGGCACATCACTAGTTAAAGTTTTGACCTCTCCAAACCCACTTTTATCAATTTTCTCAACAAGATTTCCACCCTCCGAAATATTGGGACGCCTTCTACCTAAAGTTGACTCTTATCCAGTCCCTTTTTCATCAATCTTAACTTTACTAAACATGGAATCAATAGAAGAAACACCAATCATTTTAAGATCTTCATCACTTTTGTGAAAGAAATCACTAGAAAACGCTTTTCTAAAAATTCTCTTTTAGCTCTAAGCATAGCGGTTCTTTGCTTACTTTCATCCATAGAAACATAAAGAGCTTTATTGATTCATCAATATTAGGCACAAAAATTTTCATCTTGAGATTTTCCACATCATGAGCAATTCTATCAACACTTCTAGACAAATCATCAATCTTACTCAACTTATCTTCTATGGAAGTGTTGAAAACTTTTTGAAGTGTTGATAAATTCTTTAATATTATTCTCAAGATCAGAGGTGTTCTATTATTATAAGATTGATTTCCATAGGAATCATAATTATTAGAGGAATTACTAGGAAAAGGCCTAGGATTAAAATTACCTCTATAAGCATTGTTATTGAAATTATTTCGAGAGATAAAAGTCACATCTATAGCATCAGTATTTTGCTCAATCAACGTAGACAAAGGCATATCATTAAAATCAATAGGAGCACTTTTACTAGCAACCAATTTCATAAGAGCATCAACTTTTTCACTCAAAGAAGAAATTTCTTCAACCGAATTAACTTTTTTACTAGTAGGAGCCCTTTCGGTATGCCATTGTGAATAATTTTCCATGATATTATCAAGCAATTTGGTGGCTTCACCCAAAGTAATTTCCATAAAAGTATCACCCGCGGTGGAATCTAAAAGATTAAGAGAAACAAAATTCAATCCCGCATAAAAAATTTGTATGATCATCCAATTATTTAACCCATGAGTTGGGTAATTCCTTAGCATCATTTTCATCCTTTCCCAAGATTGTGCAACATTCTCATGTTCAAGTTGCTTGAAACTCATGATCTGGGTTCTAAGGGAAATAATTTTTGCGGGAGGAAAATACTTAGTGATAAAAGCATCTTTGCACTTATTCCAAGAAGCAATACTATTGCGAGGCAAAGAAGAGAACCAATTTTTTGGCAGAATCACGCAAAGAAAACGGAAATAATTTCATCTTCACCACATCTTTTTTTCTTTTGCATATCACATAATTGCACGAAGGTATTAAGATGGGACGCGACTTCCTCATTAGAAGTACCGGAAAATTGATCTTTCATAACAAGATTCAGCAAAGCAGTATCAATATCACAAGACTCTGCACTAGTGGTGGGAGGAGCAATCGGAGTGCCAAAATAAAATCATTGTTGTTGGTATTTGATAAATCACGTAACGTGGTGTTCTCTTAAGTAATGATGACCACACAACAAGATTGCACTCAAAAACAGATCCGGCAAGAAAACAGAAAAAGAGAGGCGAATAGACAGGCAAGTTTTTGTGAAGTGGGGGAGAGGAAAATGAGAGGCAAATGGCAAATAATGTAAATTGCAAGGATATGAAATTTGTGATTAGGAACCTGGTATATGTTGAAGATCCTCCCCGGCAACGGCACCAGAAATTCCTTTTGATGTCGCTTGAAGCTACGTCGGTATTTCCCCAAAGAGGAAAGGGTGATGCAGCACAACGGCGGTAGGTATTTCCCTCAGATATGAAACCAAGGTTATCGAACAAGTAGGAGAACCAAGCAACACAACGTAAATATGTTGACATGGATTTTGACCAAGATAAAATAAAATGCATAAACCATATAAAATGTTAAAATATAAATACAAAACGGCAAAAATATGTTTCATCATGAAAAAATGGATTAAAAATGTAATCAACCGCTCAAATTAAGGACTGAAAAAATAGGCATATGATATATTAAACCGACAATTATAAAATGTGATGAAATGCATTAGATTTTGTCATGAAGAAAATTTAGAGGGCACAGGGCTCGCACGCATGCCGCCACCACAAACGGCAGAAATACAAACACAAAATTGTCACGAGGGATGCTAAGATCACCAAATGTTGACTATATGATAAATGTTCGGCTTTGTTCCATCGATGAAATGAAATATTGAAACCGCGCATAAAAAAATACATCGTGCTAATAAAATATACACGTGGTGTACTTGGTCAAATATTCATCTGACATATGACACTAGCCCGTGAGTTGCATGCAAAAAATAATAATTAACATGCACACCCTTATATATATAAGCCTTAATGAGACACTAATAACTAATCAGGTTTAGTGGCCCATTAAAAAATACGGCCATGTTGCATGGCTGTACGCTTATGCATGCATGCTCAACAGTGACAAGGCCCACAAGTTGATTAAAATAATCAAGCCCACATGGTGACTGGGAATACATGGGCTAATTAGGCTAGTGGCGGTTCAAAGCTCAGTCAACTTGTGATGAAGAAATAAACAAATTAAAGAAAGGAGCCATCCGCTCCACGATCCCACGAGCACTCCCATGATCTGGAGGACGTGGGCGGGCGCACGAGAACCTTCGATGCTCTTTGGCTCCTATAAATACATGCCTACCTAGCGTACAGAGGGGTTGGTGATCCATTGCGCTCATCTCTTTTCCTAATCGCTCTGCTGTTCTGCCGCTAGTGATGTTGTGCTGCCGCTGCTGCTCTCATCCACATATACGCTGCTGCTGCTGCAAGGCCGTCGTCCGGTCAGGAGCCTGAGAAAGGTAGACAAGGTGGGAATCATGATCCTCCTCTAATCTTCTTGTTCCTCCCTATATCTCTCATCATGTTCATCTTTCTCCATGGTTGACCATTGTGATACAAACCAAGGAGCATGCCCATGTGTCCTCATCTTGACATCTTGCCTTGGCTGATCATCACGATACGAGCCAAAGTGCAATTATGTTTAGGAAAGGAAAATTTGTCCTTGGTTGATCATCGCAATACGAACCAAGGAACATATCTCACATATTTTCATCTCGACATTTTTGCCTTGGCTGATCATCATGATACAAGACAAAGTGCGAATATGTTTAAGAGAGGAAAATTTACCCTTGGTTGGTCATTGTGATACAAACCAAGGAGTATTCCCCATATATCTTCATCTTGATATTTTGCCTTGGCTGATCATTGTGATACGAGCAAAAGAGCACTTATATTTAAGAGAAGAAAATTTGTCCTTGGTTGATCATTGTGATACAAACCCAGGAGCATTCTCCATATAGCCCTGTCTTGACATTTAGCCTTGGCTGATCATCATGATACAAGCCAAAGTGCGAATATGTTTAAGAGCAACAAAAATACTCCTTAATGGATCATGATACAAATCAAGGAGCATACAACATATAATTTCATCTTGTCATTTTTGCCTTGGTTGATCATCGTGATACGAGCCAAAGTGCGATTATGTCAAAAAGGATAAATTCCACTCCTTGGTTGATCATAGCGGCCCAAACTAAGGAGGACATATTTTCCCTTCCATTATAGATAAGAGCGACACAAAGGTAAAGCTCGATGGAAAACAAATATGAAACATACACAAACCCTAAATGACCATCTACATAAAATCATAAAATAAATATGTGCCTACAAAAAATGCACTCTCCATTTGTTTGAGTTGCACAAAACAAGACAATGTAAATTGTGCGTGTACCTTCAATCTAGAGCATGAAAATGTATAAATCGGATGCTTGCCAAATTATGTTTCAAGCTTCTTGTTGGTTACACTACGGACATACATGTTATGCCACATCAGTAGTAATACAAACAGGAAGATACAAATGTTATTTACATCTGTCATATAGGTGATTAAATGAGCATACTCTAATGCATATAAAATGTGCTAAGTGAAATCCAACGTGTAGACATGAGATAATGAAAATACTAGTTGTCTTGGTCCGCACTTAAATGAAATATGCCCATAAAATAAAATGAATGCATGTAGGTTAAGTTAAAAATATAATCCTACATATCTAAAATATGCAATCTAGAGCGTACAGACTCTATGCAACACGCATATACCGTCCACTAATGGTTAGAGTATATGCATGCATGTGACCCATAATAAAACAAAAAATATTGCATCTAGCTCGCTTTAGTCCTAACCATAAGAGACTGATTTTCCTAGCAGATGTCATCGTCAAACATACCAAACCAAATCAAACAAGATAACATATAGGATGGTTCTGATATTAGAACCCCTTTTATTAAATTTCCTTGCATGCGCAGAGGTCAACATGGATTAAATCATGTGCCCCATCATCTCATGCATGGTCATATATGCATCAATAAAAGATGTAACATGCATGTATTAAGTGGATACTCTTCTAGTCGACTCATCACTCGTTAACATGAAATGACCTGAAAATTGATTAAGGTAGCCGCATGGTCATACTAGCATATGTTGGTTAAGTCGACTACACAAATTAGGTGTCCGATGCAAAAAGCATGCACTGCACTCATACTCTACGTACCGATCATAATGGTATAAGAGTAAAATATAAATAAACAAGACACATGATAACTTAAAGAAGATCGAGGATGCTCCCCCGAGCACACCGGCGTCAACGACAGCGAGGAGGAGCGATTTTTCTTTATCATTTTGTAGTAGTCATGTGTTGCAATTCTATGTAATAGGATAGTTGGAATTCCTAACCAGGGGTTTTCTCTTCGTAGATGTAATTAATGGAATTTTTATGTAAATGTAAGAGTTCTGGAAATAAAGTACCTGCAAAGTTTGATCTCCATTTTATTTATGCATTTAAATTATTCACTCTGTATCAATGACGTGGACGCATATTTATTGCCCGCCATTTTCCCGTCATCAAAATAGCCCCTGCACACAAATAACAACCACTCGCAACCCAACGTGTTAAAGGGGTTGTCAATCCCTTTCGGGTAACGGCACCAGAAACGGTGCATGGACGGGAGAAAGTTGTAACAGATTGATAGATCGAACGCCAAATAAAATAAATAGAAATAAAATGCAGCAAGGTATTTTTGTATTTTTGGTTTAATAGATCTAAAAATAAATGCAAGGAAAAAGTAGATCACAAAGGCCAATATATGAGAAAAAGACCCAGGGCTGTAGGTTTCACTAGTGGCTTCTCTCGAGAAAAATAGCAAACGGTAGGTGAACAAATTATTGTTGGGCAATTAATAGAACTTCAAATAATCATCAAGATATCCAGGCAATGATCATTATATAGGCATCATGCCCAAAATTAGTGGACCAACTCCTGCCTGCATCTACTACTATTACTCCACACATCGACCGCTATCCAGCATGCATCTAGTGTATTAAGTTCATAAAAACGGAGTAATTCAATAAGAACGATGGCATGATCTAGACAAGATCTATCTATGTAGAGATAGACCCCATCATTTTATCCTTAGTAGCAACGATACATACGTGTCAGTTCCCCTTCTATCACTGGGATCAAGCACCGTAAGATTGAACCCACTACAAAGCACCTCTTCCCATTGCAAAATAAATAGATCAAGTTGGCCAAATAAAACCCAAATATCAGAGAAGAAATACGAGGTTATAAGAAATCATGCATATAAGAGATCAAAGAAACTCAAATAACATTCATGGATATAAAAAAGATAGATCTGATCATAAACTCAAAGTTCATCGATCCTAACAAACACACTGCAAAAGAGTTACATCATATGGATCTCCAAGAGACCATTGTATTGAGAATTCAGAGAGAGAGAGAGAGATGAAGCCATCTAGCTACTAACTACAGACCCGAAGGTCTACAAAGAACTACTCACGCATCATCAGAGAGGCACCAATGGAGGTGGTGAACCCCATCCGAGCTGATGTCTAGATGGGATCTCGTGGTTCTGGACTCTGCGGTCGCTGGATGAATATTTCGTCGACTCTCCTAGGGTTTTGGGAATATTTCGGTATTTATATAGCAAAGAGGCGGTCCGGGGGGCACCCGAGGTGGGCACAACCCACCAGGGCGTGCCTGGGCCTCCTGGCGGGCCCTGGTGGGTTGTGCCCTCCTCGAGGCACCCCCCAGGAGCAGCCAGGGCCCATTATGTTCCTTCTGGTCCAGAAAAAATCTCCGTGGAGTTTCGTTGTGTTTGGACTCCGTCTGCTATTGATTTCCTGCGATGTAAAAAACATGCAGAAAATAGCAACTGGCACTTGGCACTATGTCAATAGGTTAGTACCAAAAATGATATAAAATGACTATAAAATGATTATAAAACATCCAAGATTGATAATATAACAGCATGGCACAATCAAAAATTATAGATACATTGGAGATGTATCACACGTCTGTTGTTGTTGATGATGCTATGGAAGAAGATGCAGAGTTCGAAGATCGTTATTCAGATGAGACCGAGGGGTCAGACGAGATCTACTGAGCTCTGGACGTTAGCATCACTCTTTTCCTTTTTGGTTTCTTGATGCAAAAGGGGGAGAGAGGTCTATTAGGTCTCGGGATTTGCAAGGGAGTTGCTTGGGCGTATTTGTTTTCCGAGTTGAGAGTTTAACTTGAGTTTCTTTCTGCTCTTTCTTAGTTTGTGAACCCTGTGATGTGAGACTCGACTTGCATGGTGTGGGACATGCATTCTCTATCTATCTACCTTATCGATTTATCCTTAGCTTTTACTCTCTACTTATATGCTTATTGTTCATCTATCTCAGATAATAGGAGTGGTGGGTCTATAAAATCTAGGGGGAGCTTTGATCCTAATGTGTGACTTTGCATTCCAAAAGCAAAATCAAAAGAGCGCACACATCTAGGGGGAACCCGTCTATATTTTCTGGACCTCTTGTGAAAATTTCGTTGTTATCATCATCCACCAAAAAGGGGGAGATTGTTAGGATATTTCCCATTTTTGTGTTTTGGGTGATGATGACAACTCTCCTTATGGTCCAATCATGCGTTAAGTTCTTCAGGTTCTCTATGCTCAGGTATGCATCGATTAGACATTCTCTCTGGAAGGAAAAGATCTAAGATGGAGTTTTCTCCATGTTTATTTCCTTGGTCGTAGGAAACCCGTACTATCAAGAGGGACTCCACATCGGAAAGCATCGGGTGAATCATTGCACGCACAATCTTCTCATCACCCACCATTACCTTCCGTTCCATGTAGAGAGAGGTCCCTTTTGTTTCATACTGTTGCAGTGGTTTCTCCTCCGCGGTTGTACCACCCACTAGGGCGGTTGTTCCACTGGCCTGTTGTACCGGCTCAACCACCGCCCCAAGGATGATACCCTGGGGTTGCACTGATGACCCACAAGTATAGGGGATCTATCGTAGTCCTTTCGATAAGTGAGGGTGTCGAACCCAACGAGGAGCAGAAGGAAATTACAAGCGGTTTTCAGTAAGGTATTCTCTCAAGCACTGAAATTATCGGTAACAGATAGTTTTGTGATAAAGTAATTCAGAACGGGTAACAAGTAACAAAAGTAAACAAGGTGCAGCAAGGTGGCCCAATCCTTTTAGTAGCAAAGGAAAAGCCTGGACAAACTCTTATATAAAGGAAAGCGCTCCTGAGGACACATGGGAATTATCGTCAAGCAAGTTTTCATCATGCTCATATGATTCGCGTTCGTTATTTTGATAATTTGATATGTGGGTGGACCGGCGCTTGGGTACTGCCCTTCCTTGGACAAGCATCCCACTTATGATTAACCCCTCTTGCAAGCATCTGCAACTACAAAATAAGTATTAAGGTAAACCTAACCATAGCATGGAACATATTGATCCAAATCAG
The DNA here is from genome assembly GCA_021605205.1 of Aegilops longissima. Classification (NCBI taxonomy): domain Eukaryota; kingdom Viridiplantae; phylum Streptophyta; class Magnoliopsida; order Poales; family Poaceae; genus Aegilops; species Aegilops longissima. The sequence goes on along the minus strand of CM038677.1, from coordinate 98,635,677 downwards.
CCCCTTACGAAGCAACGCATAAACTAGGGTTTAAGCTTCTGTCACTCTAGCAACCCATCATCTACTTATTACTTCCCAATGCCTTCCCCTAGGCCCAAATAATGGTGAAGTGTCATGTAGTCGACGTTCACATAACACCACTAGAGGGAAGACAACATACATCTCATCAAAATATCGAACGAATACCAAATTCACATGACTACTTATCGCAAGACTTCTCCCATGTCCTCAGGAACAAAAGTAACTAATCACAAATCATATTCATGTTCATAATCAGAGGGGGTATTAATATGCATAAAGGATCTGAACATATGATCTTCCACCAAATAAACCAACTAGCATCAACTACAAGGAGTAATCAACACTACTAGCAACCCACAGGTACCAATCTGAGGTTTTGATACAAATATCGTATACAAGAGATGAACTAGGGTTTGAGATGAGATGGTGCTGGTGAAGATGTTGATGGAGATTGACCCCCTCCCGATGAGAGGATCGATGGTGATGACGATGGTGATGATTTCCCCCTCCCGGAGGGATGTTTCCCTGGCAGAACAGCTCCGCCGGAGCCCTAGATTGGTTTCGCCAGGTTCCGCATTGATACGGCGGCGCTTCATCCCGAAAGCTTCCTTCTGATTTTTTTAGGGCAAAAGACTTCATATAGCAAAACATGGGCACCGCAGGCCTGCCACGGGGCCCATGAGGCAGGGGGTGCGCCCCCCACCCTCGTGGACAGGGTGTGGCCCCCCTCTGGTGCTTTCTTCACCCAATATTTTTAATATATTCCAAAACTGACTTTCGTGGAGTTTCAGGACTTTTGGAGTTGTGCAGAATAGGTCTATAATATTTGCTCCTTTTCCAGCCCAGAATTCCAGCTGCCGGCATTCTCCCTCTTCGTGTAAACCTTGTAAAATAAGAGAGAATAGGCATAAGTATTGTGACATAATATGTAATAACAGCCCATAATGCAATAAATATCAATATAAAAGCATGACGCAAAATGGACGTGTCAACTCCCCCAAGCTTAGACCTCGCTTGTCCTCAAGCGGAAGCCGATAACGAAAAATATGTCCACATGTTTAGAGATAGAGGTGTCGATAAAATAAAATACGGACATGAGGGCATCAGCTTCATTCTTGTAATAGCAACATATATATATATATATATATATATATATATATATATATATATATATATATATATATATTGTCATATGATTTCTTATGCTAAAGTAACAATCTATTCACAATGTCAAGTATGAATCAGAAACTTCATTGAAAACTAACAAACTATGATCTCCGTCATTAAAGCAATTGCAATTTATCATAACATCGGAAAGAGTCAATATAAGAGCTTTTCAGCAAGTCCACATACTCAACTATCATTTAGTCTTTCACAATTGCTAACACTCACGTAATACTTATGGGTATGGAGTTTTAATCGGACATAGAGAAAGATAGGGGCTTATAGCGTTGCCTCCCAACCTTTTACCTCAAGGGTAATGTCAACAATAATAGTTTATGATAACTTACATCCAATTGGATATATGTATCAGGATCTTTCCAACACAATGTGCTTGTCAAAGGATAAATTGTAAAAAGTAAAGGTGAAGATCACCGCGACTCTTGCATAAGACATAAGAAAAAAAATAAAAGATAGGCCCTTCGCAGAGGGAAGCAGAGGTTGTCATGTGCTTTTATGGTTGGATGCACAAAATCTTAATGCGAAAGAACGTCACTTTATATTGCCACTTGTGATGGGGACCTTTATTATGCAGTCCATCGCTTTTATTTCTTCCATATCACAAGATCGTACAAAGCTTATTTTCTCCACGCTAATAGATCATACATATTTAGAGAGCAATTTTTATTGCATGCAACAATGAAAATTTACTTGAAGGATCTTACTCAATCCAAAGGTAGGTATGGTGGACACTCATGGCAAAACTGAGTTTAAGGATATTCGGAAGCACAAGTAGTATCTCTACTTGGTGCAAAGAATTTGGCTAGCATGAGGGGGAAAGGCAAGCTCAACATGTTGGATGATCCATGACAATATACTTTATTTCGGATATAAGAAAACATAACCCATTACATTGTCTTCCTTGTCCAACATCAACTTTTTAGCATGTCATATTTTAATGAGTGCTTACAATCATAAAAGGTGTCCAAGATAGTATATTTATATGCGAGAACCTCTCTTTCTTTATTACTTCCTATTAATTGCAACGATGACCAAAACTATGTTTGTCAACTCTCAACAACTTTTATTCATCATACTCTTTTATATGTGAAGTCATTACTCTCCATAAGATCAATGATCTCTTTATTTCTTTTTATTCTTTCTTTTATTCCCTCGAGATCATAGCAAGATAGCAAAGCCCTTGACTCAAAACTAATCTTTATTATATATAGCTCGTGGACTTGATTACATTGAAGGATCATAAAGCAAAACTCAAAACTAGATCATACTAAAACTTTATTCTACTAGATCAAGATATTACCAAAAGGATCAAGCTAAGAAAAACGGTAAAGATAGGAGTGTGATGGTGATACGATACCGGGGCACCTCCCCCAAGCTTGGCAGTGGCCAAGGGGAGTGCCCATACCCTTGTGTTTATGTCTCTTTCCTCGGAGGTGGTGATGATAGAGTTGTTGATGATCTGGGCTTGTCGTCCATCTTCCAAGGCATAGTCTCCCCATCATAGAAGGATGATCGAGTCTTCGTGATCCTCAAATCTGCAGCCAAACTCATCCTCTTGAATCTATATTCATAATCACAGTTTTGGTTTTGCAAGTCATAGATCTGGGCTTGGAGGTGCTCGATTTTCTCGTGAAGCTTGAAGATGGTCTCCCCAATGTTCTTGGCATCCAGCTTGTGGTTGTTGGTGAACTCCGCGATCATCATGTGGTTGGCGTTGAGTCCACGTTCCACCATCCCCTGACACTTGAAAACTTGTTGCTCCATTGCTTCGAGTCTCATCTCCACACTTCCGATCCTCCTCAGATGTGCAGCACCCCCTCATGGATCTCAATGGTTTGAGGGTGTTGCAGCACCTCCGCGAGGTAGGGGTTGATGACCTTCTCGAAAAATTTGTCCTTGGGGGCGCTTGAAGACATCATGGTGATCTAGACCTGTCAGAAAACAGCTCGAAACAAAAGAAGAGGATATTTGCGTGGTATGGTGGTCAAAAACTTCAGGAGATTATATAATGAATTTTTACCGACCAAAAGAAGTATCGTGCAAGAAAACGGAGTCCAGAGAGCACACGAGGTGCCCACGAGGTAGGGGGGCGCACCCAGGGGGTAGGGCGCTCCCTCCACCCTCGTGGATGCCTCGTGTCCTTTTCAGACTACTTCTTATTGTCCTATTTTCTTAAATATTCCAAAACGGAGAAAAATTGCTATTAGAACTGTTTTGGAGTCGGTTTACTTACCGTACCACATACCTATTCCTTTTCGGAGTCTGAAACGTTCTGGAAAGTGTCCCTTATGTATTCCTCCGGGGTTACGGTTTCAATAACATTACTTTCAACATTTATGGGGTTACCTGAGATATAATGTTTGATTCTTTGACCATTCACCACCTTCGGAGTTGTGCCTTCGAAGTTGCTGATTTTTATGGCACCGAAACGATAGACCTCCTTGATAACTTCAGGACCTTCCCATTTAGAGAGGAGTTTTCCTGCAAAAAATCTTAAACAATAGTTGTATAGCACAACATAATCGCCTACTTTAAACTCACGCTTTTGTATCCTTTTGTCATGCCATATTTTAACTTTTTCTTTAAACAGTTTGGCATTCTCATAGGCCTGGGTTCTCCACTCATCAAGTGAGCTAATGTCAAATAGTCTCTTCTCACTGATACGTCTCCAACGTATCTATAATTTTTTATTGTTCCATGCTATATATTCTGTTTTGGATGTTTAATGGGCTTTATTATACACTTTTATATTATTTTTGGGACTAACCTATTAACCAGAGGCCCAGCCCAAATTGTTGTTTTTTTGCCTATTTTAGTGTTTCGAAGGAAAAGAATATCAAACGGAGTCCAAACGGAATGAAACCTTCGGGAACGTGGTTTTCGGAACAAACGTGATCTAGAGGACTTGGAGTCTACGTAAAGCAATCAACGAGGAAGACACGAGGCGGGGGCGCGCCCTCCTCCCCCAGGCGCGCCCTCCACCCTCGTGGGCCCCTCGTTGCTCCACCGACGTACTTCTTCCTCCTATATATACCTATGTACCCCCAAACCATCAGATATGGAGCCAAAACCCTATTTCCACCGCCGCAACCTTCTGCACCCGTGAGATCCCATCTTGGGGCCTTTTTCGGCGCTCCGCCGGAGGGGGCATTGATCACGGAGGGCTTCTACATCAACACCATAGCCTCTCCGTTGATGTGTGAGTAGTTTACCTCACACTTTCGGGTCCATAGTTATTAGCTAGATGGCTTCTTCTCTCTTTGGATCTCAATACAAAGTTCCCCTCGATCTTCTTGGAGATCTATTCGATGTAATCTTCTTTTGCGGTGTGTTTGTCGAGATCCGATGAATTGTGGGTTTATGATCAAGTTTATCTATGAACAATATTTGAATCTCCTCTGAATTCTTTTATGTATGATTGCTTATCTTTGCAAGTCTCTTCGAATTATCAGTTTGGTTTGGCCTAGTAGATTGATCTTTCTTGCAATGGGAGAAGTGCTTAACTTTGGGTTCAATCTTGCGGTGCTCGATCCCAGTGACAGAAAGGGAAGCGACACGTATTGTATTGTTGCCATCGAGGATAAAAAGATGGGGTTTATATCACATTGCATGAGTTTATCCCTCTACATCATGTCATCTTACTTAAAGCATTACTCTGTTCTTATGAACTTAATACTCTAGATGCATGCTGGATAGCGGTCGATGTGTGGAGTAATAGTAGTAGATGCAGAATCGTTTCGGTCTACTTGTCACGGACGTGATGCCTATATACATGATCATACCTAGATATTCTCATAACTATGCTCAATTCTATCAATTGCTTGACAGTAATTCGTTTACCCATCGTAAGACTTATGCTCTTGAGAGAAGCCACTAGTGAAACCTATGGCCCCCGGGTCTATCTTCCATCATATTAATCTTCCAACACTTAGCTATTTCTATTGCCGTTTATTTTACTTTGCATCTTTATTTCTCTTTATCATAAAAATACCAAAAATATTATCTTATCTTATCTATCAGATCTCACTCTCGTAAGTGACCGTGAAGGGATTGACAACCCCTTTATCGCGTTGATTGCGAGGTTCTTATTTGTTTGTGTAGGTGCATGGGACTCGCGCGTGGTCTCGTACTGGATTGATACCTTGGTTCTCAAAAACTGAGAGAAATACTTATGCTACTTTACTGCATCACCCTTTCCTCTTCAAGGGAAAACCAACGCAGTGCTCAAGAGGTAGCACTCACCGGCAAGTTTGAAATCATAATTGAGCTCTTTAATGGCCCAATATGCTTTATGTTCTAATTCGAGAGGTAAGTGACATGCTTTTCCATAAACCATTTTATACGGAGACATACCCATAGGATTTTTATATGCAGTTCTATAGACCCATAATGCATCATCAAGTTTCTTGGACCAATTCTTTCTAGATCTATTAACAGTCTTTTGCAAAATTAATTTAATCTCTCTATTACTCAGTTCTACTTGACCACTAGATTGTGGGTGGTATGGAGATGCAATTCTATGATTAACGTCATACTTAGCAAGCATTTTACGAAAAGCACCATGAATAAAATGTAAACCACCATCAGTCATTAAGTATCTAGGGACTCCAAACCTCGGAAAAATAACTTCTTTAAGCATCTTAATAGAGGTGTTATGATCAGCACTACTAGTTGGAATAGCTTCTACCCACTTAGTAACGTAATCAACAGCAACTAAAATATGTGTATACCCATTAGAGGAAGGAAACGGTCCCATATAATCAAAGCCCCAAACATCAAAAGGTTCAATAACAAGTGAATAGTTCATAGGCATTTCTTGACGTCTAGTAATATTACCAATTCTCTGACATTCATCACAAGACAAGACAAACTTACGGGCGTCCTTGAAAAGAGTAGGCCAATAAAAACTGGATTGCAATACCTTATGTGCAGTTCTATCTCCAGCCTGTTGTCCTCCATAAGCCTCGGAGTGACACTTGCGTAGGATATGTTCCTGTTCATGCTCAGGTACACAACGTCTAATAACACCATCTACTCCTTCTTTATAAAGGTGTGGGTCATCCCAGAAGTAATGTCTTAAATCATAGATTTTTTTTTCTTTTGCTGGTATGTGAAGCTAGGTGGTATAAATTTAGCAACAATGTAATTAGCATAACCAGCATACCATGGAGCAGTACGAAAAGCATTTATGACAGCTAATTGTTGATCAGGAAAGCTATCATCAATAGGTAGTGGGTTATCAAGAACATTCTCTAACCTAGATAAGTTGTCTGGGGTTCTCAGCTCCCTTTCTATCTATAATATGCAAATCAAATTCTTGTAGTAGGAGAACCCATCTAATAAGTCTAGGTTTAGCATCTTTCTTTTCCATAATATATTTAATAGCAGCATGATCAGTGTGAACAGTTACTTTAGAATCAACAAAATAAGGTCTGAACTTATCACAAGCAAATACAACTGCTAAAAAATCCTTTTCAGTAGTAGCATAATTTCTTTGGGCACTATCTAGAGTTTTACTAGCATATTGGATAACATTTAATTTCTTATCAACTCTTTGTCCTAGAACAGCACCTACAGCATAATCACTAGCATCACAGATAATTTCAAAGGGTAAATTCCAATCAGGAGGCTGAACAATAGGTGCAGAAATCAAGGCTTTCTTAAGTATTTCAAATGCTTATACACAATCATCATCAAAGACAAAAGGAACATCTTTTTGTAAAAGATTAGTCAGAGGCCTAGAAATTTTTGAGAAGTCTTTAATGAACCTCCTATAAAAACCGGCATGACCAAGGAAACTTCTTATACCTATAATGTTGTTAGGACACGGGATCTTTTCAATAACATCAACTTTAGCTTTATCAACTCAATACCTCTTTCAGAAATTTTATGCCCCAAGACAATACCTTCATTAACCATAAAGTGGCACTTCTCCCAATTCAAGATAAGATTAGTTTCTTCACATCTCTGCAAAACTCGATAAAGGTTGCCTAAGCAATCATCAAAATAAGTTCCATATATGGAAAAATCATCCATGAAAACCCCAACAATCTTTTCACAAAAGTCAGAGAATATAGAAGTCATACATCTTTGAAAGGTAGCAGGTGCATTACATAAACCAAAAGCCATACGTCTATAAGCAAACGTACCGAAAGGGCAAGTAAAAGTGGTCTTTTCCTGATCCCCTTTTGACACATGTATTTGAGAGAAACCAGAATACCGTCTAGAAAGCAAAAGTGTGTATGTTTGGATAATCTTTCTATCATTTCATCAATAAAAGGTAAAGGGTAATGATCCTTCTTAGTAGCTTTATTTAATTTGCAGAAGTCAATTACCATTCTATAACTGGTAACAATTCTTTGTGGGATCAATTCATCTTTGTCATTAGGAACAACAGTAATACCTCCCTTCTTAGGGACACAATGGACATGACTTACCCACTGACTATCAGCAGCGGGATAAATTATACCTACCTCCAGGAGCTTTAGTATTTCTTTTCTTACCACTTCTTTCATCTTAGGATTTAACTGTCATTGGTGATCAACAACTGGTTTAGCGGCTTTCTCCAATTTTATTTTGTGCTGGCATAGAGTGGGACTAATGCCCTTAAGATCATCAAGAGTATATCCAATAGCAGCAGGATGCTTCTTCAGAGTTTTCAATAATTTCTCTTCTTCCTACTCTGAAAGGTTAGCACTAATAATAACAGGATATATCTTCTTTTCATCAAGATAAGCATATTTAAGAGTATCAGGTAATGGTTTAAGCTCAAACACGGGATCACCCTTGGGTAGAGGAGGATCCCCTAGAATTTCAACAGGCAAGTTGTGTTTCAAAATAGGTCCCTGTTTAAAGAATACTTCATCTAATTCCCTTCTTTCATTCATAAACATATCATTTTCATGGTCTAGCAAATATTGTTCTAAAGGATCATTAGGAGGCACGGCAATAGAAGCCAGACCAATAATTCCATCTTTACTAGGCAATTCTTTATCATGGGGTTGTCTACAAAATTTAGCAAAATTAAAATCATGAGACATATCCCCTAAACCAATAGTAACAACATCCTTTTTGCAATCTATCTTAGCATTAACAGTATTCAAGAAGGGTCTACCATATATAATGGGACAAAAGTCATCTTGTGGGGAACCAAGAACAAGAAAATCAGTAGGATATTTAACTTTCCCACACAAGACTTCAACATCTCAAACAATCCCAACTGGTGAAGCAGTATCTCCATTGGCAAGCTTAATTGTAACATCAATACCTTCTAACTCAGCAGGTGCAATATCATGCATAATTTCTTCGTATAAAGAATGAGGTATTACACTCGCACTAGCACCCATATCACATAAGCCATGATAGCAATGATCTCCTATTTTAACAGAAATAGCAGGCATGCCTACAACAGGTCTATGTTTATTTTTAATATCGGGTCTAGCAATTCTAGCAGCTTCATCACAGAAGTAAATAGCATGCCCATCAATATTATCGACCAAGAGATCTTTAACCATAGCAATACTAGGTTCAACTTTAATTTTCTCAGGGGATATAGGTGTTCTAGTATTACTCTTACAAACCATAGTTGAAGCTTTAGCATGATCCTTTATTCTAGCAGGGAAAGGTGGTTGTTCAATATAAGAGGTAGGAACAATAGGATCAACATTATAAGTGATAGTCTTTTCTTCAACTTTAATAGGTTCAACTGTTGGGGAACGTAGTAATTTCAAAAAATTTCCTACGATCACGCAAGACCATGGTGATGGCATAGCAACGAGAGGGGAGAGTATCCGTCCACGCTCGTGAGACCGAAAGCGAAGCGTTATGACAACGCTGTTGATGTAGTCGACGTCTCCACGATCCGACCGATCCAAGCACCGAACGACGGCACCTCCGAGTTACGCACACGCTCAGCTCGATGATGATCCCGGACTCGATCCGGCAAAGTGTCGGGATGAGTTCGTCAAGACGACGGCGTGGTGACGATGTTGATGCTCCACCGACGCAGGGCTTCGCCTAAGCTCATGACGATATGACTTCTCGGCGCAGGCTTCTCCTAAGCTCGCGACGATATGACCAAGTGGAATATGGTGGAAGGGGCACCGCACACAGCTAAGGCAAGATCCGTAGATCAACTTGTGTGTCTTGGGTGCCCCTGCCTCAGATATAAAGGAGCCAAGGGGAGGTGGCGGCCCTAGGGAGGCACACCAGGAGGAGTCCTACTCCCACCGAGTAGGACTCTCTCCTAGTTGGACTAGGATTGGAGGAGGGGAAGAGGAAGGGCGCCCCCCCTTCCTTGTCCTATTCGGACTAGAGGGGGAGGGGCGCAGCCCACCTTGGCCTGCCCTTCCTCTTCTCCCATGGCCCATTAAGGCCCATAGACTTCCCGGGGTTCCGGTAACCTCCGGTACTCATAAAATCCGATTTCACCGGAACACTTCCGATGTCCAAATGTAGGCTTCAATATATCAATCTTTATGTCTCGACCATTTCGAGACTCCTCGTCATGTCCGTGATCACATCCGGACTCGAACAACCTTGGTGCATCAATACTTATAAACTCATTATGAACTGTCATCGAAACGTTAAGCGTGCGGACCCTACGGGTTCGAGAACTATGTAGACATGACCTAGAACCATTCTCGGTCAATAACCAATAGCGGAACCTGGATGCCCATATTGGTTCCTACATATTCTCGAAGATCTTTATCGGTCAAACCGCATAACGACATACGTTGTTCCCTTTGTCATCGGTATGTTACTTACCCGAGATTCGATCGTCGGTATCCAATACCTAGTTCAATCTCGTTATCGTAAGTCTCTTTACTCGTTCCAGTAATACATCATCTCACAACTAACTCATTAGTTGTAATGCTTGCAAGGCTTAAGTGATGTGCATTACCGAGAAGGCTCGAGATACCTCTCCGACAATCGGAGTGACAAAACCTAATCTCAAATACGCCAACCCAACAAGTACCTTTGGAGACACCTGTAGTACTCCTTTATAATCACCCGATTACGTTGTGACGTTTGGTAGTACCAAAGTGTTCCTCCGTAAACGGAGTTGCATAATCTCATAGTTATAGGAACATATATGGGTCATGAAGAAAGCATTAACATACTAAACGATCAACCTGTTAAGCTAACGGAATGGGTCATGTCAATCAGATCATTCAACTAATGATGTGACCTTGTTAATCAAATAACAACTCCTTGTTCATGGTTAGGAAACATAACCATCTTTGATTAACAAGCTAGTCAAGTAGAGGCATACTAGTGACATCTGTTTGTCTATATATTCACACATGTATTATGTTTCCGGTTAATACAATTCTAGCATGAATAATAAACATTTATCATGATATAAGGAAATAAATAATAACTTTTATTATTGCCTCTAGGGCATATTTCCTTCAGTCTCCCACTTGCACTAGAGTCAATAATCTAGATTACAAAGTAATGATCCTAACACCCATGGAGTCTTGGTGCTGATCATGTTTTGCTCGTGGAAGAGGCTTAGTCAACGGTCTGCAACATTCAGATCCGTATGTATTTTGCAAATCTCTATGTCTCCCACTTGGACTTGGTCCCGAATGGAATTGAAGCGTCTCTTGATGTGCTTGGTCCTCTTGTGAAATCTGGATTCCTTTGCCAAGGCAATTGCACCGATATTGTCACAGAAGATCTTCATCGGTCCCGATGCACTAGGTATGACACCTAGATCGGAAATGAACTCTTTCATCCAGACTCCTTCATTTGCTGCTTCGAAGCAGCTATGTACTCCGCTTCACATGTAGATCCCGCCACGACGCTTTGTTTAGAACTGCACCAACCGACAGCTCCACCGCTTAATAAAAACACGATCCGGTTTGCGATTTAGAATCGTCCGGATCGGTGTCAAAGCTTGCATCGACGTAACCATTTACGACTAGCTCTTTGTCACCTCCATATACGAGAAACATATCCTTAGTCCTTTTCGTATTTCAGATGTTTCTTGACCGCTGTCCGATGATCCACTCTGGATTACTTTGGTACCTTCCTGCCAAGCTTACAGCTAAGCATACGTCAGTCTGGTACACAGCATTGCATACATGATAGAGCCTATGGCTGAAGCATAGGAACATCTTTCATTTCTCTCTATCTTCTGCATTGTGGTCGGGCATTGAGTCGACTCAATCTTACACCTTGCAACACAGGTAAAAACCTTTCTTTGCTCGATCCATTTTGAACTTTTTCAAAACTTTATCAAGGTATGTGCTTTGTGAAAGTCCAATTAAACGTCTTGATCTATCTCTATAGATCTTGATGCCCAATATGTAAGCAGCTTCTCCGAGGTCTTTCATTGAAAACTTTTATTCAAGTATCCTTTTATGCTATCCAGAAATTCTATATCATTTCCAATTAATAATATGTCGTCCACATATAATATTAGAAATGCTACTGAGCTCCCACTCACTTTCTTGTAAATACAAAGCTTCTCCAAAAGTCTGTACAAACCCATATGCTTTGATCACACTATCAAAGCGTTTATTCCAACTCCGAGAGGCTTGCACTGCACCATAAATTGATCGTTGGAGCTTGCACACTTTGTTAGCACCCTTTGGATCGACAAAACCTTCTGGTTGCATCATATACAACTCTTCTTCTAGAAATCCATTCAAGAATGCGGTTTTACATCCATTTGCCAAATTTCATAATCATAAAATGCGGCAATTGCTAACATGATTCGGACAGACTTAAGCATCGCCACGGTGAGAAAGTCTCATCGTAGTCAACCCCTTGAACTTGTCGAAAACCTTTTGCAACAAGTCGAGCTTTGTAGACGATTACATTACCATCGGCGTCGGTCTTCTTCTTAAAGATCCATTTATTTTCAATGGCTTGCCGATCATCGGCAAGTCAACCAAAGTCCATACTTTGTTCTCATACATGGATCCCATCTCAGATTTCATGGCTTCCAGCCATTTTGCGAATCTGGGCTCACCATCGCTTCTTCATAGTTTGTAGGTTCGCCATGGTCAAGTAACATGACTTCCGAATAAGATTACCGTACCACTCGGTGCGTATTTTACTCTGGTTGACCCACGAGGTTCAGTAGCAACTTGATCTGAAACTTCATGATCATCATCATTAGTTTCCTCACTAATTGGTGTAGTTGTCACAGAACCATTTCTTGTGATGAACTACTTTCCAATAAGGGAGCAGATACTGATTATCTCATCAAGTTCTACTTTCCTCCCACTCACTTCTTTCGAGAGAAACTCCTTCTCTAGAAAGGACCCAATTTAGCAACGAAAATCTTGCCTTGAGATCTGTGATAGAAGGTGTACCCAACAGTCTCCTTTGGGTATCCTATGAAGAAACATTTTCCGATTTGGGTTCGAGCTTATCTGGTTGAAGTTTCTTTACATAAGCATCGCAGCCCCAAACTTTAAGAAACGACAACTTTGGTTTCTTGCCAAACCACAGTTCATAAGGCGTCGTCTCAACGGATTTTGACGGTGTCCTATTCAACGTGAATGCGGCCGTCTCTAAAGCATAACCCCAAAACGATAGCGGTAAATCGGAAATAGACATCATAGATCGCACCATATCTAGTAAAATACGATTCGACGTTCGGACACACCATTTCTCTGTGGTGTTCCGGGTGGCGTGAGTTGTGAAACTATTCCACATTGTTTCAAATGTAAACCAAACTCGTAACTCAAATATTCTCCTCCACGATCAGATCGTAGAAACTTTATTTTCTTGTTACGATGATTTTCCACTTCACTCTGAAATTCTTTGAACTTTTCAAATGTTTCAGATTTGTGTTTCATTAAGTAGATATACCCATATCTGCTCAAATCATCTGTGAAGGTGAGAAAATAACGATACCCTTGGCGTGCCTCAACATTCATTGGACCACAAACATCAAGATGTATGATTTCCAACAAATCAGTTGCACGCTCCATAGTTCGGAGAACGGCGTTTTGTCATCTTGCCCATGAGGCACGGTTCGCAAGTACCAAGTGATTCATAATCAAGTGATTCGAAGCCCATCAAGATGGAGTTTCTTCATGCGCTTTACATCGATATGACCTAAACGGCGGTGCCACAAATAAGTTGCACTATCATTATCAACTCTGCATCTTTTGGCTTCAACATTATGAATATGTGTATCACTACTGTCGAGATTCAACAAGAATAGACCATTCTTCAAGGGTGCATGACCATAAAAGATATTACTCATATAAATAGAACAACCATTATTCTCTGATTTAAATGAATAACCGTCTCGCAATAAACAAGATCCAGATATAATGTTCATGCTCAACGCGGCACCAAATAACAATTATTTAGGTCTAAAACTAATCCCGAAGGTAGATGTAGAGGTAGCGTGCGATTGCGATCACATCGACTTTGGAACCATTTCCAACGCGCATCGTCACCTCGTCCTTAGCCAATCTTCGGCAATCCGTAGTTCTGTTTGAAGTTGCAAATATTAGCAATGTAACCAGTATCAAATACCTGTGTACTATCTGCGAGTATTAGTAAGGTACACATCAATAACATGTATATCATATATACCTTTGATCACCTTGCCATCCTTTTTATCCGCCAAATACTTGGGGCAGTTCCGCTTCGGTGTCGATCGCTTGCGGTAAAACACTCGATTTCAGGCTTAGGTCCAGACTTGGGTTTCTTCTCTTGATCAGCAACTTTCTTGTTGTTCTTTTGAAGTTTCCTTCTTCTTCCCTTTGCCCTTTTCTTGAAACTAGTGGTCTTGCTGACCATCAACACTTGATGCTCTTTCTTGATTTCTACCTCCATGACTTTCAAAGCATCGCGAAGAGCTCGAGAATTGTCTTAGTCATCCCTTGCATATTATAGTTCATCACGAAGCTCTTGTAGCTTGGTGGCGTGATTGGAGAATTCATCAATGACACTATCATCCGGAAGATTAACTCCCAGCTGAATTAAGTGATTGTTATACCCGGACATTTTGAGTATGTGCTCACTTGTGTAACTATTCTCCTCCATCTTGCAGCTATAGAACTTATTGGAGACTTCATATCTCTCAATCCGGGCATTTGCTTGAAATATTAACTTCAACTCCTGGAACATCTCATATGCTCCATGACGCTCAAAACGTCGTTGAAGACCCGGTTCTAAGCCGTAAAGCATGGCACATCGAACTATAGAGTAGTCATCAGCTCTGCTTTGCCGACGTTCACAACTTCGCTCGGCATCCGCAGGAGGCTCTGTCACCCAGCGGTGCTTCGGGGCGTAATTTTTCGTGCAGCAATGAGGATAATCCTCAAGTTACGGACCCAATCCGTGTAATTGCTACCATCATCTTTCAACTTTGCTTTCTCAAGGAACGCATTAAAATTCAATGGAACAACAGACGAGCCATCTATCTACGATAAACATAGACAAGCAAAATACTATCGGTACTAAGTTCATGATAAATTTAAGTTTAATTAATCATATTAAAAACTCCCACTTAGACAGACATCTCTCTAGTCATCTAAGTGATTACGTGATCCAAATCAACTAAACCATGTCCGATCATCACGTGAGATGGAGTAGTTTCAATGGTGAACATCACTATGTTGATCATATCTACTATATGATTCACGCTCGACCTTTCGGTCTCGTGTTCCGAGGCCATATCTGTTATATGCTAGGCTCGTCAAGTTTAACTGAGTATTCGCGTGCAACTGTTTTGCACCCGTTGTATTTGAGCGTAGAGCCTATCACACCCGATCATCACGTAGTGTCTCAAAGACGAAGAACTTTCGCATAGCGGTGCATACTCGGGAGAACACTTCTTGATAATTTTGGTGAGAGATCATCTTATAATGCTACCGTCAATCAAAGCAAGATAAGATGCATAAAGGATAAACATCACATGCAATCAATATAAGTGATATGATATGGTCATCATCATCTTGTGCTTGTGATCTCCATCGCCGAAGCACCGTCATGATCACCATCGTCACCGGCGCGACACCTTGATCTCCATCGTAGCATCGTTGTCGTCTCGCCAACTATTGCTTCTACGACTATCGCTACTCCTTAGTGATAAAGTAAAGCAATTACATGGCGTTTGCATTTCATACAATAAAGCGACAACCATATGGCTCTCGCCGATTGCCGATAACTCGGTTACAAAACATGATCATCTCATACAATAAAATATAGCATCACGTCTTGACCATATCACATCACAACATGCCCTGCAAAAACAAGTTAGACGTCCTCTACTTTGTTGTTGCAAATTTTACGTGGCTGCTACGGGCTGAGCAAGAACCGTTCTTACCTACGCATCAAAACCACAACGATATTTCGTCAAATAGACTCCGTTTTAACCTTCTCAAGGACCGGGCGTAGCCACACTCGATTCAACTAAAGTGAGAGAGCAGACACCCGCCGGTCACCTTTAAGCAACGAGTGCTCGGAGCGGTGAAACCAGTCTCGCGAAGCGTCACGCGTAATGTCGGTCCGGGCCGCTTCATCTCACAATACCGCTGAACCAAAGTATGACATGCTGGTAGGCAGTATGACTTGTATCGTCCACAACTCACTTGTGTTCTACTCGTGCACATGACATCAACGCATAAAACCAGGCTCGGATGCCATGTTGGGGAACGAGTAATTTCAAAAATTTCCTACGATCACGCAAGACCATGGTGATGGCATAGCAACGAGAGGGAGAGTATCCGCCCACGCACCCTCGAGACCGAAAGCGAAGCGTTATGACAACGCGGTTGATGTAGTCGACGTCTCCACGATCCGACCGATCCAAGCACCGAACGACGGCACCTCCGAGTTACGCACACGTTCAGCTCGATGGCGATCCCGGACTCGATCCGGCAAAGTGTCGGGATGAGTTCCGTCAAGACGACGGCGTGGGAGCGATGTTGATGCTCCACCGACGCAGGGCTTCGCCTAAGCTCCGCGACGATATGACTTCTCCGCGCAGGGCTTCTCCTAAGCTCCGCGACGATATGACCGAAGTGGAATATGGTGGAAGGGGCACCGCACACGGCTAAGGCAAGATCCGTAGATCAACTTGTGTGTCTTGGGGTGCCCCTGCCCCGTGATATAAAGGATCCAAGGGGAGGTGGCGGCCCTAGGGGAGGCGCACAAGGAGGAGTCCTACTCCCACCGAGTAGGACTCCCCCCCTCCTAGTTGGACTAGGATTGGAGGAGGGAAGAGGAAGGCGCCCCCCCCTTCCTTGTCCTATTCGGACTAGAGGGGAGGGGCGCGCAGCCCACCTTGGCCTGCCCTTCCTCTTCTCCCATGGCCCATTAAGGCCCATAGACTTCCGGGGTTCGGTAACCTCCGGTACTCGATAAAATCCGATTTCACCGGAACACTTCCGATGTCCAAATGTAGGCTTCCAATATATCAATCTTTATGTCTCGACCATTTCGAGACTCCTCGTCATGTCCGTGATCACATCCGGGACTCGAACAACCTTCGTGCATCAATACTTATAAACTCATTATGAACTGTCATCGAAGCGTTAAGCGTGCGGACCCTACGGGTTCGAGAACTATGTAGACATGACCTAGAACCATTCTCGGTCAATAACCAATAGCGGAACCTGGATGCCCATATTGGTTCCTACATATTCTACGAAGATCTTTATCGGTCAAACCGCATAACGACATCGTTGTTCCCTTTGTCATCGGTATGTTACTTACCCGAGATTCGATCGTCGGTATCCAATACCTAGTTCAATCTCGTTACGGTAAGTCTCTTTACTCGTTCCGTAATACATCATCTCACAACTAACTCATTAGTTGTAATGCTTGCAAGGCTTAAGTGATGTGCATTACCGAGAAGGCTCGAGATACCTCTCCGACAATCGGATGACAAAACCTAATCTCAAATCGCCAACCCAACAAGTACCTTTGGAGACACCTGTAGTACTCCTTTATAATCACCCGATTCGTTGTGACGTTTGGTAGTACCAAAGTGTTCCTCCGTAAACGGAGTTGCATAATCTCATAGTTATAGGAACATATATGGGTCATGAAGAAAGCATTAACATACTAAGCGATCAAGCTGTTAAGCTAACGGAATGGGTCATGTCAATCAGATCATTCAACTAATGATGTGACCTTGTTAATCAAATAACAACTCCTTGTTCATGGTTAGGAAACATAACCATCTTTGATTAACAAGCTAGTCAAGTAGAGGCATACTAGTGACATACTGTTTGTCTATATATTCACACATGTATTATGTTTCCGGTTAATACAATTCTAGCATGAATAATAAACATTTATCATGATATAAGGAAATAAATAATAACTTTTATTATTGCCTCTAGGGCATATTTCCTTCATCAACTACTTTTACTTCAATGGGAGGATGATATTTAAACCACTTCTCCTTAGGGAGATCAACATGAGTAGCCAAGGATTCACAGAAAGACGCTACTATCTCAGAGTCAAGTCCATATTTAGTGCTAAATTCACGAAAAGCATCGGTATCCATAAAAGATTTAACACAATAAAACTTAGGTGTTATACCTGACTCCTTACCTTAGTCTAGTTCCCAATCTTCAGAGTTGCGCTTAATTCTTTCCAATAAATCCCATCTGACTTCAATAGTCTACATCATAAAAGAACCAGTACAAGAAGTATCGAGCATGGAGCGATTATTGAGAGAAAGCCGATCATAAAAGTTCTGAATAATAATTTCTCTTGAGAGCTCATGATTGGGGCATGAATATAACATTGACTTAAGCCTCCCCCAAGCTTGAGCGATGTTTTCTCCTTCATGAGCCATATATATATATATATATATATATATATATATATATATATATATATATATATATATATATATATATATATATATATATATATATATATATATATATATATATATATATATATAATTACGATCACGATGAACCGGATGCATAGGATAAAAATTTGATGAAATTCCAATTTCAATCGGTTGTAGTTCCATGATCCAATATCATCGCATAGCCTAAACCATGTCAATGCCTTTACCTTCAAAGATAAAGGGAAGTCCTTCTTCTTGATAACATTCTCGGGCATATCTGCAAGC